>CM031392.1:19730807-20342989 GCA_018350135.1 Citrus trifoliata | reverse complement strand
TAAAGAATGAGAAATCAAGGGTTACATTGAAGTGTGCTGCTCCAGGATGTTCATGGAGGATACATACCAGCCCTAATTGGAACAAAAGACATTTTTGAGTGAAGGCGTATTGTTCTGAGCATACATGTGAGAGAAACAATGACAACCATAAAGCTAACTCCACTTGGATTGCTGCAACATTCCTTCATTTAGTCAAAGCAAACAATCAAGTTACCATTGACGTCATAGCTGTTGAATTGTTCAAGCAATATGGGATCACATGTTGTAACACACGACTGTATAGAGCAAAGAACAAAGTATTAGAGCTATTGGGGCAGGACTATAAGGCAAGTTTTTCGAAGATGTTCAGGTATATACATGCAATTTTATATTCTAATCCTGGTTCGACTGTTGATCTAGATAGAAAATACATAGGCGATGGACAATACCTATATTTAAGAAGGTTTTTTTGTTATGTTTGATGCTAATAGGAGAGAGTTCTTTGAGAGCTGTAGAAAATTCATAAGAATTGATGGCTGTCATCTTAAGGGCTTGTACAATGGTGTTCTCTTGACAGCTGTTAGCATTTATGCTAATTATAGTATTTATCCACTTGCCTTGTGTGTCGTGGAGAGTGAAAACACAGAATCTTGGGTGTTTTAAATGGAGAGGTTATATGAACAGTTAGGGTGCAATGGGGGTGAGGGCTTGTGTTTTATGAGTGATAGGCAGAAGGGTATTTAAAGGCGCTAGATAGAGTATTTCTTGCTTTTTTGAGAAGATATTACTGTAGACATATCTATGCCAACTTCAAAAAGAAATTTCTTGGACTATTGTTGAAGTTTTCATTTTAGAAAGCATGTAGAGCATCCAACTCAATTGATTTCCACAATCATATGCCAGAGTTGCATAGCATTAATTCCACGGCACATCATTAGTTGATGCAAATTCCAATTGGTTGTTGGGCCAAATACATGTTCCCCACTCACACCAAGTGTTCTCATGTCACTAATAACATGACTGAATCCTTCAATAACTAGATCAACAACTTCAGAGGGATGCCAATAGTTAGGATGCTTGAGGAAATAAGAAGAAAAGTCATGGTTCTTGTCTACAAGAGGTATCAACAAGCTATTACTTGGCAGGATAAGCTGCTACCACTAGTTAGGAGGAGAATCGTTGTTGGGAGGGAAGAATCTACGTAATTTTCTGTCATATTTAGTCACGATGACACATTTGAAGTTATAAAAGATGCTTCTAGTAGATTTGTTGTCTTTTTGAGGCAAAACCATTGTGATTATGGAGAATGAGATGTATCTGGTTTGCCTTGTCCACATGCTTTGTGTTGCATTGATGCAATGAGGTATAATGTCAGCGGATATGTGCATTATTTGCTGAAAAAAGATGCATTCTTAAATACTTACAAGCACCAACTATATCCTGTCCCTGATGAAAGCAAGTGGCCTCCACTTCTACATGATAATATGCTTTCACCCATTGTTACAAAGGCTCCCGATAGATCACAGACCAATAGAAGGAGAGAGGCTGGTTAGGGTAAGACTTTTCAAAGAAGTTCTAGTCTTAGATGCTCAAATTGTGATGAATGGGGACATAATATCAAGACTTGTAAAGCTGCAAAGGGATCCAAATAAGTGAACAAGTTGGATTTGTCATCAATCCAAGTTATATAAAAACATCAGTCAAGCAACATCACTTATTGAGTGGTTACTTACCAACGCAATTGTAACAATGAGATGGTGGAAGAAATTAAAATGAGGAAATTAATAATTGTTTCAATTATTTGAGGAGAATTATCAAATAAGAAAGAGAATAAATGTGTCACCTGAGAAGTAGAAATATTTTTTAATGGATCTAAAAACTGTAATATAGCTAATGATTTAACTAAACCGACGGATTATGGAACTTGCTGTTTTTCGATGTTATTTTCATTAAAATAAAAAAACTAAATAAATTGACAAGATATCAAATGTTATAAGTATAATTTGAAAATTCACCACCTCATATATTAGAGTGGATGCTAAAATCATGTTTTAACAAATTCAATGATGCAAATGAATTTTAACAACTCTTCTAAGACTGTTGATGTTGTCAAGCGACTCAAACCTTTTAATTATCATCCCAATTTAATTGTAGAAATCCTAAAAAAAAAAACAACTCGCTCTTCATACAACAATCATTCCTCTATTTGAGCAACCGGGCTAATCACTTTTTACTGTATCGAATTTCTTAACATTTGATGATCTCATCTTCATTTACATCTAATGTTCATTGTTGATTTGTTATTTTCAAGTGGGTTTGTCTTTGTACTTTTGTAGATTTTTATGTTGAATATGGTTCACAATTTGAATCTACGTTCTCCCAATCATTTGTGTAATCATGCCCTGTTAATAGAATAAATTACAATAAAGACTATATTGCTAAAACGAATGACATACTATATTTGATTAATTGATTTCAATTTATAAAACAATGTTGAATTGTTTTTCAAATATCAATTTGTATGTCAAAACTCATTTTTTTTCTTTTAACAATTTAAAGTTAGCAATTACATAAGTTATTAAAGTTTTAGAAAGATCTAAGTGAAAAAAAATAAAAAAAAGAGTCACTATCCCCCTCCACACACACACACACACACACACACACACACACACCACACACACACACACACACACACACACACACATATATATATATATATATACGTTTTCTCGAGAAAAGAAAATGTATGTTTCATTCTTGATATATCTCATATTTAGGGGTGTTTGTTTTTTTTTAACTTAATGACTTAAAGTGATTTAACTTAATTAATTAAGTTAATTAGGAGTGTTTGTTTTTATAATTTAATGAGATTTTTCAGATAATTTTGACTTAATAAAATAAGCTAATCTTTTTGGCTTTTTACTAAATGGAGAAATCCATATCAGCCCACTAACTTCTAATGTAAAAAATATCCTTACTTTATCATTTATTTTTTCATGTCTATCCCTCCTCACTTTATTTCTCTTATCAAGTTCTTAAATCTCCAATTTCGATAATTAAAGATATTATGCTTAACGTTTTTATGTAATTATATAGACTATTTTTATAGAAAAAATTATATCTTATAATTCTAAAAATATTATGTATTCACTTGAATGAGGTTTTGTTTATATATGATAAAATATTATAGCATTTATGTTCTTAGAGAGAGATATATTATTTATTTGACTTTCAAATTTAAAAGGATGCAAATGTAAAAGTATATATTTTTAGATTTTAAAGTTGAAAACATAAATAACTTAATATTTATTTTCAAATATTCAAACAAAAAATAAACATATTATTCAAATTTAAATATTTAGATCTATTAAGATTTCAGATTAATTCAGGTCTATTTAGATTTCAGATAAAAATATCAAACACCACGTTACTCAATAATTAATAATTCTTCCTAGAAAATTGATCATTGTTTGATATCTCAGAACCACCCACAACTTTCATTAAGCGTGATCAACTAATCAAAACAATCAGATCAACCTCACACAAAACACACCTGAAGATTTGAGGAAGGAAATTTAAATTAAACCCCTGCAATGCGTCTGCGGAGGCTCGAACCAGAGTGACTCTAGCCATTGGGCCAAGCCCTAGTGGTTGCATTTTATCTCTTTAAGCCAAGTAAAAAACGGTACTCATACAAAAAGTTACACATGCATGAGGATATTTTTACTAATAATATTAGAGATCACAATATTTGAGTTCCAATACTATGTGTCAATCATCTATTGGATGATGCATACACAAAGATAAATAAAGTAAATGAATTTATTTTTTAATAATTTTTTTTCAGTGATTACTGTGATTTTGCATGCAAATAACATTACTCTTAGTACTTTGTTTGAGCCAAACCCACACAAAATTTAAGTTTGTTTGGGGATTCACGTGGGGTAACAATCTTTGAACTAAAAATCTTCAAACAAGTTCTTTCTATTTTTATAATATTAATTTGTATGTTAAGAATCATGTATTTACTTAAAATATATATGTAATAAAACAAAATCCTAAGAAAAATTAAAATACTCCAAATAAGTTTTTTTAGAGAATAAAACAAGTATACAGGAGTATTGATACTTGAATCGAAATATTTGATATAATGGTGATAAAATAATTATAAAATTACATTGTATTATAATGTTAAGTAAAAAATTAATGCTGCTCCATTTTATGGTTATTTTGATTACCATTGTGTCACCATTAAGATTCTTTATCATATTTGTTATTGTAGATGTCTTCGAACAATATATGGATTCTTTTTTGCTTACTTAACAACTAATAATTTTTTGGAGAAAATTGTTCCTTCAATTTGTCAAAACAATTAAATAAATTTATGTGGGACCCCAGACTAGGACTGATCGATCCATTTGAGAGATGACGGGTGGGGTTCATTGATGGGTTAGTTTTATTGTTGGAAAAATAAAATGTTTGCACAATGCACGAAGACGTTATTGACTGACTTTTCATGGGACCTGTTTATGTTACAGATTCTGTAACAAACATCTCCCGTCATCCCACCATCCGATTTTCTTTTGTTTAGTTTCTCACTCCACATCCAACCACATCCAACGGCTGATGCTGCAGTCTGTACCTTACAGAATCTGTAACGTAGTTTTGTCCCTCTTCATGAGTAAACCAAACCATTTATTGGGTTTGAGTGTTTGACGGCGCGCTTATTTTGATACTCTCTCTAGGCATTGATTGGAATTGGGTTTTGTGGTATCTTTTAAATTACAATTATTATAAAAAAAATTAAAATTTTGAAATAAATATTAATAATATATAATAAATATAATTTTTAAATACAAGAATAATTAATAAATTATAATTTTTTTTATATAAATGTAAAAGTAAATTAACTCAACTTTTAATTTATAATTTGTAAATATTTAATAAATATTTTAATATTGTATCTTTTAAAATTTTAATCAGAAGTAAACTATAGCAGCTGAACTATTTTTAACTTTTAAACATAGTTAATGAATACCAATTATTATTTAAGAACGCGTTTTAAGAATTTTCAAAGTAAACTATAGCAGCTGAACTCCTCTGTCCTTATAAAATCCAAATTGATTCCTAATGACTATAGGGAAATTTACAAAACAAGCCAAAAAACTTAGGTATTTTTCAACTTTAACCCCTCAAATTTTTTTCTTTCAACATTAGCCAAATAAACAAATTATGGACGAAATTACCCTCCTCATTCTCACGTTTCCCTCAAGCAAATTCCTCCCCCTCTCACCAAAATCTCATCACCGGAAGTTGTATAGATCGTCGGCGGCGGCGGCGTAGATCGGCAGCGGAGAAAGTTGTCGGCGGCTGAAAGAAGCTAAATCACGTTGAAAATCTTCGGAGATCTCCAAAATCAAAGAAAAAAATTAAAAACCCTAGGTGAGTTGTTATTGTCGTTTTTCTTGTTGTTGTTGTTGCTGATATTGTTGCTGTCATTCTTGTTGTTTGGGTTGTTCTTGTTGTTGTTGTTGTTGTTTGGGATGTTGTTGTTGTTGGTGGTGTTTTAATGGCGGTGGTGGGTGAGATGCATGTGGGAAAGGGAAGAGAAGAGAAAGAGAAGAGAAAGGGAAGGGGAAGACAACTCGTGCGAGCGAGGGCGCGGCCTCGCAGGCGAGATGCGCGAGGCGCGCGCGACACTGCGTTGCGTCGCATGCGAGATACGCACGCCGCGCGCATCTCGCGTGCTACATGCGCTGCGTCGCGCGCGAGATGCGCATGCCGTGCGCATCTCGCGTGCGACAAGCGCATGTCACATGCAAGATGCGCGAGGCGCGCGCGACCCTGCGCATGTCGCATGCGACATGCACGCATCTCGCGTGCGACATGCGCGCGAGGCTACGCCCTTGTTCGAGGCAGGCTCGCGCGAGGGAAGCCATGCGCGCGTGAGCTGCGCGCAGGCACGCAACTCGTGCGCGCATCGCGCGTCCCTCGCGCGAGCCTGTCGCACCAAGAGGTGCTGCCTCTTGCTGCTTCCTCTTGGTGCCCCTCGCACCAACAGGTGCTGCCTCTTGGTGCGACGGGCACCCCGTCGCACCAAGAGGCAGTGCGTGTTGTTGCCTTAATTTTTTTTTTCTTTTGTTCATATTTTTTAACATGTGATATTTGTAACTTGGACTAGATAAATGGGCAAATCAAAATTAGCATTGCATAACCCACCCAGACCGATGAAAGAACCGGGAATGATGAAGATACCTTATGTTGATCACTTCCCCAGGCGTATCACGAGTATGTGCAAATTAGATGTCGTTGTTAATGCCATCCGGGAAAAATTAACAAGGCAACAGTTGAAACTGTTCAAAGATAATATATTTGGGCATTTCCTACAATGCCGGAGCTATCCGTTCAGTGGCGTAATTGTGCACAATATATTGCTTCGGCAAGTGTCCCATAGCGGTGGAAATGACAAAGATGAGTTATGGTTTCAAGTTGGCGACCATTTGATACGGCTATCGATTGGAGAGTGGTGCCTAGTAACGGGACTTTGCTATGGCAAAAAAGTATTCCTGACGAAGCATAAAACAATGCATAGGTTACTTAATAAGTACTTTGGAGGCAGGAATCGCGATATAAATCTTGGCCAGTTTGAGGAAATATTTATGAACTTAGACTTCAAGACTATGGATGACACCGATGCGCTAAAAATCACCATGTTTTACTTTGCTGATAGAGTACTACACGGAAGAAAGGATCATTGTCAAATCAATTTCAATTTGCTTAATGAGGTAGATGACATAAATCACTTTCGAAGTATTCCGTGGGGTCGTTTGTCATGGGAAACAATATATACAAGCATTGATAATGTATTGAACGGAAAAGCCAATAAATTTAAGAGGGCAAGTGTAGAAAATCCACAGTATAGAATTGAGAAATACAATTTTTACGGCTTTACGTCAGCAGTGCATGTGAGTGAAGAATTTTTTTTATAACTTAGTTTTGTTATAATAAATATTTAATGACACGTTTTTTTACTTCAAATCTTTCCTTGTTGAAGGCATGGATTTTTGAATCGATTGGAGGACTACCATTACAGTGGGTGGTGAAAATTAGGAGGAAGGGTCCTTGGATCGTGCGATGGAAGCCCGTGGCGTCTTCCAATATAAACTTCGGCGAAGTCTATTCATACCTGAACGATCGTCTTGTAAGTCATTTATATGTATGTCTGTATATAATTGGTACATAATATATTGTTATACTAATAGAAAATTTGATAATCTGTACGACAGGATGGCACCATTTTCCAAACCCTCAAACCGGATGCAAAGGAGAAAGCCACAAATTATTGGAAGAGTGTCGAGGATTACGTGCCATATTTGCCAATGGTAGTTCTGATGTCCATTCATTACAATATGGCAGCAACTTGAACAGCTATATGGATGGGCGGGAAGATCTCATATCCAAACCGTTTACGGACGTCGATATGGTAAGAATTGTCACTCAATTTTATGGTCATTGCGTGTAAAACATACTAATTTAGCAATTTATTTATGTAGATATTCATCCCTGTGAATTTGGGCGGCGATCATTGGGTACTAGCTCGCGCGGACTTTCGCGCGAGGAGGATGCGGATTTACGACTCGTTGGTTACCTTTCGCGAGGACAAAACATATTTGCGTAAATTCAAACCTCTTCAAGTCGTCTTCCCTCAATGGCTTCAAGATGTTGGATTCTACAACATTCGACCTGAGCTGCAGAGTGCCAACATTTGGAAAGTAAGAATCGTTAAGGATGTGCCCCAACAAGAACCTGGAAGTGGTGATTGCGGTGTATTTATGTTGATGTTTACAATGTATTTGATGTTCGGGCTAAAACTTGATTTTGATAGTAGCCACGACCATTACTTCAGGAAGAAAATTGCTGTAGATATATTCACGGGCGATATTGCCTTGTAAGTCATTGTATTGTATTCATACTTGATGTATGGATGTAGATTGTTTTTCTAATAGATATAAACTTTTGATATATTCATATATTTAGCTATAAGTAACTTTTAATATAAACTTTTGATACTCATTATGCAAATAAACATAACATAATATACCTCATTACATATGATTGTAATATAAATTATAATAAGAGTTGAGAATCCATAATTCATTACAAGACACAGTCAGTTTGGATTCGACACAATGGGATTTTTACATCTCTTGCGGTTATGACCTGGTTGGTTGCATCGACCGCATCTAACAGTTCTTCGGTTAACATCCTCACCGATAGAAGGAATTCTTAACTCTGGACGACGACCAGGTGGTGGTGCTTCGATTGGTGGGTTAACTCTGAGTTCCTGGATTTCTTCTGGAGTGTCCCAATCTGTCATGTCCCCAACCGGCTCCACTGGTTCTGCATATGCCATGACCAATGAATCTTTAGAGTAATAATCAGAGCAAAAACTTATGTAATCCACACGGACGGTCAGACAAGCAGTAATTGCATGCGCACAAACAAGCTGATTGAGTTGGAATACTCTACAGGAGCAAGTTCTTTCATGAATGTCAACTATCCATTCCTTCATACCACCACCCAAAACATGAAATCGATACTGAGACACTGGCCGAACGGTCATTCTTTCGGCCAAAATTCTCCTTTCGCCGACTATCTCATATGCCCACGTCGTTAGACGAGTGCTCATCGATTCAGCCATAATTTTCTTATCATAAAATCATTGCTGTAATGTTTTTCTAAAGTGATCAACAAGATGAGTAACATGAAATTTTCGCGGTTCCCTCATTAAAGAATTCACGCTTTCCGCAATGTTGGTGGTAAGTATGATGTATCTCCTACCTTCAAATTCAGACCTTGCCCAATTACACGTGCCCACATTATTCTCTAAGTAATCAGCCGCGCCCAAATGGAGCATCCACAACCCTTCAAGTTGTCTTTTAAATTCTTCGTGTCCATATGCCTTTGCTGCATTAATAAAGGCTGGCTCGAATTGATCCCAAATAGCTTTGGACATCCTGAATTTAGACTTGATGTTGCCTTTGACATGGTAAAAACAAACTCCATGACCAGCAGTGTGAAATGCTTTTAAAACGGCTCTCTTGATGGCAGTGCATCGATCAGAGATAAATACTAACTCTGGCCTATCACCAATCACTCCGTGTAACTTCGTCATAAACCATTCCCAAGCATCATTATTTTCTGAATCCATGACCCCAATAGCTAACGGATACAGTTGATTATTACCATCCAGACATGTTGCTACAAACATACTTCCACGATATAGCCCCTTCAAATGAGTGCCATCTACAGCGATCACAGGCCTTATGTACTGTGTGAAGCCCTTGATGGAAGATCCAAGCGCAACAAAATAGTATAAGAAATTATCATCTCCATCCCGCTGAAGGTGTGTCACTGTGCCCTCATTCGCTTTGGTCAAAACGTGAGAGTATTTGGGAAGTAACAACCCGACTCCTAACTTGACGGAGGCCACTAGACAAAACCTCATTAGAGCACGTATGAACATTGTCAACTCTTCTCACTACCCAAGGAACATTATGCTCATCCGAACCTCTCGTTGCGCGAAGACGCCAATTACATGATTCCGAAGAACAATGAGCCTCAAAGCGTGTCGTTGTGGACCGTGCAATCTTGAAATCAAACTTTTCCCGCAAGGCCACTTTGCGCAATTCTAGTATTAACTCATTCTTCTCAGCGAACAACTTTCCCACACCAATGTCAGCAGAATTACAGCTTCTAACTAAGTCTGGAGCAACCAAATTTGAAGGTAAAACTGGAGCAAGACTCACCAGGGGATCAATTGTTGTCATTCTCCTCGAACGGGTCATCGGAGGAATAGGTCGGTTCTCTCTATTGTTAACAGGAATATCATACTGATTCTCATCCTCATCATTGATAGGAATATCAGAATGACCAGTATCCCTATCATCAACTTCAGTATTGGAGTTCATGCCTTGCACATTATCAGCTTCTATGTTGTTGGTGTCATAACCAGGATCATCATAACTGCGGAACTCATTATTCTGAAATGGAGAGTAATGTTGCCCTAACGATGTCCCTAATGGTAACACATTATCTTCAACATCCGCTAACGTAATGCCATTATCATCAATAGTGTCATTGTTTTCGTTGACTGATGAGTAATGTTGTCGGAACGACATTTGTTGTGGTAACACCTCTTCCTCAATATCAGGGACAGACTCGTTTGCTCCAAACGAACTTTCACTTTCCACAAGTGGCTCATGATTTTCGGCCGGAACTCGAAGATGTGTGGTGACAAATATAGGAATGCATCCATAATTGACAACATCAGAGGCCATGTGCAGCACAACATTAACCATTTCATCATTAAATATATCCATAGGTAGTGAACATGCACGATACATTGTGTTACTAGATCTCAAAGTTGTCTTCATCGACAAACTATATTCATTAGGATTTATCTGTAAAACTTCATACACCCTTGCCATAAATTGCTCAAACGTACAATCTTTCCGAACTAAAAATGCTGTATTCTTCGCATTCACGTACTCTGTACAGCCATCTGCTAACGTCTCCCACCAACCGTCGTAACATAATTGAAGTACAACGGAATCCATTAAACCTAAAAAAAAAAAAGAGATAAGATTTCACGCTACAAAACCTCGTAAAAATGCATATGCAGTACATTTATGTGGATGAAATGAAGTATACAATTTTGGATTTACTTCGTCTCATTGTAAGCTTCGAAACGATATATTATACGCCTAAAACGGACACATGTAGCCCAAGTTATTACTTTTGGAAAGTAACTTAAATTTAGTGAGACAGGCAGTAGGACAGGTGCCTGTCTCACATAAAACCAGCAGATTTATGTGAGACAGGTGCCTGTCCCACTTGCCTGTCTCACATAAAACCAGTGGTAACAAGTGAGACAGGCGCCTGTCTCACACGCCTGTCCCACTTGCTTGTCGCACATATTTTGGTGAGACAGGCAAGTGAGACAGGTGCCTGTCGCACATATTTTGGTGAGACAGGCAAGTGGGACAGGTGCCTGTCTCACATAAAACCAGCAGATTTATGTGAGACAGGTGCCTGTCTTACTTGTTCTGGGCTTCTGTTTTACTCGATTTTTCAGGGGTTTCAATGATTGATTTTCATTTCTCAACTCAAACTAACTACTTTAACAAGTCACATTGTTTTGTTAATGAAAAATAACAACATTTGCAATAAAAACTCACTTCAATTTCGAACTCAAATGATAAAATCAATAGATTAAAAGTTTAGGTTATGGTAAGAGTATAAACTAACCTTAAGAAGCTCTCCAATTGATAATTATATCTTCAATTATGGAATGCTTGTTTGATGAAATTTGCTAATTTATTGAGAGTGATGGATTGAGTGATGAAGTTTGTTAAGTTGAAAAGAGAAAAGTGGTGGAAGTGCTGGAATTGAAAAGAGAATAATGGCATGTCTTTGTAATTTTGATGAAAATGATGAGGGTAATATAGTCCAAAAATATGGTGTTTGACTAGTTATGATAAAAAAAAGTTTGAAGGGTTAAAGTTGAAAATGACCTAATTTTTTTGGTTATTTTTGTAAATTTCCCATGACTATAAAGAGAACCAGCTGGCTACCTGAGAAATAATTACGGGATTCCTTAAAATGCCTTTCCGACTTATAATGCTGGTGGTACTAATGCTGCTGCTGCTACTCGCAATGAGCTGCCGCTGCAGTACTTCTAAACCAAGTACTGCAGCTGCTGCTCATGCTCAAGCCAAGCCCGGCTGCCCCAGCCGTTGTGGAGACGTCGAGATCCCATATCCATTCGGTACAAGTCCTGGTTGTTTTCTGAACGAAGACTTTGTCATCACTTGTAACGAAACTCATTACAACCCACCCAAACCATTTTTATGGGACTCAAATATCCAAGTTGCCAGCATAACCACCGACGGTCACTTGAATGTGATGAAATTGACCGCAAAGGAATGCTACGATTCTGAGGGCAATTTGGTAGACCGCAACTCTCCTACTTTCACTGTGTCCAAGTTCACCGTCTCTAACACGGAAAACATGTTTGTAGTCATTGGCTGTGACAGTTACGCTTACGTTCGTGGCTACTTAGGTGAGGACAGATACAGCGCCGGGTGCATGTCGCTATGTGACAGCTTTCAGTATATCACCAACGGATCCTGCATCGGCACTGGATGTTGCCAGATAGAGATTCCTAGAGGGCTGCAAGAAATTGATATTGAACCATCCAGCTTTAAAAAGCACATAAACGTGGCATCATTCAATTCATGCACTTATGCGTTTGTTACTCATCACAGCCAGTTCCATTTCACCTCCAATTATCTTGACGTCGGGGGCATACCAGAGAGGTTTCCTATGGTGCTTGATTGGGAAATAATCGCAGATGAAACATGTGAAGAAGCAAAAATATGTGGACTGCACGCGTCGTGCGATAACACCACTACTTCTTCCGGGTTTCTTTGCAAATGCAACAAAGGTTATGAAGGCAATCCGTACCTCTATGATGGCTGCCAAGGTATTAATCTTTAAATCATTCTCACGTGCAGATATCCATATTTTTAAATTTTTAAAATTGTTTAATTAATTAATTTTTTTAAGAAAATTTAATTGTAGATGTTAATGAGTGCAATGATCCAAAACTTCATGACTGCAAGGAAATATGTGTAAACACAGTAGGAAGTTATACGTGTTACTGCCCCAAGGGTTTTCATGGGGATGGAAGAAAAAATGGAGAAGGTTGTACACTCAATCAAGTGAATCAACATACTGTGATTAAGGTCACTCTAGGTAAGTAGTACAGGACTCTGCAATATATTTTATTGCATCTTTGAGAACCTTTTGACATAATTTGCTGCCCTTTAATTTTTTTTATTTTTTTTAATAGATATGGGAGAAAATCCAACTGTGGTTAATGATGATGTTTTAAGAGAATAAAATATTTAAACCAAAAAAGAATATTTATTGTTTTCTTTTCAGATACATTGAATAAGGTCTTAAAAGAATAATATATTTTAAACTAATTAAACGAAACAAAAATCAAGTGTTAATAATTATGTATTTTTAGCACATCTCCTTGGTTTGTTGAAGTTGCACAGAATTCAAAAGCCATATGATTGTAATTAAATATTTATTTATTTTATGGTAGGGGTGGGTAAAATTTTTTGTATTTAATTAAGCATGTCTAAACTTTGTACAAATATCATTACCGAGAGATATTTTAAATAGTTTTAATGTGTAATGTGTGGTGGTACCAATTATTGAACCCCGGGAATAGGCCGATTTGAACCGGAATAAATTCCGATTATTGAAAATCGGATGATCCAAATTTATATCATTCTTTTATAGTTAAGAATTAAGTGTACTTTTTTTTATTGGAATTAAGTGCACGTTGTAATTCCAATAAAAAAAAAGTGCAGGTTCTAATTTTTAAAATTGTGCTTTTCACCCAAATTTGTTTTAAGCTTATATTCTAAATTTTTTAAATTGAGGTTTTGATCCTAAGTTAATTTAGTCTTACAATTAGGTCCTCTAAAACAATGCGGGTGTAAGTTTCACTCTAGGGGTTAAAATTTTGCCCTTAATTATTAAATTTTGTATTTTAATTTTGAGTAATGTAATTACTTATTCCTTCAAGATTGGTGTGAAGGGGGTTTGATCAATGTTGGTCTATGCTAGCTTTAATCAGTGCCCGAGAATTACATACGTAATCAATGAAGTTTTGATTTCAAGATCATGTTTTACTTCAAAGCGTAATTGTTTGCCTAAAATGTAAGTTAAGTGCATTTTTAAGCAGCCATGGATAAGAGGGTTAATTATACCCTTAAATTTTAGTTTCTGACTCGTTACCTCTTTTAATTTGCTTGTTTTAATTTACATGTAGGGGTTCTCATAAGCTTTGTGGTTGCAATTATGAGCATCTCTTGGCTTCACTTTCTATGGCAGAGGAGAAAGCACATGAAACTTCAAGAAAAATTCTTTGAGCAAAATGGTGGAAGTATTCTACGACAGGCGCTCTCTAAATTGCAAGGTCGATCTTTTGAAAAAGCAAAAATTTTCACTGAAGAAGAAATCAAGACGGTGACAAACAACTATGCCGACGTGATTGGCCGCAGAGGCTCTGGCGACGTATACAAAGGATTTTTACCAGATAGAACCCCAGTTGCCGTAAAGAAGTCCAAAATCTTTGATCAAACAAAAATCGATGAATTCATCAATGAACTGGTTGTGGTCTCGCAGATCAACCGCAGGAATGTGGTGAGGTTATTAGGTTGCTGTTTGGAGACACAAGTGCCTTTACTAGTTTATGAATTTGTCGGAAATGGCACTCTCTTTGAGCATATTCATAAGAAAGGTAACCTTTCCTGGGAAAGGCGTTTGAGGATTGCAGCAGAAACTGCAGAAGTGCTTTCGTATTTGCATTCTGAAACTAATGTTCCAATAATTCACAGAGACGTTAAATCTTCCAACATACTCTTGGATGAAAATTACACCCCAAAGGTTTTTTTATTTTGGTAGCTCAAAATTGGTTCCAATTGATGGAATTCAAAATTGCACAGTGGTGCAAGGAACATTGGGTACGTAGATCCTGAATACTTGCAGACTTGCAAGTTGACAGACAAAAGTGATGTCTACAGCTTTGGAATTGTTCTTGTGGAGCTACTGACAGGAAAGATGGCGCTTTTGTTAGATAAGCCTGAGGAAGAGAGAAGTCTGGCTATGAATTTTCTTTCTTCGTTGAAACAGAATCGTTTGCTTGAGATTCTTGATAATCGTATTGTAAACGATGGCAATAAGCGGCAGCTGAAGGAAGTGGCAAAGCTAGCAGCTAGGTGCATAAGTGTAAAAGGTGAGGAAAGGCCTACAATGAAGGAAGTAGCGTTGGAATTACAAGGACGTCTGAGCCTGATGCTGAACGACCAGTACTACTTTCGGGATAATGTTGAATCCAATGGTGTCCAAGAGACCGAATACTTTACTTCTACTTATGATGAATGTGGAGATGGTAATGACAACCATACAACTCCAACAGATAGATATGACAGTATCAAGCAACTCGAACTGATGGCATTTGATTATCGGAGATGATTGGTACTACATGCTTTGTTTGTGTGACCTGCATTTTTCTTATAAGTTAATCTGTTGTGTTGTAGATAAAATTCTAAAGGAATAGCTTTTTTTAATTGCTATATCAGTTCTTTGTAAAAAGTTCTGCAATTTATATGCATGGCTAGATACTTCACATGGCAAGAATCACCATTTAATTATACAATATTTTCATGAGATTATTCTTTTCATTTTTACAATCTTGTTGATCTCCTTCCTTGAATACAAATTCTTACTTTGTTTCCAAGGTTATTGACAGCTTCACACGATTAAGTGGCATCTGACTTGGACTTTTTTCTAAGTCCCCCCTTCAAGCTTAACTATCTGTTTGACACTTTAAGCTTGTCTCTTAAAAATTTGAAACGATCACAGCTCAAGGGTTTTGTCAAAACTTTTGCCACTTTGTTCCTTTGTCGGTACATATCTCACTTCTTGTTCACCATTTGTAATTTTTTCTTTGACGAAATATACATCAATTTTGATGTGTTTAGTACGGGCATGAAATACTGGATTACTGGCAAGGGATGTTGTACTTGTGTTATCACACCAGATTACTGGTCTTTGTTTTGGCTTCATTCCAAGCTCTCCTAGTAAAGAACATATCCATGTGATTTCAACACTTGTATCGGCAAGGGACCTATATTCCGATTCAATGCTGGAGTGTGCCGCCACCTTCTATTTTTTCGATCTCCATGAGACTAGATTACCACCAAGGAAGGTGCAATAACCACTAACAGACAGTCTGTCATCTTGATCACTTGCCCAATCTGCATCAGTGAAACACATCAGTCTTGGTTTTCCTTTTGGTGTAAAGTGTAAGCCATAATTTAAGGTCCCTTTTAAATATCTGAGAATTCTCTTACACCCCTGCCAGTGAGATTGTTTAGGTGCTTCTAAATATTGGCTTAGCTTGTTCATTGCATATGTTATTTCAGGCCATGTTAATGTAGCATATTGTAGGCCTCCAATTATACTCATGTACAAGGGATTGTCACTAAAGGCTTTCCCTCTTTCCTTTCTCAACTTGGTACTTATGCTAATTGGAGTAGGTAGGCTTTTGCAATTTTCCATTCTTGTTCATTTTAGGAGATCAGTGATGTATTTCCCTTGTGATAGATGCATTCCCTCGGTAGTCAGTTTCTGACTACTTCAATTCCCAAGAAGTATTTCAGTGAGCCAAGATCCTTTAAAGAGAGGCTTTTATTAAGCTTCTGAATCACATATTCAATTATCTTACTATTGCTTCCTGTAAGTAGTATGCCATCTACGTACACAAGTAGCAACACTTTATCTTCATCTTTCTTCATAAAAAATAGTGAGGTGTCTGATATTGAGTTTTTGAAACCCTAGTCTTTAAGGGCTGAACTAAGCTTATTATACCATGGCCTTGGAGCCTATTTGAGGCCATAAAGTGCCTTTTTTAACTTGCAAATATAGTGTGGCTTTCTTTTGTCCTCGAAGCCTTTAGTTGACTCATAAAAACTTCTTTACACAGTTTACGCCATGTATGAATGCATTATTCACATCCACTTGTTTGATATCCCAGTTGTTCATAACAGCTAGGTTCAACACAATTATGATGGTTGGTGATTTGGCCACTAGACTGAAAGTTTCATTAAATCGATGCCCATTGTTTGATGAAACCCTTTAGCCACAAGTCTCACTTTATACCTTGCCACAATTCCATCTAGATAATACTTCACCTTGTAAACCTATTTATTTACTACTACCTTTTAATCTCGAGAAAATAGAACCAATTCCCAGGTTTTGTTTTTCTGAAGTGCTTCAAACTCTTCCCTCATGGTTGTCTCTCATTTTTTTATTTTTCAGCGCCTCTTCTACACTTGCTGGAGTGTCAATTATCTCTCTTGCTAATCTTTTTGCTGTGTAAATTTTGGGTTTATATATCCTAGACTTGGCTCTTGTGATTATAAGGTGACTAGGGAGAAGTGTTTGTGGCTGAATTTTTGACTCTGTAGCTGCAGTGTTTTGGGTACTTTCTAGTGTTGTTTATGAGTTTGTCATGTTTTGTTATGGTGTTTCAGGTTCTAGTAGTTTTGGTCTCTTGGTTTGGTGAAAAGATGTGCTGCTCATGGTCTGTTGGACAATGCAGGTTGGAGTCTACTTCTTGAACAACTTCTGGTATAGATGTAGTTGAAGTACATCCTGAAGTATAAACATGTGGCACTATTAGGATTTGTTCATAATATAGACTCATGGCTGTATTTTTCTCACTTACATCAGGTTGAAATGCTTTGTCATTTTGAAATGGAAATTCAGATTCATTAAAAACCATCTATTATATAAACTTTCCCACTACTGTGTAAGCACATGTATCCTTTGTGTTGAGAGCTATATCCTATAAAGACACATTTAGCATTGTGAAAATCTAATTTATGTGAGTTGTATGGCCTTAAATGGGGAAAACATGCACAACCGAAAACTTTCATGAATTTGTAATCAGGCTTTTGATGATAGATTATATGGGGATTTTTTATTGAGTACTGATGTCGGCATCTTATTTATTAAGAATGTGATTGTTTCAAAGGCTTGCCACCAATACTTTGTGGGAATTGAGGATTGTACTAGTAAGGTTAGGCCGGTTTCTACTATATGCGTATGTTTTCTGATGAGATTAAGGATAAAACTATCACAAGCACATGAGATGAGGCATATTCAGATCCTACTCAAGTTCCCATCGAACCTGTTATAAGAGCTTGAGCAAAAAAATTCAAAGAAGCGATTAATGGATTGATTTAAGCAACTTGGGCTCAATTAAATTCGTGGAGGCCCATTGAAGAAATGACACATGATAAATAAATGATTCAGTCTCTTAAAGTTTCCAAATAATCACTTCTATGAAATAAGTAGTTGGCTTGCACATTATGGCAGGAAAATATATTATTTTCCTTTTTCAAATACTTTTTCATTTCTTGAGGAGGCTATTAAGGAAACAAATAAGTTATTTTTATTTTAATCACATAATTTCCATTCTAATTGATGTAAGGCATGTAAGCCAATTAGGATCTTGATTTGATTTAGATTATTTTCTAGCTTGATTGGGACGGTGAAATTGAAGGTGTTGTGATTGGTTTGTGGTATTGTATAGGTAGCGGAATTGGTGTTACTAACAGAACTAGATGAAGCCATTATATCGACTTACCCGCTCTAATACCAAGATAAAATTCTAAAGGAATAGCTTTTTTTATTGCTATATCAGTTCTTTATACAAAGTTCTGCTATTTATATTTATGGCTAGATACTTCACATGCTAAGCGTTTACATGGCAAGAATCACCATTTAATTATACAGTATTTTCATGAGATTATTCTTCTCATATTTACAATCTTGTTTGATCTCCTTCCCTGAATACAGATTCTTGCTTTGTGTCCAAGGTTATTACTTGATAGCTTCACACGATTCAGTAGCATCTGACTTGAACTCTTTTCTAACTGTTGTTAAGGAATATAGATTGCGTAACATGAATATGTACTACTTGCATGGTAAAAAAAACTGTCTTTATGTATAAGTGATCTTTGTGATTTTTCTTATTTAATTAGCTTGTAACATGCAAGTCAGAACAATATTATTTTCATACATCGATGTACTATTAGTGAGGCCAAGTGCTAATTTAAAAGGATGCGGTTTCTGGAAGCATAGCTTTTGTTATTAGTTAAAAAAAATGAAGGTGTTTGATGGTTTTGTCATATTGTTCGTCGAAATGCCTCAAAAAAGTATTTTCGTCTGCAACCATTCCGTTTGAATTCTACAATGCCTCAAGAGCTTGTTTAACTGCTGCCATAATCTCTCCATCAGCATTCTTGATTATAGGCCCCAAGCCAGCAATCTTTTTCAGTGAATCCGTGGCTGTATCTTTAGCCAATTTTCAGGGGTGGGTTCCACTGGCCACATTGATGAAAAACTTCCATTCTATAGAAGTCATCTCACGTTATTTGAGTTCTTTTTTGTTTATCTAACAACTAATACTTCTTTGGAGAAATTAAGGAGTTTTCAGAAAATTTCAAGCACCCAATGGGACCAAAGATGTTCAAAGGTGTGCTACCGCACATTGACAACCAGCCAGTTGCTATCAAAGAGCTGGATACAACCACGGAACAGAGAAAGTTTCGTGGTGCAGTATCAAAGATAGGGAATATTCATCACAAAAACCTGACCAAGCTGGAAGGTTATTGCTGTGAGTTCAGTCACAGGTACCTTGTCTATGAATTTTCCCAAAATGGTTCTATTGACAGATATATAGAAGATTCTAGGCTATGTAAGAGGCTGACATGGAAAAAGAGAGTTGATACATGCACAAGTATGGTGAGGACACTTTGTTATTTGCACACTGGGTGTAGAGAATTTGTAAGCCATGGGAATTTGAAATGTGAAAATGTACTCTTAGATGAAAATTTTGAAGCCAAAGTTACCAATTTTGGCCTTGGGATTTTTCATGGTGAGGCATCGGTCTATGGTACTTCTGCTGGGAAAGATGTAAAAGATTTTGGCAAGATGGTGTTGATATTAGTAAGCGGGTCTCAAGAAGTTAAAGATGTTAGTGAACGGGCATACAATGAGTGGATGGACGGGCGGCCAGAGACAATAATAGATAAAAGAATCGTTGGTGGGGTGGATCCAGAGAAGTTGGAGGGTGTTCGTAGAATCACATTTTGGTGTCTTCAAATGATGAACATATACTGAATGTACTAGAGGGCACATTGACTGTTGATCCTCTTCCATTTCCTTTTGCATGCCGAAGGCCAGTTGAGGAAGAAGACTCATATGAGTCAAGCTTGGAGTCATAGCTGAACATTGAAAACGTGATACATTTTGTTGATTTTTCAACCCTATTTTGTGAATAATAGAACTGACCATGCTTGGGATTGACGACTTGGCATCTGCTCATTTGAAATAGAGGATGTTCATTTTACCCCCTATTGATGTGATTGCAAAATCTATTTCTGAGCGAAATTTTCCTGAATATGTATATTTCCATATGCACAATCGCGTATCCCTCATTCATCTGTCCAATACTCTTCACTTAAGTTTTGACCATCATTTCCAGGCTTCTTTTGCTATGCGTATGCATTATTGAAGTTTTGACTGCACTTGACAGTGACGCTGTGACGGCTATTTGTGATGCCAAACTTAGAAGTATTGAAGCAGCAACCTCAAGTACTCTTCATAGGATTCAATTAAAAAATTTTGCGATTTACCATACTTTTTTAATTTTTAAGCTTATTGTTGTTGATTTCCTTTTGTAAATATATAAAAAAAAATCAGCAATATCTATTGCAGCTTATGTGAGCACTATGAAGTACCAATAGGACTATAGCCAGGCATACATGATGAATAATGACCTCTTAAGGAATCTATATATATATATAAAGCTGAGACTTGAGAAGGTGATGTGGCATCACCATTTCTCATCTTTGTATATTCTCTATTATCTAATAAATAGAGAAATTTTCTTTTATATTTGGCTTTTCATTTTCTCATAATTAATTTGATTGTTATTACACAATAACAATTATGTAAAGATTTTAATGAGGTATATTCTTTGTAATGAACATCCAAGTGGGAGTGTTATGAATTTATTAAAATAAATGTAGATATTCATAACATATATCTCTTAGTCTCCCCACTATCTCCCATTAGCAACCTTTAGCTTCCATATAACTCCCACTATCTCACAAGGAATTATGATCCATAATTTTTTATTAATTTCGTGGAGTGATTATGTAACTATAAAAGGAGAGCTCATCTTTTTGTTTTGTACGCACACAATTAGAATGAATAAAATCATTTTATAATATATTCTCTCATTTTATTCTTTATCTTGCGTTGCTTCTTTATTTGTATTACTTGCTAATAACTTTTTTTTTGTTTTTTTATAAGGCTGTCTCATCTTAAAAAAAATCAATTCATATTTTTTATCAATTTCATTAAGTGTAAAGTAAAAAAAAAGAATAATATTAATTTTTTTTTCAAGCCGCGTGAAACGCGGTTCTATTTTCTAGTTTACTAATAAAATGGATAAATAATCATTAAAGCTCCACAAGAGAGGCCTACCTTGCCTGTTCACATCTTCCACTACAGCGGGATTTGATTTTTTAATTCAATTTTATATAACTTTTCAAATACAATTTATTTAAGTATAGTTTTGTTAATATAGTTTTTATAAGTAAAAATTTCACCAAAATTTTTTTAGTTGTTTGGTTGTCAATAATATTAGTTTAATAGTTAAGTTTTATAATTTATATTATATAAGGGATGAAATAAGATTGTCAAATAAGTAAAGGATATTTTAAATATTTAACATTAAAAAAAATTCAAACTTTACTCTCAAAAGTTTAAAATTTGAGTTTTTTTTAGTAGAGGCAAAGTAGCTTATTTAATCTTATAAACCTTTACTAAAAAAAAAAAAAAAACAACAAAATTTTTTAAAAAGATTCTAATATAATTTTAAATTTAAGCAGTAATGATATGCTCTTTTGTACTAAGAGCAACGTAAATTTATAAATTCACATGATATTAATTTGTATAATTTTCTTTTTATTTTAGAAGTTCGGCTAATGGTTTATTATTGGATGATACTTGGTGTAATGAAAACATACTAACCCTCTTTATATTAGGCTCCCACCAAACTAAAATTAGATTTGGCCATTGTCTATGATTATATATACCCATTAAAATTTATATAATTTTACATAATTGAAGTTTAGGAGTGTATAATGGGAAGCCACGTAAAGGATAAAAATTTCAAGTTAATTTAAAATGCATTGAGAACTAACAAAATTTCAAGTTATTTCAAAATCAATATTCTACTTCATATTTTTACCGGCTGTGGACGCAGAGCAAGCGTTAGAATAGGCCCCGTGAAACCAATCCATGGATATGTCTGTCACGTGTCACTCCTCACTGGACGCTGGCACGAATCGTGCTGCAATCTCTTTCACAAATTGCTTTCGCCAATCACTTCTAATTAGGGCGCTTTTAAACATTGAAAGCCTCGTCTCTAACAACTAACAAGCAGCTCAAAGTACCAAAATTAACCCCCGGTGTGCAAGCCAAGGATCCGACCACCAACTCTTGAGTACTTTTCTGCTACTTGTTTATTACGTCCCTTAAATTTATTAGCCATGTGGTCTTAATTAATTGCTGTCAATTGTTGCTCCCTTCATTCTCATAGTCATAATTAATTAGTAGAGATATCTCTGTGTAATTGAGTTTAACTCTCCATAGTTTACGTACGCACTACTTATCACGTTCAAACATTTTATTATTTCTTAATTCAAGACTACTGGACTGGAATAAACTGAAAATTATGCACATGCATCAATATCGAATTGGATCGAGTTTACTGAATACTCTTGAATTTCGAAATGATTATTATGGAATTCGTTCAAAGATTGTGCATTTCATTTGTTTTCAAATCGGACCCAAACTGTAAATTTAGCAGTAAAATATTATTGAGATTCTTTAACAAATGCAGATATTATAATGTTGCCATGTTGGATTAATGTTGTTAAGACATTGTATGAAAAGATTTGATTTGCATGTCTCTTTGCTTCCAGATGTGAATATTTTCATCAATAATCTCAGTGATTCTCTTACTTGTCCTAGAAATCTCAGTCAAAGTTCTTCTTATTTATTTTTTTCAAGGGCAAAAAAAAAAAAGATGTTGATGCGAGATTCTGGTTTTCCCTTTTCCACGACCAGGATCTCTGCTCGATCAACTCTACCACGACCAAGATCTCTCATCGTAAGGCTTCTTCTTCAGAAGTTCCTGCGTACACAAAAGCAGGTCAGAGTACGCCGGTTGTTTTCCCGGCGTAAACCCTTCGACGCTCAAGTCAGAAATGAAGGTTTTTGTGCTCTTGGGAACACTAGCCACTAATCTTATGGCGTTTTTTCTAGTATCCGTTCTCTAGAGTTTTCTTTATCTTAGTTCTAATCTAAAAAATTCTAACCCTTTTACCTTCGTTGGCTACCTTTTATAGGCTCTCCTGAATCCAGACCTTCCCCTCATTTGCGCTTGTTATCCTCCCACCTCTCGAAAGTGGATGCTCCATTTCTGTGATCGTGGGTGGTTGCGTGGCCTTCGTACCTTGATTCTCGGGTTGAAGAGCACGCCTTGCCAACTGTTGTTGACTGGGTCTCCTCGACTCAAACCTTTAGCAGGAATGACTTTATGTTATAGCAGGAGATTGCCCTCGCGAATGATGTATTCGTGGATGAGCAGAATATTCCTGCTTCTGCTCCCCTGCTACCAGACTCTTACCATATATACCTGTTCGCAGGATCTTGCTACCAGATGTCTGCTCATCACTGCTGGTCTTCGTCGAAGCACATCCCCCAAACACCAGTCCCCTAGTTTCTGATGTTGGGCAACGTATTGAGCCGACAGTAGAAACTCAACGGTTCTTGCTCGTGTGGGATTGGAAAAGACTGCCAAGAGTCATGTCGCATTTAATTGCGGACGAGGTGATGTGGCCGAAATCTAACCCTCTATTTGAATTTCAAACCGACGGTTACGAGACCCTTGGGATTTGGTGCCGTTAAATGCTGGCAACCCAAGAGTTCACTCTCCATTAGGAAAACCCAAAACCTCTCAGAAGGAAAATTCGTCATTTTCTCCGTCTCTGTCTCTATCTCTCCAGCAAAGAAGTTCCGGCATAAAAGCCTCCATCCCTGTCTTTCTCCGACTAAACCCTTACTTCAGGTATTACTTCTATCTCCTCGGTCTGGGATAGCTATAGATAATTTCTTTTCTCTTTGCTTTGCTTGGGTAGTGGTTGGTGGTGGTGCTCTGGTTATAATTTAGGGAATGTCGAAAGGTAAAGAGAAAATCATTGAGGTTGATGACGATGAGCTGGACTTCCTGCCTAGTCTGCTCACCGATCCTGCTTTTGACCCCGGGATCCCCTTAGATACCATCTTAGGCCCCATTAGGTCTAGTATTGGGGCTAGTTTTAGGAGGATGTCCCCCCAAAGAGCCTCCTCGAGTGGAAATAGCGGTGAAGAGGAATCTTCTGGCTCGGAAAACACCCTGAGTGAGGATAGAGGGGGTGGCTTTGGTGAGGTATCCTCACTGGGAACATCGCGACCAGAAGGGCGGAGTACAATAGGAGGTAGAGCCATGTCGCGGGATTACGCTATTGATTACATTACGTGCACGACCACATTTGACGAGCTTAATGACCTCCAGCTTAGATATAGTATTCCTGGTGAAATACTTCTTAAGATCTCAGGAAAGAAGGATTCTCCTAGCCGACCTCCTAGGGGATATGTTACCCTGTTTTTGGAGAGTTTTAAGTATGGGCTGAGGTGCTCCTTGCAACCTTACTTTGCCCGGATTCTTAACGGGCTAAATCTTGCTCCTGGTCAGCTGAACCCCAACGGGTGGAGAGTACTCTCTAGTCTGTTCATCTTGTGGGATAGATGCTGCCAAAACAGTTGACGAGGTCAAACCCTTGTACCAGCTAAAGAGTAGCCCCAAGGATGCCGGCTGGTATTACTTCCAATAAAGTACTAAGACCAGGAAACCCATAACCGACCTTCCTACTGATGGTGGTGGGAATTGGAAGAAAAAAATTTTTTTTGTTGGGGGTCCCTGGGGTCAAGTTGCACAGATTGATGGGAAGGATTATTGCGTCCCACCCCGTTTCGTGGTTCCAGGTTGCCTGCTCGTTTAAGATGTCTTGTCTCCATACTTGTTCTCACATTGCTGGTTTGTCTCTAACCAAATGTCTGTTCGCATTGCAGGTTCTTGGGGTGTTCACTTCCCGCTTAAACCTAACCAGCTCAAACGGGTCGAGACTGTACTGGCCAATTCCTGCTCGCACCGGGAGCTGCTAACCGCTTATAACCTGATTGAATCCTGCTTGGTGCCCCCCCGGCCATAAGATAGAGGATGCTGTGATCGGGGCTCTGAATCGGAAACGTTCTCGACCTCAAACTGTGAAGAGGGACCAAAACAATGACGCTCCTACTGCGAAGCGGGTGAATATTGTGCAGCAGGTTCGTCCCTTGAAGACTCTACCTCCTCCTCCTGCCAAAGTTGGAGAAACTAGTGGAGCAGCCACTAATCCTGCTTCCTCTTCTCCTCCTGTTGGGCCTAGGTCTCGTTCATTTGACAACCGAGCAGAGCACCTGGTCCCTTATCTCAATGAGCTGTTTAAACTCGTGAGCAATAAGGACCTGGAGGACTTTGATGGTTGCACCCTGGGTGAGCTGGTGGGAGCCATGCAGTACATCGCTTTCCATCTCAGCTGCATGACCACTTAATATAAGGTTAAGGTTGGCCGTTATGACAGAAGGATGAAGGAGGACATTCAGTTAGAGATGACCAGAGCTGATGATGCCGAGAAGAAAGCAGGGGACCAGAATCTCGAGAATCTGAAGTTGGTAGAGTAAGAATCTCTTGCTCAAGCGAAGGCCATTACTCTCGAGGAAGAGCTGACTAAGGTCAAGGAGGATTTGCAAAGGCAGAAGGCTATGTACGAGGTTCAGCTTGAATCTCTCCGCGACTCCCACCGGGTTCAGGTCGAGAACTTGGAGAAGGAAGCCGACAACAAATACGACCAGGGACTTCGACATTCCTACCGCTGCATCATGGCCGTCCTTGGGAAGCAGCACCCTGATATGAAGATGGATGACCTTACAGCTGGTGTTGCTCAACACATGGATGAGGAGGCGGCGAGAGAGGATGTCGAAGAGGTGGAGCCAATCGTGGTTGAGAAAAACTCTCCTCTTCGTACAGTCCCTGCTGATGTTGGTGAGGCGAGTACCCCCCGGACGCAACTGGTGATACCCCCCCCGCCCCTAAAGTGGACCAGCCAACCGAGGCTGCTCGGCTTTCTGATCCGCCGTCCTCCTGAATTTATCTTGTGTTGTAACTGCTTTTTGAACATTGTATGTAGCAGCTTTGTAGACTGTTAGAAATTTAATAAAATTGTTCTTGTTTGTCTTCTCATATTGGAGTTTTAATTTATTTACTTATTTGGCTTCTGGCCTCGTCATAGAGTAGGCCTTGAGACTTGACGAGTCTTCACATGCCTTAGACAATTTTTCAATATGGGGGAGTCTGCTCCCCTTCGCTTGGTCGAGCAGATCCCGACACGCTTGGCTTCTAGTCTCGCCATAAACAGGCTTTGAGACTTGGTGAGCCTTTACATGCCTTAGACAATTTTTAATGTTTGGGATTCTGCTCGCCTTCGTGTGGTCGAGCAGATCCTGACACGCTTGGCTTCTAGTCTCACCATAAACAGACTTTGAGACTTGGTGAGCCTTTGCATGCCTTAGTAAATTCTTCAATGCTTGGGATTCTGTTCGCCTTCGCATGGTCAAGCAGATCTTGGCACACTTGGCTTCTGGTCTCGCCATAAATAGGCTTTTGAGACTTGGTGAGCCTTTGCATGCCTTAATAAATTCTTGAATGCTTAGGATTCTGCTCGCCTTCGCGTGGTCGAGCAGATCCTGGCACACTCTGGTCTCGCCATAAACAGGGTTTGAGACTTGGTGAGCCTTTGCATGCCTTAGTAAATTCTTCAATGCTTAGGATTCTGCTCGCCTTCGCGTGGTCGAGCAGATCCTGGCACGCTTGGCTTCTGGTCTCGCCATAAACAGGTTTTGAGACTTGGTGAGCCTTTGTATGCCTTAGTAAAATTTTCAACAGTACAGTTGACTGAAATTCCTCATTGATTCACTTTTTACTGAATACGGCTTAGACGAGATTGCTTTGACATAAAAATAATAACAACGAGCACAAACAGAAATAACTTTAAAACATGAACAAGTCTTATTAGAAATATTTCCTGAGGTGTGCTACGTTCCATGAGCGTTTCACCTCGAGGCCATCCGTGCGAACCAGCTTGTAAGCTTCAGGTCCAACTAGCTACTTGACCCTATATGGCCCCTCCCAATTTGGTCCGAGCACTCCCTGGACCGAGTCTTTCGTGTTCTGATTCACTCTCCTCAACACCCAGTCTCTGACCTTGAACTGCCGTACATTCACCTTCTGGTTGTAGTACGAGCAACCCTCTGCTGGTAAGTGGCTGATCGCCTCGATGCTTGTTCCCTCTTCTCGGTAAGCAGATCCAGATTCAAGCACATCTGGTCGTTGTTCTCTTGCTCATTGAAATGATCTGTCCGGTGCGTGGTCGTTCCTATCTCGGCTGGTACAATCGCTTCATGTCCGAAAGCCAAGGCAAATGGAGTTTCCCCAGTTGCTGTCTTATCGGTTGTCCTGTATGCCCATAGTACACCTGATAGCTCATCAACCCAAGCACCGTTTTTTGCTCCAAGCCTGGTTTTTAAAAGCCTCTTGATCGTCTTGTTTGCTACTTCTACTTGCCCGTTAGACGGTGGGTGAGCAGGCGAGGAATATTTCAACTCTATCCCGAGGTTCTGGTAGAAATTCCTGAAGCTGTGATTATCGAACTACCGGCCATTATCCGTTACCAAGGCATAAGGGATCCCTTACCGACAGACCAGATTTCTCCACACGAAGTTTGTTGTCTTCTTCTCTGTGATCCTGGTAAGGGCTTTTACCTTTATCCACTTCGTGAAGTAGTCTATCGCAACTATTGCATGTGTTGCTGCTCCTCGTCCCTTTGGCAACGGGCCGATCAAGTCAATTCCTCATTGAGCAAATGGCCAAGGGGAGGCCATAGAGGTGAGCTTCTCTGGCGGTTGGTTGGAGAAATTTGTAAAACCCTGGCAGCTTACACAGCTCCTGGTCTTCTCCTGTGCATCCTGGTGCATTGTCGGCCAGAAATATCTCTGTCTTAGAACCTTGTGGGCCAGGGACCTCCCAGCAGAATGGTTTTCGTAAATTCCTTCATGTACTTCTCTCAGTACGTAGTCCGCGTCGTCCTCATCCAAACACCGAAGGAACGGTAGAGTATACCCTCGCTGATATAGTACCCCATCAATCATCATGTACCTCGAGGCCTGAGCTCTAATCTTCCAAGCTCGCAGCTTATCTGGTGGTAATACCCCGTCTCTAAGGTATGAAATTACCGGATCCATCCACGAGCATTTTTGTTCTATCCACAGCACCTCCGGATTCTACTCGATGCTCGGGTTGGATTTCACCTCCAGAGAAATCGACTTTGGCATTTTTGGGTCTGCTACCACTGCCATCTTGGCCAAAATATCTGCTCGACTATTCTGCTCCCTGGGGATTTGTATCACCTCTACTCCTTCAAATTTCCCCATCATCTGCCTGACTATCTTCAGGTACTGCTCCATCTTCTCCTCTTGGTTGAAATCTTTCACTGCCATGATTTGCAACCAACTGGGAATTAGATCTGATTTTCACTCTATCTGTTTTCACGGCCTTAGCCAATTCCAAACTTGTTATCAAGACTTCGTACTCTGCCTGGTTATTTGTGGCTACGAATTCTAACTTTACAGCATAAGAGATCTCTTCCCCCTCTGAGCCTTCCAAGACAATTCCTGCTTCTGATCCCTACTCCCCTGATGACCCATCTACAGACATCTGCCATACTCGGGCTTCGCTGCTGTCTATAGCAATATCCAGCTGGTCCGAACATATTTCAGGCTCTGCAAACTCTACTACAAAATCGTCCATTGCTTGCGCCTTTATTGCTGCTCGGGGTTTGTAATTAATGTCGAACTCGCTCAGCTCTATAGCCCACTTTACGAGCCGACCAGAAGCATCCGGCTTGTGTAGGGTTTGACGCAACGGTTGGTTTGTTATTACCGAGACGGGAAATGCTTGAAAGTACGGCCTCAGTTTACGAGCAGCGACCACAAGAGCGAGTGCCCATTTCTCCAACAGTGGGTATCTGGTCTCGGCATCGAGCAGGGCTTTGCTGGTGTAGTATATCGGGTATTGAACCCCTTCTTCCTCTCTCACCAGAACAGAACTTGCGGCATGATCTGATACCGCCAAATATAGAAATAACTTATCCCCATCCCTTGGTGTGGACGGCAGAGGTGCTTGCTGCAAGTATTGCTTCAAGTTTTGGAAGGCTTCTTCGCATTCTGGGGTCTACTCTGTTTTTTTTCCTCTCCTTATCACTTGAAAGAATGGCTGACACTTATCTGTAGCCTTGGATATGAATCGACTCAATGCCGCCAATCTCCCCGTAAGGCTTTGCATCTCCTTTAGGTTGCAAGGAGACCTCATCTGCACGATTGCCTGGATCTTCTTGGGATTTGCCTCGATCCCCCTATGACACACCATGAATCCGAGGAATTTCCCTGACTCGACCCCAAAAGCACACTTTTCCGGGTTGAGCTTCATCTTGTATTTCCTCAAAAGTCCGAATGTCTCCTCGAGGTGCTCGACATGTTCATTTGGGATTTTGGACTTGGTTATCATGTCATCCACGTACACCTCCATTATTTTACCAATCAACGGCTTAAAGACTTTGTTCACCAGCCTCTGGTACGTGGCCCCCGCATTTTTAAGACCGAACGACATTACTCTGTAACAGAACAGACCCTAGTTAGTAATAAATGTCGTGCTCTCCTCATCTTGCTCCAACATGGGGATCTGGTTGTATCTTGAGAATGCGTCCATGAAGCTGAGCAGGCCATGTCCAGCTGTCGAGTCTACAAGCTAGTCAATCTTTGGTAAGGGAAAGTTGTCTTTCGGGCATGCCTTGTTGAGGTCCGTGAAATCCACACACATCATCCACTTACCATTAGCCTTTTTTACTAACACCATATTCGATATCCACTAAGGATAATTGACTTTCCGAATAAATCCTGCTTTCAATAGCTTCTCCACCTCGCCATTTATAGCCTCGTACCTATCCTGGTTAAAGCACCTCCTTTTCTGCCTTACTGCCCGAGCACCTTTCTTTATTGCCATCTTATGACATGCTACCTCAGGATCAATCCCTGGCATGTCCTCATGTGTCCAAACAAACACATCTGCATGAGCCTGCAAGCATTGCACCAACTCCTGCTTCTGCTATTCTTTAAGTCTCGACCCGATTCTGATCGTTTTTCCCTGATTCTCTGGTCCCAGGCTTACTGTCACCAGCTCTTCTACAGGTTCTTGCCTGCCATTCTTGTTTTCCACTCGCTTTACTCCTCTTTTTGCTGTCAACAGAAGCTTTTTTATCAGCTCCCCACAGACGGCGCCAAAATGTTGATGCGAGATTCTGGTTTCCCCTTTTCCACGACCAGGATCTCTGCTCGATCAACTCTACCACGACCAAGATCTCTCATCGTAAGGCTTCTTCTCCAGAAGTTCTTGCGTACACAAAAGCAGGTCAGAGTACGCCGGTTGTTTCCCCGGCATAAACCCTCCGATGCTCAAATCAGAAATGAAGGTTTTTGTGCTCTTGGGAGCACTAGCCACTAATCTTATGGCGTTTTTTCTAGTATACGTTCTTTTAGATTTTTCTTTATCTTAGTTCTAATCTAAAAAATTCTAACCCTTTTACCTTCGTTGGCTACCTTTTTATAGGCTCTTCTGAATCCAGACATTCCCATCATTTGCGCTCGTTATCCTCCCACCTCTCGAAAGTGGATGCTCCATTTCTGTGATCGTGGGTGGTTGCATGGCCTTCGTGTCTTGATTCTCGGGTTGAAGAGTACGCCTCGCCAACTGTCGTTGACCAGGTCTCCTCGACTCAAACCTTTAGCAGGAATGACTTTATGTTATAGCAGGAGATTGCCCTCGCGAATGATGTATTCGTGGATGAGCAGAATATTCCTGCTTCTGCTCCCCTGCTACCAGACTCTTACCATATATACCTGTTCGCAGGATCTTGCTACCAGATGTCTGCTCATCACTGCTGGTCTTCGTCGAAGCACATCCCCCAAACACCAGTCCCCTAGTTTCTGATGTTGGGCAAAGTATTGAGCCGACAGTAGAAACTCAACGGTTCTTGCTCGTGTGGGATTGGAAAAGACTGCCAAAAGTCATGTCGCATTTAATTGCGGACGAGGTGATGTGGCCGAAATCTACCCCTCTATTTGAATTTCAAACCGACGGTTACGAGACCCTTGGGATTTGGTGCCGTTAAATGCTGGCAACCCAAGAGTTCACTCTCCATTAGGAAAACCCAAAACCTCTCAGAAGGAAAATTCGTCATTTTCTCCGTCTCTGTCTCTATCTCTCCAGCAAAGAAGTTCCGGCATAAAAGCCTCCATCCCTGTCTTTCTCCGACTAAACCCTTACTTCAGGTATTACTTCTATCTCCTCGGTCTGGGATAGCTATAGATAATTTCTTTTCTCTTTGCTTTGCTTGGGTAGTGGTTGGTGGTGGTGCTCTGGTTATAATTTAGGGAATGTCGAAAGGTAAAGAGAAAGTCATTGAGGTTGATGACGATGAGCTGGACTTCCTGCCTAGTCTGCTCACCGATCCTGCTTTTAACTCCGGGATCCCCTTAGATACCATCTTAGGCCCCATTAGGTCTAGTGTTGGGGCTAGTTTTAGGAGGATGTCCCCCCAAAGAGCCTCCTCGAGTGGAAATAGCGGTGAAGAGGAATCTTCTGGCTCGGAAAACACCCTGAGTGAGGATAGAGGGGGTGGCTTTGGTGAGGTATCCTCACCGGGAACATCGCGACCAGAAGGGCGGAGTACAATAGGAGGTAGAGCCATGTCGCGGGATTACGCTATTGATTACATTACGTGCACGACCACATTTGACGAGCTTAATGACCTCCAGCTTAGATATAGTATTCCTGATGAAATACTTCTTAAGATCTCAGGAAAGAAGGATTCTCCTAGCCGACCTCCTAGGGGATATGTTACCCTGTTTTTGGAGAGTTTTAAGTATGGGCTGAGGTGCTCCTTGCAACCTTACTTTGCCCGGATTCTTAACGGGCTAAATCTTGCTCCTGGTCAGCTGAACCCCAACGGGTGGAGAGTACTCTCTAGTCTGTTCATCTTGTGGGATAGATGCTGCCAAAATAGTTAACGAGGTCAAGCCCTTGTACCAGCTAAAGAGTAGCCCCAAGGATGCCGGCTGGTATTACTTCCAATAAAGTATTAAGACCAGGAAACCCATAACTGACCTTTCTACTGATGGTGGTGGGAATTGGAAGAAAAAGTTCTTTTTTGCTGGGGGTCCCTGGGGTCAAGTTGCACAGATTGATGGGAAGGATTATTGCGTCCCACCCCGTTTCGTGGTTCCAGGTTGCCTGCTCATTTAAGATGTCTTGTCTCCATACTTGTTCTCACATTGCTGGTTTGTCTCTAACCAAATGTCTGTTCGCATTGCAGGTTCTTGGGGTGTTCACTTCCCGCTTAAACCTAACCAGCTCAAACGGGTCGAGACTGTACTGGCCAATTCCTGCTCGCACCGGGAGCTGCTAACCGCTTATAACCTGATTGAATCCTGCTTGGTGCCCCCCCGGCAATAAGATGGAGGATGCTGTGATCGGGGCTCTGAATCGGAAACGTTCTCGACCTCAAACTGTGAAGAGGGACCAAAACAAGGACGCTCCTACTGCGAAGCGGGTGAATATTATGTAGCAGGTTCCTCCCTTGAAGAATCTACCTCCTCCTCCTGCCAAAGTTGGAGAAACTAGTGGAGCAGCCACTAATCCTGCTTCCTCTTCTCCTCCTGTTGGGCCTAGGTCTCGTTCATTTGACAACCGAGCAGAGCACCCAGTCCCTTATCTCCAAGCCTGGTTTTTAAAAGCCTCTTGATCGTCTTGTTTGCTACTTCTACTTGCCCGTTAGACGGTGGGTGAGCAGGCGAGGAATATTTCAACTCTATCCCGAGGTTCTGGCAGAAATTCCTAAAGCTGTGATTATCGAACTACCGGCCATTATCCGTTACCAAGGCATAAGGGATCCCGTACCGACAGACCAGGTTTCTCCACACGAAGTTTGTTGTCTTCTTCTCTGTGATCCTGCTAAGTGCTTTTACCTCTATCCACTTCGTGAAGTAGTCTATCGCAACTATTGCATGTGATGCTGCTCCTCGTCCCTTTGGCGACGGGCCGATCAGGTCAATTCCTCATTGAGCAAATGGCCAAGGGGAGGCCATAGAGGTGAGCTTCTCTGGCGGTTGGTTGGAGAAATTTGTAAAACCCTGGCAGCTTACACAGCTCCTGGTCTTCTCCTGTGCATCCTGGTGCATTGTCGGCCAGAAATATCTCTGTCTTAGAACCTTGTGGGCCAGGGACCTCCCAGCAGAATGGTTTCCGTAAATTCCTTCATGTACTTCTCTCAGTACGTAGTCCGCGTCGTCCTCATCCAAACACCGAAGGAACGGTAGAGTATACCCTCGTTGATATAGGTCCCCATCAATCATCATGTACCTCGAGGCCTGAGCTCTAATCTTCCGAGCTCGTAGCTTATCTGGTGGTAATACCCCGTCTCTAAGGTATGAAATTATCGGATTCTATCTTAGAACCTTGTGGGCCAGGGACCTCCCAGCAGAATGGTTTCCGCAAATTTCTTCATGTACTTCTCTCAGTACCTAGTCCGCGTCGTCCTAATCCAAACACCGAAGGAACGGTAGCGTATATCCTCGCTGATATAGTACCCCATCAATCATCGTGTACCTCGAGGCCTGGGCTCTAATCTTCTGAGCTCGCAGCTTATCTGGTGGTAATACCTCGTCTCTAAGGTATGAAATTACCGGATCCATCCACGAGCATTTTTGTTCTATCCACAGCACCTCCAGATTCTACTCGATGCTCGGGTTGGATTTCACCTCCAGAGAGATCGACTTTAGCATTTTTGGGTCTGCTACCACTGCCATCTTGGCCAAAATATCTGCTCGACTATTCTGCTCCCTGGGGATTTGTATCACCTCTACTGCTTTAAATTTCCCCATCATCTGCCTGACTATCTTCAGGTACTGCTCCAACTTCTCCTCTCTTGGTTGAAATCTTTCACTGACATGATTTGCAACCAACTAGGAATTAGTTCTGATCTTCACTCTATCTATTTTCACGGCCTTAGCCAATTCCAAACTTGTTATCAAGGCTTCGTACTCTGCCTGGTTATTTGTGGCTGCGAATTCTAACTTTACAGCATAAGAGATCTCTTCCCCCTCTGGGCCTTCCAAGACAATTTCTGCTTCTGATCCCTACTCCCCTGATGACCCATCTACAGACATCTGCCATACTCGGGCTTCGCTGCTGTCTATAGCAATATCCAGCTGGTCCGAACATATTTCAGGCTCTGCAAACTCTACTACAAAATCGTCCATTGCTTGCGCCTTTATTGCTGCTCGGGGTTTGTAATCAATGTCGAACTCGCTCAGCTCTATAGCCCACTTTACGAGCCGACCAGAGGCATCTGGCTTGTGTAGGGTTTGACGCAACGGCTGGTTTGTTATTACCGAGACGGGGAATGCTTGAAAGTACGGCCTCAGTTTCGAGCAGCGACCACAAGAGCGAGTGCCCGTTTCTCCAACAGTGGGTATCTGGTCTCGGCATCGAGCAGGGCTTTGCTGGTGTAGTATATCGGGTATTGAACCCCTTCTTCCTCTCTCACCAGAACAGAACTTGCGGCATGATCTGATACCGCCAAATATAGAAATAACTTATCCCCATCCCTTGGTGTGGACAGCAGAGGTGCTTGCTGCAAGTATTGCTTCAAGTTTTGGAAGGCTTCTTCGCATTCTGGGGTCCACTCTGTTTTTTTTCCTCTCCTTATCACTTAAAAGAATGGCTGACACTTATCTGTAGCCTTGGATATGAATCGACTCAATGTCGCCAATCTCCCCGTAAGGCTTTGCATCTCCTTTAGGTTGCAAGGAGACCTCATCTGCACGATCGCCTGGATCTTCTTGGGATTTGCCTCGATCCCCCTATGACTCACCATGAATCCGAGGAATTTCCCTGACTCGACCCCAAAAGCACACTTTTCCGGGTTGAGCTTCATCTTGTATTTCCTCAAAAGTCCGAATGTCTCCTCGAGGTGCTCGACATGTTCATTTGGGATTTTGCACTTTGTTATCATGTCATCCACGTACACCTCCATTATTTTACCAATCAACGGTTTAAAGACTTTGTTCACCAGCCTCTGGTACGTGGCCCCCGCATTTTTAAGACCGAACGACATTACTCTGTAACAGAACAGACCCTGGTTAGTAATAAATGTCGTGCTCTCCTCATCTTGCTCGAACATGGGGATTTGGTTGTATCTTGAGAATGCGTCCATGAAGCTGAGCAGGCCATGTCCAGCTGTCGAGTCTACAAGCTGGTCAATCTTTGGTAAGGGAAAGTTGTCTTTCGGGCATGCCTTGTTGAGGTCCGTGAAATCCACACACATCATCCACTTGCCATTAGCCTTTTTTACTAACACCATATTCGATATCCACTAAGGATAATTGACTTTCCGAATAAATCCTGCTTTCAAGAGCTTCTCCACCTCGCCATTTATAGCCTCGTACCTATCCTGGTTGAAGCACCTCCTTTTCTGTCTTACTGCCCGAGCACCTTTCTTTATTGCCATCTTATGACATGCTACCTCAGGATCAATCCCTGGCATGTCCTCATGTGTCCAAGCAAACACATCTGCATGAGCCTGCAAGCATTGCACCAACTCATGCTTCTGCTATTCTTTAAGTCTCGACCCGATTCTGATCGTTTTTCCCTAATTCTCTGGTCCCAGGCTTACTGTCTCCAGCTCTTCTACAGGTTCTTGCCTGCCATTCTTGTTTTCCACTCGCTTTACTCCTCTTTTTGCTGTCAACAGAAGCTTTTTGATCAGCTCTCCATAGACGGCGCCAAAATGTTGATGCGAGATTCTGGTTTCCCCTTTTCCACGACCAGGATCTCTGCTCGATCAACTCTACCACGACCAAGATCTCTCATCGTAAGGCTTCTTCTTCAGAAGTTCTTGCGTACACAAAAGCAGGTCAGAGTACGCCGGTTGTTTCCCCGGCATAAACCCTCCGATGCTTAAATCAGAAATGAAGGTTTTTGTGCTCTTGGGAGCACTAGCAACTAATCTTATGGCGTTTTTTCTAGTATACGTTCTTTAGAGTTTTCTTTATCTTAGTTCTAATCTAAAAAATTCTAACCCTTTTACCTTCGTTGGCTACCTTTTTATAGGCTCTCCTGAATCCAGACATTCCCCTAATTTGCGCTCGTTATCCTCCCACCTCTCGAAAGTGGATGCTCCATTTCTGTGATCGTGGGTGGTTGCATGGCCTTCGTGTCTTGATTCTCGGGTTGAAGAGTACGCCTCGCCAACTGTCGTTGACCGGGTCTCCTCGACTCAAACCTTTAGCAGGAATGACTTTATGTTATAGCAGGAGATTGCTCTCGCGAATGAAGTATTCATGGACAAGCAGAATATTCCTGCTTCTGCTCCCCTGCTACCAGACTCTTACCATATATACATGTTCGCAGGATCCTACTACCAGGTGTCTGCTCATCACTGCTGGTCTTCGTCGAAGCACATCCCCTAAACAAAAGACATTAAGATGGTTTTATAAAACAATTACCCATTTGGCTTTTTATATGGCTCCTAATTAAGAGAAATCTCGATTGCGTTTGCTTTTTCATTCTCTTTCTATTGCCTTAGGGCTTACTCAATCTTTCCATAAAAAGAAAATTCGTGCAACATGCAGCAACAAAATCAAAATGCGATCATCCTTTTTATATCTAAACAAAATCCCATGTCATATAAAACAAAACAAAATACAAAAAATCCTACAAATTAGGAGCCAGCTGCCAGCGCTTCAAGTAAAATTTAAGAGGAAATAAGCTTTTTTAAGATTTAAATATGCTTTTGTTGATACGATTACGTTGTTAATTGCCAAGGTTTAATTTGCCTAGTTAATTTTAGGTTACCCTACGTGTCCCTTTGGCTTTACCCATATAATTACTTTTAAAAAAGTGTATGCATCACAATTTAACGTAATCATTCTATTAATATAATCAATGTCACTTGAGAATTAAGATAAATATATGTTTCTTGATAGAGCCAAAAGAAAGAGTTTTGGCAACAGTGCTCGAGGAAAATCACAAGGCATCCTCTTCTTCTTCTTCTTTTTGAAAATATCTACTGTAGAGTCATTCAAAATGCTTTTATGTTTATTTAACTGTATGTAATTGATTCTTTTTTTGGGGGGAAAAAAACTAATTAAAATAACAAAAAATGTTCTCTAAATGATAAAAAAATGAAGTTAAAGTATCTTCTTAAGAGCGTTTAATTCGATCTTATAAGTATTTTCACTCAAAAAAATTTGTATATAGAATTATAGTGTCCAATTGATAGATATTGACAACTTTAATATCTTTATAATTTTCAAGTTTCTTTATTTCATACACTGATTCATAGTCATACAAAGTAAATTTAAAATGTACAATGAAATACGAACATAGCACTTGCAATAAAAAAAGTGAGAGAGACTGTATCAATATATATATATATTTTTTCATTTTGATTCCCCATAATTTTTCTATTTTGGGGTTTATTTGATACAATCACTTTGTTTTTATTTTATCGAAGTTTGTTGACTTTTTGTAGCGATGTTAATTTAATTCAGTATAGGGATGGCAAATATCCAATTATGGATGGATAATATCATCCAAACACAAATCCATAATTATCCATAATGGATATATCCATATCCATATCCAATATTTAATATTGGACATGGATATGGATTTTATCCATATAACTATGGAGATCCATGGATATTTTATTTTTATTATATAAAAATAGTTAAAATTTTAATATTAAATTTGGTTATTAAACTATTTATATTAGTAATAATATATATATATATATATATATATAATAAAATAGCGGTCCGGTGGTGGGTGGCGGCGGTCCGGCTACTTTCCGGCGAATTCCGGCGACCTTCCGGCAAGCTGGCGGTGGTCGGACGACCTTCCGGTGAAGCCGACGGTGGTCCGGCGATCTCCGACTATGATTCCGGCGACATTCCGACGATGTCCGGTGGTGGTCCGGCGAGGTCCGGTGGTGGTCTGGCGATTTTCCGGTGGATGTCCATTTATAATATTAAATTAATAAAATAAAATAATAATTATTAATAGTATTAAATAAGTTAAAAAATTAAAAGATAATTTTGAAAATTTTAGTTTTTAATATAAGAAGAATTTAAAATTTTCACTAGTTAATATAATATTTTTACAATTGTTTGTTTATTATATTTTTTAATTTTAATTTTATAAAATTAACATTTTTTAAACTTGTGTTGGGTTAAACGGATATCCATTGGGTAAAAATAATTATCCATATTCATCCATATCCATTTGGATATAATTTTAAAATATCCATTTCAAAACCAAAAATTTTTGGATGGATATCATCCGATCCAATTAAATGGATATTATTTGATCCAATTGAATGGATAATGTAGATATCCATTATAGAGCGATCCAGTTGCCATCCCTAATTCAGTACAAGTTTGTAAATACTATAGCGGCCAATGTTAAATTATTTATTGGCATGAGTTTCAACTAACACGGCTTTAATTTAAATTTATCTAAGTTTTGAGGATAATTTGTCTAAATGACATATTTTGTCACGTTGTCGGCCCAACAACCCAGCGGGAATATGGCGGGTTGTTTTCATCTCGTGCATCTTTCTTACGATACTTCCTTGGAATTATCATATTTTTCCATTATTTTGGGTTAATTGCTTAATTATATGTTAAATAATTGCAACGATATTTCTCTTACTCCTGCTTCCAATCATATGTTTGTCTTGTGATTATACACTATAATTTAGACTAGAAGTGAGGAGCAATTGTGACTGTTAATATACATACGAGTGATACTATTCACATTAATGTTATGGTGCACTTAATTATTACAAAAGAAATTATTATTGCACCACTTTTATTTTATTTTATGTTCATTCAACCACTACAAAATTTTAACATGTACTTTGCACCATATTTCTTTTCACATTTGTATCAACTAGCCATTTTTGCATTAACACTATTAAATAATTTTAATAAAATAATAATTTTACCCCTAAATAAATTAAAAGACTACTTTATCTTATAAAAAATTTTAAAATTAAAAATTATCATCATAAAAATATCCCTAAATTTAATAAAAAAATAAATCCCAAATAGAGGTGCTCAACTGATTTTTACTAAATTGAAATTCTACAAAATTTTAATAATTATTTTTATTAAAAATTATAATTTTACAAAATTTTAATAAAAATAAATGAATTTATTTATTAAAAAATTATAATTTTGTAAAATTTTATTAAAATAACTGAATTTATTTATTAAAAGAATAAATCCTAAAATTTTAAAAATTACGGGATTTTTATTAAATCCCAAAATTTTGCAATTATTTTTATAATTATAATTTTATATTAAAATAATTATTATTAAAAATAAAATTCTAATTTTGGGATTTATTTTTATTAAATTTAGGGATATTTTTATTATTATATTTTTTTTATTTTTTAAAAAATATATATAAAGTTGGGACTTGAGGAGGTGATGTGGCATCACCATTTCACTTCTTTGTATATTCTCTATTATCTAATAAATAGAGATTTTTTTTTTAGATTTGTCTTTTCATCTTCTCATAATTAATTTGATTATATTTAACTCATATAATAAATAGTAACTTTATTAATATATATCATTCCTCATCTTTTTATATTTTCTATTATCTAAAATATCTAAAATATTGGTAGATATTCTTTGTACTTTTTTTCTCTTTCTATTTAAATTCATCAATATGTAATCATTAATAATAATTAATTATAAGTCTTTTGAGACATTTATTTATTTTATTATGCTAGTAATTAAACTTTAGTGGCTTAAAATACATGAACTAATTAACATAGGAAGAGAAGTTCTTTCATTTTCCCTCAACAATGCCATTAAGGCCTAATTTTAATAACTATTTAATGTCATAATCCCATATTTAATTATGTAACCTTTTTTTGATTGTCTTTTGACTTTTTCAAAATTTATTATGCTATCAATTAAACTTTAGTACCTTAAAATACATCACCTAATTAACATAGGAAGAGAGGTTCTTTCATCTTCCCTCAACCTCATCTTTTTATATTCTCTATTATCTAAAATATCTAAAATATTGGTGGATATTATTTGTACATATTTCTTCATCTTTTTATTTAAATCCACCAATATGTAACCATTAATAATAATTAATTATAAGTCTTTTAAAACATTCATTTATTTTATTATGCTAGCAATTAAACTTTAATGACTTAAAATACATGAATTAATTAATATAGGAAAAGAAGTTCTTTCATCTTCCCTCAACAATGCCACTAGGGCCTAATTTTAATGCATAATCTTATATTTAATTATGCAACCTTTTGTTGAGTACCTTTTGGCTTCTTTAAATTTTATTATGCTAGCAATTAAATTTTAGTGCCTTAAAACACATCAACTAATTAATATAGGAAGAGAGGTTCTTTCATCTTCCCTCAACCTCATCTTTTTATATTTTCTATTATCTAAAATATCTAAAATATTAGTGGATATTTTTTGTATATGTTTCTTCCTCTTTCTATTTAAATCCAACAATATGTAACCATTAATAATAATTAATTATAAGTATTTTGAATCATTCATTTATTTTATTATGCTAGCAATTAAACTTTAGTGGATTAAAATAAATGAATTAATTAATATAGGAAGAGAGGTTCTTTCATCTTCCCTCAATAATGCCACTAGAGCCTAATTTCAATGTCATAATCATATATTTAATTATGCAACCTTTTGTTGAGTGTTTTTTGGCTCCTTCAAATTTTATTATGCTAGCAATTAAACTTTAGTGGCTTAAAATACATCAATAAATTAACATAGGAAGATAGGTTCTTTCATCTTCCCTCAACAATGCCACTAGAGCCTAATTTTAATGCCATAATATCATATTTAATTATGCAACCTTTTGTTTAGTGCTTTTTGCCATATGATTAGCATTAAAAATTGTTTAATTATCAAGCGATAATATGTTATTTTATGCTTATGTTATAATTTACATTTGTGTTTATGTAATATATTAGGAATTATTAATTATGTTTTAAATATATTTAATTTTGTGTATTTTTATGTGTTTATTAGGAAAAATATTAATTTCACGTAATTCGAGGCCCCAAACAGATAAACGGGGGTCAAATTTGGATTCCGGAGGTCCGAAAATCTTAAGATCAGTCAAGATCGGCTTAAAATTGGACTTGTGTAAAAAAAGTTGACTTTTCCTGTTGACTGAGTACTGATTGAATGATAAAATGAGTTTACGATAGATATGAGTGCATGGGATAGCTGGCAATTTTGACTAAATCTCAACCGTTCATGATTCAAATGACCATGATTGTGCCACGTGGTAATGGTTGGTGAATCAAGTTGTAGGATCCGAGTCTTTGTATTTAGGTCGACCCGATCTACCCATTAACTCGCCAAATTTCAACCATTCTTTGGGCAAATCGGACGAGTCAAACGATGTCACGTGTGATGTTGACTTTTAAAGTTTGACTAGCCATTGGATCTTGATCTAAACGTTGTGAGGAACACATGCATGAAGTTTATGATGGACTGCAAAGCACTGGATTATGAATTTATTTTTCTATAAATAAAGCCTCATTTTTATATTTTTAATCATCTCTCTACAACTCTCTTCTTCTGAAATTCTCTCAATCTCCTTGTAATCTTGATTTCCAGGTGTGTTTTTAATATTTTGTATAATTATTTTTATAAATAAAATTAGTTTTATTTCGAATTTTAGTTGTTTTTATTACTTTTAATTATAAGTAATTCAAGTTTACTACTTTTTTATTTTAATTATGCTTAACTAAATAATATTAGTTAGGGGAAGGTGAAATTCTTAGGAAATATATATGATTTAAGCAAATTCTATTTTTAATTTTATAAATTAAATTATTTACTATTTAATTTTATACATATTTTATATTTTGAAATTTTGATTTATTGTAGACAAATAATTGAATTTGACACAATAAATTCTTAATATCTTAATATAAGGTATGGTAAAATGATATTTTGACTTATTGTAGACAAATTAAATTTTGGCACAATAAATACTTAATCCATCATAAAATTAAAGGGAAAATAATAATAATTTATATAATTAATCTTTTGGGCAATAAATCTAAAAAAAGGCAAAAAGAATTTATTAAATTTTATTTACTTCTAAGAGTGGATCCATAACCCTAACTAGTTCAATTTCATAGTTTCATTTAAATTAAGTTGTTTATATTTAAGTTTTAATTTCAATTTTTAGTTAAAATAAATAAATAAATTAAATCTTTTCTCTGTGGATCGACCTCGGACTCACCGAATTATAATACAACAAGACACTCTTATACTTGGAAGTTAAAAATTACTTTTAAGTTGTGTCAAGTTTTTAACGCCGTTGTCGAGGAAAAATTTTTATTTTGCTTTATTTTTCCGTTTTTGATTTTTCTCTTTGTGTAAATTTGAGTTTGCCCCTTTTATTTTTCTTAAATTCTATTTTGGTCCTGTATCTTTCATAATTCTCATTTCACCCCAATAATTCTCGTTTCTAACCCAATCTTCTGGTAATTACATTCTGACCCCAACATCTTTCATTTGTTTCACTTTCATCCCAAATTGCTCAATTCTAAACTTGTAAAAATTACAGTGTGGCCATAAAATTAAAAACAATTTACAATAGAATCCCTAGACGAAATTCCTCAAAATAATCAAGACTTGGACTTACATCTTTGACATACTTTGAACATATTTGGACCAAACTAACTTTAACTACTAACTTTAATTACTAACTCTTAACTTACTAACTGCTAACTCCTAATTTTTTTTAATTTCAATTATTTAATTTTCTACATTTATTTTATTTCGTATTTATTTATTTATTTTTGCTTTATTGGTGGAGTCAACCACCAAACTAACTACTAACTCTTAATTTTTATTTTCAGTTATTTAATTTTCAGTATTTATTTAATTTTGTATTTTTTACTTTATTTTTTTAATTGGTGGGTTCAACCACCATTTTTTTATTTTATTAATTTGCATTTGTTTATTTATTTATTTATTTTATTGGTGGGTTCAACCACCATGTTTTTTCTTTTTCTTTCTTTTGCATTTATTTTATACTTAATTCATTGTTAATTGGTGGGTTCAACCACAAAAATTGTTATTTAATTTTCTTTTGTACACTTATATATTTGCTTTTTTATTTTTTTTAATTTTTTATTAATTTGTGTGAATATTATCTTTATAACATAACCATTGCATGAGACATTGGTCTCGATCATCAAGTGGCAGGTTAATTCGTAGATCTCAATCTCCACCACCAATCATGGATGAGAATCAAGGTGAAAACGTTTTGGGCGAACTTAATCCTCAAATTGATCAGGGAGACAACCAATCTCAACATGGGCATGATCAGAATCAACCAAGAACTCTGAGAGACTACATGAATCCAACCAGAACTGGAGCACCGTCGTGTATAGTATTTCCTCTAGAAGCATCTCGATTCAACTTCAAACCAGGTATTATCCAACGTTTACCAACATTTCATGGTTTAGAATATGAGAATCCGTACTTGCATCTAAGAGATTTTGAGGAAGTTTGTAATATATACACAAACCAAAATTGTAGCATGAACATAATTAGATTAAAGCTTTTTCCTTTTTCATTAAAAGATAAAGCTAAAACTTGGTTACAAAACCTTAGATCTGGATCAGTAAGAACTTGGAATAACATGCAAGAATAGTTTTGAAAAAATTCTTTCCACCTCATAGAACAAATTCTTTTAAAAAGCAAATCACTTTTTTCACTCAAAAAAATGGAGAAACATTATACTAATGTTGGGATAGGTTTAAAGAGTTGCTTAACATATGCCCACATCATGGTTTTGAAACTTGGCGATTGGTCACTTACTTTTACGAGGGCTTAATACCCCAAAGTAGACAGGTTGTTGAAATGATGTGTAATGGTGAATTTAGGGATAAAAATCCTGAGGATGCATTAGATTGCCTTGACTAATTAGCTGAAAATGCCCAACATTGGGATACTGTTGGAACTTTTGAATTGACAAATAAGCAACAATCATCTCCATCTAGTGGAGGAATCCATAACCTTAGGGAAGATCATAATTTACAAGCAAAATTTGCATCCCTAGTTAGGAAAGTTGAAGCTATGGAGCATAAAAAGAGTGATCAAGTAAAATCTGTTCAAGAAATTGCATGTAACATATGTAATTCGAATGATCATTTCACTCAAGAGTGTCCCACTTTGCCTGCACTTAAAGAATGTCTAAATGATCAAGCTAATGTCATTAACACTTTCAATAAACCAAATCCATATTCACAGACTTATAATCCTGGTTGGAGAAATCATCTGAATTTCAGTTGGAGGAATAATAATAATGCACAATCTTCACAAGCACCACCTCCACAAAATTTTCAAAATCCTCAGCCTTATGCACCATATGCTCCACCACCATGGAAAAATCTGGAAGATACAATGCATTCATTCATCAGAAAGCAAGATGTTATTAACAATCAAAATGCTCAAACTTTTTCTGATTTGAAGGATACTCTTGCTAAAATTGCTTCTGCACTCACCATTTAAGAAAAAGGAAAATTTACAGCCCAATCACAACCAAATCCTAAAATTCAACAAAATCCACCCACATACCAAGTCAAGTCAGTTATAATTCTTCGTAGTGGTAAGGTTGTTGATAGACCTATACCTGAACCTTATGAAAATGATGAAAATTCAAAGGGTGAGGAAGGACTAAATGAACTTATACCTAGTGAAAAAATAACTAGTGTTCCACCTGAACTACCATTTCCACATGCATTGAATAAACCAAGGAAATCAAACCACTCTTATGAAATTTATGAAATTTTTAAGCAAGTGAAAGTTAACATTCCTCTATTAGATGCAATCAAGCAGGTACCTTCATTGCCAAATTTTTAAAGGACTTGTGCACTGTTAAGAGGAAATTGAAAGTAAGAAAGAGTGTTTTCATGGCCGAACAGGTAAGTACAATTCTGTCTACTAATAATAAGTTGAAATATAAAGATCCTGGTTGTCCTGCCATTTCTTGTATTATTGGTAATCACAGAATTGAGCATGCTTTACTAGATCTTGGTGCTAGTGTTAATTTGCTTCCATATTTAGTTTATCTTTAACTTAATCTTGGTGAGTTAAAATCAACTTCAACTACACTTTTGCTTGCCGATAGATTAGTTAAAGTACCAAAAGGAATAGTGGAAGATGTTTTAGTACAAGTTGATAAATTCATCTATCCTGTAGATTTTATTGTCTTGGAAACTGAACCTGTTATGAATAATTACAAACCAATTCCTGTAATTTTAGGTCGACCATTTTTAGCAACTGCTAATGCTTTGATTAATTGTAGGAATGGTTTAATGAATTTATCTTTTGGGAATATGACTTTGGAATTTAATTTTTTCAACATATACAGGCAACCTAATGAAGAAAATGAGAATGAAGATGATACTGATGAACAAAAAGAATTACTTGAATCATGTATCGAGGAAAATATTCAAAAAGGGGATTTTTCTGAACTCTCTAATGTTTGTTTAGTTAATTCAATTGAGTTAAATAAGCAACTTGAACTTAATATTTCTAATATAAATTCGTTGCTTGATTCTGTGCAGACTTCGCAAAATTATGATGACAAGCCAAAATTTGTGGAGTTTGGAAGTATTGAAAAGACAGAACAACAAAAAGCATCTAAAATGAAATTGAAATCTTTGCCTGAAGGATTGAAATATGCTTTTCTTGGAGAAGAACAAACTTATCATGTTGGCCCATGTGCATTGATTATAGAAAATTAAATGAAGCACTAGAAAAGATCATTTTCCATTACTATTCCTTGACCAAATCTTAGAAAGAGTAGCAGGACATCCCTACTACTGTTTTTTAAATGGATATTCAGGTTATTATCAAATTTCTATAGCACTTGAGGACCAAGAAAAGACTACATTTACATGCCCTTTTGGAATATTTGCATTTAAAAGAATGTTATTTGGGCTTTATAATGCTCCTGCAACATTTTAAAGATGTATGTTAAGTATTTTTTGTGATATGGTTGAACATTGTTTAGAGGTCTTTATGGATGATTTGACTATGTTTGGGAATTCTTTTGATGATTGCCTTGATAATTTGGAGAAAGTTTTAAAAAGATGTGTTGAAAAATAACTCGTGTTGAATTGGAAAAAATGTCACTACATGGTTGCTTCTGAAATTGTTTTGGGTCATATTGTTTATATTAAAGGAATTGAAGTTGATAAAGCAAAAATCGAGGTCATATCTAAATTGCCACAACCAAAACAGTTAGAGATGTGCAATCCTTTTTAGGACATATAGGATTTTATAGGAGGTTTATAAAACTTTAGTGCTATATTTAAACCACTTTGTAACCTCTTATTAAAAGATGCACTGTTTGAATGGAATGATGATTGTCAAAAATCTTTTGAAAAAATAATTTTTCTTTTAACATCTACACCTATTATGCAATCTCCTGATTGGTCTTTGCCATTTGAATTAATGTGTGATGCAAGTGATTTTGCTGTTGGTGCTGTTTTAGGACAAAAAAGGGATGGTAAGCCTTTTGTGATTTATTATGCGCGTAAGACTTTGGATAGTGCTCAAATGAATTATTCTACAACTGAAAAAGAATTACTTGTTGTGGTATTTGCATTAAACAAATTTCGTTCATATTTGCTTGGCTCTAAATCTGTTGTATTTACTAACCACGCTACTGTGAGATATTTTATGAGTAAACATGATGCCAAACCGAGACTAATTCGTTAGATTTTGTTACTACAAGAATTTGACCTTACCATCAAAGATAAAAAAGGTGCTGAAAATGTTGTTACTGATCATCTATCAAGACTCACATCCGAATTCTGCAATGATATAACACCCATAAATGATTCTTTCCCTAATGAATTTTTATTTCTGTTACTTCAATGTCATAGTATGCTAACATTGTTAATTTCCTTGTTACAGGTAAAATGTCTTTGCAATGGAATGCTCAAGAGAAGAAGAAATTTTTTGTTATGACCCTTATTTGTTCAAATATTGCCCAGATCAAAATTTTCGACGATGTATTCCTGATAATAAGGTAAGTAGTGTCGTTAATTTTTGTCATTTTGAATCATGTGGTGGTCACTTTTTTTCAAAAAAAACTACTTATAAAATTTTGCAGTGTGATTTTATTGGCCTACCATGTTCAAAGACACATATGAATTTTGCAAAAGTTGTGAAAAATGTCAAAAATTGGGATCAATTACAAAAAGAAACATGATGCCCTTAAATCTCATACTTGAAATTAAAATATTTGACTGTTGGGGAATTGATTTCATGGGTCAATTTCCATCATGTTTTGGATTTGTGTATATATTAGTTGCAGTTGATTATGTCTCAAAATGGATGTAAGCAATTTCTTGTCGAAATAATGTTAGTAAAACTATGGTTAAATTTTTAAGAGAAAACATTTTAAGTCGATTGGGAATCTCTCAAGACATTATCAGTGATGGAGGTAAGCATTTTTGTAATAAGTCATTTGAGTCTTTAATGAAGAAATATGGAATTACACATAAAATTGTTACCCCTTATCATCCTCAAACAAATAGTCAAGTTGAATTAGCAAATAGGGAGATAAAACAAATTTTGGAAAAAACGGTTAACCCAAACCGAAAAGATTGGTCTCTTAGACTTAATGATGCACTTTGGGCCTACTGTACTACATTTAAAACGTCATTAGGAATGTCACCCTATCGGTTAGTTTATGGTAAACCTTGTCATTTACCTGTTGAACTTGAACATAAATCACTTTGGGCTATTAAAGCTTTTAATTCAAATTTGGATAATGCTGGTAATATGCGAAAATTGCAATTGAATGAACTTGAGGAATTAAGGAATGATGCATATGAAAATTCAAGAATTATTAAGTCAAGAACAAAAGCATTTCATGATAAAAGAATTTTTCGAAAAACATTTGAGATTTGTCAAAAAGTGTTGCTTTATAATTTTTGTCTTCATTTATTTCTAGGAAAGTTAAAGTCAAAATGGAGTGGCCCATTTGTTGTAAAAAATGTATATTCATATGGGGCCATAGAAATTGAGAATCCAAATAATAGTGTCACATTTAAAGTTAATGGTCAAAGATTAAAATCATATCTGGAACATCACCCACGTGACGAGAACACCGAAATTAATTTGGGTGACCCACCAGTTCTTAATTAAGTCTTTAATGATTATTTTTTTTATTTTACTATTATTTTGTCGTTTCATTGTTTGATTTTTTGAAGTACTGTACATATTTTTTTTAACATTATTTTTCTTGTGTAAGCGTGTTTGTTTGACAGTTGTACATTCTCTCATCAATTTTCATTTTACATCATGAGCACCTCAATGAGAAAATTCATGTTCGCACATCTTAAAAAATTTATGCGTGTGAAATTTCACTTAAGAGGCCTAATACAAAGCTGTAAATCACATCCACTTTGGGATCTACAACCCCCAGAATTCGTGTCCTATGTTGAGGATCTAGAGGGACAACTCAGAGCAGTAGAGCGTTGCATATATGAATTTCAATTGGAGCTTGAGGTTAACACAATGAGAGGATGAATGTAAGTTCATTTTCCTTTTATATTGTGTGTTTCTTTTTGCTCGCTTTCACGTTTGATTTGATTTTGTTTGATTTGATTTTGCAGATTTGATTTTGGTGTGTTTTGATTTATTTTCCCGTATAAATGGCGGATAACGGTACTCCATGACTTCTTAAGTCGGCATCTTCAGTTTCCCACAATAACTGAAACCCCAAAATCAAACATGGAAGAAATACAACATAAACTCCATAAGCATTTTCCCTTTCTCCCTCAGAATGCCCTCAGGAAAATTTACAAAGATCGTTGTGAATGACTGCGTTTGTTAATGATCAATGGCATTGCTTCTGACATTCGTTGGTTAATTGAAGCAAAGGTCCGATTAGCAGGTGAGTTTTCTGATCCATTTGTTTCTTACATGCCTGGTTTTGGTAAAAGTACGTTTGCTAATAAAATGAGAGCTAAACAACTTGGCTCAAAATATCATAACTGTGTAAGACTTGGTTGCAAATGACCGGATTGTAAATCTTTAGGAATGGTTTCTGATACTCGTGAAAATACAATTAAATTCGTTAAAGATGGCATGAGTAAAGAATCGTTGGATGATATCTTACGATCTCTTGAGACACATCGAAGCGGATTTGTGCAACGCGAGATTTATAATTTGTGGATACTATTCCAAAAACAAAGTGCACAGCTTAGTCTTGGGAATCTGACTAAAAAAAACCATGTTTGCCAGTTTATAAGAAAACTGGATGGGAAGCCAATCCTCGACCCATAAAGAGCATTCAAGTCGTTACTGGACGTAAAACCAGAGGAAGATGTGAGCCACAATCACAACTACCAGTAAATATTCTTTCACTTTACTGTTATTTTCCTTTACTGTTATTTTATCATTTGCATTATTGCATTTAGCAGTGTGATTTTGTATTTAATAAATATTTGTTTTCTTTTACTGTTTGCTTTTTCTAATCATTATTTTCTTGTTACTGTTTGTTTTTGAATTATTGAACCACGAGCTTTACTCATCATTTGACAAATATGCCAACCCATTTACAATTGTTTCTCATTATTTGTCACCAAGATCTTTAAATATGAGCTCGTTTTTCAAACACTCACAACTTGTTTTTGAAAAATTAGTCAAATGGCAGCATCTTCGAGTAAACAATTCAAAAATATTTGTGTGCTTTCTAGGTTTCACTATGGAAAGTACAAAGAGTTCGTTCAGGCAGCTGTAGATCTTGGTCGTGTCATAGCAGAGAGAAAACTGCATCTTGTATATAGAGGAGGTGAACGAGGGTTATCAAGACTTGTCTCAGAAGCTGTTTTTACTAGAGGAAGTCAAGTACTAGGCATTATCACAAAAGCCATGAAACAGCTAGTGTGCATGTCTGGCCCACCAATTGGAGAAGAATTAGTGGTATCAAGTATGTAAGAGAGAATATCTGAAATTAGGGGTGGGCAAAATCGGGTTCGGGTCAACCCGATCGGGTTTCGGGTTGTTCGAGTTAGACAAGAATTAATCCGAATATAACCCGAATTAATCACCCCACCCGAACTGGTCGGGTCATTAATTCGGGTTATGTTCGGGTTAGATTTAAAACGAGTAGGATTTCCTCCAGAAGCATGAATCCAAGAACTCTGAGAGACTACATGAATCCAACCAGAACCGGAGCACCGTCGTGTATAGTATTTCCTCCAGAAGCATCTCGATTCAACTTTAAATCAGGTATTATCCAACGTTTACCAACATTTCATGGTTTAGAATATGAGAATCCGTACTTGCATTTAAGAGATTTTAAGGAAGTTTGTAATACATACACAGACCAAAATTGTAGCATGAACATAATTAGATTAAAGTTTTTTCCTTTTTCATTAAAAGATAAAGCTAAAACTTGGCTACAAAACCTTCGATCTGGATCAGTAAGAACTTGGAATAACATGCAAGAACAGTTTTTGAAAAAATTCTTTCCACCTCATAGAACAAATTCTTTTAAAAGGCAAATCACTTCTTTCACTCAAAAAAATGGAGAAACATTATACCAATGTTGGGATAGGTTTAAAGAGTTTATTAACATATGCCCACATCATGGTTTTGAAACTTGGCGATTGGTCACTTACTTCTACGAGGGCTTAATACCCCAAAGTAGATAGGTTGTTGAAATTATGTGTAATGGTGAATTTAGGGAAAAAAATCCTAAGGATGCACTAGATTACCTTGACCAATTAGCTGAAATTGCACAACATTGGGATACTGTTGGAACTTTTGAATTGACAAAGAAGTAACAATCATCTCCATCTAGTGGAGGAATCCATAACCTTAGGAAAGATCATGATTTACAAGCAAAATTTGCATCATTAGTTAGGAAAGTTGAAGTTTTGGAGCATAAAAAGAGTGATCAAGTAAAATCTGTTCAAGAAATTACATGTAACATATGTAATTCGAATGATCATTTCACTCAAGAGTGTCCCACTTTGCCTGCACTTAAAGAATGTCTAAATGATCAAGCTAATGTCATTAACACTTTCAATAAACCAAATCCATATTCACAGACTTATAATCCTGGTTGGAGAAATCATCTGAATTTCAGTTGGAAGAATAATAATAATGCACAATCTTCACAAGCACCACCTCCACAAAATTTTCAAAATCCTCAGCCTTATGCACCATATGTTCCACTACCCTGAAAAAATCTGGAAGACACAATGCATTCATTCATCAGAAAGCAAGATGTTATTAACAATCAAAATGCACAAACTTTTTCTGATTTGAAGGATACTCTTGCTAAAATTGCTTTTGCACTCACCATTCAAGAAAAAGGAAAATTTACAGCCCAACCACAACCAAATCCTAAAATTCAACAAAATCCACCCACAGACCAAGTCAAGTCAGTTATAATTCTTCGTAGTGGTAAGGTTGTTGATAGACCCATGCCTGAACCTTATGAAAATGATGAAAATTCAAAGGATAAGGAAGGACTAAATGAACTTACACCTAGTGATGAAATAACTAATGTTCCACCTGAACTACCATTTCCACATGCATTGAATAAACCAAGGAAATCAAATCACTCTTCTGAAATTTATGAAATTTTTAAGCAAGTGAAAGTTAACATTCCTCTATTAGATGCAATCAAGCAGGTACTTTCATATGCCAAATTTTTAAAGGACTTGTGCACTGTTAAGAGAAAATTGAAGGTAAGAAAGAGTGCTTTCATGGCCGAACAGGTAAGTACAATTCTGTCTACTAATAATAAGTTGAAATATAAAGATCCTGGTTGTCCTACCATTTCTTGTATTATTGGTAATCACAGAATTGAGCATGCTTTACTAGATCTTGGTGCTAGTGTTAATTTGCTTCCATATTTAGTTTATCTTTAACTTAATCTTGGTGAGTTAAAATCAACTTCAACTACACTTTACTTGCCGATAGATCAGTTAAAGTACCAAAAGGAATAGTGGAAGATGTCTTAGTACAAGTTGATAAATTCATCTATCATGTCGATTTTATTGTCTTGGAAACTGAACCTGTTGTGAATAATTACAAACCAATTCCTATAATTTTAGCTCGACCATTTTTAGCAACTGTTAATGCTTTGATTAATTGTAGGAATGATTTAATGAATTTATCTTTTAGGAATATGACTTTGGAATTGAATGTTTTCAACATGTGCAGGCAACCTAATAAAGAAAATGAGAATGAAGATGATACTGATGAACAAAAAGAATTGCTTGAATCTTGTATCAAGGAAATATTCAAAAAGGAGATTTTTTTGAACTCTCTAATGTTTGTTTAGTTAATTCAATTGAGCCAAATAAGCAACTTGAACTTAATATTTCTAATATAAATTCGTTATTTGATTCTATGCAGACTTCACAAAATTATGATGACGAGCCAAAATTTGTGGAGCTTGGAAGTATTGAAAAGATAGAACAACTAGAAGCATCTAAAATGGAATTGAGACATTTGCCTAAAGGATTGAAATATGCTTTTCTTGGAGAAGAACAAACTTATCATGTTGTAATTTCTTCTACTTTAACAAGCGATCAAGAAGGTAAGTTACTAACTGTTCTTAAAAAGTATAAAAATGCAATTGGATGGACTTTAAATGATATTAAATGCATTAATCCCTTAATATGCACACATAAAATTAATTTGGAAGAAAATGCTAAAACATGTCAACAACCTCAAAGAAAATTAAACCCACACATGAAAGAGGTAGTCAAAACAGAAGTCCTTAAATTGCTTGATGTGGGAATTATCTATCATATATCTGATAGTAAGTGGGTAAGTCCTACACAAGTAGTACCTAAACAATCTGGAATCACTGTTGTTAAAAATGAAAAATGTGAATTAATTCCAACACGTATTACATCTAGTTGGCGCATGTGCATTGATTATAGAAAATTAAATGAAGCCACTAGAAAAGATCATTTTTCATTACCATTCCTTGATCAAATCTTAGAAAGAGTAGCAGGACATCTCTACAACTGTTTTTTAGATGGATATTCAGGTTATTATCAAATTCTTATAACACTTTAGGAATAAGAAAAGACCACATTTACATGTCTTTTTGCAACATTTGCATTTAAAAGAATGTCATTTGGGCTTTGTAATGCTTCTGCAACATTTTAAAGATGTATGTTAAGCATTTTTTGTGATATGGTTGAACATTGTTTACAGGTCTTTATGGATGATTTGACTATGTTTGGGAATTCTTTTGATGATTGCGTTGATAATTTGGGGAAAGTTTTAAAAGGATGTGTTGAATTGGGAAAAATGTCACTACATGGTTACTCACAACTTTTTTTTGAAAAATTAGTCCAATGGCAGCATCTTCGAGTAAATAATGCAAAAATATTTGTGTGCTTTCTAGGTTTCACTATGGAAAGTACAAAGAGTTCGTTCAGGCAGCTGTAGATCTTGGTCGTGTCATAGCAGAGAGGAAATTGCATCTTGTATATGGAGGAGGTGAACGAGGGTTATCAAAACTTGTCTCAAAAGCTGTTTTTACTAGAGGAAGTCCAAGTACTAGGCATTATCCCAAAAGCCATGAAACAGCTAGTGTGCATGTCTGGCCCACCAATTGGAGAAGAATTAGTGGTATCAAGTATGTAAGAGAGAATATATGAAATTAGGGGTGGGCAAAATCGGGTTCGGGTCGAGTTCGGGTCAACCCGATCGGGTTTCGGATTGTTCGAGTTAGACAAGAATCAATCCGAATATAACCCGAATTAATGACCCGACCCAAACCGACCCGAACTGGTCGGGTCATTAATTCGGGTTATGTTCGGGTTGGATTTAAAACGGGTAGGATTGATTTTGGGTCAATTCGGGTCAGTTCAGGTCAGTTCAGGTCGGTTGAAATCGGGTCAATTCGGGTCAAATTCGGTTAATACAATTTTGAGCTCTTTTTTTTCCTGTTATTGTAGTTTTTATGAAAGTTTGAAGACATTTTTCTTAATTGTAGTCATTTTTACTAATTTTCAACTGAAAAAAAGAAAAGAAAATGTTATTAATTCAAATGAATAAAGTTAAAATGCTATAATAGGATTATTTGCCTATTGGCTTGGACTTGGAGGGTACAATTAGGACTATTATTTGCTCAATCAACAAAATCCAAAGTTCCAAACTTAATAAAAGTTAAAATTAATACAAACTTACAAAGTCCAAAGCACAATTTCCAAATATTAGTCTTTAAAAGTTTGAAACACAAACTCACAAAGTCACAAAATTAAATTGTTTAGAAACATAAATCACAAAATTCAAAGTTCAAACATTAAAACTAAATAAGCTTTTTTGGTTCCTCCATGGCTCCATGCAAGTAATTTGACAAATTCAAAATTCAAAATTTTGAACTCCAAGTTCAAGTGCCGATTGCCTAGAGAAAGATTGAGAAAATGTACAATAAATATTTTCCTTAAGCCACGTTCCAAATGAACAAACTCAATTCATATAAAAAATTGAGCAAATAAACCAAATTCATAAGGTTACACATCAAACACAAATACAAATAAATAAATCCAATTCATATCTTTAATTAAACTAAGGGGTGTTACAATCTTTCTAATTTCTATTATATCATTATAAATTTATAATTACAAATAAATATATATGTTTACCAAATTTTTCAATACACACTTGATTTGATTATATATTTTTATTATATCATGCTTATTTTATGGCATTCATCACCAAATCAAGTTAATAATAATGCTAGACAATAATAACATTTTATCAACTTCAACTTGTCTAACTAAAACAATTACAAATTAGACTTAAAATTTAAAACTATAACAACTATAATTATAAGAGCTTAAATTACAACCAAATACTAATAGTACTATAATATCAAATTATGAATAATAATATATATTAAAAGTTACCTTTCAAACATCCATAACACCAATGTCGGCGCTCACCGCTTCCACTGTCGAAGCTTGCAATCTTATAAGTTCTATAAAATCCAAAAAAAAAATTAATATGTAGATGTTCTATATAAAGTTATAATGCATTTTAAATATATTATGTATTTAATGTATAATAAAAAATTAAAAACATTACCTTCTTGTAATTCCATATGAAACATTTGCTCCTTGATATCTTCTTGGAGGTTGTAGACATGATTGACAAAAAGTTTAAACTGCAGCCAATTGTCAGTGCATATCAATGCCTCAACCATAGCCGGAGTTAAAGAACTCCTATACGCATCAATAATACGACACCCGATGCTAAAGGCAGACTTAGATGCCACTGTGGAAACAGGAACATCAAGGACATCTCTTGCAATTTTCTCAAGAATTGGATAATTCGATCCATTCACCCTCCACCAAAGTAAAACATTAAGTTTAAGATTGCTGAGATATTCAACTGGGTCCTTCAAGTGCCTTTCCACCTCAGATACTACTCTTCTACTCTCATTCTGAACAGAAACCTTCCTGGCATAGCCAAGGAAAGGGTGAGATACTTGAAAAGCGTTATCATATTCACCACCAGCAACATCCACCAAATTAGCCTCAGTTGTAAAACGTTGAGAAGAACTTGTACCTCCATAGCTGTCACTAAGACCACTCTCACCATACATCGATGGTGTGGAACTAGCGGAGAATGCACTATATGCATCATAAAACTCATTCAACAAGTCCTTCAATGCTTTGGTCATTTGTTCAACCATCAAACTATCATTGCCAAAAATGATCTCAAAAATATGTTTAGAAAAATCCATTTTCGCTCGTGGATCAAGAATAGAGGCAATAATCAACATTTTGTTTATCTTTCCTGTGGATTCCCAATACTTGTCAAATTTTTCCCTCATACTATAAGCCATAGAGGACACCTAAGGATCAGTACTTTCTTGCAGTGCAGTCAATGAACTCTCAATTAAGCCAATAGTATCATAACAAAGATTAGAAGTCACACTCAAAGAGGTAGAAAACAATAATGTGACATCATAAAATACCTTTAAAAACTTCACAATTCGTTCGGCACTCTCCCAGTCATCCAGTCCAGGTGGGCCCACCCTCTAACATTATTTTCTTTCTCAGTAAAGTATGCCTCATAAGGTTTATCCACTTCTGCCATTCTATCAAATGCCGCTTGAAATTTCAGTGCAGTCATCAACATCAAATAAGTGGAATTCCACCTGGTAGGATAATCCAAAATAATAATTCCTTTTGGACAATTCACCTACTCAACACATTGTTTAAATATCCGCAGCCTCATGCTGGAGGATCTCACGTACTTCACTGCATTTCGAATAGCGGTAACACTAGCATGCAACTCTCCCCATCCTAAGACAACAATCAAATTCAAAATATGTGCACAACAACGCACATGCATATATTATCCTGCCAACACAAGTGCATCATCATTCCTCCAACTAAGCAACTGCATAGTGACATAACCAACAGCAATATCATTTGTAATGGCATTATTAACAGTTATTTCAAACAACCTCTCTATCCCCCAATCTTGTAGGCAAGCCACAATTTTTTTACCAATCGACTTCCCTCTATGATCTTCAATGGCGCTAAAACTAATAATCCTCCTATTCAAACACCAATCACTATCCATAAAATGAGATGTAATCACCATGTAGCTCATGTTTTGAACAGAAGTCCATAAATCAGTTGTAAGAGACACCCGCTGCTTGTTGTTGTAAATCAAACTCTTCAACATTGTCTTTTCCTCCAAAAATAACTCTATAACATCTCTACCAATTGTTCTTCGAGATGGCATAACAAACTGAGGGATAGCTACATTGCAGAAATGCCTAAATCCTTTGTTGTCTACAAAACTGAGCGGCAACTCACCCATAATAATCATTTTAGTTACTACCCTTCGACACGCGTCTTGACTCCATCCTTTACCCAAAACCAAATTACTTGCATTTTCTTCGCCGCCCTCGGATGTCAAATTTTGTTGACTTCCACTTTGTTGTGCCCGAAATGTCTTGTATGCTTCACATGTCTTTATATGCCTTGTCATATTTGTAATCCCATCAAGCCTTGAATGACATTGATATTGCTTACCACAATAGTTGCACATACATTTGTTTGGATTATCTTCGAGTAAAGTGAAATGATTCCATACTGCCGATCTTTTCTTCATTGGCGGTCTTTTCCGCTTCGCCTTTTCCTTTCCTCTATGGGTTCCTTCCATTTGTACACTTTGGTCTTCATCGTCACTCATCGAATTCGATCTTGAGTGTCCAAGCATCTGAATATTCAAAATAATAATTAATAATCATTAATTCAAAAATCAAAACACATAAATATTATTAACATAATCCATAAACAAAAATTAGTAATTTCAATTCAAGTTGTTCATGCTCCATAAACAAAAAGTAAGAAATTCATGATTAATTAATTAATTTATAATATCCAATTACCCATTCCCCATAATAAATAATATGATATTATTTGTCTATCTATATCTTATTTCTTATTATAAATTAAATCCTTTAATTTCAAGTCCAAGTTACTTGTACTTTACAACTTAATGGATGATTAACATATAATAAAATATTAATTGAATTTATTAATTTGTTTAGGGTTGAAAGCTTGAAGCTACTACACAAGTACACATAATTACATAACATAAACACATTATAATTATAAAATATATACAACATAATACTTAATTTTAATATTTAATCTACCTAATGTGTTAATTTATTCATAAAAAAATCAATTATTAACTATTATTAACAATTATTAACAATTATCAATTAATATTATTTCAATTATTAACTATTATTAACAATTAACAATTATCAATTATCAATTAACAAAACCCACCAATCAACAATTCCTTTTTATATATGAAAAAAAATTATTTCTGATAAGCTCAATAATTAACAAAATTTCCTTGATTTTATTACTAATATTTATAAATATATAATTAGTTAATTACAACAATTAAATAATAAACAATTACTGAATTACATAATAAACTATTTAGCATATATAATTAATTAATTATATAGTGTGTATATACCATGAATGATGAAACGAAATGACTTAGGAAACGGGTCAAAAAGTTGAAGGCTTGAAGCTTGAAAAGTTAAAAGTGGAAGGTGGAAACCGGAAGCTTCAAAATCGGGTTTGGGTGGAGAGAATTCGGCCTTCAAGTAGCAGATCGGTGGCCACGGGTCATGGTTGGACGGATGGGATTTCACTTGGCAGAAAATCGCAGATTCACTTGGGAGTTTACAGCAGCAGATCGTGGAGATGCGGACGGCTCACGGCTCACGGCTGGATGGATTTGACTTGGCACTTGGCAGCAACTGGTCGCGACTTCACTTGGCAGCAACAGATCGTGATTTCAGCAGTTGGCAGCAACAGATTGCGTCTTGTGGTGGCTGGTTGCAGACTTGCGGGTTGCGGCTGCCTTGTTCAATTGTTTGTGTTTGTGTTTGTGATTTGTGAAGTTGTGGCTGACAGCGTGTGTGTGTGTTAGGTTTGCGTCTTTGCAAGTGAATTGTTTATTTGTTGAATTTGACAGTTCATTACACAACGCCTTGGAATTTTGGACCCTCTACATACACATGTCAATATTGTGGTGCTATTTTATGGTACAAGGAACAGAACAAGAAAACCAAAAGGGTCTCACATCCCAAATTCACATTTTGTTGTATGGAAGGTCGTGTACAGATTCCATTCATGAAAGAAAAACACTCAAATATCTTCTTGGGGCAGATTCTGGACAAAAGGGTTCCAAATTTCAAAAAAAATATCAGGGCTTATAACTCCATGTTTGTTTTCACATCTATAGGAGGTCGAGTTGATGCATCAATCAATCGTTCAAAAGGTCCTTATGTTTTCAGGATGAGCGGTCAGAATTATCATCACATTGGTTCTTTGTTGCTAGAAGTTGGGAAAAAACCACAGTTTGCTTAGCTCTATATCTATGATACTGAAAATGAGACAGACAACAGAATCAACACTCTATTAAAACATGGAATGACGACAGAAATTGATCACGAAATTCTTTATGAACTATCTAAAATGTTGGACCAACATAATAATTTGGTCAAATCTTTTAGAATGGCGAGGGATAGATACAAAACACAACCAGAATCTACATTTCATTTACGACTCCTTAATAGTAGAACAAAAGATGGCCATCGATACAATATGCTAACAGTTTCAGAAGTTGCAGGCTTAATAGTTGGTGATTTCAGTGAAGCGAACTTTCAACGCGATGTTATTATAGAGCATCGCACAAAGGGACTTCGGAGAATCAAAAATTTGCATCCAAGTTTCATGCCCATGACATACCCGTTAATATATCCTTATGGCGAAAATGGATATAGACCTGACACATCTTTAAGAGACGTAACTGATAGCCCTTTTAGGAGGCAAAAGCTGACAATAAGGCAATATTATTGCTTTAGGTTGCAACAAAGATTGAATGAGGGACACACTCTACTTCAAGATGGTAGACTATTCCAACAATATATAGTTGATTGTTACATGGCAATTGAAGAAGAAAGATTTCGTTGGATCCGGAATAATCAACAAAAACTTATATCAGACCTTTTTTCTGGTTTGATGGATGCTGTTCATCGAGGTGATTCTGATTGTTCGAAAATTGGAAAATCGATTATTCTACATTCATTACACACTGGGGGACCACGATATAGAATACAAAATTATCAAGATGCTATGGCAATTTGTAAATGGGCAGGATATCCTGATTTATTTCTTACTTTCACTTGCAACCCAAAGTGGCAAGAAAAAAATAACATGCTCCGATTAGTTGGACAAAAGAATGATGACAATCGAGTCGATATCATATGTAGAGTTTTTGAGATAAAATTATTCCAACTAATGCAAGATCTGAAAAAAGATCAACCGTTTGGAAAAATAATTGCATGTAAGTTCACTTCAAATTCGTATCCATAACAAATTCAACTCATTTGTTATTGAAAAGTGCAGGGAAGAACAATAATTTCACAATTGAAATCAATATTTCTAACTTTTAAATTTTACTCCATTTTGTGTCAGGTCTATATACAATTGAGTTTCAAAAAAGAGGATTGCCTCATCCACACATACTGCTTTTTTTGCATCCAACAATGAAAAATCCTTTTGTAAACCATATTGATAAAATAATAAGTGCAGAAATCCCTGACTTAAATGTTGATGCTGATGGTTATAATGCAATTAACAAATTTATGATTCATGGACCGTGTGGAAAATACAATTCTCACTGTCCATGTATGATGCAAGACAAGTGCACAAAACATTTTCCAAAAAAATTTAATGATCAGACAACAGTGGATACAAATGGCTTTCCAGTCTAGAAAAGGAGAAATACAGGTATTCATGTCGAAAAGAAAGGTGTCTTCTTGGATAATCGATATGTGGTCCCTTATCACAGGAATTTAATTGTCAAATTTGATGCACATATTAATGTTGAGATTTGTAATTACTCGAGATCAATTAAATATCTTTTCAAGTATGTCCATAAAGGGTTTGATAGAACAACTGCAATAATGGAATCTATTGACACTACCCAAGAAATGGACGAGATCAAAACATATTTGGACTGCAAATATATATCAGCAACTGAAGCTTGCTGGCGAATCTTCCAATTTGACATACATTACAGAAAGCCGGCAGTTGAAAGATTGTCGTTCCATTTATCGGGAGAGCATACAATAATATTCGAAGAATCCAAGTGCTTAGAAAATGTGTTTACCATACCTGGAATAGAAAAAACAAAGTTCACAGAATGGTTGGAGGCAAACAAGAATTATGATGATGCACGAGAGTTAACTTATTCTGATTTCCCTACATGTTGGGTATGGAATTCAAAAGACAAAACTTGGACTAGGAGAAAAAATGGCTTAGCAATCGGAAGAATTTACTTTGCACATCCTTCAAGTGGAGAACGATTTTATATGAGAATGTTGCTCAATTTTGTAAAAGGAAGCACTTCATTTGAAAGTATTAGAACAGTAAATGGAGTGACATATCCAACTTTTAAAGCTGCGTACTATGCTTTGGGATTATTAGACGATGATAAAGAATGGATCGACTGCTTGACTGAAGCTGCAATATGGGCGACTGGAAATTAATTAAGACATCTTTTTGTCACGATACTCATTCATTGTCAGGTTTCTGATGCATCCCAACTTTGGAAATCTAATTATACTACCTTATCAGAAGACATAACTTCATTGCAAAAGAAAAGATTCAGATTGAAATATCTTCAGTTAACCGAGCAACAGGTTGAAGCATACACATTGTTGGAGATTGAAACTATCATGTTGAAAATGAGAAAAAGTTTGAGAGACATAGATGGAATGTCATTTCCTAATTCTTCTTTGATAAGAGATTTAGGTAACCGATTGGTCAATGAAGAGCTCGATTATGATCGTGATCAATTAAAGAAGTTGCATGAGAAATCGTTTGCTGCTCTAAATGCTTGCCAAAAATCAGCCTATGAAGCAATAATGCATTCTGTTGAGAATGAAGAAGGGCGTTTATTTTTTATCAATGGACACGGTGGTACTGGTCAAACATTGTTGTGGAATACAATTATTGCAAAGCGCAGATCACATTCTAAAATAGTATTGCCTGTTGCAACTTCAGGTATAGCAGCTTTGTTATTGCCTAATGGTAGGGCAACTCATTTGCGATTTCATATTCCTTTGGATATGACAGCAGAGTCCACTTGTGAAATCCGACAAGGCACCTTATTAGCTGGACTTCTTATGAAAACTTCTTTGATCATTTGAGATGAAGCGCCTATGGCACATAAGTTCTGCTTTGAAGCTTTTGATAGGACCTTGAGAGACATTCTAAGAACAAGGTATGAAAATAGTTCTATCAAACCTTTTGGAGGACTTACAATAGTATGTGGTGGCGATTTCTGACAAATATTGCCAGTTGTGCCAAAGGGGACAAGAGCAGACATTGTTGATGCTTCACTTAACTTATCCTACTTATGTCATTTTTCAAATTTTATAAGCTCAAACAAAATATGAGGCTCTATAATGGAAACATGAGTGGCTCTAAGGCTGCTAAAATATCTTCTTTTGACAAACGGTTGTTGCAGATTGGAGATGGTTCATTATATGATGACATTGATAGAGATTTAGTTAAACTACCTTCTGATATCTGTAAGAAACCATCAGAAAATCTAATGAAATCAATATTCGACACTATCTACCCACCAATTCGGCATAACTATAGTGATCCAGCATATTTGAAAGAAAGAGCAATATTAACACTAAAAAATAAAATGGTACATGAATTGAACGAGATGATTATGAATATAATACCTGGTCAAGGGAGAACCTATTTTAGCTCAGACAGTATATGCAAAGCAAGTGCAAACACAAATGATGAAGATGTTTTGTATCCAACTGAATTTTTGAATAGTTTGAAATTCAATGGCATCCCTAATCATGACATACGACTTAAGGAATGTGCTCCCATAATGCTTCTCAGAAATCTAAATCAAATAGAAGGCCTATGCAACGGCACAAGATTGATTGTCACTCATCTTGGTAAATGGTCCATTAGAGGTGACATCATTTCTAGAACAAATATTGGACAAAATGTCTCAATTCCAAGAATTATTATGTCTCCTAATGAATGAAGATGGCCATTCAAGCTTAACAGACGACAACTTCCTTTGGCACCATGTTTTGCCATGACGATCAACAAAAGCCAAGGACAATCTCTTAAACATGTTGGCTTGTATCTCCCTAAGCAAGTATTCACACATGGTCAATTATATGTCGCCGTGTCTTGAGTTACCACAAGAGAAGGATTGACTATACTAAATGCTGATCAAGAGGTAGAAAACCGAACCTTTATAAAAAACATTGTCTACAAAGAAGTATTTCAAAATATTCACACATCAGCTCACAAAATCAAGGTATCACATTTTAAGATTATATTTTAAAATTTAATTTATACATTGCAAGCTCTTACTTCACCCTATAATAATGATTTTTATTATGTGTTTTAATTATTCAGTAGACAAATGGATAAATCAAAGGAACTATCGAGACAACAAAATGGTAGTTTGGTTGAGTTTTCCAAGCTGTTATGGAGGATTTAATCGCCAAAGAACATAGTACGTGAAGAAGCATTCTTTTTTACATCAACTGTTTCTCCATTCATTCTCTCTAATGCATGGAGACATGGTTTATATACAGATAAAGAACATTTTGGCACTAGGTGTTGTTGATCCCCATTGGAACTTGCCATAGTTACAAGCTTGATATAAGCAACTGCTCACCTACGCAGCTACAAATGATGCCAAATAACTTACAAAAGTCTTTACATGTATTTTACTTATTTCTTTTATAATTCAATGCTAAGGATCCTCAATTACAAAATTTAATTTGGAATTTAGCAACTACAAAAGGTATAAGGTCTGTACACTTAGATTATACACGTTAATATATATTTTTAAAATTAACAAAAAAATAGTTAACTTTCATAAATAACATTAGTTTTATAAAGCTACCTCATTTTAAAAAAATTAATTTATATTTTTTATCAGTTTTATCGAGTGTAAAGAAAAAAAATTAATAATACTAAATTTATTTTCTAAAGCCGCGCGAAGCGTAGTTTTATTTCCTAGTATCAAAATATACCGAGTGAAATATCTGTCTTAACTCCAAAAATTATGCAAAAGACTCTATTATTATACATTTATTTCCTTTAAAATCTATGTTATGATGCTCTATTTTTCAATTGTTACTTGTTTGACTTGTTAAAATTTTAAACTATACCTCACAAGTTGGAATTATTTTCAAAATTAATTGACCTTTTTTTTTTTTTCAAGTTATAGCTACTTACACAATTACCATTGAGAATGCAAGAAGATGAAAACTGGTGATGCCACATTACTTCCTCTAATTTCAGCTTTATATATATACTAGTAAATAGAACTGCACTTCGTGCGGCTTTAAAAAAAAAATAGTATTATTTTTTTATTCTACTTTTAACGATTTATTCTATTCGATTAAGAGGCAAGACTTCCAAAAAAAAAATAAAGTAAAGCTAAAATCAAATAGACTTTTTTAATTATTTAAATTGCATTAACTAAATTAACACCACGGAAATAGAAGTGTCATAAATGCACATTGTCTAAGCCAAAACCTTGGAAATAAGAGTGATTAAAAATGTTTATGAATTATTGTTTAATTTATGATCAAGAAAGTTTCAATTAGAGAAGATAGTGGGTCTTTTGATGAATTGTTACATATTGATTATGTAATAATAGTCAAATTAATTATGAGTAGATAAAAAGTCAAATCTGAAAAAAATTTATCTATTTATTAGATAATAGAGAATATACAAATATGAGAAATGGTGATGCCACATCATCTCTTGTAGTCCCAACTTTATATAAATATATAGATATATATAGATTGTCACATAATTTGTTTATGGTTTGTTCTTCTAATTTTATAATTTAATTCTCATCCCTTTACTAATTTCTTCATCTCTATTTTATTCTTTATTTTCTCTTTCCCTTTTACGACCCCATGTGGCCACACGATGTGCACAAATTTTGTGAAGGTAAAGAATTTACCACTTATTTTTATTACTTTTCTGATTCAAGAAGTTGAATTCACAAAATATTTTTGAAATGCCACTCTTAAATATTAGTCTAATACTTGATGCATTTATTTTCATATTATTTGTTATTGCTTTTCTTTGATTATTTCAATCATAATTCTTAAGATTTTGATCAGTTTTACATGTTAACCCCGACGAAGCAACCTACTGCGCCGAAGTTGCATCAAGACCCATCAGTTTTACATTTTAGAGTATTGTCATGCGAAATTTCGATAGTACTTAATTTTGTTTTGTATTTGTATTTGTATAATAAAAATTGAATATCGTTGGGTAATGTATATTATTTATATCCTTCCTTGATTAAGTGCATATTTTTTTTCTTACATATTAATGAAACGTTATTTGAAATTTAATTAGTTAAATATTATAGTAATTAGGCCTTTAAAATAAATAATCATATTAAACTGAAATTCCTGTAGCCCAACGTTAAAAAAAAAAAAAAAAAATCCTCACTTGGCCCGTCAACAACTAATAATTCTATAGAGAAAATTTATCCTCATTTGCTGTCCGTGATTATCTTTATCGTTTGAACATAAAATCAACTTCAAGAATTCAGCCAATTTTTTTTTTTTAAACTGAAAATGAACTTTGAGCCATGCATCGAGTTTCAACGTGATGATCCAATCAGAACAATCAAATGAACCTTCAATTCAATGGACCGTGGACGGAGCTGGGGTACACACGATTGATGACTTGAGGTCAACGGTCAAGCAAATAGAACGAGAGAATTGATGTGAGACTTAAATCCTGATAAAATTTTGATAAAAATACACGTAATATAATGTCGTTTTGCAGTAGTTTAGATTTTTGTTTTAGTGTATTTTTCTCATGATTTTGTCGGAGTTTAGATTCCTAATAATTTTTCGTACATCTTAAGGGCAACTTGATAAAATTCTTTTCAAAATTTCCCAAAATAAAAAGAAAGAAAATAATTGGAATATAACAAAACGCTACCATTTGTATATAATAGCCCAAACATGAGAATCAATTTTTTTTTTGATATACTTATATATTACAGTTAGAGCTCAATTAATATGTACAATCAGAGATCAGTTGAGATTCTCCTTAATAATCTTATTATAGCACAGTGTGAAGGTCAACTTTCACTTAGTATTGAAGAGAATCTACTTTCACTTTAATACTGGTGCGAGATCTATTTTATCAAAAATACAAAAAGACAGATAAACCCCTACATAAGAGAGGAGTTGAGTTCTAACAACATGCGCCCAAAATTGATCTATGACAAAACATAAATGATTAATTATCTAATTACTAATCGATAATTGATAAATAATAAAATTAATTATTGGATGTATGAGTTGTCAATGTGCTACAAACCCATTGGCAAAACATGAGAATCAACTTGATATAATAAAAATGTGAAAATCGGTACATAAATGATAAGATTCTATTTTGTTAACGTGGAGTGTTGTGTGCCTATTGTCCAAATCAGTCCAAATTAATGCATTTAATTCTAGAATTTGTTGTTTATTTTACCTTCTTTTTTTAAGTATTGAGTTTGTTATTGATCAATCATCAATGTATCATTTTTCAATCCAAGCATTAAATGCATTTGTTGATGACCGAAGCCAGTTCCATTGGCCTATTGGAGTGATAGTTTGGAGGTCATGTGATTTGAGAAACCCCAAGTCGAAAATAATTAGTCCCCAACTTTTGTCCGCCTGCCCTTTCAAAAGCCAATGGCTTTTTAATTTTTTATTTATTTTATATATGTTAGAAATCAGCCGCCGTGCGTGGGTAAGTCACAAATCTCTCTATCTATATATATATATGTAAAGTTGGGATTAGAGGAGGTGATGTGGCATCATTATTTTTCATCTTCTTATATTTTCTATTAACTAATAAATTAGTTGAGATTAAAAAAATAATTACATTACAAAATATTAAAAATAAAAATTAATTATTAGATTACAAAAGATTACATGTCTCTTCCTCTTTCTATTTAAATTCACTAATAAGTAACCATTAATAATAATTAATTATAAGTCTTGAAACATTAATTTATTTTATTATGCCAACAATTAAACTTTAGTGGTTTAAATACATCAATTGATTAATATAAGAAGGAAGGTTCCTTTATCTTCCCTCAACAATGTCTTTAAGGCCTAATTTTAAAGTTATAATCTCATATTTAATTATGCAATCTTTTGATTAGTGTCTTTTGACTTCTTCAAACTCTATAAATATTAAGTAGTTAAGATTTGTGGCATCATTATTTCTCATCTTTTTTTATTCTCTATTATCTAGTATATTGGTTGAGATTAAAAAATAATTACATTACAAAATATTAAAAATAGAAAATAATTATTATGTTACATAAGATTACATATCTCTTCCTCTTTATATTTAAATTCAACAATATGTAACCGTTAATAATAATTAATTATAAGTTTTGAAACATACATTTATTTTATTAAGCCAACGACTAAACTTTAGTTGTTTAAAATATATCAACTAATTAATATAGGAAGGAAGGTTCCTTCATCTTCCCTCACCAATGCCACTAGGTCCTAATTTTAATGTTATAATCTCATATTTAATTATGCAACCTTTTGTTTAGTGTCTTTTGGCTTCTTCAAACTCTATAAATATTAAGTATTAAAATTTTCACAACAAGTTTTTGGCATTATTGCCGGGGATTGTGCTAGAAAATCAGCTTAATATAGGTTGATTTTATTCTTCCACTAGTTATAAGTTAGGTTGTCTTTTATTTTTTTAATTAAAAAAATTAAAAAAAAACTTTTATTTGTTTTTAAATTCATTATTTGGTTGTTTGATTTCTTTTATTTTGAAATTTCGTTTATTCTCATTATTTTTGGTTTTTTTTTTTTTTTGCTTTCCTTATCTAGTTAGTTTATGAGTGTCTGGAAACGTGATTTAACAAATCGTTTGGTCAAAAAAGAGTCAAAAATTGATAGTAGTCGAGATAGTTCTTCCGAAGTGATGGATGACCCAAATAGACTATTACCAATACTACCACCAGTGCAAGGAGAGAAAACCCTTGCAGCCAACCAACCATCTTGTATTGTGTTGCCACAGACTACAACAACACACTTTGAACTTAAGCCCTCTGTCATTCAACTTTTACCATCTTTTCATAAGCTAGAGAGAGAGAACCCATATTTGCACATTAAGGAATTCCTTGATATATGCTCTACATTCCGTTTTCAAAATTTTAAGGATAAGTCAATTAGACTTCGTATGTTCCCTTTCTCATTAAAAGACAAAGTGAAAGCTTGGTTAAATTCACTTCCTGCTAGGTCTATTATTTCGTGGGATGAATTGAGTAATAAGTTTCTCACCAAGTTTTTCCCTATATCTAAAACAAATGCCCTTAGGAAAGAGATAATTGATTTTTATCAAAGAGAGAGTGAGCAATTTTATGAGTGTTGGGAAAGATTCAATGATTTACTCCTCAACTGTCCCCACCATGGTTTTGAGAAATGGATACTTATACAATGCTTTTATAATGGTTTAACTATGTCAAATCGTCATATGGTAAAGTTTATGAATGGTGGGAGATTTTTGAATTTACATGAAGGGGCTGCATGAGATTTCTTTAATTCACTTTTTGAAAATTCTCAACAGTGGGATTTTTCAAATCAAAGGGAAAAATCATCTCAAGTTTCTAGAAAGGGGTTATATGAAGTTAAGGATGATTTTGATGTGAAATCCACTCTAGCTACACTTTCTAAGAAAGTAGATGCCTTAGCTTTGAACCAATCAATGAATCATCATCTTAGTGTAGCTAATGAAGTTTATGATCTTTGTTCTAACTTATCTCATACATCACATAATTGTCCATCAGTACCAGCCTATCAAGAGGCTTATTCTAAGCAAGTACACGCGTTACAATCATATGAGAAAACTTCAAATAATCTATATTCACCCACATATAATCCTAATTGGAGGAATCGTCCTAATTTTTCTTAGAAACAAAATAACCTTTGTAAAACCAAGGAGGGTAACAATTTAACATGCCCAATCAACAATTTGTCTCTCCTAACCAAGTATATCCTCCTGCCCAAAAACCTATGTCTCAATTTGTTGCACCCCAACAAAGAAAGCCTTCTTTAGAGGATACACTTCAAAGTTTCATTCAGTCAACCCAACAAGCTTTTCAGTCAAACACTCAAGCTATTCTAAAGCTTGAACATCAATTGGGTCAATTAGCAACTACTGTGGTTGAGAGAGAAAAAGAAAAATTTCCATGTCAACCAGTTCCCAATCCTAAATGAGTGCATGAAGTTGGATCGAGTTCAAGCCATCAGCATGAATAAGCAAAATCTATTATGACCTTGAGAAGAGGAAAATTATTTGACAACAAAGTGAAGTTTCAATTAAGAAAGACATCGAAGCCTACTTTTTCAGATCCAGTTCTATCATAAGATCCATCACCAAATGATCCAAAAGAAAATGGCCCGCCAACTTACATTCCCAGGCTCCTTTTCCTCAAAGGTTAATAAAGGTAAATAAATGGATTTCAACAGGTTAAATTATGGAAACCTTCAAGCAGGTAAGTATAAATATCCCTTTACTCGATGTTATTAAGCAAGTTCCTTCCTATGCCAAGTTTTTGAAAGATTTATGCACTAAAAAGAGAAATTTGCATGTCACTAAAAATGCATTTTTAACTGAACAAACTAGCAATTTACTTCAATGTAAAATGCCACCAAAATTTAAGGATCCTAGTTCTCCTACTATCTTATGTGTTATAGGGAACCAATGTTTTGATAAAGCATTATTGAATTTAGGCACTAGTATTAATCTCTTGCCTTATTCCATTTACATGTAGCTTGGACTAGGTGAGTTAAAATCAACTCCTATTATTCTACAACTTGCTGATAGGTCAATGAAAATAAAATTTAATAAGTAATTAAATTGTTAAATGTAGGAATTATTTATCCTATTTCAGATAGCTCTTGGGTTAGCCCTGTGCAAGTTGTTCCTAAGAAATCTGGTCTTACAATAGTTACTAATGCTAATAATGAATTAATTCCCACTAGAGTAACTACAGGTTGGCATGCCTATATTGATTATAGAAAATTGAATTCATTCACAAGAAAATATCATTTTCCTCTTCCATTTATTGATCAAATGCTTGATAGACTTGCAGGTCATGATTTTTATTGTTTTCTAGATGTATATTCAGGTTATAATCAAATCCTTATAGCTCCAGAGATCAGGAGAAAACTACTTTTACTTGTCCATTTAGAACTTTTGCATATAGGAGAATGTCATTTGGTTTATGCAATGCACATGTTACCTTTCAAAGATGCATGCTTACTGTTAAGTGTTAGAAAATGCATATTTATAAAGGAGAAAACCGTCATTTTACATTTCAAGTCTTACTAACAACCCTTACTTTTATGTATTTAACATTCTTGTGGTTTAATTACATGTGTTTTATTTTAATTAAGTAATTTATGTATTTTAGGGGCATTATAGTCATTTCACAATAAAGGAGAGATCAGACGGCAAAACGGACATCACTTTTGAACTCAGGACGGTTGAAAACCTTAGGAGGAGTATAAAAGGAAAAATAGCACTATTCACATGTACGGTACTATTCACGGGTACGGTACTGTCTACGTTACTGTTCACGACACTGTTCACATAGACAAATCGATGACGTGGCATTGACCGATGACGTGGAATTGACTGATGAGGTGTCACGATCCTGTTGGACTAAAATTCTTATATACTGTTGATGGTGATGTGGCAGCATATCAGTGGACGAAAAATCTCGCGTACGGTGCATGCATCACACAGGATTATTTTCAACCAAACTGCGTTACTGTTCATCCGGGTCAAACCGTGTTACTGTTTATCCGCATGGTCAAACCGTGGACTGTTGACTGATGACGTGGCGCAATCCTGAGCGTCCAAACTGTTTTTAATCCGATGGCCATGATTTACTCCATGTATCTATAAAAAGGGGCCTCCCCCCCCTAATTTGATATCTCTGAATTCATTTTTGGGATCCATTTTCTGTAATTCCTTCTCCATCTTGTATTTTCTTTGTATTTAATAAATTCCCATTTTGCCCCTAGTTCAATTATGAGTGGCTAATTTTCTTTCAAGCTTGGGTTGAAGGTGAAGTCTCAACATGTGTCATGGGCTTTATTTGGTAAATTTATTTTCTCTTCCCCTCTAGTTTTTGTGGATGTTTTGACTTCTCGTCGACAAATAATACTAATCTTGTCTAGTACCGCCTTAGTTTCACCGGCCCTCTAGTACAAGGTTATTATTATTTGACACGATAAGCCCTTAGCACCTATTTATTAGAGCGTGGTTCATGAGGTGTGGATTCCCCCCTCATGATTTAATTGGTATTAATACGGATTATTTAGCCCATGATGCATGTTGATACGGATCCAGATACCCAAGTACGTCAATTTAATAGATTTCCTCTTCAATTTATTCTCGCCATTTTAATTCCAATTTTAGAAGTTCTTATCGCCATTTCAATTCCAATTTTAGGGTAATTTAAATCACTTCCACCACAATTCCAACCACCCATTTACAAAATTAATTCTATATATAATTAAAATCCACCTCCTCGTGGGATCGACACTCGTCACCATTAGTTTATACTACAATAGATTCGTGCGCTTGCGAGTACATTAAAATTTGCACAACACTTACTATTTTTTCTGATATGGTTGAGAGATTTCTTGAAGTGTTCATGGATGATTTTTCTATTTATGGAGATTCTTTTGATGAATGTTTGTAGTATCTAACATTAATTTTGCAGAGATGAAAAGAAAAAAAATTTGGTTTTAAATTGGGAAAAGTGTCACTTTATGGTAAAAGAAGGTATTATTCTCAGTCATATAACTTCTAGTAGAGGTATAGAAGTCGACAAAGCCAAGGTGGATATAATTTCTAATCTTCCACATCCTAAATCCGTAAAAGAAGTAAGATCTTTCATTGGACATACTTATTTTTATAGAACATTCATTAAAGATTTTAGTAAAATTTCTAAACTCTTATGCAATTTACTTGTTAAGGATGCATCTTTTATCTTTGATGAATCTTGTCTTGATGCTTTTGCAAAGCTTAAGAAATTGTTGACTTCTTCACCTATCATTCAGCCACCTAATTGGGATTTACCTTTTGAAATTATGTGTGATGCATCCAATTAGACTGTAGGAGCAGTTTTAGAACAAAGATTAGATCGTGTGCCTTATGTGATTTATTATGCTAGTATGACACTCAATGATGCACAGTTGAACTATTCAACTACAGAAAAAGAAATGCTAGCTGTGGTTTTTGCACTTGATAAATTTAGATCTTATCTTATAGGTTGTAAAGTGATTATTTTTATTGATCATGCTGCTTTAAAATATTTGCTTACTAAGAAAGATGCTAAGGCAAGATTGATTCATTGGGTGTTGCTTTTACAAGAATTTGACATTGAATTTAGAGATTAAAAAAGGTTATGAAAATATTGTGGCAGATCATTTATCTTGCATTGATCTTAAATTTATTCCAGAATCTTTACATTTGAATGAGTCTTTCCCAGATGAGCAACTTATGAGTGTAAATGTTGTACCATGGTTTTCTGATATAGTTAATTACCTTACTACAGATCAAATCCCAGAGCACTGGACTAACCAAGATAGAACAAAGTTCTTATCTAAAGTGAAGGATTTCTTCTGGGATGATCCTTATTTATTTAATTATTGTGCTGATTAAATTATTAGACGATGTGTTCTCGATAATAAAATTCAAAGTGTTATCTCATTTTGCCATGAACAAGCTTGTGGAGGCCACTTTAGTGCTAAAAAGCCAGCAACAAAAATTTTACAGTGTGATTTTTATTGGCCTACTCTTTTTCATGACGCTTATGTTTTTTATTCTTTGTGTGATAGGTGCTAACGTATGGATAACATTTTAAAGAGAAACATGATGCCACTCAATCTTACTCTTATGGTTGAGATCTTTGATATATGGGCAGGCTGATTCTCAGAGAAAATTACAACTAGCAGAACTTGAAGAGATCAGGAATTATGCTTATGAGAATGCCAAGATTTACAAACAACGAATGGAAGTCTTTCATGACAAGCACATTTTGAAAAAATCCTTTACACCAGGTCAGAAAGCACTTTTATACAATTCCCAATTGCATCTTTTTCCAAGTATGGGCAGGCTGGTTCTCAGAGAAGATTACAACTAGCAGAACTTGAAGAGATCAGGAATGATACTTATGAGAATGCCAAGATTTACAAACAGCGAATGAAAGTCTTTCATGACTAGCACATTTTGAGAAAATCCTTTACACCAGGTTAGAAAATACTTTTATACAATTCCCGATTGCATCTTTTTTTAGGTAAGTTACATTCTCGATGGTCTGGTCCTTTTATAGTTCGTACTGTCTTTCCTTATGGAGCAATTGAAATTGAAAATCCTAAAAATGGTGATTTATTTAAAGCCAATGGTCAAAAATTAAAACCATTTGTAGAGTTAAGAACACCAGAAGTTGAGGAGATGCTTTTAGATGATCCTGTTTATCAGGATTAATTAAGTCCATCTTTGCATTCTTGTTTTATTTTAATAGTAGGTTTTTCTTTTCATTGTTTGTTTTTCTTTTCTAGTAATTTTCTTTTCTAATGTTTTCTTTCATTTGGCATTTTCTTTTAAGCTTTCCCAGCCTATCCAGGTGTGTTCTCTCCAACTTTCTTTTTTATTATTTATGTTTTTTTATTATTTTTTTCTTTTAGTTGTTTGCATGCATATCTTTTGTTTGTGAAACATTGAGGACAATGTTCCGAATAAGTTTGGGGATAGGAATAATGTGTGCTTTGTTTGTTAAAGAAAAAATTGTTCGTTAAAAAAATTCAAAAATTCAAAAAAAAATTGTGTTTTTTTATTTTTATGTGAAAAGCCAATGATAAGAACTTGATTGACAATGAATATGGTTTTTAGAAATGGCTGAATATTATCTTAGTTTATACTTGATTCTTATGTTAGTTCCTCTTGATTGAGATTCTTTAAATTATGAGCACTAATATCAGTTCTTTCATAATTTTAACTTGAAATTTGAGATTGACGCAGCCTGAGTTGAGAATTTTAGATAGAGTAAATGATTGTTTGTCTTGATTCTTATCTCCACAATACAAAATAGTATACACATGCGCCAAAGTCAGAAATAGCTACCTATAACCCTTGAGAGTGAAGTTGTCCTTGAGTAATTTGGGCCTATATACCACAAGTATGTAGAGGATAATCTACCATGAGAAGAAGGCTACCTTAAAGGGTAGAGTGAAAGCTCCTGACTATGGTTAAAAAAAAAAATTGAAAAAAAAATCAAGTATATGTGCTAAAAAAATCAAAAGAAAATGCACATAAAAGCCTATGGAAAAAAAAAAATTAGAGATCAAGATGATAAGATTAGTTTGACCTACTCTTTTCTTTGTTTGAGGCGAAGGCTGTTGATGTTGACGATTTTGGGAATTGATTTGATTGAATTGATTTCACACACACACTACAAGAATCAAAAATAGAGATGAGATTGACTATTAAATTAAAGTTATAACTTTGTCAATATTTAAAATTTTTTTTGAGCTATATAATTTTTGCAATCTTTGAGGCTATTTTTCATTTTTTATTTAAATTTTTTTTGTTCTTTTATTTTATTTTATTTTATTTTAAAATGATGTTTGTGGGTATCATCACTAAAGCCCTCACGAGACTATAACTCGTTCACTAGGGCCGCCTAGGGGTTTAAAGGCTTGTTGCATATGCTAAATGCAATCGCGATTACCTGAGAAAGTGGTTTAGTTAGGATTTACTTTTTGCTTCATTGTTTTTATTTTTGTTTTTTTTAGTTTTAGTTTTGCTCAAGAACTAGTAAAATCTAAGTTTGGGGTATTTGATGGGCATAATTAATATACATATTTTACCCTTAATTATATAATTACTAATTATTTTTATTTTTCATTTTTAATTAATTAAATTATTTTATTGAACAGGATAATAAATTGAGGATTGGGAATAATTTGTGCTTAAAGGGATCAAACCTAGAGAGAGTTGAAGATTGTTGATGCTAAACAATTAAATTGATTGGCCGAATTACTAGCTAAAGAACATGAGAAATGTTAGCCAAATTAAAGTGGAGCACGTGCAAGACCAAGCAAATAAAAAGGCCAAGCCTTTCGGTTTTAGGATTTAAGAGGTGGAGCCCATTTTAAAGAGTAATATAAAAGCAAGCTTTCAGCTTTTGGAGAGGGAGCAGCCACCAGAGGAGCAGACGCAAGGCTGGGAGAGAAGAAAAATTGCAGCAGCAATTCGGATTCCCATGATAAATTTATTTATTTTGTTGCTCTTTATTTAAGTATATTTAACTAATTTTTTTATACTGAGATTAAAAATAAAATTATATTCAATGAAATAATTATTTTTTTATTTAATTAATTCCCTATATATATTCTTTAATAATTATGGTTTTTATTTTACATGATTAGTTGGATGTTATTAAAATCTTTTCATCAATTCTGTCATGCATTGGTGATTGTTAGGATTAATATTCGATTAAATCTATGCTTGGTTCTATAAAATTTATACATGATCATCTTTGATTTCATATCTTTTATTAAATTATTTACATAAAGTGCTTAACAAAACTTTGACTCTTTATTATTTAAGATGTTTACATGGGATGCTTAGATATCATACTACTAAGTAGAAAAAGAACCTACATTAGATTAATTTTAATTGAGTTTAATTGTTATATTCATGAGATGACATAGATTGATTTCGAGTTGTCACTCTAAAATTGGAGATTAATTAATAATTAAGTAATTACTAGTTGAATAGTGGTAGATTCTGAAACCTTGGTAATTTTTGTCTTATTGAAATCTCATTTACTTTAATTGTTTTCTTAGTTTAATTAGTTTAATTTCTTTTAAAACTCAATTTGTTCAACTAGGTTAAAATTAATATTAATTTTAGGTTTAAATTAGACTTTTCAATTTATAACAATTCCTGCGAGATCTACCTCGTTACCACCATTCTATCTCTAAATTCGTGTGCTTGCAAGTATATTAAAATTTTCACAACACTAGCCAATGTGGAACACAACTCAACAATCCCCCCCTCGCACGAAACCACCGCCGGACTCCGGTCCTTTCGTCCGACACACCTGAGTTGTTCCACCACCACATTCCGGCTACTAGGGTCTAGCTTTGATACCACTTGTTGGGGGGGACTTAGCATAAGATTTCTAGGTATCCAACTCAAAAGACTAGCCTCTTAGGTGGAGTGACCTATCACCTTATAAACCCAAACATCTCCCATTTACTAGCCAATATGGGACACAACTCAACATAAATGAATTGACAAGATATTAAATGTTATAATCATAATTTTAAAAAAAAATCACAACCTCGTATATTATAGTGGATGCTAACATCGTGCCTTTCCAAGTTGAATGATTCGAATTAATTAATATATTATAGTTTATTTTCATTAAAAGAAAAAAAAACTAAATGAATTGACAAGATATTAAATGTTATAATTATAATAAAAGTCAAGCCGAGTCTTCCTTGCGCGTATATATGTTTGCATCTTAATTTTTATTTTTATTTATCATATAAACTTCTATAAATTTATTTTCTATATATATATATATATATAGTACACTTGTCAATAATCGGAATGAGTTGGAATGAGAATGAGGAATGAGAACCAGAATAAATTGTTTACTTGATCTATAGGAATCAAAATCGAAATGGACTAGAATCCCATTGATGTGTTTATTTTATCTTGGAATTAAAATTAGAATAAGTTAGATTGTAACAAATTACTAAAAAGTACTTAATGAATTATTGTCATAATTATTATTTTATATTTTAATTATAATGATTATTTATTCAAAAATTACTATCATTATTATTATTAATTACTACCAATAATATATTAATATATTAATATTAATTGATAAAATCATAAATCATAATACATATTAATATATTAATTAAATCATAAAACTATCATTTTTTCTTTAAATTAATTTATAAAAATTGACCTTGTCCTTTTCCCAGATGAGAAATTGGGTATAAAATCATAAATTTAAATTTTAACTAAAAATCATAAATATGAACCCCAAACAAATCATAACCATAAGTGGTTCTATATATATATTACGTGTATATATACGTATTTGCTTCCTGTTTTTCAATTTTGGCAGTGATGGTAGTAGTGAAAGCTATTGGAGTTTTGGACAATGATGATGGTAGCATAAAACCTCAACGTTTATGATTATGATTGTTTTGTTTTAAGAAATGTGCTGGTGAAATCTTTTGTAACTAGAATTTTTCCACACACTTATTACTAGATGGATTAATGTTTGTTTGAGAGGATATTGTTTTCGGCAAAATCTATTCATATAAGTTTGTATTGTACTTTATGCTTGCTGATATTTAGTAGAGTTGTATTTTTTAAATAATAATGATATACCCATAAATTTTTGTATAAATTTATTTTATACAAACTGATGTGACGTTAATTCATTAGTTGAATTAAATATCTCTTGTCTCATATGATTTATTTCTATTATTTTATATTTACATTTAACCAATGAATTAATGTCACATCAGTTTGTACAAGAGTTTGTAACTGTATCATCACTCTTTTTTAAATAAGCACAATTTTAACCTAAATCCCAAAATGGCAATGCAAAAATTATAATATCATTCAATTAATAATAAAAATAGATGGATAATGGACAGGTAAAAATGGAGAATAAATATAATCTTTGAAGGATATTTATGACTTATTTTTAATGAATTATCATATTACTGGAATTACTCAGAATGATGTCATATTATAGAATTAAGTAACTTTCATGGCATAAACAATATAATTTTCTCAAAAAAAATAGGTCCAACTAGAGATTGATAGGTTAATAATTTTTTTTTTTTGGATAGACCTCTATAATAGTTTGAAATTGAATCATTGGCATGTTTAATTTAAACCTTACGATCCTTTTTAATTACAATTTTTTAAATATCAAGGTTTTTTTCTAATCTGCTATCAAATTTCATTTAACACTTTTACTCTCTTTTTATTTCAAACTTTTTTATAAATATTACAGTACTTTTTTCTTACATTCACGATAAATTATGTAATCTCAATAGCTCCATTATAAAAAATATTTTAATTTTCATACTTCTATTAATTTCAAAATATTTAATCCTTTAATTTCTTGTTGTAAATAATAATTCATGATCTCCAAATAAGTGCTGAATTGATTTTATATGTGAAGGATAAAATTGTTTTTGTTGAATTATAGTTTAATACAACCTAATGTGATAAAAAAATTAAATATATACTAATACAACAAATAATAATGAACTAAATGCGCCCATAAGATAAGATTATTTGAAATAAATAACATAATAAAAATAAGAGTAAAAAATTATAATACTTTTTGTAATAGAGATATTGGGGTTGCACTTTTTGTTTAAAAAAAGTGTAAGGTTCTAAATTAAACACGGCAATTATTCAATCTCAAAATAATAAAGAGGGGATGCTGTGATGCTAATGCAACAAAGAATAAAAAAAATATTAAATAGTGTAAGGTGCTGATTAAAATGTGCTTAGGGATGTAGGTGAAAATTAGCTTAATCTTTGAAGTAAAGTTTAAATAAAAATGAGTAAAAATGGTTTTACAAAAATTTACAGTGGTGCTGCCATTCTTCTTTTTCACTTCTTTTTCGCCTCTGTTTCTGTTTTCGCTTCAAGCAACTTCCAAAGCAATGATTGGTAGGAAAAGAGTATTGGAGGAAAACAAAATCTGCGTTAGCCAACAAACCCAAACACTTCGAAAGTACAAGATCCGGCGTGCAGCGACTTCTTAATTCTTAGATTTAATTCCGTGAACAAATTATGACCATGATTCTATTTTGACTTTCATAGATTCAGTTGAAAAGAAATGCATATAATTTTCAAAATTTTAGCCACTTAAATTTATTTTTTTATAAATAAATAACCGGCTGTAAACCGATTAAAGAAAAAGTTTTAAATTTTTTCATTATATTATAATTATTGTACACCGTTGATCTCATCCAACAGTATACAATAACTACGATATTGATATCATAATTTTTGTTACGGTATTATAGAATTTTCCATTTTAACAACTCATCTTGGTTCTACATTCTCGTAATATATTAAACGTTATAATAGACTTTTATATTGAATAGGATTCACAATTTGAATCTACATTTTCCCAATTATTTGTGTAATCCCACTCTGTTAATACAATAAATTACAACAAAGACTTTGTTGCTAAAACCAATGACATACTATATTTGAATAATTGATTTTAATTTACAAACAATGCTGATTTTTTTTTCTTGTATCAATTTTTCTGTTAAAACTCATTTTTATCTTTCAACTCTAAATTTTTGTTCTTTTTAAACAATTTAATGTTGGGAATTACATAAGATATTAAAGTTTTAGAAAGATCCAAGTGATAAAAAAAAAATCAAAGAAAAACTAGCCATCGTCCCCCTCCAAATGAATTTAAGTGTTTTTAAGAAGAGAGAATACATATTTCATCTATAATAAATGTTATATTTACTATTTATGTCTCTATTAAATTTTTAATTATTTGCTTCATTCTTCTAATTAAGAGATAACATAAAAAGGTGACATTTTTTTATTCATTTACTATTCTACCCTTCCTTAGAGAATTTTATGACATTTCCAAATAGTTTGGCACCAAAATTAAAGAAGAGATGAGAGCATTTGCACTTTTTATTTTTTTATCCTAGTAAGTTGTATCATATATTAATTTAATTTTTTAAATATCACATTTTGAATGATTGTTTTGCCTCTATCTTTACAATAAATTCTGTTATCGGAGGGATGAAATAAGTAATTACAAATTTAATAAAAATAGAAATGATAAATATTACATATATGAGGAATGAAACATGCCCTTTCAGAAATAGAAAAGTAAAGTCCCATATGTCTTCTCATAGTCTTTGAATTCTTTTCTGCTTACTCAACAATTAATACTTTCTCTGTAGAAAATTGATCCTTGTTTGCTGTCTCAGAGCCACCGGCTTTCATTAAGCGTGATCAACCAGCCAAAACAACCAAATGAACCTCTGTTCGAGCGAAAAGGGCATCCAAATTTTGCGTTTTGTCTCTGTAAGCCAAGTCAAAAAATGGCATCCATACATAAAATTCCACATAAGTATATTTGCGCGCAAAGACAATTAATAAAGCTAGTGAATTTATTATGTGGAAATAATATTGCTCTTTTGAACTAATCCTGGCGTGAGGCATAGGATTGATTGATGACATGAGGCTAACAATTATTTTCTCGACAGACGAAGACTCCATTGACTCTCTACTCACTTATATCATTTTCTTTTTCTCTTTTCTTTTTTTCCAATCGTGTGCGTCAAGTAAATGAAACATCTTAAGAGCAACTCCGTAAAACTTTCGAAAATAATTGTAATATGAACAAAACTTTATCATTCATAGACGAACATGAAGTTCAACTTGATAAACTAAAGCTCAAACATCCTTACACATAAGACAAGATATCCATTTTGTTAACGTGTGGACTAGGGAAAAGTCGAGGGTGTTTCCGAAGTACTGCTGCTTTCCCATTCATTCTTAATTTGTCATATGTAATCTTCAACTATTCATGATAATATGTAATGAATAAATAAAATACAATCTTCCATGAGTATGAAAGACCTTCTTGTGGACTAGACCGATGTGTCTAACGTGTTTTAAAATCTTTATGAGTAAATGCATTCAAATTATTGAGAGTGAGTTTGTTTGACGGTATGCACTCTTTCTAAGACCGCGTTAACTAATAAACTGAAGAAGTACTCCTCTATCGTATATCTCATTCCAAAATTCAAGTTATTTTTCCTTCATTATTGTATCTAATGCTTTAAAAATTATCGGTTTGTAGTGAACTAATTTTCCTATAAAGAAAAATAGCTAGCTACCAACCCTTGTGGTAATGCTGGCTAATTGATCAAGTAATCTTAAAATGCCTTTCCGACTTATAATAATAAAGCTGGTGGCGCTGCTGCCAGTACTACTACGAGCAAGTGCAGCAGCTGCTGATCATGCTCAAGCCAAGCCCGCAGCCCCAACCGTTGTGGAGACGTCGAGATCCCGTATCCATTCGGTACAAGGCCGGGTTGTTTTCTGAACAAAGACTTTCTTATAACTTGTAACGAAACTCATTACAACCCACCCAAACCATTTTTAATGAAGTCAAGTAACGAAGTTGGAAATTAATCACGTAGAAACTAAGCGATGACTTGAGGTCGACGGTCAACCATTATTTTCTCTCTAATTATAAGAAGACTAGCCACGTGACTCACTTTTTCTCTTTTTCCATTATGGCCGTCAAGTAAACAAAACAAGAGAATCAATATGGGACCTTATCCTAACAATATTTTGATAGAAATAATAAACTCAAAGCGACATTGTTTTAGATGAGTTTAATTCTTTTTATTTAACGTCTTTTTATTCAACAATATTTAGAATTTTGTCGAGGTTTAAGGCATAATCACTTTTCTTATATTTTAAGATCAACTTGATAAAATTCTTTCCAGAATTTTTCAAAACAAAGAATAAAAATAAAAATATAATAATAATAAATGAAGGAAAATAATTGGAATATAACAAAACGTTATCATTTATAGCCGAATATGAAGATCAACTAGATAAAATAAAACTGAAACTCGGTATAATTGAATGATAAGATTCCATTTTTGTTAACGTCTGGAGTGGCGTGCGTCAATTGTCGCAGTGTCCTTAAGTCTTCATGAGTAAATGCATTTAATTGTTGAGTTAGTTGGGGGTCAATCGTCAATGTATCATTTTGCCAAAAGCAACAAGAGTTAATGAGGGGAATCCACTTGTACCTCTCTGGCTGGGTTGCCGTCTTGCCGAGGTAAAAAGCTTCTTTGTGATTTTGTTTGTTTTTCATTTGCAAAATTCGACTAAAATACTATAGTAACGAATCTCTAGCATACGGTACCGCCAATTCCATGCCAGACCAGTAGCATATGGTATTGCCAATTCATGGAGTCTTGGAGACAATTTCTTTTTGTGGTTCGCTTCAGACAACCTTAAAGAACTGCATTAATTAGGTGACTGAACATTCAGAGGAAGCACGTGAGAAATTTCTTCTCCAATTAAATAATAATAATAATAATAATAATAATAATAATAATGGTGATGATGATAATTTATGGCTAAGAATTGGTATTTGTGGGGGAGAAGTAAAAGTATGGGATCCACACATCATTTTGATGGAAATGATCCTTTTCTGATTTGATTTTTTTATGAAATTTTTAAGATTTTTTATTATGTGTCTTTTAATAATAATGTGCGGATAAAATTTAATTTTTTATTTTTTTATTTATTAACTACTAATCAGCAATTACATTATTTACTCAAGACATAATCAGATCAGGAGAGAATTCTGATCTTATTTTGATGATGTCTGGATAAAATTTTCTCAACATGAATTTCGGAAAAATCCTAAGAGTCATAATCGAAATTTAGTCATTTAATTAAAAAAAAGCTTACGTTTGACACTTATATTTATGGATTTTATATTGTGACTTTATGAAATTTGCAGTTTATTTAGTTTGACGCTCTTAAACCAAAATTTTGTTTTCACGACAATTAACAATACTTATAGAAATAAGTTCAATATGAATTTTTTTTTTTTGGGTGAGAGTACATAACATACTATAACAATAAATCTCTAGCATATAAAATAAAGAGAACAAGGAAAAATCCAAAAATGAAAAAGTAACTAAAGGAGGGAGAAGAAAAAATAAAAAATAAAAACATCAGTCATGCACCATCACTTATTGAGTGGTTACTTCCCATCGCAATTGTAACTATGAGACGTGGAAGAAATTGAAACAAAGAAATTATTAATTGTTTCAATTATTTGAGGAGAATTATCAAATAAGAAAGAGAATAAATGTGTAGTCTCAGAGGCAGAAAAAAATTGTAATAGATCTAAAAACTGTAATATAACTAAACCGACAGATATTATGGAACTAGATGTTTTCGAATGTTATTTTGATTATGTGTGATGGTCTTCCTATGACAACCATGTGAAACGCGAAACGCACCTAAATTTTGCATTTTGTCTCTTTAAGCCAATTAAAAAACGGCACTCATACATAAAGTTACACATGACGATACTTTACATAAAGATAATTAATAAAGTAAATGAATTTATTTTTTTTAATTTTTGGCGATTAGTTGTAATTTTGTATGCAAGTAACATTACTCTTTGTACTTTGTTTGAGCCAACCCCATGCAAAATTTACATTGGTTTCGGGATTCACGTGGGCATCTCCGAGCAAGTTCCTTTTTTTTTAATAATATTAGTTTGTATATTAAGAATTGTATTTACTTAAAATATATAAGTAATAAAAAATCCTTAGAAAAAATTAAAATACTCCCCCAAAATTTTTTCTTTTTTTGAGAGAATAAAACAAGTATACAAAAGTATTGATGCTTGAATTGAAATATTTGATCCAATGGTGATAAAATACTTATAAAATTATGTAATATTATAATGTTAAGTAAAAAATTAATACTGCACAATTTTATGGTTATTTTTATTACCATGGTGTCACCGTTAATATTCTTTATCATATTTCTTGATGTAGAAAACGTTTGGGGGCAGCGCAGCTGCTCTGCATCCCTACATTCTAGGGAATGTTCTCCTATAATAATTGCAACTGCTGCCCCAAACGCAGGCGGCAAGGCGTAGATGTCTTTGAACATTATTTAGATTCTTTTTTGCTCACTTAACAACTAAGAATTCTTTTGAGTAAATTGTTCCTTGAATTTGTCAAAACAATTAAATGAATTTATGTGGGAGCTGGGACTAGGAATTGATCGATCAATTTGCAAGATGTAGGGTGGGGTTCGTTGATCTGTTAGTTTCATCATTGTTATTATTGAAAAAATAAAACGTTTAGACAATGTACAAAGACTCATTGACTGACTCTTTATGAGTAGACCAAATGCATTATTAGTGGGCTCGAGTGTTTTGACGGTGCGATTATTTTGATACTCTCCGGAGGCACTTATTGGAATTGAGTTTTTTATATTTTTTAAATTACAGTTATTATAAAAAAAAATTATATCTATAAAATAAAAATTTATAATATATAATAAATATAATTTTTAAATAATAACATGACAAAAATGATTAATATATTACAGGTTTTTAATTGTTCAAATGTAGAAGTAAATTAACTTAACTTTCAATTTATAACTGTAAGTGTTTACTAAATATTTTAATATTGTTCCTTTTTAAAATTTTAATTAGGAGAGTCAATCCCACGTGGTTAACTCTTGTGAAAAGAATTATAAGACTCACAAAGTAGCTTTTTTCATGAGAGCTGACAACGTTTAATTATCTTTTGTAATTTTTAAGATACAACTATCTAATTTGATGAATACCAAACAGGACTTAAGACTACATCACCAGATTTTTCAAAGTAAACTATAGCGGCTGAACTCCTTTGTCATGTGGGCTTGCAGTCAATATTAATTTGTACGTTCAGAATCGTATTTACTTAAAATATATAATTAATAAAATAATATCCTAAGAAAAATTAAAATACTCTCCAAATAAGCTTTTTTTAGCAAATAAAATAAGTATACAAGAGTATTGATACTTGAATCGAAATATTTGATATAATGGTGATAAAATAATTATAAAATTACATAGTATTTTAATGTTAAGTAAAAAATTAATACCGCACAAATTTATGGTTATTTTGATTACCATTGTGTCACCATTAAGATTCTTTATCATATTTGTTAATGTAGTTGTCTTCGAACAATATTTGAATTTTTTTTTTGCTTACTTAACAACTAATAATTTTCTGGAGAAAATTGTTCCTTCAATTTGTCAAAACAATTAAATAAATTTATGTGGGACCCCGGACTAGGAACTGATCGATCCATTTGAGAGATAACGGGTGGGGTTCATTGATGGGTTAGTTTTATTGTTGTTATTTTTGGAAAAATAAAATGTTGGAACAATGCACGAAGACTTCATTGACTGACTCTTCATGAGTAGACCAAATCCATTTATTGGGTTTGAGTGTTTGACGGTGCGCTTATTTTGATACTCTCTGGAGGCATTGATTGGAATTGGGTATTGGAATTGGGTTTTGTGGTATCTTTTAAATTATAATTATTATAGAAAAAATTAAATTTATGAAATAAATATTAATAATATATAATAAATATAATTTTTAAAAACAAGAATAATTAATAAATTATAATTTTTGATTGTATAAATGTAAAAATAAATTAACTTAATTTTTAATTTATAGTTTGTACATATTTAATAAGTACTTTAATATTATATCTTTTAAAATTTTAGTTAAAAGAGCCACGTGGCCGTGATTAAGTCTTATGAAGAGAACTGTAAGACTCTCGGCACAACTCTCTTCATGGGAGTTAACCTGCTTGATTATCTCCTTTTAACTTTTAAATTATAGTTAATGAATACGAAACATTATTTAAGAATGCGTTTTAAGAATTCTCAAAGTAAACTATAGCAGCTGAACTCCTCTATCATTATAAAATCCAATTTAATTCCTAATGATCTTTCCTATAAACCAAACTAGCTAGCTACCGGGGAAATAATTATGGGATTCCTCAAAATGCTAATCCGACTTATTATGCTGGTGGTGCTAGTGCTGCTGCTACTACTAGCAATGTGCTGCCGATGCAGTACTTCAAGAACAAGCACTGCAGCTGCTGCTCATGCTCAGGCCAAGCCCCGCTGCCCCAACCGCTGTGGAGACGTCGAGATCCCGTATCCGTTCGGTACAAAGCGTGGTTGTTTTCTGAACAAAGACTTTCTCATCACTTGTAACGACACATTCAACCCACCCAAACCATTCTTAGGGGAGTCAAATATCGACGTTGTCAACATATCCATCGACGGTCACTTGAATGTCCCGCAATACACCGCGAAAGACTGCTACAATGCTAAGGGATATTCGGTAGACAGCAACTTGCCTTACATCACTTTGTCCAATTTCACCGTCTCTAACACAGAAAACAGGTTTGTAGTCATTGGCTGTGACAGTTACGCTTACGTTCGCGGCTACTTAGGCGAGAACAGATACAGAGCCGGTTGCATGTCCTTGTGCGACAGCTTTGACTTTGTCACCAATGGGTCCTGCATCGGCACTGGATGTTGCCAGATTGAGATTCCAAGAGGGCTCAAAGGACTCGAAGTGGAAGCATCCAGCTTTAACAATCACACAGATGTGTCATCATTCAATCCATGCACTTATGCGTTTGTTGTTGATCAAAGCCAGTTCCATTTCACCTCCAATTATCTTGCCTTGGGGGGCATACCAGAGAAGTTTCCTGTGGTGCTTGATTGGGAAATAACCACAAATGAAACATGTGAAGAAGAAAAAATATGTGGACTCAATGCATCCTGCGATGAACCCAAGGATAACAACAATACTTCTTCCGGCTATCATTGCAAATGCAACAAAGGTTACGAAGGCAATCCATACCTCTCTGATGGTTGCCGAGGTATAAATCTTTAATCATTCTCACTCACGTGCGGATGTTCATTTTCTAATTTTTAAAATCATTTTTAATTAATTAATATTTAAAACAATTATTTAATTGCAGATATTAATGAATGCGAAGACCCAAGCCTCAATAAATGCACGCGCACACACATATGTGATAACATACCAGGAAGTTACACATGTCGCTGCCGCAAGGGGTTTCATGGAGACGGAAGAAAAGATGGACGAGGTTGTATACCTAATCAAAATACTGCGCTAAAGGTGGCTCTAGGTACGAATACACTCACCTTCTCCTATATTTTTTATTGCATGTTTGAGAAAATCCAACTGTAGTTAATGATGATGTTTTAAGAGAATAAAATATTTAAATTAAAAAAATTTATTGTTTTCTTTTTCATATACTTGGAGTAAGGTCTTAAAATGATAATATATTTTAAACTAAAAACAAAAGCCAGGTACCTATAACTGGGTACTTTTAGCACACCTCCTGAGTTTGTTGAAGTCACACATAATTCAAAATCCATATGATTGTAATTAAACATTTATTTGTTTTGTGGTTAGGGTAGGTAAAATCTTTTGCTTTTAAGCATGTCCAAATTTTGTACAAATACCATTACTGAGAGATGTGTTGAATAGTTTCAAGGTGTTCTGTGTGTGGCGGCACCAATATTGATCCCCAGGAGTGGGTCAGATTTAACCAGATAAATTTCGATTATTGGAACTTGTATGATCCAAATTTATGTCATTCTTTTATTAGTTAAGACCAGGTTCTAATTTTTAAAATTGTACTTTTCACCCAAATTTATATTCGGCTTGCATTCTAAGTTTTTTAAATTGCAGTTTTGACCCTAAGTTAACTTAGCCTTACAGTTAGGTCCAATAGAACAATCCGAGTGCAAGTTTCATACTAGGGGTTAAAATTTTGTCCTTAAATATTAAATTTTGTATTTTTAATTTGAGAATTTTAATTACTTATCCCTTCAAGGTTGGTTTGAGGAGGAATTGATCAAAATTGGTCTATGCTAGCTTTAATCCTGTGCTCTAGAATTATATACATAATCAATGATGTTTTGGTTTCAAGAACATGTTTCTAATTCGAAGCATAATTGTTTGCCTAAAATGTAGGTTAAGTGCATGTTTAAGCAGCCACGGACATGAGTGTTAATTAAGGTTGTATATTATACTCTTAAATTTAGTTTCTCTTGCTCGCTACTATTTGAATTTGCATGTTTTTACATGTAGGGATTGGCATAAGCTTTGTAGTTGCGATTATGAGCATCTCTTGGCTTCACTTTCTGTGGACGAGAAGAAGACACATGAAACTTAAAGAAAAATTCTTTAAGCAAAATGGAGGAAGTATTCTACGACAGGAGCTGTCTAAATTGCAAGGTCGATCTTCTGAAAAAGCAAAAATTTTCATTGAAGAAGAAATCAAGACAGTGACAAACAACTATGCCGACGTGATTGGCTGCGGAGGCTCTGGCAACGTATACAAAGGATTTTTACCAGACAGAACTCCAGTTGCCGTAAAGAAGTCCAAAATCGTTGATCAAACAAAAATCGATGAATTCATCAATGAACTGGTTGTGGTCTCGCAGATCAACCGCAGGAATGTGGTGAGGTTATTAGGTTGCTGTTTGGAGACACAAGTGCCTTTACTAGTTTACGAATTTGTCGGAAATGGCACCCTCTTTGAGCATATTCATAAGAATGGGAACCTTACCTGGGAAAGGCGTTTGAGGATTGCAGCAGAAACTGCAGGAGTGCTTTCGTATTTGCATTCTGAAACTAATGTTCCAATAATTCACAGAGACGTCAAATCCGCTAACATACTCTTGGATGAAAATTACACCCCAAAGGTTTCTGATTTTGGTGCTTCAAAATTGGTTCCAATTGATGCAATTCAAAATTACACAGTGGTGCAAGGAACTCTTGGGTATATAGATCCTGAGTACTTGCAGACTTGCAAGTTGACAGAAAAAAGTGATGTTTACAGCTTTGGGGTTGTTCTTGTGGAGCTGCTGACAGGAAAGATGGCGCTTTTGTCGGATAAGCCTGAGGAGGAGAGGAGTCTGGCTATGAATTTTCTTTCTTCATTGAAACAGAATCGTTTGCTTGAGATTCTTGATAATCGTATTGTAAACGATGGCAATAAGCAGCAGCTGAAGGAAGTGGCAGAGCTAACGGCCAGGTGCATAAGTGTAAGAGGCGAGGAAAGGCCTACAATGAAGGAAGTAGCGTTGGAATTACAAGGACGATTGAGCCTGATGTCGAACGGCCAGTACTACTTGCGGGATAATGTTGAATCCAGTGGTGCCCAAGAGACTGAATACTTTACTTCTACTTTTTATGAATGTCGAGATGGTATTGGTAGCCATACAACTCCGACAGATGGATACGACAGTATGCAGCAACTTGAACTGATGGCGTTTGATGATGGGAGATGATTGGTACTGCATGCTGTCTTTGGTTACTCTATTCTGTCTTTAAGGATTTAATAAGTAACGTAAATATGTAGTACTTGGAAAAACGAGGAGTGTTACGATACATTATATTGTATTATATTATTTTAATGTAGGTGTATCATATTATATGTTATTACATTAATATTGTAATATAATAATATTGTATGGTGATTGATGTTATATTATATTGTATTAATTTTTAATTATATTATATTTAGTGCTGCACTATGTTGTATTAATTTTTTTCATGATTATTTTAAATTACATATTTAGAAAATAATATTTATTTAATACTTAGAAATATATTAAATATAAAAATTTTAAATTTCAAAACTTTTACATTATTTTTAATAAAAATTAAAAAATTATAATTTAAAATTAACAAAATTCTTAAAATTTTCGACTACGTAACAGATTCATTATGAGTATAATTATTTCATTATTTCATTTTCAACTTTTATCAACAAGATTTGTAAACATTTATTTTTTATGTGTAATTTTGTTCGCACAATTGTTTTGTACCATGAGAATTGAGAATAAAAAGAAGAGAAAGAGCAACAACCATTTTGGATATTGTGATTGATCCAATAAGTTCAGTCAATTACTGAGTCAAAAAGGAAATAGGTTTCTTTTTTTTTTTATAATAACTAGCAAATAGGTTAGATTTACAAAGAACTTTATACAACTCACATCAAAAAACCCATTGCAAACCACAATTTATGGGTGTTTCCAGCAAAGTCTCTAATAACTCTTGCATGCGGTTATAAAACAGAAGGGCTAAACTGATTCAGAGAGATTTGTACTCGTTTCTTGCAAGAACGTAAGTTGCTGGTCATGGATTTTGGTAGTCTCCTCCTCCAATGCAATGAACCCCTACAAAGCGTCTTGATTTTAATTCACAAGCTGCATAAAACCATTGAAACTTTAGTCGATATCCATGAAATGAAAGCCAACAGAAAATGTTCAAGACTGAGCAGAAAATTAGTGTGGAGGATTAAAATATTTGAAACGGTTTATCCACTATAATTTTCTACTGCACCACACTTAAAGATTCAGAGTTCACATTTGCATTAATTAAAACAAGTCAACAACCACCATGGATGGAGACTCAGCGTTTGCCTAGATGAAATAAGAAATTCAAAAGAACATAAGAGTATTATTTTGAAGAAAGCTCACTGTGCTGAATTGAAACGAGAAAGGAACCAACAGTCAAGATTCTTCAGCAATGCCATGTCAGTGTTGAGTCAACTAATTCTGTTAAGCAGTTTTGAAAGCTCACGTGTTTTGTTAGTTAGTTAGTTAACTTTTAGTTAGTGATTCAACAATCTGATTGGATCATTTGATGTAATGCATTTTGGTCAGTTGCAGCTTGTAAGTAAGTTGTATATAAACAGAGTCTGTAACAAATAGCTTCAATTAATGAAAAAGAAATATTCCACAATATGGCAAGCTCAAGCAATCCAAACAGAAATTCAAACACAATCACTACAAATCAATCAATACAAACTACATTCTCATTCATATCACCAATCAAATTAGATCGATCTAACTACATGCTCTGGCGAAATCAAGTTCTAGCTTCTATAAGAGGAAACAAACTTGAAGGTTACATTAATAGAGAGAAGGTAGCACCTAATCAGTTCATCACAATAGGAGGATATGCTGGAGCAGCAGGTAGATCTACTCAATAGAATGAAAATCCAGAGTATACAATTTGGAGATCACAAGATCAGACATTACTAAGCTGGCTATTAAGCTCAGTTATTGAAGGTATTCTCAGTCTTATTCATTCTTGCAATACTTCATTTGATGTATGGAAAACATTGGAGAAAAAATTTGGTGTAAAATCTGAAGCAAGAGTACTTCAACTTAGGTATGAAATGAGTGTATTAAGAAAAGATTCACTGAATATAGAAGATTATTGTTTGAAAATAAAACAAATAGCAGATAAACTAGCGTGTGCTGGTAGTTCAGTTTCAGATAAGGATTTGTTGCAACAAATTCTAAATGGTCTTGGAGAAGGATATCTTGATTTAGCTACGTTCATCACTGCTAGCAAACTGGATTATGATGATGCATATGCACTACTACTTACTCATGAAACAAGACTTGAATAGAGCATGAACGAAAAACAGATGTTCAATGCAAAATTTGCAAATTTTGCTCCTAATAACAGAGGATATAGTATGATGAATGCTTTTTATGCACAAGCAAGAGGCAATGCTCAGAGAGGTGGATATAATAGAGGTTTTCATAGTGGAAATCAAGTTGGAAGAAATAATTTTCATACTGGAAGGGGACTGTTTATGAACTCTCATCCAAGAGGTTTTCCTTCTGGAACTGGAAAATTTGGTAATAGTCATGGTATAGGTCAAATGATTGGTAATAACAAACAGATGCAATTTATGAGAGGACAATATAGTGGTAACTCTAGTATGCCAAACTCTGATGGTAATGATGAGCAAATTGTTGTATGTTAAATCTGCTTTAAATCTGGGCATACAGTAACAGAATGTTGGCATAGATTTGAAGAGAATTCTGTGCCACAACACACGAAGAAGGGAAGAAATCAGAGATCGGCTTATATGACATATTGTGATGCACCGACTGAAGATTCATGGTCAGCTGCTCATTCATGAATGCCTCAAATGTACAATCCATCATTTACCTCATATGTGTCTGACTCAATGAACTTGCCTGGAGATGGAGATGGAGTTGGAGCTGCATATGTTGCTAATTTTGAAGGACCAGCATATGAAGGATGGTATCTTGACAGTGGAGCTACACATCATTTAACAAACAACATGGCAAATATGCATGTTAGAGATGAATTCAAAGATAGTGACAAGCTAATCATTGGCAATGGTAAAGGTTTGTCAATCACACACATTTGTAGCACTTCTTTTTCAGTTCAAGGTTATAAGTCACAAACTGCAAGTAAATGCATTACACTTAAAGATATACTGCTTGTTCCATCTGTCACAAAGAATTTGATAAGTGTCTCCAAGCTTACTGCTGATAATAACCTATCTATTGAATTCTTTGGATCTATCTGTTTTGTGAAGGATTCACTAAAGGGGAAGGTTCTGCTACAGGGTATTGTTGAGAAAGGTTTATACAAATTGCTGATCAAACCATCTTCAAAATCATCACCACAACCTGCATACACCTCATTTCTTTCTCAAAGCTCAATAAACCAACCTTTGTCTATGTTGTCTCTTTGTCATTTCGGTTCTGCAACTAGCATTGCTTGTTCTAGAAATTGTTTTCATTCAAATAAAAATTCTTGTACTGATTCATCATCAAATAAAATGTCTCTGTTTCACATAAGATTTGGTCACCCCAATGCTCAAAGTTTCATTCACTTAAACTTATGCATCCTAACTTGTTCTATACAAATATGCTTAATCAAGCAACATAGCATTTCTGTAAAGCATGTCAGCTGGGCAAATTTCATAGACTTCATTTTCCCATAACTGATATTAAGTCTAAATCAACACTAGAACTCATTCATACTGATCTATGGGGCCCTTCACCAATATGTTCTAGAGAAGGTTATAGATATTATATCAGCTTTGTGGATGATCACACTAGATACACTTGGATATACCCTTTGAAATTAAAATCAGAAGCTCTAGACGTGTTTAAATTGTTTAAACTTCAAGTTGAAAATCAATTTCAAACTACCATCAAAGTTCTACAATCTGGCTGGGGGGAGAATTTAGATCATTCACCAATTTTCTAATGAGTGTGGCATTCTTTTCAAACACTTTTATCCCTACACACATCATCAAAATGGGCTTGTTGAAAGGAAATACAAACAGATTGTAGAACTAGGCTTGACACTTCTAGCACAAGCTAAACTTCCATTTCAATTTTGGTGGGATGCCTTTCATACCTCAGTGTATCATATTAATAGACTTCATACCTCTGCCCTTAAGATGTCTATTCCATATGAAAAACTATACATATATAAAGCTGATTATAACATGTTGAAATGCTTTGGATGTGCTTGTTATCCATACTTGAAAGATTACAATAAGCATAAGTTGGATTATCATACAATCAAGTGCATCTTTCTTGGTTACAGTCCATTTCATAAAGGCTACAAGTGTTTTCATCCCTCTGGTTATGTGTATATTGCTAGATATGTTAATTTTGATGAAACTTCATATCCATTTTCTTCAGATCCTAACTTTCACTCTTTGAACAAACCTCAGTCAAACTCAAAGTCAAACTCGTATGATTCGATTACACCTATACAAGTATTCCAATTGTCTACCTTACCTGTCATATCATATCTTTCAAATAACAACAATGAATCTCTTTCTCAAGCATATACCAGTGGTGACAACTTTCCTTCAACAGTAGATTCAACACAAGCACATGTCTCAGATCAACAACCCTCAAACACAAACAATGTCTCAGATCAACAACCAACTTTATCTGAACGTACAATACTACCTTCCATACCTGACACAACAATTAATCATTTTCCAGATGAAATCCCACAAAACCAAACTATTCAAACCTCACCATCTCTAAACCAACATCCCATGGTTACTAGAGGAAAGACAGGTATCTTTAAGCCAAAGTTATATACTGCAGTTTTGTTACACAAAGAACCAGAAACTGTTCAGGAGGCTATCAACAATGAAAGATGGTTTCAAGCAATGAAAGCTGAGTATGATGCATTGATATCAAATGGCACTTGGACATTGGTACCAAGAACAGAAAATCATAAGCTGGTTGGTAACAAATGGGTTTTCAGAATAAAAACCAATACTGATGGAAATGTTGAAAAGTATAAGGCAAGATTAATTGCTAAAGGATTTCAGCAAATAGAGGGAGTTAACTATTTTGAGACTTTCAGCCCAGTGATCAAATCAGCAACAATTAGAGTGCTCTTAAGTTTGGCAGTGATGAACCAGTGGCAGATAAGACAAGTTGATGGGAATAGTGCATTCTTAAATGGAGATCTAACTGAAGACGTTTATATGAGACAGCCAGAAGGATTTGTTGATTCACAAAGACCAAAATTTGTTTGTAAATTGCACAAAGCTCTTTATGGCCTGAAACAGGCTCCTCGTGCATGGTTTGACAAACTGAAAGGTAGCCTTATACAATGGGGATTCAAGAATTCTAAGTCTGATACATCTCTATTCTTGAGAAGAACCAAGAGCTCGATCATTATAATTCTGATATATGTAGATGACATACTGATTACAAGATCAGATTGTGTTGAGTTTGAAGAGTTTATTAAGTTGTTCAACTCTGCATTTGCATTAAAGGATCTGGGGAGACTTTCTTATTTTTTAGGTATAGAAGTGTTATATGATCATGATAGTATATACCTGTCACAAAAGAAGTATATCCGATACTTACTTGCAAAAGTAGATATGCTTGAATGCAAAGGAATAGACACACCAATGAGCAGTAGTAAAGACTATAGATTGCAGAAAAATGTTGAGGGAGAAATGGGTTACTATATTGAAGATCCTACTCATTACAGAAGTATAGTTGGAGGACTGTAGTATTTGGTTTTGACTAGAAATGAGATTGCTTATTCTGTTCATAAACTAAGTCAGTATGTGTCTTCACCAACTCTTCAACATCTTATGGCATGTAAACGAGTGCTAAGGTATTTGAAGAAAACACAAGATTATGGTCTGACGTTTGTTAAAGAAGGTGACATGAAGCTTACAACATTTACAGATATTGATTGGGGGAGTGATCTTGATGACAGAAGATCAGTTGGAGCTTATTGTGTACACTTGGGAAACAATTTAATCTCATGGTCTTCAAAGAAACAATCAGTAGTTACCAAGTCATTTGCAAAAAGTGAACACAGGGCTCTTGCTGCAGCTGTTTCTGAAATAACATGGCTAAAATCATTGTTCCTTGAAATTGGTCTATGTTGTGATGAAAAGCCAATCATATGGTGTGACAATGTGAGTGCTGCTGAACTTGCTCGCCATCCAGTATTTCACTCAAGAACAAAACACATAGAAATTGATCTACACTTTATCAGAGACAAGGTTTTGGTTGGAGACTTGAAGATACTATATGTTCTTAGTGCAGAGCAAATAGCTGACATATTAACTAAGCCATTGAACTCTTCTCAATTCAATTATTTAAGACTCAAACTCAATGTGCAGTTATGTCCTTTGAGTTTGAGGGGGGATGTGAAGAAAGCTTATTGTGCTGAATTGAAACGAAAAAGGAAACCAGTAGTCAAGATTCTTCAACAATGCCACGTCAGTGCTGAGTCAGCTAATTCTATTAAGCAGTGTTGAAAGCTCACGTGTTTTGTTAGTTAGTTAATTAGCTTTTCGTAGTGATTCAACAATCTGATTAGATCATTTGATGTAATGCATTTTGGTCAGTTGCAGAATCGTAAGTAAGTTGTATATAAACAGAGTCTATAACAATTAGCTTCAATTAATGAAAAAGAAATATTCCAGAGAGTTCGTCTATTTTCTCTGAGATTCTAAGTAACCAAAGAATCATTTAACTCAATTTGTAGTTATTTTACATATTTGGAGTCGTTTCTTCCAATAGAAAGGCTACCAAGTTTCAAGAGTTGCAAGTAGATAACGTCTCAACAAGTACGTAGTCAGCCTAATAAAGGGTCTTAAGAACATACCCACACCCAGCCATTCAAGCCAACAACTATCTCAAAGGAGAGTTGCTTCCCAAGTTCCTCAAGAAGTGGACATGTTGGAGAGCTTAACATCCTAAGGAAAGTCAGGCTCATCTAATTTAGAGTAGCATAATGAAAAACCTAAAAGCTAATAATTATTGTTAAGGTGACTGTTGTGAAAATTTTAATGTACTCGCAAGCGCATGAATCTAGAAATAGAATAGTGATAACGAGGTCGATCCCACAGGGATTGTTATAAATTGAAAAGTCTAATTTAAATCTAAAATTAATATTAATTCTAACATAGTTGATCAAATTGAGTTTTAAGAGAAATTAAACTAATTAAACTAAGGAATCAATTAAAATAAAGGAGAATTCAATAAGATAAGAATTACCAAGGTTTTAGAATCCACCACTATTCAACTAGTAATTATCTAAATATTCATTAATCCCTAATTTTAGAGTGACAACTTGAAATCAATCTATGTCGTCTCATGGATATAACAATTAAGCCCAAATAAAATTAATCTTGTGTGGGTTCTTTTTCTACTTAATAATATGATATCTAAGCATCCCATGTAAATATATTGAATAACAAAGAGTCAAAGTTTTCCTAAGCACTCTAAATAAACAATTTAATGAAAGACATAAAATCAAAGACAATCATGTATAAAGTTTATAGATCCAAGCATAGATTTAATCGAATATTAATCCTAACAATCAATAATGTATGACAGAATTAATGAAAAGATTTTAATAACATCCAATTAATCATGTGAAATAAAAACCATAATCATCAAAAAACATATATAGGGAATTAATTAAATAAAAAGATAATTATTTTATTAAATAGGGTTTCATCCTTAACCTTAGTATAAGAAAATTAGCTAGACATACTTGAATTGGGAGCAACAAAATAACTAAAACCAGTCATGAAAACCGAAATATTGCTGCTGTCGATTGCTCTCTTCCAGCCCTTTTGTTCCCCTCCTCTGGCGGCTGCCCCCTCTCCAAAAGCCAAAAGCTTGCTTTTTATATTACTCTTTAAAATGGGCCCCACCAACCTTGTTATTTCCTTAAGTCAAAAGGCTTGGCCTTTTAATTTCTTTGCTCTCACTCACGTTCTCACCAATTAAACTTGCACTATGATTCCTTTTTCCAATTGTAAAAGCCATGTGTGGGCCCTTTTAAGTTGCTTTCCATGCATTACAATGCTATGCATGCCCAAGTCACTTGAAAAATTAAAATTCTTAAATTACTCTTGCCTTCACATGCTATAAACTCTTAATTGTGTCACGGTTTTGATTGATTCTTTTCCGAACTTGTTATTCTTTATTCACTTTTTATCCATAATCTCCAATTAATTCCTTATTCAATAAAACAATACAATTAATTAAAAAAAGAAATAAAAATAACTAACAAATATATAATAAAGGGTAAAATATGTATATAAATTATGCTCATCAAATACCCCAAACTTAGATTTTGCTAGTCCTCGAGCAAAACTAAAACTAAAAAAAAAAAAAAATAACAACACAAAAAGTAAATCCTAACTAAACCACTTTCGCAGGTAATCGCGATTGCATTTAGCGTATGCAACAAGCCTTTAAACCCCTAAGCGGCCCTAGTGGACGAGTTATAGTCTCGTGAGGGCTTTAGTGATGATACCCACAAACATCATTTAAAATAATAATAATAATAATACATTAATTAATTAAATCAAAAGAACGAAAAACTTTAAATAAAACATGAAAAATAGCCTCAAAAATTACAAAAATTATATAGCTCGAAGAAAATTTCGAATATTGGTAAAGTTTTAACTTTAATTCAATAATCAATCCCATCTCTCTTTCGATTCTTGTAGTGTGTGTGTGAAATCAATTCAATCAAATCCATTCCCAAAATCCTCAAAATCAACAGCCTTCGCCTCAAATAAATAACAGAGTAGGTCAAACTAATCTTATCATCTCGATCTCCATTTTTTTTTTCTCTCACATGCTTTTATGTGCATTTTCTTTTGATTTTTTTTTAGCACATGCACTTGATTTGATTTTTTTTTTTAACCATAATCAGGAGCTTTCACTCTACCCCTTAAGGTAGCCTTCTTCTCATGGTAGATTATCCTCTACATACTTGTGGTACGTAGGCCCAAATTACTCAAGGATAGCTTCACTCTTAAGGGTTATAGGTAGCTATTTCTGACTTTGGCGCCCGTGTATACTATTTTGTATTGTGGAGATAAGAATCAAGACAAACAGTCATTTACTCTATCTAAAATTCTCAACTCAGGCTGCGTCAATCTCAAATTTCAAGTTAAAATTATGAAAGAATTGATATTAGTGCTCATGGTTTAAAGATTCTCAATCAAGAGGAACTAACATAAGAATCAAGTATAAACTAAGACAATATTCAACCCTTTCTAAAAACCATATTCATTGTCAATCAAATTTTTATCATTGGTTTTTCACATAAAAACAAAAAACAACAACTTTTTTTTTGAATTTTTGAATTTTTTTGTTTTTTATTTTTTTTGTTTTTAAACAAACAAAGCACACACTATTCCCACCCCCAAACTTATTCGGAACATTGTCCGCAATGTTTCACAAACAACAGATATGCATGCAAACAAATGAAAGAGAAATATTAGTAATAATAATAATAAAAAGAAAGTTGGAGAGAACACACCTGGATGGGTTGGGAAAGCTTAAAAAAAATGACAACTAAAAAGAAAACATTAGAAAAGAAAAATACTAGAACAAAAAACAAAGAAAGAAAAGAAAACCTACTAGTAAAATAAAACAAGAGCGGAAAGATGAACTTAATTAATCCTGATAAACAGGATCATTTAAAAGTATCTCATCAACTTCTGGTGTTCTTAACTCTAAAAATGGTTTTAATCTTTGACCATTGACCTTAAATAAATCACCATTTTTAGGATCTTCAATCTCAATCGCCCCATAAGGGAAGACAGTACGAACTATAAAAGGACCAGACCATCGGGAACGTAACTTACCTGGAAAGAGATGCAATCGGGAATTATATAAAAGTACTTTCTGACCTGGTGTAAAGGCTTTTCTCAAAATATGTTTGTCATGAAAGACTTTTATTCGCTGTTTATAGATCTTGGCATTCTCATATGCATCATTCCTGATCTCTTCAAGTTCTGCTAGTTGTAATCTTCTCTTGGAACCAGCCTGCTGCATGTCAAAATTGAATTTCTTGATAGCCCAATATGCACGATGCTCCAACTCTACTGGCAGATGACATGCTTTTCCATACACAAGTCGATAAGGTGACATCCCAATTGGTGTTTTAAAAGCAGTCCTATATGCCCACAATGCATCATCAAGTCTCAAAGACCAATCCTTTCTATCTGGCCAAACTGTTTTCTCTAGAATCTGCTTGATCTCTCTATTAGAAATCTCTACTTGGCCACTGGTTTGAGGATGGTATGGGGTGGCAACCTTATGTGTAATGAAATATTTGTCCAAAAGAGTTTTGAAAGGTTTATTGCAAAAATGGGTACCACCATCACTAATGATTGTTCTAGGGAAACCAAAACAAGACAGAATATTATTCTTCAAGAATTTCACTACAACCCTATGATCATTGGTTTTGCATGGAATAGCTTCAACCCACTTCGACACATAATCTACTGCAACCAATATATACTGATAACCAAAAGATGAAGGAAAATGTCCCATGAAATCAATACCCCATACATCAAAGATCTCAACAACAAGAATAGGATTGAGTGGCATCATGTTCCTCTTTGAAATGCTACCCATACGTTGGCACCTATCACACAAAGAACAGAAAACATAAGCGTCATGAAAAATAGTAGGCCAATAAAAACCACACTGTAAAATTTTTGTTGCTGTCTTTTTAGCACTGAAGTGGCCTCCACAAGCTTGTTCATGGCAAAATGAGATAACACTTTGAATTTCATTATTGGGAACACATCGCCTAATAATCTGATTAGCACAATATTTAAATAAATAAGGATCATCCCAAAAGAAGTCTTTCACTTTAGATAAGAACTTTGTTCTATCTTGCTTAGTCCAGTACTCAGGGATTTGACCTTTGACAATGTAATTAACTATATCAGCAAACCATGGTACAACATTTACACTCATAAGTTGCTCATCTGGGAAAGACTCATTCAAAGGTAAAGATTCTGGAATAAATTTAAGATCAACGCGAGATAAATGATCCGCCACCACATTTTCAGAACCTTTTTTATCTTTAAATTCAATGTCAAATTCTTGTAAAAGCAACACCCAACGAATCAATCTTGCCTTAGCATCTTTCTTAGTAAGCAAATATTTTAAAGCAGCATGATCAGTAAAAATAATCACTTTACAACCTATAAGATAATATCTGAATTTATCAAGTACAAATACCACTGCTAGCATTTCTTTTTCTGTAGTTGAATAGTTCAACTGTGCATCATTGAGTGTCATACTAGCATAATAAATCACATAAGGCGCACGATCTAATCTTTGTCCTAAAACTGCTCCAACAGCATAATCAGATGCATCACACATAATTTCAAAAGGCAAATCCCAATTAGGTGGCTGAATGATAGGTGAAGAAGTCAACAATTTCTTAAGCTTTGCAAAGGCATCAAGACAAGATTCATCAAAGATAAAAGGTGCATCCTTACCAAGTAAATTGCATAAGGGTCTAGAAATTTTACTAAAATCTTTAATGAATCTTCTATAAAAACCAGCATGTTCAAGGAAAAATCTTACTTCTTTTACGTATTTGGGATGTGGAAGATTAGAAATTAAATCCAACTTAGCTTTGTCGACTTCTATACCTTTGTTGGAAATTATATGACCAAGGATAATACCTTATTTTACCATGAAGTGACATTTTTCCCAATTTAGAACCAAGTTCTTTTCTTTACATCTCTGTAAAACTAATGTTAGATGCTGCAAACATTCATCAAAAGAATCTCCATAAATAGAAAAATCATCCATGAATACTTCAAGAAATCTTTCAACCATATCAGAAAAAATACTAAGGATGCATCTTTGAAAAGTAGCAGGTGCATTGCATAAACCAAATGGCATTCTCCTATATGCAAAAGTTCCAAAGGGACAAGTAAAAGTAGTTTTCTCCTGGTCCTCTGGAGCTATAGGGATCTGATTATAACCTGAATATCCATCTAGAAAACAATAAAAATCATGACCTGCAAGTCTATCAAGCATTTGATCAATAAATGGAAGAGGAAAATGATCTTTTCTTATGAACGAATTCAATTTTCTATAATCAATGCAAACACGCCAACCTGTAGTTACTCTAGTGGGAATTAATTCATTATTAGTATTAGTAACTACTGTAACACCAGATTTCTTAGGAACAACTTGCACAGGGCTAACCCAAGAGCTATCTGAAATAGGATAAATAATTCCTGCATCTAATAATTTGATTACTTCAGCTCTTACCACTTCTTTCATGTTAGGATTTAGCCTACGTTGCATCTCCCTAATAGGTTTAGCATTTTCTTCAAGATGAATACGATGCATGCAATCTACTGGATTAATACCTTTAATATCAGCGATGGTCCATCCTATTGCCTCTTTATGCTCTTTTAGAATACCTAACAACTTAACTTTTTGCTCAAGATCGAGGGAAGAAGAAATGATAATAGGTAGAGTATCAGATAACCCCAAGAATGCATATTCCAGAGTGTCAGGCAGTGCTTTAAGCTCCAATTTTGGTGGCGTCTCTGCAGAGGAGCTAATCTTCTTCTCAGAATAAGGCAGTGGTTCTGACTTTGTCTTCCATTTAGTTGTATCCGTACTTGAAGGTGCATCAAGTAAAGCGCTGACTTCTGCAATTACACTGTCATCATTAAAAGATAAATCAGAATGAGTTAGACATGCTTCTAATGGATCATCAGTATGGTTAGAAATGAATGAATCTTCTACTAATTCCTCTATCATATTTGCTTCAACAAATTCATCTTCTTCTTGTGGCTGCTTGGTAACATTAAAAATATTCAATTCCATGGTCATATTACCAAAAGATAGCTGCATGTTTCCATTCCTGCAATTAATAAGAGCATCAGCTGTAGTTAAGAAAGGACGACCTAGAATAACTAGAGTGTGTTTCTTAGAATCCTGTACATGCTGAGTATCAATAACGATAAAATCAACAGGATAATAAAATTTATCAATCTGTATTAACACATCCTCTATAATACCACGAGGTATTTTCATTGATCTATCAACAAGTTGCAAAATAATAGGAGTTAATTTTAACTCACCTAGTCCAAGCTGCATGTAAACAGAATAAGGCAAGAGATTAACACTAGCACCCAAATCCAATAATGCTTTATCAAAACATTGGTTCGCTATAACACATGAGATAGTAGGAGAACCTGGATCCTTAAATTTTGGTGGCATTTTACATTGGAGTAAATTGCTAGTTTGTTCAGTTAAAAATGCCTTTTTAGTGACATGCAAATTTCTCTTTTTAGTGCATAAATCTTTCAAAAACTTGGCATATGAAGGAACTTGCTTAATAGCATCGAGTAAATGGATGTTTATACTTACCTACTTGAAGATTTCCATAATCTCACCTGTTGAAGTCTCTTTCTTTACCTTTATTAACCTTTGAGGAAAAGGAGCCTTGGGAATGTAAGCTGGCGAGCTACTCTCTTCTAGATCATTTGGTGATGAGTCTTGTGATGGAACCGGATCTGAAGAAGTATGCGCAGATGTCTTTCTTATTTGAACCTCCACCTTGTTGTCAAATAATTTTCCTCTTTTCGAGGTCATAACAGAGTTTGCTTGTTCATGCTGATGACTTGAACTCGATCCAACTTCGTGCACTCCTTTGGGATTAGGAACTGGTTGACTTGGAAATTTTCCTTTTTCTCTCTCCGCTACAGTAGTTGTTAATTGACCCAATTGATGTTCAAACTTTAGAATAGCTTGAGTGTTTGATTGAAAAGATTGTTGGGTTGACTGAATGAAACTTTGAAGTGTATCCTCTAAAGAAAGCTTTCTTTGTTGGGGTGCAACAAATTGAGACATAGGTTGTTGGGCAGGAGGATATACTTGGTTAGGAGGGACAAATTGTTGATTGGGCATGTTAAATTGTTGCCCTCCTTGGTTTGACAAAGGTTGATTTTGTTTCCAAGAAAAATTAGGGTGATTCCTCTAATTAGGATTATATGTGGATGAATATGGACTATTGGAGGTTTTCTCATATGATTGTAATGCATGTACCTGCTCAGAATAAGCATCTGGGTAGACTGGTAATGATGGACAATTCTGTGCTGTATGAGAGAAGTTAGAACAAATAGCACAAACCTCATTCGCTACACTAGGATGATGATTTATGGATTGGTTCATAACTAAGGCATCTACTTTCCTAGAAAGTGTAGCTAGAGTGGATTTCATATATAAATCATCCTTAACTTCATATAACCCCTTTCTAGAAACTTGAGATGATTTTTCCCTTTGATTTGAAAAATCCCACTGTTGAGAATTTTCAGAAAGTGAATTAAAGAAATCCCATGCGGCCCCTTCATGTAAGTTCAAAAATCTCCCACCATTCATAAACTCTACCATATGACGATTTGACATGGTTAAACCGTTATAAAAGCATTGTATAAGTCTCCATTTTTCAAAACCATAGTAGGGACACTGGAGGAGTAAATCATTGAATCTTTCCCAACACTCGTAAAATTGCTCACCCTCTCTTTGATAAAAATCACTTATCTCTCTCCTAAGGGCATTTGTTTTAGACATAGAGAAAAACTTGGTGAGAAACTTATTACTCAATTCATCCCATGTACTAATAGACCCAGCAGAAAGTGAATTCAACCAAGCTTTCGCTTTGTCTTTTAATGAGAAAGGGAACATACGAAGGCTAATTGACTCATCATTAAAATTTTGAAAACGGAATGTAAAGCATATGTCAAGAAATTCCTTAATGTGCAAATATGGATCCTCTCTCTCTAACCCATGGAAAGATGGTAAAAGTTGAATGACTGAGGGCTTAAGTTCAAAGTGTGTTGCTGTAGTTTGTGGCAACACAATACAAGATGGTTGGTTGGCTGCAAGTGGTGAAAAATATTCTCTAAGGGTTTTCTCTACTTGCGCTGGTGGTAGTATTGGCAATAGTCTATTTGGGTCATCCATCACTTCTAAAGAACTAGTTTGACTACTATCAATTGTCGACTCTCTTTTAACCAAACGATTTGTTGAATTATGTTCCCAAACACTCATAAACTAACCAGACAAGGAAAGAAAGAAAAATAAAATAAACCAACAATAATGAGAATAAACGAAATTTAAAAATAAAAGAAATCAAACAATCAAACAATGAATTTAAAGACAAATAAAAGTTTTTTTTGTGTTTTTTTTAATTAAAAAAATAATAATAATAAAAGACAACCAAAATTATAACTAGTGGAAAAATCAAATCAATCTAGATTAAACCGACTTTCTAGCACAATCCCCGGCAACGGCGCCAAAAACTTGTTGTAAAAATTTTAATGTACTCGCAAGTGCACGAATCTAGAAATAGAATAGTGATAACGAGGTCGATCCCATAGGGATTGTTATAAATTGAAAAGTCTAATTTAAATCTAAAATTAATATTAATTGTAACCTAGTTGATCAAATTGAGTTTTAAGAGAAATTAAACTAATTAAACTAAGGAATCAATTAAAATAAAGGAGAATTCAATAAGATAAGAATTACCAAGGTTTTAGAATCCACCACTATTCAACTAGTAATTATCTAAATATTCATTAATCCCTAATTTTAGAGTGACAACTCGAAATCAATCTATGTCGTCTCATGGATATAACAATTAAGCTCAAATAAAATTAATCTTGTGTAGGTTCTTTTTCTGCTTAATAATATGATATCTAAGCATCCCATGTAAATATATTGAATAACAAAGAGTCAAAGTTTTCCTAAGCACTCTAAATAAACAATTTAATGAAAGACATAAAATCAAAAACAATCATGTATAAAGTTTATAGATCCAAGCATAGATTTAATCGAATATTAATCCTAACAATCAATAATGTATGACAGAATTGATGAAAAAATTTTAATAATATCCAATTAATCATGTGAAATAAAAACCATAATCATCAAAGAACATACATAGGGAATTAATTAAATAAAAAGATAATTATTTCATTAAATAGGATTTCATCCTTAACCTTAGTATAAGAACATTAGCTAGACATAATTGAATTGAGAGCAACAAAATAACTAAAACCAGTCATGAAAACCGAAATATTGCTGCTGCCGATTGCTCTCTTCCAGCCCTTTTGTTCCCCTCCTCTGGCAGCTGCCCCCTCTCCAAAAGCCAAAAGCTTGCTTTTATATTACTCTTTAAAATGAGCCCCACCAACCTTATTATTTCCTTAAGTCAAAAGGCTTGGCCTTTTAATTTCTTTGCTCTCACTCACGTTCTCACCAATTAAGCTTGCACTAGGATTCCTTTTTCCAATTGTAAAAGCCACGTGTGGGCTCTTTTAAGTTGCTTTCCATGCATTACAATGCTATGCACGCCCAGTCACTTGAAAATTTGAAATTCTTAAATTACTCTTGCCTTCACATGCTATAAACTCTTAATTGTGTCACGGCTTTGATTGATTCTTTTTCGAACTTGTTATTCTTTATTCACTTTTTATCCATAATTTTCAATTAATTACTTATTTAATAAAACAATACAATTAATTAAAAAATAAAAATAAAAATAACTAACAAATATATAATAAAGGGTAAAATATGTATATAAATTATGCTCATAAGTGACACCAAATATATTTTGTATTGAAATATTCTCGAACATCTCTAATTAGATAGTATAATAAGTAAAGAAATATCTTTATATTCTTAATAGACCAGTCACTTTCAAGAGCTGCAATAGATAACGTCTAAACCATCTTAATATTTATTTTGCTACCTCCAAAATAAAATTCACAAAGAATAATATACACTACGTCTAAGTAGAATACAAATCAAAATGTTCTTATAACATACTAATATTTAAGTTGGCTTCAAGAATTTTACCTCCACTTTGAAACCACTAGACAAAAGTCCTCTAAAGCTAGTAACATCTGCATCTGTCACAGTGTCACTCTTGATCTCAACGAATTGGAAGTCTCCATAAATCTCACATACCCAACAAGCTAATGCTCGCAAAACGCCTTGACAAAGAACTCATTGTCATTATTGCGCGACTTCAACTGGCACCTACAATATTTAATAATCATTTGGCATTTACGTCATTTGAAAATTCATTTCAAAAGTTACATTCATCATAAAGATTTCATCTATTAGCAAAATTAACTTTAGTATTACTTTAATAAGCACACAAATACTCAACTTTTACTAAAATAACTAATTATTACATAAACCCAGCAGGTCGATTACAGACATAAATATAGAAAATTCCAATCAAAATAATGGCTCCTATCTTTACAACTAAATATAACAACAAATATACCATACAAGAAACTCACCACCAAAGCATTAATATAGACTAATTCTCAAAGCAATAAATTCTTCATACTAAGAAGCAAGCAACCAGGCAAAATCTGAGAAATTCCTTAGAAATGTGTTTTCAGGGAGTTCAAATGGAAACTACAAATCAAAATCAATTATTATATGAAATTCAAAGTGTTAAACGCCTAGCACGTGTATACTATATGAATGCATATCAATATTGTTGCCAATTCAAAAAGATCTAGCATCTATGTTTTAGTTTTGGCATCTCAAGAAATCACAATTAAGTAGACAAAGGGTGAAGAAATTCATAACATGACACCCTTAAGTTTCCAACAAAAGATAATTCTAAAACGTCTAATAACAAAACACAAAATAAAAAGCATCAAACATACAAAATACAGAATAAACAGAATCTATTGATATAGATTGAAATGATAAATAACTTCTGAATCGAATAGGAACATGAAAATAGAAACAATTGTGATAGAGAGAATTATAAAATGTGCAGAACAGAGGACAAGATAGAAACTTCTGGGAAATTCTACTTGTTTATTCACGTTGCTACTGGTACCATTTAACTGCCAATTGCAAGATAAGTACCCAAAATGTCATCTCTGCCTAAGCCATAAGATATAACTACTAATGAACCAAATGAACTAAACTTATCAAGATAAAATAAAGCAATAATTATAAATGAGACCCCCAATCAAAATAGAGTGTATGTTCGAACATCAAACCTGGGCTCTAAAGCTTGAGAAGGGAAAGACGTGAACCAACACTATAAATCAATTAAATTTCAATTTAGACTTAAGTCAACAATTAAAATCAAACCCAAATCAATAATTCAATTCTAACCTTGATACATTCCAAATCAAACTCTAATAATAAATTAATTCAGAAAATCAAAATCTAGTACAAACCTTTTGCTTGATGATTCTGGTGGTGAAGATAAAGTGCGATGAAGCTAGAATAATAGTTCTGATGTCGCGGGGCGCGGAGATGATGGTGCAGTAACACGGCAGAGGTGGTGGAGCAATAGCTCTGGCGTCCCACTGGAGCCCTTGACGACGGTTTTTCTGGTGTTGGAGATGGATTGGGTGAGGAAGAAAGATTTCATGCTTTGAAGAGAAGGGAAGGATCGTGTTCTGAAGAGAAGGATCTTTGTTTCATATTTTTCATAATGCAATCACGCATAAACTTGCAGCCCCCATGGGTTTCGCTAATGCGTGAATGGCAGGATTATAACTGTAAAATTGGGCAATCCAATGTGAGGTCATTTGCAGCCAAAAGCAGGATTGTATTGATCTAATGCTATGCTGGGTTTTAATACAATGTAATGTGGTGTGCCAAACACACCCTATATAGAGTACGCAACATGAATATGTAGCACTTGCATGGTAGAAAGGCTGTATGTATGTATAAGTGATCTTTGTGATTTTTCTTATCGGCATACACTGATGTACTTCTAGCGAGGGCAAGTTGCTAATTTAAATGGATGCGGTTTCTGGAAGCATAGTTTGTTATTAGTCAAAAAAATGAAGGTATTCGATGGTTCTGTCGTATTTTTCGATGAAATGCCTCCAAGAAGTATTTTTGGCGGCACCCGCAACCATTTCATTTGAATTCTACAATGCTTCGAGAGCTTGTTTAACTGCCGTCGTAATCTCTCCATCAGCATTCCTGATAATAGGCCCCAAGCCAGCAATCTTTTTCATCGAATCAGTTGCTGTATTTTTAATTAATTTCCGGGGGTGGCTTCCATTACTCTTTATGAAAAGCTTCCATTCTGTAGGAGTCATCTCAAAGTATTGACTTCTTTTTTCGCTCATCCAACAACTAATACTTCTATGGACAAAACTGGTTATCCAAACATACGTACCATTCATTTTCTTTTACCAACTCAAATTAAATGCATCCTTTTGGATTTAAACCATTTACTTCTTGCTTCCTTGACAAACTATCCTAGACAATCTTAGAAACAATCTTACTGAAGTTTTCATTAATCTCATTTAAATTTTCATCAACATTTCAATTCCCAAGTAATTTTCTTAGATATTTTATCACTAAATGTCTATCATTCACCAGTTAAATTTTAAAATTCCACCTTTCTGAAAATTTCTTATTTGAACCATTCCCGTATTAATGAAAGAATACTACGTTAATTACATGAAATATATTATCTGTCGAGTCGTTGCTTCAATAACGTGCAACAGAACTACAAAGGAACGTGTATACCCTCTCAATAAGCTTTATATACTGGAAATCTTCAAAGAAATTGGCTGCTGAGATATCATAAATTTCTCCATAAAGTTTAGAAATCTTGTCAGGATTTGGTAGGGGTTTGAATGAAACTTTATAATATTTTCAGTGGTAGCAGTTATGTTTGCTGCAGTAATCCCATTTTGGCTTTACATGAAATACACAGCAACTTTTTCATGTTATCAAAATAGTTAAATAGTATTTTTGTAATGTTCCTTCTGCCGTGTTGCAGCAAATCCCATTATCCATGCCTGTTTTGCCAAATAGTATTGCAATATATAATACAGGTTGATCAGACACAGCTAGCATTAATTATGGAGCTAGCTTCTACAAGAAGTGAAAAGTGTTCCAAACTGCAGCAATCATCATCAATGGATGTGTCATCACGTGGCTCCAATATTATCAATTGATCATGCAATAGTAATAATAATGGTGGTGGCTGTGCAACTCCAAAGGCTAAAAGATTCAGAATACCTGAGAAATTATCTTGGCCACCAGCTCCAATGAAGAAAAGGGTAACCTCATCAAATTTATCATAAAAAAGATCTCCCATCAATTTTTTTAATTCTCCAGATATTGAGATATTCTTCCTGTTTGCTTCCCAAAAAAATATCTCATCTTGAGTTGTAATCTTATTATAGCATGATTGATGCGTTAAACTCGATTACAATTCAGGAAATTGTTGTAATTATTATTATTTTGGTAGTTAGTGCGTTAAACTCGATTACAATTCAGGAAAAAAAAAACTTTGGGTTCAATATCAGAAACATGAGTTGGAATTTATTTGTGAATTTAGAACCATAGATTTTTATTAATAGCAGCTTAATTTTCAGTTTGATAAATCTATGAATTTTTTTAATTTCTTGTTTATGAATGAAGCCTCAATTTCTTTCTTTTTGTACTAAAAAAAAAAACCATTTTCAATATTTGAATTATCAAATGGGATTAGGTTCTCTCTCTTATCACCAACTTAAACAGGGGAAGGAAAAGCATGTAATATTTTGCTTCTCTGTGGATGATATATTAATATATTAGTTAGTGCATGGATGAGAGAATCCGATGAAGGAGCTCGTGCAGCTGATGATCATTACAGGGACAACACACGTGCATGCATGGAATCTATAGCTACAAGGAGTCCCCTTTTTGTATTTTTTTAATTTATATAAATTTAATCTCAAGAGACTAATTAACGTTAACAGTTTCATAACTAATGTGTCGTTAATCCACATAAGATTAAATGACAAATACAATACAACAGAAACACTAAAGAAAATTCTCACACGATAAATTTGACATAAAATGTATTACCTAATAAAGTTGTGTAATTTGTTTTCAAGATCTTGAATGCCCATACCAATTAATTTCGCTGTCACAAGAAATTATTAGCATGAAGGATAAATGTTCTTATAACTCTTACTGAATTTATGATTCAATTAGAGTCGTATTTTGAATAATTGATTAAAACATCATTAGATGAAATACAATTTTATAATGAGAAGCTATTTGATCTAACTTCACCAAGTGGTTCTAAACTTAGATCTTGTCCCTCTTTTACTTAAAAAAAAAAAAGACATCACAGTAATATAATACAAATCTTTTGAGTAATTTTTAAATATATATAAGAATTAACTACGTAGTTGATTCAAACGGTAAAAACCAAAGAAACATTCGTCTTTTGTATAAATTTAGTTATAACTTACGTGTTAAGAAGACCATGTACATATTTGATATCTTTCTTGTTTTAAAAAGGTCAAAAGTATGTTTATGAATGAGTTAAAACATTGGTGAATTACTAACTTATTTTGACAAAGAAAAAGCCCCGCTCAAGTAAATCTGGGATGGGTTTATCCAATTTCGGGCACAAAGCGGTCCTTTTTAGGCCTTTCCAGAATTCAGGCATAAAGTTATAGGGAAAAACCAAAGAATGAAATTTTGAACAATCAATGTATGACCAAACAAAGCCTTAACATGACTCACTTGTGAGCCACAATTGTAATGAAACAATAAAATTTTTCTCACTGAGAAGCTAAACAATCAATTATCAATGTATGTTTTTGGAATTCTTTTCCATGCCATCAAGTTGTCTGTGTGTGTGTATGTGTTTAGAGGTCTATTAGTCTTTTTAATTATCTTGTTCATTTGGGCTATTGACCGCGCATATAGTATATCAATTTATTTTGTGAATAATTTAGACTCTACTTCGTTTTCTAATTGTATGATTTCTAATGATGTTAATTAACATATAATTTCTTTTGTGCATTTGTTGATTTCTTTCTAGTGATAATATATAATTTCTTCTGGTTGACAGCTTGAACTTACACAAGTTGAACTTAAAATTGACCTCTTATTTCTATCTCTTTCCTCTTTATGGAATCTAGTGGGAACCAAGATACATACATTTGTTAACCCCAAAAATCTAACAAATAATTATTGAAGAGAAATATATTTTATATAAGAGAAATTGCCCTACGGGAGGGCATAACAGCTCTTAGCCAAATGGCTTGTTCTATTTTATGAGTTGGACTATTACAATCCTTTCCCCCCTAATATATATTACAATTATATTTAGAGTGTGTTTGGTGCAATCTCATGTTTGGCTAGAACAATTTGCTGCCATAGTGTAGCAAATGGCCACATTAACTAAATCCAACTAAGACTTTAGATGGACGTCTTGAAAATGAAATTCTTTGAATTTGCTAAATTATCTTTTCTTTTTTTCTTTTTTCAGTTTAGTATTATAATAAATAAAATATGTTTGTAATTTAATATTATATTATCTAATAATATTAATTTTTATTTTTTATTTTTACACTATAATAAAAAATATAAAGTAATATTCAATAATATTACATCATGTTTTTATTTTTCTATTAATTATATTATATTATAATAATTAATGTAGAAAAATAAATTATTATTTAATAGTTTATATAACTAATAATAAATACTAAAATAATAATAAATTTAAATAATATTAGTTTAAAATTAATAGTAATATAAATAATGATATAAAATGTTATTACATGTACTATAGTTCATATTTCACCAAATATGATATTGCATTGTAGTTTAATACATCATAATGCAACACCATAATGCAAAATAATAAAGTGTGTCAAACGCACCTTAGTGCATATTTAGGATTTAGATGGTCAAATAACCACTTATTTGACTATCTAACAATCCAAAGCATGTTTGGTAAGCTTATTAAAATGAACGATTTGAAAATAATATTCTTTGAGAATCTGATTTTGTACTAAATGTTAAAAGCTTGTTTGAGTAGTTTTTGAAATTCATTTTTTAAAAAAATTTGATTTCACAATATATAATGTCAAAATTATCTCCACTTTAAAATCTTATTTCCAAAAAAAAACCTAAATAAAATTAAGGTAATTTATTTAAAGAACTTCTAGAATAGGCTGATAAACTTGGTCCTTCTCTTATTACATATTTAGAATTTCTTTAGATAGTCAAATAATCACTTATTTGATAATCTTAACAATCCAAAACATGTTTAGTAAAGTTTCTTAATCTGGACTACTTGAAAAATAAGATTCTTTGAAAATCTAATTTTGTATTGATTATTAAAAGCTTGTTGGAGTAGCTTTTGAAAATCAATTTTTTTCAGAATTTGATAATGCCAAAATTATCCTCATCTTAAAATCATATTTTCAAAAATACCTATAAATTACACTACAAGAAAATTGAAATTAGATGACAGACATTTTGTCACAGATTTTGAGAACAAAGTTATAGGTCATAAAAGTATGATAGATTCTTGATAAATTTTGTGCCTATCAAGTGTTTATGATGGAATCATGATAGAAATAAACTATGACAAGGATTATGATGACATTGTGATAGAATATAGTACATCAAGAATTCATAAAAGAATTTTATTGTTGACTTTATTTTGGCACTTGTTTAGTCAAATTTTTGGGTATTATTTGAAATAAAATGTTTATGAATCAAGAAACGTCATCGTTTCACTTAAATTGGAAAAACAACGATTTACTCATGAACTTAAAATATTAATTTTAAAATTTTTTAATTAAAAAATAAAAAATGCATAGTCTTGGTGCTCTGTAATCTAATTTTTTTCTAAGTGTCAAATGAACAACACACTCAAAGAGAAAGTTGAAGCTTGAAATCCCTCAACACTGACTCTTTTTTCGCCATCATCTAGTTGAAAACTTGAATGACGTTGTTCGCCATTGTCTTCCTCACACATTGGCTATCGATTGCATTGTGAAATTGATTGAGTGAAGTGCATTTCCTCCTCTCGCCATTTTCCTCACCATCGTCTTTTTTCCTCCTCTTATCATCTTCCTCTTTGTCGTCCTCTTTCCTCGTCTTGTCGTCTTCCTCTCCGTCATCTTCTCAAAACCCTTGGTATGATTTTTATTCTCTTCAAAACCCTAGTTATGTGCATTTGCATGTTGTTTGCAATGCAAAAATAAAAGTCAGTAATTAATTAATTTTATATATAATTAATCTGAACAAAAAAAAACCTAATTCAAAAAATATGAATCGAACAACTTAAACCAATTAGTTAATTTATTGAAAGAGAGCAAAGGATGTTAGTTTCTTAAGGTTAGTAGTTAGCAGTAGCAAGTGCGATGTGTATATAGGAGATGAAGGATTAGAGAAAAGGGATGATTATCTAGGCTATTGTTTCTTGGTTCTTTAAGATTAGCAGTAGCAGTAGAAAAGTGTGATGTAAAAATTTAAGAGAAAAAGGATTGAAGAAAAGGGATGATTATCTAACGCTATTGTTTCTTGGTTTCTTTAGATTAAAGCAGTAGCACTAGCAATAGCAGGTGTGATGTACGATGATTGCATAAATGAGTAGGGTACATTCCCTAGGTCATAATTTCAGCTATAGTATTCGTTTGGGACGTACAATATATCGTTTCGAAATTTGCAACGAGACAAACTAAACCCAAATTGCTCTAGCCATTATGCTTTATGGTTGAGTCGAAAATTCTATTTTTTCCATAGTTTTTTGTAATTTTAAGATATTTTCTTATTTTTCTTGTTACTTTCAAGATTTTTATCTTCTTTTTTTCTAGATATCAAGTTTGGTTTTTTTTTAAAAAAATTTGGTTAGGAGAATTTTATTATATAATAATGTTTTGAGTTTTCCTATTGTAGTAAATTTATGATATTTAGGTTAGTGTAAAATGGAATCTAGTTTTCTCTATCTTTTATCAATCTTTGCGTTTCCATATGGTTAAGGTGAGGGGGTTGTTTTACATTGAAGCTTGGGGTTATTGGAAACTAATGAAGTAGTAGTACTGGTTTTGTAGCCTATGCATTAGAGAAATTTTCACTGCACTTCACGGTGAAGCTGTGACAGCTACTTGTGATGCCAAGCTTAGAAGTATAGATATTCAAGCAACGACTTCAAGTACTCTTTGTAGATTTGAAATAACTGTTAGCCTAAAGGGCTACACATAATGTAATTTTGATGATAACAAATATGTGTCTTAAGTAAAAATAATAAATATTGTATTTCACATTTTCACTAGTTTTTTAAGGATAATATTTATTCAAGTGAAATCAAGATTGAAGACACTCAACGGACAATGGCGATATCAAGAGTATAGTTTAGAGTTCAACAAACAAATTAGTGTAATAAATTCTTATAAAGCCGGTATGATTTAATTAATGCATGATTTAGCATTTGAGAAGCTCAAAAGATTAATTTAATAATTACTTTTTATAAACTAAAAGGTTTTATATTTATAAGATAAGGTGTTTTGTAGATTTGAGTAATTTGGATTAAAATAAAAAAATTTTGTAATCTTTGAGTTTAATAAATATTATTTTGAAATTCAAATTTGGACTTATTTGCAAAGGTTTGAAACATTTTGGGGCATACTATAATTTATGAAAGTGTGAGGACCCGAATATAATCTAAACACTTGAAATCCAAAATTGGACAGAGTGGAAGCGGCTAACTGCCTGAGGCTAGCCTGAGGAAAATCTCATATTTTCAATTTTTGACTAAAGTGAAAGGTTTTGAGAACTTTGAACAATATGGGTATTATGCTAAATTTAAAAAGGACTTTTTTAAAAAATAATAATATCTTTAGGGTCATATCATAATTTCAGAAATTTTTGGAAAGTTAATTATTCGTAGGAAATTCTGAAATTGGACTTATTTGTAAAGTTTTATGACATTTGGGCCGTAGTATAATTATAGAAAGTCTTGGGCCAAAAGTATAATCTTAGTGAACAATATTACTGTAGTTTTCAGGCTTTAACGATAATATCACTGTTCATGAGCGGCTAGCCGGATAAATCAAGCGGCTAACCGCTTGAGCGCGGGAATTTGTCTATAACGGTTAGTTTTCGGGTTTTAACTATAAAAACTCAACTCCAACTTCATTTTAAGAAATAATACAAGGAAAAACAAGATCATATAACATATATTGACCTTCCATTTCATAAATCATCATTTGTTGAATCATCATTGAGTTATAATTTGTTTATCCACTCTTAAAGAGAGTTTGATTGTTGTAATTTTCATTTCTCATCAAATTGTGAGTGTACAAGTGTGAGAAACACTTGGGGGTGAAAAGATTGGGGAGATAATCTCTTGATTGTAAAGGTTCATTGACACCTTGGAAGTCAATTGTAAAAACTTGAAGCCTTGGAAGGTTTGAATAGTGAAATTCTCAAGCGGGTGAGCTTGGAGGCGTGGACGTAGGCGAGGATTGCCGAACTACGTAAAAATTCTTGTGTTTATTTTCTCTTCCCTTACTCTTTTAATATTATACATGATTGAATTTATTGTTTTCAATTTGGTTAAGGCAATAGATTAAATTGTTGTGCAATTTGTATTGCATAATTTTTAAAATCCCAATTCACCCCCCTCTTTGGTTGCCTAGTTAGTATTTTAATAACAAATTTTGTGATTACAATACTTTCTTAATTTTAAGCTTATTGTTGTTGATTTTCTATTGTAAATAAAAAAGAAGTACAACAATAGGCCTATAATCAGGCAACTTAATGAATAATGACCTCCAAAGAATATTAATATATACCGAGTGGAAATATAAGTTTTATCTCCAAAAATTACGCAGCAGGGCACCATTATACATTTAATTCCTTTAAAATCTACAAGATGACTCTCTATTTTGTGACTTGTAAAAATTTTAAATTATATCTCACAAGTTGGAATCATTTTTGAAATCAATTGACCTCTTTTTTTTCAAGTTATAGTTACTAACAGAATTACCATTGGATTTTTCAGTTATTACAAAATTGCCACATAATTTCGTAACTAGAGGTTTGTTCTAATTTAAGGATTCAATTTTCATCCCTTCTTAATTTACACAAATTGGTGAAGACAAAGAATTTACCACTCATTTTAAATTTATATAATTTTATTTTTATTACTTTTTTCTTATTGAAGAAGCTAAATTCACAAAATATTTTTCAAAAGCCAATCTTAAATATTAGTTTAATATTTAATGCATTTACTTTCAAATATTTTTTTTCACTCTCTTTATCGTTTGAACACAAAATTAACTTCAATCTTGAGCACTTTTTATTTATTTATAATTTTGATATTTTAACTATGCATGAACTCTGAATTTCAACGTGATTAATTACCACTCGAAGGGTGTAGCTAAGTTACATAATGTTAAAATAACTCTATAGTTACACTAATTCTGTCAAGTGTAATTTAATTGTCAAATACTTTAAAATTACTAAATACAACTCTTAAGTTATTATAAATTATAACATTATGTAACTTAACAAAAGTCCATCAGTTAGACCAATCAAGTGAATTTTCAATTCTGTGGACCGTGGACCTGGTAAATTATCATTGCACCCATGCAACAAGTGATCCATGCCGCGGGGAGCTAGTCAGCTAGAGGTATACGACTGATGACTTGACGTCAACGGTCAACCATTATTTTCTCCCTAATTATACAAAGACTACATGGACTCACTTTTTCTCTTTCTGTATCATGCGCGTTAAGTAAATAAAGTAAAAGAACACTTATGAGTGCTTAATCCTGACGAGATTTTAACAAAAAAACAAACTCAGAAAACGACCTTTATTTAGTGAGTTTATTTATTTATTTTTTAAAATTTATCTAAAAAAAGTTGTTTTGAGTGTGTTTTTATTAAGATTTTATCCGGGTTTAGGATGCAATCACTTTTCGTACATCTTAATAACAACTTGATAAAATTCTTTTCATAATTTTCCAAAACAAAATAAATAAATAAAAGAAAAGAAAAGAAAAGAATTGGCATATAACGAAACGCCACTATTTATAGCCGAATATAAAATCAGCTTGATAAAATAAAGTTGAAACTCGGCATGCATAAATGATAGGACTCCACTTTATTAACGTGTGGAGTGGTGTGGGTCTATCGTCTACGCGTCTTAAGTCTTCATCGGTAAATGCATCCGGAAAGAAATGCATTTAATTATCAAGTTTTAGTGGGATGAAACTGTGGTGCAACTGTAGTATTGTGTTATAATTATACACAATCGTTAAATTTTCACTTATTCAAGTGACTTCACTCATTTAAGTAGATTTAATGATTGATATAACTGTAATACGGTATCACAATTACACTGTAACCTGACCCTTATTAGTGATCAATCATCAACGTAACAACTTTTCTCCAAAATGCATGAACATTACCGCGTACTTCCCGGTATCATCGCAAGTGCAGCAAGAGCCAATAAAGGGGATCCATTTGTACCTCTCTGATTGGGTTGCCAAGGTACAAGTCTTCTTTGTTATTTTGTTTGTTTTTCATTTGCAAAATTAATAATTAAACCAGAGTTATAAATTGTCATTCGTAAGATGATTTTTATTTTATTATTATTATCTATTATTAGTATGTTAATATCGCAATATTTGTCAATGGGTAACATCTTAATTAGAGGTCACATGATTTGAGAAACCCCCAGTTGAAAATAATTAGTCCTAATTGAAATTTAACAATTTAATTTAAAAAAGTTCTATGTTTTTACCCCTGCATTTATAGATTTTATATTGTGACCTCATCAAATTTGTAATTATTTATATTGACTCTCTCAAGCCAAAATTTTGGTGCGGCCAAAGTGAACAATACTTTTAGAAACAAGTTCAATATGAACGGTTGGCAGCTATTTTCTGTGAGAGTTACATAGCATACTATAATATTGAATCTCTAGCATATAAAATAAAGGGAGAGAAAAAAATAATAATAATAAAGTCATATGGCGCATAAAATAAAAAGAAAGAAGGAAAAGAGCAAGAAGAAGAAGGGGAAAAAAAAAAAAAGAACATCAATAATCGACATAACTGATTGAGTGATTCTTTCTAAACGCAATCATAACAATGATATGCTAGAAGAAATTAAAATGATGAAATTAATAATTGTTTAAATAAATTAATTGTTTCAATTATTTTAAGGGAATTATCGAACAATAAAGAAAGCATAGAAAGGATTTTGAAGTCAAATACGGATACTAAGCCTACCGCAACTGTGGAACTTCTGTAACGGACTTTCAGATATGTAATGCTATTTTTATTAAAATAAATAAATTGTCAAGATATTGAATGCTATAATTATAACTAAAAAAATCAGTCTCTCATCTCGTTCTTCTGATACTATTGAAGACTTGAATTGGACTCTTATCCCAAATCCCAATGCAAGGGTAGAAATCCTGAAAAGAAACAATAATAATAAATAAAGACAAACTCGCTCTTCACACGCAACAACCGTACCTCTTTCTCAGAAGTTGGACTAATCGTTTTCCACGTGTATCGGATTTTCGTGAAATTCGCTCTCATCTTAATTTATATCTAATGTTTATTGTTAATTGGTTAATTTCAATTAGATTTTTTCTTTGTGCTTCTGTAGATTTTTTATGTTTCATAGGATTCCCATTTGAATCTATGTTCTCCCAATCATTTGTGCAATCATAACTATTTTTTAAAATTATATTAGATTATTACTTAAATTATAATTCATATTACATAATATTATAATTAATATTTATAAATTAGATTATTATTGAGACTAACTTACATTAATACTTATAAAACTCTGTCTAAATTTTTAATTCTCGTCGAGAGATGACTACTCTATTCATACTTAAGTAAGAGAAAAATTACTTTCACTCAATTATATTTTATAATTAAAGAATAAAATACCACCACATTACCTTTTGTGAAAATTCAAATTATTGTCCCCCAAGTCCTAACCACTAGCCCTTTTAATCACAACTAGTTAATAGAATAAATTAAAACAAAGACATTGTCACTAAAACGAATGACATATTATATTCGATTAATTGATTTTAATTTATAAACAATGCTGAATTTTTTTTCCTCCTATCAATTTGTATGTTAAAACTCATTTTATCTTTCAACCCTAAATATTTTCCCCCCTTAACAATTAATGTTAGGAATTACATAAGCTATTAAAGTTTTAAAAAGATCTAAGCGGTAAAAAAAACCAAAATCAAAGAAAAATGAGCCACTGTCCCCCTCCAAATAAATTTAGGTTTTCTCGAGAAAGAATAATACATGTTTCAGTCTTGATATAATCTCATATTAACTCAATAATTAATAATTCTGCGGATAAAGTTGATCCTTGTCTGAACTTTTAGGTAATTTCATCCACAACACGTGAAATGCATCAACTATTTTTTCTTTTTTACTTTATTTTTGGATTTTTTTAACAATGAAACCGTGTGATGAGAAGGGAACAGGGCAGGGTGGGAGGCACATGACTATTATCCTCTCTGCTGTGATGACGACATTCAAATTATCGGAGGAGCAGTGGGGGGCCTGCAGGGCACATGACTGATGGCGACTCCACCAATGAGCTGATAGTTCGTACCATTGGGACCCACTAATGTACACTTGCACGTTGTGGTTTTTGTTCGCGATTTAGGAATACAGTTACAATAAATATTTATTTAAAGAGATTTACAGTTTTAAAAATTTTATTCGACTCAAATTTAAATTAATAAAAAATTAATATAATTTTTGTATATTAAATAATTTAATATATTAAAAAAATTAAAATTATGGTTATGTTAAAATTAATTTATAATGGATTATGAATCTAATTACATATAAAAATAATAAAAAATAAAAAATTTATTATAATTTTAATGATATGGCCATAAAAATATGTTATACTTTAGACCGGTTCCAACCTATCCAACTCATTTATTAAACGCCATTCAAAAGTTATTAATATTTGATTTTTTTTTTTTTAGAGGAAAGTAAAACTTTCATTTAAGACAAACTCAAAGTACATGCAGAATTTCAAGGGGGAAGTTTCCCCACCAAACATCAAAGTGAGCTCTTCCTAAATCCAATTTAGCTAAAGAAAGAGCACAAAAGTTACAAGAACGAGGCACATGTTTTGCTTTAAACAAGCTAAACTCTTGCTTCATAGCTTGAATTTCCTGAACTCGCCAAAAGATTTCAGTACTGCTGGCTTTTCTTTTGTTGATCAAATTTGCTACCTCTAGGGAGTTAGTTTCCAGAATGACAGCCTTCAGCCCTGCTTCCTTTGCAATGCATAAACCTCACTCAGCAGCTTCTGCTTCCACATAAGAGACATCTCCCGTAAACTTGGATTTCTTAATAGCTGCAGCCATGCACTTTCCTTGATTATCTCTAATCACAACCCCAAGTCCAGAGCATTGACTCTCTTTATCAGTGGCTGCATCCACGTTAATCTTCATCCAGCCCTGAGGAGGAGGAATCCAAACATTTGGCTTCTTCTTTTGCAATTTTTCCCCATGCAGCAAATCTGGAGTTTTGGTTCTGCTAAAAGCCTCATTTACAGCCTCAGCTTTGGCCAGCAGAAAGTTTGGATCAAGCTTCAGACCTTCAAACACAAACTTGTTTCGAGCATACCAAATCACCCAAAATGTGGTTACCAGCATCTCTATGTCAGCTTTGCTCAACAGCTTCTGAATCCTCATCAATTCGCCCAACAAGTCTGAACTTCTCATATCTTGAAAAGCACTTGCCAAAGCTGAACTATACCACACTTTCTTTGCTGCTTTGCAAGAGATCAAAGCATGCCAAGTGTTTTCCATTCCCTCTCCACAACGTTTGCAATGGGCCTCTTGAATAATTTTCCTTTTCCATAAATTCTCTGCTGTCGGAAGGATATTCTTTGCTGCTTTCCAAGCGAAAATCTTAATCTTCTCTGGAATATTGAGCTTCCAAATAACACCCCAGTTGTTTCTCCTGCTATCCGAGAAGCTGGGAAGATCTGAAAATTTCAATTTGAGAGCCACCTGGTACCCGCTTTTAACAGAAAATCTTCCCTGTTTATCAAAATGCCAGATCACTTTGTCCTCCATTTCTCTTCTTGGAAGCGGAATTCTCAAGATTTCTTCTGCATCATCTTTTAAAAAATTCTGCTAGATCACCTCAGACTTCCAACTATTTTCTTTATCTATCAGCTCTGCTAGCTAGGCTTCAGGAGACATTTTTGGGGTAGAAAATGGTTGGAAAGTAGATGGCCTTTGAATCCAATTATCTCTATAAATTAAAACACTCCTTCCGTGTTTTAATATTTGATTTAAAATTACAATTATGGGCGATTGTTGCTAGCACTCTTCTTGTCCTCGCCCTATAAAGAGAAACGAGCTGGGTAGGAAGTAGCAACTCTTTGTGATAACGAATTAATTAAGTTAATAATTACAGGATTCCTTGACATGCCTTTCCGACTTACAACAAAGCTGGTGGTGCTGCTGCTAGTACTGCTACGAGCAAGTGCAGCTGCTGCTCATGCTCAAGCCAAGCCCGGCTGCCCCAGCCGTTGTGGAGACGTCGAGATCCCGTATCCATTCGGTACAAGGCCTGGTTGTTTTCTGAACAAATACTTTGTCATCACTTGTAACAAAACTCATCACAACCCACCCAAACCATTTTTAAGGAAGTCAAATGTCGAAGTTGTCAATATAACCACCAACGGTCGGATGAATGTCATGCAATTCGTTGCCAGTGACTGCTATGACCGTAAGGGCAATTCGGTAGACAGCTACTCGACTACTCTCTCTCTGTCCAAGTTCATCACCGTCTCTAACACGGAAAACAAGTTTGTAGTCATTGGCTGTGACAGTTCTGGTTTCGTTAGAGGCTCCTTATTAGGCGGGAAAAGATACACTTCCGGGTGCACGTCCACGTGCGAAAGCTTTGACGATGTCACCAACGGATCCTGCACCGGCACTGGGTGTTGCCAGATTGAGATTTCTAGAGCGCTGAGAGAACTCGACGTGAAAGCACGCAGCTTTAACAATCACAAATATGTGTCCTCATTCAATCCATGCACTTATGCGTCTGTTGTTGATCAAAGCCGGTTCCATTTCTCCTCCAATTATCTTGGCAAGGAGGGGACACCAAGGATGTTTCCTATAGTGCTTGATTGGGAAATAATCACAAATAAAACATGCGAAGAAGAAAAGATATGTGGACAGAATGCATCGTGTGATAAACCCGAGGATAACAACAATACTTCTTCCGGCTATCATTGCAAATGCAACGAAGGTTACAAAGGCAATCCATACCTCTCTGATGGTTGCCAAGGTATAAATCTTTAATCATTCTCACTCACGTGCGGATGTTCGTTTTCTAATTTTTAAAATCATTTTTAATTAATTAATATTTAAAAAAATTATTTAATTGCAGATGTTAATGAATGCGAAGACCCAAGCCTCAATAACTGCACGCGCACGCACATATGTGATAACATACCAGGAAGTTACACATGTCGCTGCCGCAAGGGGTTTCATGGAGACGGCACAAAAGATGGACGAGGTTGTATACCTAATCAAAATACTGCGCTAAAGGTGGCTCTAGTTATGTAATACAAGCACCTTCTATTATATTTTATTGCATATTTGAGGGGCTTTATGACATACGTATTACGTAGTTGCTGCCCTAATATTTTATCTATTTATTTTTTCTAACTGTGGCTCACAATGTTTTAAAGAGAATAAAATATTTAAACAACAGAAAATTGTTAATTGTTTTCTTTTAAGTAGTTCATATATACCTTGCCTAAGGTCTTAAAAGCATAATAATATATTTAAATTACACAAAACAAAAAGTCAGGTGTTAATAATTGGGTATTTTAAATGCACCTCTGAAGTTTGTTGAAGTCGCATAATTTCAGAGGCCGTGTGGTTGATTAACAAGCACAGTAGTGACAAAATTAGCCTAACTGTCGTGTTACCCGAGGTCAACTGGTCAAGTCCAAGACTGTTATTAAATATTAATTTATTTATTTATGTATTTTATGGTAAGTGTGAGTAATATCTTCTATCTAAGTATATATGAATTCGCACAATTATCATTACTCACTGATGTGTTATTTGGTTTCAAGGTGTAGTGTGTGATGATACCAATATAAATTTCAAAATCCGGGATCGACTTTGGCCTTCCGGGATCCAGACTAGTGCGACTTTTCCTATTATTTTAATTGGATCCTCGAGAAAGGACCGGGTTTAATTAGAATAAATTCCGATTATCAAAACTTAGATAGTCCAAATTTGTCATTCTTTTATAGTTTTGAGTCCAGGTTCTAATTTTTGAAGTTGCACTTTTCACCCAAATCTATTTTAAGCTTTATCTCTTAAAGTTTTTAAATTGCAGTTTTGATGCCCAGTTAGGCTCGTCTTACAGTTAGGTCCAATAAAATCCAGACACGAGTTTCATACTAGGGGTTAAAATTTTGTCCTTGAATACTAAATTTTGCATTTTAATTTCGAGAAATTCAATCAATTATCCCTTCAAGATTGGTGTGAGGGGGAGTTAATCAAGATTGGTCTATCCTAGCTTTAACCCTGTGCGCTAGAATTATATACATAGTCAATGAAGTTTTCGTTCCAAGTACATGTTTCCTCTTCCAAGCACAATTGTTTGCCTAAAATGTAAGTTGAGTACATGTTTAAGCAACCAAGCACAAGCATAAAGTTATAAAATAATGATGGATGAGAGGGTTTTTAATTAACGTTATATGTTATAGTCTTAAATTTAGTTTCTCCAGCCATTATCTCTTTGAATTTGCATGTTTTAATTTACATTTAGGGGTTGGCATAAGCTTTGTATTTGCGACTATGATCATCTCTTGGCTTCACTTTCTGTGGAAGAGAAGAAGGCACATGAAACTTAAAGAAAAATTCTTTGAGCAAAATGGTGGGCGTATTCTACAACGAGAGTTGTCTAAATTGCAAGGTCGGTCTTCTAAAAAAGCAAAAATTTTCACTGAAGAAGAAATCAAGACTGTGACAAACAACTATGCCAACGTGATTGGCCACGGAGGCTCTGGCGACATATACAAAGGATTTTTACCAGACAGAACCCCAGTTGCCGTAAAGAAGTCCAATATCGTTGATCATAAAAAGAATGATGAATTCATCAATGAGTTGTGGTCTCACAGATAAACAACAGGAATGTGGTAAGGCTATTAGGTTGCTGCTTGGAGACACAAGTGCCTTTATTAGTTTACGAATTTGTCGGTAATGGCACCCTCTTTGAGCATATTCATGAGAAAGACAAAGGAAATGCTACAAAGAACCTTTCCTGGGACGTACGGCTGAAGATAGCAGCAGAAACTGCGGGAGCGCTTTCATATTTGCATTCTGAAACTAATGTTCCAATAATTCACAGAGACGTCAAGTCTGCCAACATACTCTTGGATGAAAAGTATACTGCAAAAGTTTCTGATTTTGGAGCTTCAAAATTGGTTCCGATTGATGAAATTATAAAAAACACGATTGAAAGGAACTTCTGGGTACTTAGATCCTGAGTCTTGGCAGACTTCCAAGTTGACGGACAAAAGTGATGTTTACAGCTTTGGAGTTGTCCTTGCTGAGCTACTGACAGGAGAGAAGGCACTTATGTCGGATGGGCAGGAGGAGAGAAGTCTGGCTATGCATTTTCTTTCTTCATTGGAACAGAATCATTTACTTGAGATTCTCGATGGTCGTATTGTAAACGATGGCAATAAGCAACAGCTCAAGGAAGTGGCTAGGCTAACGGCTAGGTGATTGAGTGTGAGAGGCAAGAGAGGCCTACAATGAAGGAAGTAGCGTTGGGATTACAAGGTCAGTACTTTTGAATATGGAGATGGGGTGTTGCCTATAAAAGCTGTCCCACCTGCTAGTGTATAACAACCTCTTCAATTCAAACTAGATTCTTTTTATTTTTTTGAATGTAATCCTAATAATATTTCTGTTATCTTAAGAATAGGTCAGCTTGATTATTGCTGAAATATAGGAGGAAGTTAGTTTTGATTCATTGTATTATTTATACGCTTTGATTCTAATAGAAGAGTAGAGTTTTCATTTCAATTATCAATCTCTTTATGGTATCAGAGCAGCCCATCTTTCCCTGCTAATATTTTTTTTTTCCCTTTCACATCCCGTGATGACTAATCCAAACGGCCCATCCATTCTCCCAACTACCAATGAATCTCAACTCCTCACAATCAACACAGCTGCACAAGCTCCTCTCAAACTTACCTCCTCCAATTATCTCTCCTGGAAAATTCAATTTGAAACACTCTTTATTGGCTATGATCTGCTTGGCTAAATTGATGGTTCCAAACTATGTCCACCACTCTAAATTTATCCTCCCCCTATGAATTAATTTTTCACAAAAGTCCCAATTACTCTAAACTAAAAGCTTTCGAGTGTTTGTGTTATCCTTGGCTTCGCCCATATACTTCATATAAACTTAATCCACGATCTAAACCTTGTGTATTTCTTGGGTACTCTTTGTCTCAAAGTGCTTATCTTTGTCTTGAACCATCTACCTCAAAAATCTATGTCTCTCGCCGTGTTCAATTTGTTGAATCAGTCTTTCCATACACCTCACTGCACACCATTCTTCCACGTCTCACTTCCACTACCATATCCACTTGGATTCCTCCTGTACTTACTGTGTCCATTCCCACATCACTCCAGCAGGCAGCCAACACTCCATCTGCAGCTAGCTCTACAGAATTATCTCTGCCTGAGGCTACTTCACAACCAGCTGACCCAACCCCACATGAAGCTCTACCTGCCCGCCAACCATCTCTTCCACTTTCTCCGTCAACCACCGAACCAAACATACCAGTTCCACCTCCCCCTCAACACAGCATGACTACCCGAGCCAAGAATAACATCACCAAACCGATTCAAAAACTCAACCTTCACACCCATAAACCAACTTCCCAAAATGCTGCTCCTACATCTATATCACAAGCTCTCAAAGACCATAATTGGCGTCAAGCTATGTCGGAAGAGTATGATGCTCTTGTTCGTAGTGGAACCTGGGAACTAGTTCCCCCTGATGGCATTTCTAATATGGTTGGTTGCAAATGGATTTTTCGAATTAAACGACACTCTGATGGTTCTATTGACAAGTTCAAAGCTCGTCTTGTAGCCAAGGGATTTCATCAAAGACCGGGTGTGGACTATCATGAAACTTTCAGTCCGGTTGTCAAGCCTACCACAGTGAGACTTGTGCTTAGTATAGCAGTAAATAATGGAAGGTCTCTCCGTCAATTGGATGTCAACAATGCCTTTCTTCAAAGGAGGCTCTCCGAAAATGTCTTTATGGCTCAACCACCAGGTTTTGTAGACCATGATCATCATTCATATGTCTGTAAACTTCACAAAGCCATCTATGGTCTCAAACAAGCTCCTCGGGCTTGGTATCATGAATTGCGTCAGTTTCTACTAGCTTCTGGCTTAAAAAATTCACATTCAGATACCTCTCTTTTTGTTCTTCGCAGCAGCCATCATGTTCTGTATCTTCTTGTGTATGTTGACGATATTATCGTAACTGGCAGTAATGATGCTTTTGTTTCACAGTTTGTTGACTGTCTTGCTCAACGTTTCTCTCTTAAAGATCTTGGTCCACTCTCTTATTTTCTTGGAGTTGAAGTTGTTCCTCACCGCCTTGGCATTATGCTCTCCCAAAGAAGATACATTGAGGATTTACTCAAACGAACCAATATGGATAATGCAAAACCTGTTCTCACTCCCCTACCAACCAGCTCCGCAGCCATCTCCTTAACCTCATCCACACCTCTCTCAGACCCCACACCATATCGTACAGTAGTTGGTAGCCTGCAGTATCTTTCCTTCACACGCCCAGACATCTCATTTACAGTTAATCGAATGGCCCAATTTATGCATCAACCTACCACAGAGCATTGGGTTCTTGTTAAGCGTATATTACGTTATTTGAGTGGCACACTAGACAAGGGACTTCTTCTCTATCGTAATTCTCCTCTCACTCTTCATGGTTTCGCTGATTCACTGCATGCCTTTTCCGATGCTGATTGGGCTGGTAATAAAGACAATTACTCTTCCACCAGTGCTTATCTTGTTTACCTTGGGCGGAACCTTGTCTCTTGGAGTTCGAAGAAGCAACAAACTGTTGCTCGTTCATCCACCGAAGCGGAGTATCGTTCTATTGCTACCACTGCTGCTGAACTTCGCTGGGTTTGCTCTCTTATTTCATAGCTTGGTATTGGCTTACCAAATTCTCTAGTGGTATATTGTGATAATGTTGGTGCTACCCAGTTAAGTTCCAATCCTATTTTTCACTCTCGCATGAAACATGTTACTGTTGATTATCATTTTATCAGAGATCAAGTTCAATTCGATCTACTTCGAGTAGCTCATGTCTCCTCTGCTGATCAGCTTGCTGATCTTCTCACCAAGCCACTGCCCACTTCTCAGTTCTTGCTTTTACGGGACAAGATTGGCCTCTCTACTCATGGCCTATCTTGAGGGGGCATATAAAAGCTGTCCCACCTGCTAGTGTATAACAACCTCTTCAATTCAAACTAGATTCTTTTTGTTTTTTTGAATGTAATCCTGATAATATTTCTGTTATCTTAAGAATAGGTCAGCTTGATTATTGCTTAAATATAGGAGGAAGTTAGTTTTGATTCATTGTATTATTTATACGCTTTGATTCTAATGGAAGAGTAGAGTTTTCATTTCAATTATCAATCTCTTTATTGCCAGCCAGCCATGCAACTCCAACAGATGGATATGATAGACTGATAGTATCAAGCAACTCGAATTGATGGCGGTTGATGATGGGAGATGATTGGTACTGTATGTTGTGTTTGTGTGATATATGTATTTATTTATTCTGCTGTGTCATTTTTTTATTTGGTTGAATTACAAGGATTTAGTAACACAAATATGTATTTCGAGGTAAAATAATTGTGGGTATGTATAAGTGATCTTTGTGGCGTTTCTTTTTTTATTTGCTTATAATAGGCAGGTCAGAACATTATTGTCGTACATTGATGTCCTTCTAGCTGGGCCAAGTGCTAATTTAAAAGGATGTGGTTTATGCCTTTATGGGAAGCATTGTCTTGTTGTTAGTTAGAAAATGAATGTGTTTGATGGTTCTTCCCTATTGTTCGACGAAATGCCTCAAAGAAGTATTTTTGGCAGGAAACATTTCATCTGAATTCTACAATGCTTCAAGAGCATCTAGAGATCATCAAGCAGTAGATGAATAAAAGGGTCATGGGATATTGCATTGTTTACTTGCTGGCCAAGAACAATTCACACGTTTAAGATAAGATCAACGACTCTCGGAACAATAAGACAAACTGCAATAATAGTTAGTCGCAACTGTTTCGTATTGTTATATGATCTAATATCTTAAGTGAAGAGCGATTCAGGCTGGGAAATATCATTTCACAGCACTTTTATCTTCAACAAGGTGGATTTTTTTTAATTGTTTGAAAGGTAAATTTCATTAATCAACCAATCAAATCTCTTACTTCTGCTATAATTTCTTCCATTTTAGACATTACAGGCCGGGCTGCTAATATCAAATTTAGTTAATCTATGGATTCCCAGCTGCAGTTCTATATACATAATTAATTAACCCTGGTCATCTCTGCATCTTGGATCAACATTTGAATATCTCAAGCTATCCAAAAGATTTGTTTTCTATTACTCTCCAACTTCTGGACAAGATTTACAGCAATCAAAAAGCATCTGATTGGATGACTAACGGAAGTAACTAAATCAGCTTCCCACGCAACCCAAATCTCATTGCTTCTGCTTCAACATATATGCTCCAAAGAATCGCGCTCCTTGCGTAGCTGCCGCCACAATCTTTCTATCAGCATCCCTAATTATAGCCCCAAGCCTGCAATCTTTTTCAATGAATCAGTGGCTAGCTGCATCTGCTGATATTCAGCGTCGTCAATAAACTCAGATCGTTGATGCACCCTTCTGGAAGAGCTTATGCCCCTGCCCGAACGATCTGAGGATCTTCAAAGCGTTGTTTGAAATACAAATCATTGTTTGCAATATTTCTCAGAATAATGACCTCTGCTTCCATAATGTGACATTAGCGTATATCTCCTTGAGATCAAAGGCAACGGAACTGGATTTATTTGGGGAAGTTCTGCTCTTGTAGCTACTGGTTCGCTCTTAATAAATATGTATTTATTAGCCTTGAGTTTGGCTTTTTTATGTTAGATCTGCTTGTAATAGATACACCATCATAATGTTCGACGAAATGCCCCAAAGAAGTATTTTTGGCGGCAACCATTTCATTTGAACTCTACATTGCTTCAAGAGCTTGTGTAACTGCCGCCGTTATCTCTCCATCAGCATGCCTGATTATTGTCCCAAGTAATTTCAACATTACAATTCCCAAGTAATTTTCTAAGATATTTTTTTCTCTAAAAATCTAATTTAAGTATTCAATTTTCATCCCTTCTTAATTTATAAAAAAAAACTGGTGAAGGCAAAGAATTTACCACTCATTTTAAATTTATATAATTTTAGTTTTATTACTTTTTCTTATTGAAGAAGCTACATTCACAAAATATTTTTCAAAAACCAGTCTTAAAAATTAGTTTAATATTTAATGCGTTTACTTTCAGATAATTTTTTCACTCTTTTTATCGTTTGAACACAATATTAACTATATTCTTGAGCTTTTTTTTAAATATATTTTCGTTATTTAACTATGCATGAACTCGAGTCATGCACTGAAATTCAACGTGATTAATTACTACTCAAAAGGTGTGGCTAAGTTACATAATGTTAAAATATTAGTTGCACTAATTTTAATTGTTAAATACTTAAAAGTTGCTGAATACCATAAAGGACAAAACTACGTTACAGATTCTGTAAGGTACAGACTGCAGCATCAGCCGTTGGATGTGGTTGGATGTGGAGTGAGAAACTAAACAAAAGAAAATCGGATGGTGGGATGACGGGAGATGTTTGTTACAGAATCTGTAACATAGACAGGTCCTACAATAAATTAGGACCTGTCTATGTTACAGATTCTGTAACAAACATCTCCCGTCATCCCACCATCCGATTTTCTTTTGTTTAGTTTCTCACTCCACATCCAACCACATCCAACGGCTGATGCTGCAGTCTGTACCTTACAGAATCTGTAACGTAGTTTTGTCCCAATAAATTATAACATTATGAAACGTTAACAAAAGTCCATCGGTTAGACCAATCAAATGAACTTCAATTCTGTGGACCATGGACATGCTAAATTACCATTACACCCATACGAGTGAGACATGCCGTGGGCCGCAAATCAGCTAGAGGTATAGGTCTGATGACTTGCAGTCAACGGTCAACCATTATTTTTTCTCTAATTATGCGAATACGACATGGACTCACTTTTTCTCTTTCTCTATCAGTCGCTGCTTCTAAGGGGGACAAGTGTCCCTTTTCTTAGACTGTGCTCCATTAAATGCTCTTTGTAATACAATTACTTTTTATATATTTGTTTGATCTTTGTCCTAAGAAAATAATTAACCAAAAAAATAAAGATTTATGAACAAAAATATAGAGTTCTTACTATACATTAAATTTATCAAACAACTTATATAGGTAAAACTAATTTTTCGCTCTAAGTAACTAAATCACTTAACAAAAATATTGATATTTATAATAAAAAATTATTTGAATCTACTAAATTAATTATACGAAGTAATTTGAATATTTAAATTAAAATTTAAGTTCAAAATAAGTTAAATCCACTCCATTGATAATTAAGAGGATAGTCATCTCAAATTATTTGTAAATATCATAATAAAAGAGAGGGGTTAAAATAAGAAGTTGAAAAATAATAATGGTGTATTGGTGTTTCATTTTTAAATCTTATCTCAGAAAAATAAAATTTAGAGTAAAAAATATATATATAAAGTTGTTATTGTCATGTTAAACAAATGTTGCAGTCGATTTAAATTCTTAAATAAATATTTTTTTCAAAAAAATTGAAAGAAATCATAATATAATAATTAAGCATAAAAATAAAGATTATTGTCAGGGAAAAAGATTTTTTTCATCAAAATGACATGGGTAAAAATAAAATTATAACTATTACAAGAATTATGATTGATAATCCATGCTACAAGTAAAAACTAAAACAATAACAAAAGCATTTAATAAAGCACAAAAAAGACAAGCAACACTTGCCCCCCTCAGAAGCAGCGACTGCGTCAGTCGCTCCCAAAGGCGACTGACATTAGCATTGCTCTATATTGTTTATCCACCACTTTCATTAAAATTACATTCAAAATACCACTCTGCTTCTTCAAAAAAAACTTCTTTTTACTTAATTTACATTAAATATGAGAAGCTTCTCTCTCTTTCTCTTTTCTAAATAAAAGATTTTGAATAATCGTATATAGCAAATGTGCACTTACACTTCAACAGAACAAAGAAAAAATTCAATTTGCTTACAAACTTCATTGTATATAAAAAAAACTCAACTTTTACAATGTAAATAGAAAAATGAATATACGAATTTTTGCTATATAAAATGACCAATATATATGAACAAAAACAAAAGTCACCAAATTTGCATAGAAAAGTTGATAGAAGCATTTTCAATTTTAAATAATACTAGGAAATTATAGTCATCCACCTTAAATTTATCTTGTTATAAAAACAATACTGTAAAATTTTGAATCTATTTTATTTTTCACTATAAATTTATAATTTATATCAACCACCCAAAAAAAAAAAATATAATTACTCTCATAAAATAATTACTACTATATTATGTATTTTATTTTATTTGTCATTTCAATAAAGGCAATTATGTCCTTTTGGTGGATGGTTGAAATGAATTACAAATTTAGGATGAAAAATTAAATAGATTTAAATTTTCATAGTATTTTTTATAATAGAATGAATTTTAAAGTGAATTACTAATAATTTTTCCAACAATAAAACAAAAACCTTAGGGTTGGCAAAAGTTCGGGTCGGGTCGGGTCCGGGTTTGGGGATGCTTTGGACCTACCCGCATGACACACATTGCTGCCGTACTTGGATTTTTTCTATGCGAGCCGGGCATATGCCCGACACTATCCGAGCACATGCTTTTTTCCAAGTTTTATCTGCTCGCATTTTCCAAGCACTGGGCAGACTGCAGAGGCATCCCTCCTGGGCTCCTCATGCTTCAAGCCTTCAAGTATACATAAAAGTTTACTTTTAACTAACAAACCGGCAACTTTGTCCAAAACCAAAACAATTGTTTCAAGTAAATTCATTCAATCTTATGGAATAATTAACTTAAACTCTACCTAACAACAAAAATCTCATCATCATCATCATCTGAAATTACCTCCTCCCCAGCAAAAATCTCATTTCCAAAACTCCACCTAATAACAAAACTAACTTAAACAAACCAACAAGCAACCGTAAAAAAAAAATCAAATGACAAAAAAGAACATTACTAATGCCAGTTGTCGCTGCTACAACAGTGATGTTGTCAATCTCGGAGATCCGCTCTTGCTCAAAATAATTTTTGAACACCGCCATCGTTTTCTTGATCAAAATATTTTTTTGAACTGAATTTATTTATCTTTTTACGGAGGCTGATTCGTGAGAGATTACAGGTGGTGTAGCGGGCTTGTGGCGACATGATGCGGCTGGTGTTTTATGGAGGCGCGCTGCGGCAGTGGGTGGTGGTTGCTGGCTTGTTTAACGAGAGATGGAGAGGAGTTGCAGCCGTGCGGCTTGTTAATGAGAGGGATAGGTTGAGAGGCAAAGAATTGGGGATTTAGGGCTTCATTAATTCATTATTTATAATTGTGAGGTGATGAATCAAGTTTGGTATCAAGAAACAGCTACATTTTGGAGCTGTAAAAGCTTCAATAGCTCACGTGCTGCTCAGCTGATTCTTAATAGAAAATGATTTAGTCGAAACATCATGAATGGAGCGCGTTTTACATATCAGTTTAAGTAACCACGTGAGGAAGCATGTGATGAAGGTTGTTCAGAGTTCGTTAAAGGTTGTTAATCATGTGTCAATGATCTGTACAATCTGGAAATCAAGCTGGCTATCCAAACAGAGTATAAAAGCTAGGTTTTGTGGGAAGTTCAGATTCGATAAGTGAGTCTTGCAATAAGGGTTTTGTGTGAGAGGATGTATTCACTTGTTCTCTGTAAAGTATGGTGTAAGGCTCTGTAACAATCTCCATTGTTAATTCAATAAAGCTCATCTTAAGGCTTCTCCCATAGATGTAAGCTAAGCATTCCATGCTCAGCTGAACCACGTTAAATCTTGGTTTCTTGTGGGTTTCTTGGTTCTAGTTCTTGTTCGTGATTTAGTTCTTGTTCTTTTGTTATTGAGTGAGTTTATCTATTAGATCTTGGGATTGTGCAACTTGCATTGACTAGATCACTAGCATCCTGGGTAGTGATCAGTTTAGCTTGGTTTAGAGGCTTGTTGTTCACTACAATATTTTATATTTCCTTCTTTCTTTTTTTTAGTTTACTTATTAAAAAACCGGGCACGGATTCGAGTTCCGGGTTTTTAGTGTCATGTCCGAAACCGTGCCCAGAAATGTTCGGGTATTGAATTTGAATGCCCGGGACCATTTTATCTGCAAAACTCAGACCAGATTGGGCGGGTCCGGACTGGATCCGATCCGGGCGGGTTTTATTGCCACCTTTAAAAAACCTAATGTAATTTAAATTACATTATAAAAACATATTTTATAAAGGAAAGGTAAAAGGAATTTACTAGAAAGGCTTAAAGCTAGCAGTAGAGGTTGCTCTTTCTCCTCTTCTTATAGAGTTTGATTTTAAGAATGTTGTCAACTTTGTTCTCAAGGGTATTTCCAGTAGAGGAGAGTTGGATTGGATACTTGGTGAGATTAGAGCTTTGATGGAACAAAGTAATAAATATCGGATGGCTTATACTCCTAGGTCTTATAACTTAGTAGCCCATGCTTTAGCAAAAATGGCCTTAACCAAATCGGCACCTTGGGTGTGGATCGACGAGGTACCGATAGAGGTCGAAATGCTACTGTAATTATTGTGTTTTTTAGTGGAATTGAAATAATTTACTATAAAAAAAACAATTTTTTGTTGGCAGCTGTTGAGATGATAATTTCAAAATAAAATTTACATCTGAAAATGCCCTGCAACTTTTGTGCTCTTGAAAGGGGAAGTGGGTGGAATCTAGTAAGGGCAATTAAAATGGAAAAAAATGAATAAGTATGGTGCCATTTTGAATGTTAGTTCACTGGAAAAGTGAAAATGGCGGGTAAACAGTAAACTAAATAATTTATCGACAGCGAGACGAGTTATTTAGGGTGCGTTTCAGATTGAGGTGCTGTAGTTTGTAAGTTACAGTTGGTCTATAAAAAAAAAGCTGTAATTATGAAATAAAAATTAATAATATATAATAAATATAAATTTTAAATAATAATTTTGATAAAATTATTAAAGATATAATAAATTTTATATTATACAAGAAAAAAATATATCAACATAATTTAAAAATTACAGCAATTAGTGTTTACTAAACACTTTAATACTATAATTTTTAAGTTACAGCTGTTCAATCTCAATCCCTGACACACCTGGTGTGATTTAAAAAAAGAAAAACTAATGGACACATGTCCAAGTCCAACTCATGGAGAGCGAGGGATCAGAGGCGCAGGGTTTGGGGCCTGGAGGGCACGTGAGACTCTGCCAATCAGCTCATAGTCCGTACTGTTGGGGCCCACTAACGTGCTCCCACGCGTTGTTATGTTATTTTACTTCCATATTATATTAAACGCCTTTCAAAAGTTATTAATATTTTATTATTGATTTAAAATTACAATTACGATAATCTTTGCTAGCACTCCTCTCCTTATAAGGAGAAACGAGCCGGGTGGCAAGTAGCAACTCTTTATGATAACGAATTAATCAAGTTAATGATTGCAGGATTCCATAAAATGTCTTTCCGACTTACAACAAAGCTGGTGCCGCTACTGCTAGTACTGCTACGAGCAAGTGCAGCTACTGCTCATGCTCAAGCCAAGTTCGGCTGCCCCAGCCGTTGTGGAGACGTCGAGAACCCGTATCCATTCGGTACAAGGCCTGGTTGTTTCCTGAACGAAGACTTTCTCATCACTTGTGACCAAACTCATTACAACCCACCCAAACCATTCTTAGGGGAGTCAAATATCGACGTTGTCAACATATCCTTCGATGGTCACTTGAGTGTCATGCAATCCATTGCCAATGACTGTTATGACCGTAAAGGCAATTCGGAAGCCAGCTACTTGACATCTATCTCTCGGTCCGAGTTCATCACCGTCTCTGACACGGCAAACAAGTTTGTAGTCATTGGCTATGACAGTTACGCTTACGTTCGTGGCCAATTATTAGTTTTCATGGGGATGCAGAAAAGATGGAGGAGGTTGTATACCCAATGAAAATACTGCGATTAAGGTGGCTCTGGGTATGTAATACAAGCACCTCTAGTATATTTTATTGCATGTTTGAGAACCTTTTAACATAATTTGCTACCCTTTAATATTCTTTAAATTATTATTTTTCTAATAGACATGGGAGAAATCCAACTGTGGTTGATGACGCTTCTAAGAGAATAAAATACTTAAACAAAAAAAAATTAATTGCTTCCTTATTTATATACCTTGCCTGATGTTGCGGACCGCCCAATTCACTAGCCCAATTGCCTACAATTTCGGGATAGAGAGCCAATACAAGGCCAAGAGTGCTAGCTTGACCCAATTCCGGAAGGTTCTAGGCAACTCTAGCACATGTGAACATGTAAATATTCTAGAATACTTTATACAATTCCAGCACATGTAAATAGCTAGGAAATTGTAGAATTCTCTAGAGTTTGGCAAAGTTTGGCCAAGTTTGGCAAAGCCTCCCCTATAAATATGGGATGACATTAGACATTTGTAGGCAACTCAAGCATTGTAGGCAACTCAAGCATTGTATTCTCTCTTTGTGCAATACAAGTTTTCTTCTTTGGCTCAATTGCTCTCTTCTCTAGTTCGAAAAGCTTTAGGCTTACTTAGCAACATTCGGCAAAGTTGTCTAAGTGTCGTACGGGTTAGCTGCGCAAAACACTCATCCCGTGACACTAAGGTCTTAAAACAATAATATATTTTAGACTAAACGAAACAAAAATCAAGTGTTAATAATAGGGTATTTTTAGCACACCTCTTAGGTTTGTTGAAGTCATGCAGAATTCAAAAGCCAGATGGTGGTAATTAAATATTTATTTATTCATTCATTTTATGGTAGGGTGGGCTAAATCTTTTGTTTTTAAGTATGTCTAAATTTTTTTGAGTATCATTACTGAGAGATGTGTTGTGTAGTGTCAAGGTGTAGAATGAGGTGGTGCCAATAGGAATTTGAAATTCTTGGTTGGAGTATGAGTTTTGGCTCACAGGATCAAGACCAGGGCAACTTTTCCCTACTTGGGACATAACCCGGATATTTTAAATTTGATCCCAAGAATGGACCGTGTTTAACTAGAATAAATCCAAAAATTTTGATAATTGAAACTCAGGATGATTTAAATTTATATCATCAGGATATAAATTTCTAGATAAAACATCAAGACAGCGCTATGTTACATTATTTATATATAACTTATTGACACAAAATTAATTTCCAAAAATGCCCCAAGAGTTTTACAGCGAACTCTATTATTGATTAAACAACTATTTTAAGTTCAACTCTATTTTTGATTAAACAACTAATTTTAAGTTAATGTAAGTTATTAATGATTTAACTGAGGAAGACCAAAATACCCAAATGATACACACATTATATCATGACCTTTTCTATTGCATAGTTCCATGTGATGAATGATATGGACGGTGAGTTAACTAATTATCCTTATCCTGGAGAGGAGCAGGTGGTGGGCTTGGACTCTTGTTTGTAATTGTTGGAATATGGGGATTGTACAAGTTCACAAAAAAGAGAATGGAAATCAAGTCCAAGCAGAAGTTCTTTAAAAGAAATGGTGGTTTGTTATTGCAACAAGAACTGTCTTCAAACAAAAGCAGGGTTGAAAAAACAAAATTGTTTACTTTAAAGGATTTAGAAAAGGCCACCGATAACTATAATGCCAATCGAATCTTGGGTCAAGGAGGCCATCGATAACTGTAATGCCAATCGAATCTTGGGTCAAGGAGGCCAAGGCACTGTGTATAAAGGAATGTTGACAGATGGTAGAATCATGGTTGTCAAAAAATCCAAATTAGTGGATGAGAATAATGTTGAGCCATTCATCAATGAGGTGGTAATTTTATCTCAAATCAACCACATAAATATTGTTAAGCTATTGGGATGCTGTTTGGAGACAGAAGTTACTCTTTTGGTCTATGAATTTGTTCCAAATGGAACTCTCGAACAATACATACATAACTATATTGAGGAGTTTCAAATTACATGGGAATTGCTTTTACGCATTGCTGTAGAAGTTTCAGGTGCTCTTTTCTATTGGCATTCAGCAGCTTCTATTCCTATTTATCATCGAGACATCAAGTCTACAAACATACTTTTGGATGATAAATATCAAGCCAAAGTTTCAGATTTTGGAACTTCAAGATCTATAATGGCTGATCAAACTCATTTGACTACAAACGTACAAGGGACTTTCGGATATGTAGATCCAGAGTATTTTCAGTCAAGTCAATTTATTGAAAAGAGTGATGTATATAGTTTTGCAGTAGTTCTTGACTTCTTGTTGAGATTTTGACTGGTCAAAAACCTATTTGTGCAATCAACACTGATGAAGATAGAAGTTTAGTGGGTTATTTTCTCCAAGCAATGAATGGAAACCGTTTGTTTGAAGTCCTTGATGCTCGAGTTCTTGAGGAAGCTAAGAGAGGAGATCATGACTGTTGCTACACTTGCAAAAAGATGCTTGAACTTGAAAGGGAAGAAAAGACCTACAATGAAAGAAGTGGCATTTGAATTAGGGGGGATTAGAGCATCAATTGGAGCTTCCATTTTGCAGCAGAATTGTGGAGAGATTTATTGTATGAACGGTGACATAAGTGAACATTATTTAGAAACTGATTCATCTTCTACGGGGACGTCAATTCTAAACAATAGTGCTGCTATTTCCATCGATGCAGGACCTTCACTTTCAAACAAGTAGTGATTGAAAAGAGTTGTCTTGTACCTTTTTAATAGAGTTGTCTTGTAGCTTTTTAATATATGTTCATTTCATAAATAAAATTGTGAGACTTTTGTAATATATCCTACTATTTTTCATTGGACAATGCAATTGGGGTGAACGCTAATTAGGCCAATCCCAAAGTAGTCAATTGAGAAATAAAAGTAAAGGTGGATTCCGATAGATCATCAAGTGTTGCCACGAACCTGGCAATTGAAAGATTCAAATATCGTAGAGAAGCAAGATTTTTATCCTAAGAAGAATATTGCAATTGAGGTGTGAAACTGAAGAAACAGAAGACCTCTACAGTTTGACATTTCGGAAGCAGAGCATATAAAAGGAATAGGAGCTGGTGACATGGCATTCTGCATGTGAGTCTACGATGCATAACCTATGTCCAGTCCATTTATAAACACGATCGAATATGCGAATAAGGAAAAATCTTTTAAGTTTAAATCTTGAATTTCTTAGTTTGCAGCTATAGCACTAATCTAATGGTCATGAGTCTCTATTCTTTACAAAGGATAATATACATTTGTCTTATAGAGTTCCTTATGCTTATCCATTGAGCTATCTAGAGCTTTCTTGAATATGCTGAGTTACGCGTTGAGTCATGATGGTTTCATAACCTTCACTAATCTAATGCAAGATAACTCGATGTATGATAAGTAAGAATTCATACCTAAATCCATATCTAAATCCTTTGAAAATTTTATAAATAATTCACATTTCTTGCATATTCTCCTTGGTAAAACTTGAACATGTGCCTATAAAAGACACTCTACAATCAAATCAGTGTTTGACAGATGAGAATTTTTTAAAATATTATATTATTTTGATCTAACTTGCTTGAAAATTGGCCAAAAGATCATTTCTTGATTTTTGGCTTTTATTTATAGATTGAGAGATGAAAGATTAGCAGGAAAGTTAATTTCAAATATGAATCCTCACCATTCTTTTCCTTAGTTTAATTTGGACTGTTAGATTTTGTAACTGTTTTTTCCCGTACTCGAATTCATAATATGTGGTTATATTAGTAACCACGTGCCATTACTTATGAACATTTCTGTATTAATTGATGTTTGTTTTCTTCGGACATTCTACGTCAGATTAATATTGATCTTAAATCCGAGATTAACTATAATTTATATTCGTTATTGATTCATGATCTAGAATCAATCTATATTGATCTTTAATCATGATCAATATAAAATATACTGGTTATTTAATTTTACCGAATTTTATGAGACACGTGGTGTGGTGTAAATAGCTATATTTTTTGTCACTTCCAAATCATCACATGCTGCAATGTCAATGGTTGCTGGAGGTGATATTGAGGTTCTAGCTAAGGCTTCTTACACAGATATTTTACGAATAGCTAATTCATCTCATCCGACACCTAACTTGTTCTAATATGACATAATATATAGATGATATAACACTCGCACATTAAAATTGTATACATATTCCCCTAACATGCATCGTACCGCACTTGATTTTGTCATCTGATATATATGGCTCCTACAAACCTACCAATTTATAGATTTCAGTCGCATTGTTCAAGATTCAGTCGTTTCTCTAAAGACAAAATGATCTATCTACACAAAGTAAATTTGACATTAAACAATTAACAAAAGAAATACTTAAGATCACTCAAATTTCATGAAGAGTAAAGAGCCACATTTCATCTCCCTCATCATTGATGTTGTGGGAACATCATACCATAGTAATTATTTTAATTTAAAATTGACATAATTTCCTTTTCCAAAAAATATATATATATTTTAAAGCTACAAAAATTTTGTTTCATCCGAATGAACTATTTTTTATTTTATTCAAAAACAAAATAATGGTTTTTTTATTATAATTATATAATGAGTTAAACCCACTAAACTACTCATTAAACTCATTTATTAAATAAATCCATCTTCAATATTTAAAATTTTAAATTTTAATCGATAATCCCACCCAAATACTCAATATATCCTTAATAAACTCAATTTATATAATAAAAGTGATTTTACTCATTGAACCCATTATATTTTTTAAAAGGAAGTCGAATGTGATTGTGATTAATACCGGATCAGCTGATGTTTGTTATGACGACATTGGCTATGGAAATCGTTGTCACAAATTTATGGTTACAAATTGTATTGTAACTGACCGAAAACGAAATTGCAGAGAATATAATTGAATATTCATAATTATTGAACGAATGATACAGCTCAAGCCTCCTCAGATTTTCCTTTTCTTCACCTTGAAAGAACAGTTGTTGAACTACAGCACTTCACTAGTTTACTTTCAGAAACAAAATGTAGAACAAGTCTCGCACAACAAGCCCACATGATGGCTGTCAACAACACCTTGTCCCTGATCGTGGGACACCACCAAGTGCCAATAAAAACTAAACCATCAGCTTTGTTACCCACTTGCTGAATCCAATCACATTTGCCCAATTAATAAAAATAGGTAGCTCAAAAGAACCTTTAAAAAAAAAATTAGCTCAAAAGAAAAATTCAAACTTCTAATCTATTAATTTTAATAAAAAATATGTTGAATGTAAAAATAGGTTTAAAAAGTAAAAATTTTCTCTCTCATCTTTTTTTCACTATACTTAATATCTATAATTATAATTTGATTTAGTAGTATTTTTAATCACTAAAAATTATTTTTAAAAGTAGGTTTAATAAGTAATTTTGTGAGTTCAAACTAAGCCGTATATATAATCAAATTTTATTCACAACTTGAGCCCATTCATCGCCGACGACTAAACACAACGATCGTGTTAATGACTGAAAAATCTTTTGTTATATTTAATTTTTCTGTTAAGTTGAATGATGATGATTTGGCATATCATTTGTAATACATCACTCCCAAGTTCTTAATTGATTACTCTTTGTTTGAGCTAACCCCACTCAAAATTTAAGTTGGTTTCGGGGTGGGGCAACAGTCATTTCCCGATGAATGATGAAACTGTGCGATGAAAGACACAGGGGCTGGGCCACATGATTGATTGTTGACTTGAGACAAATAATTATTCTCTCAAAGTACAATTATGTATCGGTATGCTTGCTTTCTAAGACCGCCTTGACTAATAAGCAGAAGAAGTATTCCTCTATCATATATATCATTGTAAAATTCAACTTAATTTTCCCTTCATGATTATGTAAACGCGTTAAAAAATATCATTTTTTGTAGTGAATTGATTTTCCTATAAAGAATAACGAGCTAGCTAGCATTACGATAACGCAGGCTAAGTAATTAAGTTAATAATTATAGGATTCCTTGAAATGATCTGATTACAGCTTACAAGTTGACGGACAAAAGTGATGTTTACAGTTTTGGAGTTGTCCTTGCGGAGCTACAGGAAAGATGGCACTTATGTTTGATAGGCCCGAGGAAGAGAGCGCTCTGGCAATGAATTTTCTTTCTTCATTGAAACAGAAACGTTTACTTGAGATTCTTGATGGTCTTATTGTAAACGATGGCAATAAGCAGCAGCTCAAGGAAGTGGCAAAGCTGGTGGCTAGGTGCTTCATTGTGAGAGGCGAAGAAAGGCCTACAATGAAGGAAGTAGCTTTGGAATTACAAGGACGACTAAGCCTGATACAGAACCAGTACTACTTGCGGGATAATGGTGAATCTAATGCCCAAGAGACAGAGTACTCTCTTCGTGAGACTTCAACTTGTTATGAAAGTGGAGATGGTATCGATAACCATACAACACCAATAGATGGATATGATAGTATTAAGCAACTCGAACAAACGGCGTTTGATGATGGCAGATGATTGTTACTGTATGCTGTGTTTTTTTTTTACCTGTGTCTTTAGTTATTCTGTTATGTCTCTAAGGATTTAATAAGTAACATAAATACGTTGTACTTGGTAAAACTGCTGTTTGTATATGTAAGTGATCTTTGTGCTGTTTCTTTTTTTATTTTCTTGTAACTTGATGCACTTCTAGCTAGGCCAAGTGCTAATTTAAAAAGATGTGGTTTATGGGAAGCATTGTCTTGTTATTAGTTAAAAAATGAATGTGTTTGATGGTTCTGCCATATTGTTCGACGAAATGCCTCGTAGAAGTATTTTTGGCGCGAACAATTTCATTTGAATTCTACAATGCTTCAAGAGCATCTGGAAATCATCAAGCAGTAGATGAATAAAGGGTTAGTGCCTGGTTTGGTTTCTGGCTAAGAACAATTTACTCATTTAAGATAAGATCAACGTGTCATGCAACAATAAAACAAACTGCAGTGATGTGTACTTTTAATTAATTTTTTTGAAAATCGTTTAATTGTAAATGTTGATGCATGCAATAATTCAAAGCTTCATGACTGTAAAGAAATATGTGTAAACATGGCAGGAGTTATACATGTCGCTGCCCCAAGGGGTTTCATAAGAAGTTAGAAAAGATGGAGGAGGTTGTCCAACTGATCAATATACTATGATTAAGGTCCACTTGGATTTAATTCGAGCACATGTACTATGGAATGTAACCAGCAAATAATCATTTTCGCAATCTACTCTACAGCAATGCAAAGACATGTTTGCTGATTCACAATGTATGGCTGTAACCTTCACAAATAATAGGGCTACAGAAAGCCAAATGATAACAACCCAATATGTGGGTGGTTAGTGTTGTGCAAATTTTAATGTACTCGCAAGCGCACGAATCTATTGTAATGTAGATCAATGGTGACGAGTGTTAATCCCATGAGGAGGTGGATTTTAATTATATATAGAATTAATTTTGTAAATGGGTGGTTGGAATTATGCTGGAAATGATTTGGAATATGCTAAAACTTAAATTAAAATGGCGAGAATAAATTCTAAAATTGGAATTGAAATAGCGAGAATAAATTGAGAGAAATCTATTAAAATGACGTACTTGGGTATCTGGATCCGTATCAACATGCATCATGAGCTAAATAATCCGTATTAATGCCAATAAAATCATGAGGGGGGAATCCACACCTCATGAACCACACTCTAATCAATATGGTGCTAAGGGCTTATCGTGCCAAATAATAATAACCTTCTACTAGAGGGCCGGTGAAACCAAGGCGGTACTAGACAAAATTAGTATTATTTGTCGACGAGAAGTCAAAACATCCACAAAAACTAGAGGGGAAGAGAAAATAAATTTACCAAATTAAGCTCATAATACATGTTGAGACTTCACCTTCAACCCAAGCTTGAAAGAAAATTAGCTACTCATAATTGAACTAAGGGCAAAATGGGAATTTATTAAAATACGAAGAAAATACAAGATAGAGAAAGAATTACAGAAAATGGATCTCAAAAATGGATTCAGAGATATCAAATTAGGGGGGGAGGCCCCCTTTTTATAGATACATGGAGTAAATCATGGCCATCGGATTAAAAACAGTTTGGACACTCAGGATTGCGCCACGTCATCAGTCAACAGTCCACAGTTTGACCACGCGGATGAACAGTAACACGGTTTGACCCGGATGAACAGTAACGCAGTTTGGTTGAAAATAATCCTGTGTGATGCATGCACCGTACGCGAGATTTTTCGTCCACTGATATGCTGCCACGTCACCATCAACAGTATATAAGAATTTTAGTCCAACAGGATCGTGACACCTCATCAGTCAATGCCACATCATCGATCCGTCTATGTGAACAGTGTCGTGAACAGTAACGTAGACAGTACCGTACCCGTGAATAGTACCGTACATGTGAATAGTGCCATTTTTCCTTTTATACTCTTCCTAAGGTTTTCGACCTTCCTGAGTTCAAAAGTGATGTCCGTTTTGCCGTCTGATCTCTCCTTTATTGTGAAATGACTATAATGCCCCTAAAATACATAAATTACTTAATTAAAATAAAACACATGTAATTAAATCACAAGAAGGTTAAATACATAAAAGTAAGGGTTGTTAGTAAGACTTGAAATGTAAAATAACGGTTTTCTCCTTTATAAATATGCATTTTCTAACACTCAACAGTTAGACCCCTCTGTCAATTCTGCTTCTTTCGTCAAAAGTGTCCATTTTCTAACCCATTGGCTGCTCGTCTCAGTTTCCCAATGAACTCCGTACCAATTTCTCCACTCATGCAATCTTATAGGCCTTGCGTTCCTTGCCTAATTGGGGCTGCTTCAGGCACATTTGTTGTTTTTATTGTAATTCACATTGACAACCAGTCAGTTGCTATCAAGGAGCTGGATACAACCACGGAACAGAGAAAGTTCCACGGTGCAGTGTCAAAGATAGGGAACATTCATCACGAAAGTATTATCAAGCTGGAAGGTTAGTGCTGTGAGATCAGTGACAGATATCTTATCTACGAATTTTCCCAGAATGGTTCTGTTGACAGATACATAGAAGATTTTAAGCTATATAAGAGGCTGACATGGAAAAATAGAGTTGATAAATGCACAAATGCGGCGAGGGCCCTTTGTTATTTGCGCACGGGCTGTAAGGAATTTGAAGCCATGGGAATTTGAAATGTGAAAATGTACTTTTGGATGAAAATTTTGAAGCCAAGGTACCGAATTTGGCCTTAGGATTTTTCATGGTGAGGCATCAGTCTATGGTACTTCAGCGGGCAAGGACGTAGAAGATTTTGGCAAGATGGTATTGATATTCGTAGGTGGGTGTCAAGAAGTTGAAGATGTTTGTGAATGGGCATATAATGAATGGATGGAGGGGCAGCCAGAGACAATAATAGATAAAAGAATCGTTGGTGGGGTGGATCCAGAGAAGCTGGTGCGTGTGCTGAGAATCGCATTTTTGTGTCTTCAGAATGATGAACGTATGTGAACTTCCATGGGCAAGGTACAGAATGTACGTGTATACTAGAGGGCACATTGACTGTTGATCCTCCTCCATCATCTTTTGCATGTGGAAGTGCATACTAGAGTCATCTGAGTCAAGCTTGGAGTCATATAGTGCAACTAAACATTGAAAACCCGATACATTTTTCATTCCGGTTTTGTGAATAGGAGAACTAACCATGCTCGAGATTGACAACTTGGTCTCTCACTCATTTGAAATAAATGATCTTAATTTTATCCCTTATTGATTTGAATACAAAATCTATGTATCCTTCATTCATCTGCTGTCCAATACTCTTCACCTAGTTTTGGCCATCATTTCCAGCCTTCTTTTGCTATGCCTATGCTTTAGTGAAGTTCTGATTGCACCTGACAGTGAAGATCTGGCAGCTATTTGTGAGGCCAAACCTAGAAGTTCAGATATTCAAGCAACTACCTCGAGTACTCTTTGTAGATTTGAAATAAAAAATTTCGTGATTGCCATACTTTTTCAGCTTATTGTTGTTGATTTTTTATTGTAAATAAAAAAAAATGCAGCAATAGGCATATGGCCAGGCATACTTATCCAATAATGACCTCCAAGGAATATCAACATATATTAAGTGGAAATATTTATCTTAGCTCCAAAAATTATGCAAAAGGACCCTATTATACTTTAAAATCTACCTTATGATTCTCTATTTTCGGACTTGTAAAAATTTTAAATTATATCTCAAAAGTTGGAATTATTTTCAAAATCAACTGGGAAATAGAACTGCACTTTGCGCGGCTTTAAAAAAAATTTAGTATTATTTTTTTTTTACTTTACACTTGATGAAACTGATAAAAAATATGAATTATTTTTTTTAAAAAGATGAGACAGTCTTATAAAACTAATGTTATTTATTAAAGTTAATTATTTTTATGTTAACTTTAAAAATATATATTAATGTGCATAGTATAAGTGTACATGCCTTATACCTTTTGTAGTTGTTGAGAAGTTCTAAATTATATTAAACTTGCTAATCTGTTAAAACTTTTACATTTCTTTTTTTCTAACCAGCTCAAACGATCTCAATATCACCCAATTTATAATATTATGGAAAAATAACATAAACATGTTAAAACTTAAGGATCAATAATTTCTAATATACACTTAAAGATTAACAAACATTAATAATTAAAAAAATACCTGAGAGGATTGTGTTATCATCCACACGTATATCAATCAAATTCAAATATATGAATTAAAATCCATTGATTGAAATATTAATAGTTCATTCTTCTAACCTCTTAAGCGAAGTTATAACCAATAAAATAATCTTATACTGATTTGAAAGTGATATGTACTCACCTGTAGTTGAAACAACTTTTAAATTTTTGACACTATACAAAGAACCCTCACTCAATATGTGTCTAAACCTTGTCACTAAATTTTTCCTGATTGTTGCATGCATTAAGTTTTCTTATGAAAAAAACAAATGCTACATTGAGTGTAAAACAGTTGGGGAAAAAAATTAGAGAAAACAATGGAAGAATAAATTTTTTATACAATATTTTCATCAATAAAAATCATGTTCACACTAATCAATTTTTTATTCTTCTTTGTATTAACAGACTCGCACATTTTACAAAGTCTAACCCTTATCATTTGTTAGAGTGCAATTTATGCACTAGTTTTGCATTGTTTACTTCCCTTTATATCGATGTTTTGCACTTAATAATAATGATTTACTTGTGTTTTACTTTTGTAGGTGTAATTCTATTGATTTGTGATAAAATTGAGCTATAAGATGATGTTTAAAGATGATTGTTCTCTTGGAGAAATTTAGAGCGTCAGAAGAACTTTGTTGATAAGGCGTGGGCGCGTGCTGTCAACTGCGGACCTGCAGATTTTAGTTTAACATGTTTTATATTTTTGGTTTTTTTTAATTACGAATTTAATATTTCATATATTAGTATTTTATTTTAAATAGAACTCTAAAAGAGAAGAGAGAGAGAGTATTTAAGGGAAGAATCTATTGTGAAAAAGAGGGACGATTAGGGAAAAAGAAAGAAACCCTTGATCTAAACTTTTCTCTTCTCTCTATGAAGAACTAAACCTATTTTTCTAGTTGAAGGTTAATGAAGATTTGATTCATCACTACTGTGAGATTTTTCTTATGCTTTAATTGTTTTATTGCTTTTTGGGTATTTGTTTATTCTCTGAATTATTTTCATGATTATGTTTGTTAATTAGGTAATTGGCCACTATTTAATTATCAACTTAATCTATTGTCAATTAAAGGATTTATCGTATGAAGACTTTAATGTTTGTAATAAATAACATAGCAGAGAGTTGTGTTGTGAGAATAAACAATCTAATTTAAATGAACCATCGTATGTGTTTGTTGATTAGGATTTGGGTCTCTCTGGTTTTTCAGGCTGTCAATTGATTAAATCCTATGATCGTATCTAGGGTTGTCTATTGATTAGAGAAATAACCAACAGTCGTACCTTGGTTATCGATTAGTTAAGGAGAGATTGGCTATTAGAGGGTCTTAGTAGTTGAATCAATGATCAGTAGTTGAATCAAACTGAGTTAATTCATTCAACCAGAGCTTTCTCCAATTTGAATTACAACTTTAATTTGCATTCTAATTATTTTAATTTGATTTATATTATTGTCAACAATTCTCCCATTTTACGTTTTACATTTTAAAAGGATTTAAATAATTACCGATCTCTGTGGACACAACCCTGCTCAATCATTATACACAATTTATTTAGAGTAGATATTTATTTTTGTTGGTTTCGACAACCATCATCATCCAACTATCTTTATCGTTGTTTAACTCATGAAAAAAAGAGTACTCCATGAAACACACAATACTAAAAATTTAAATAAGTCAGAAAATAAAAACACAAGAATATTTCTAAAGAAGATGTTGATTAAATAATAAAAGAAACTCAAATATAACAAATCTTAAATAATTAATATTTATAGAGTTTGAAGAAGTCAAAACACACTAAACAAAAGGTTAAATAATTAAATATGAGATTATGATATTAAAATTAGACCCTAGTAGCATTAGTGAGGGAAGATGGAGGAACCTTCATTCCTATATTAATTAGTTGATATAGTTTAAGCCACTAAAGTTTAGTTATTGGCTTGATAAAATAAATGAACATTTCAAGATTTAGAATTAATTACTATTAATGATTACGTTGAATTTAAATAGAAATACGAAGAGACATGTAATTTTTTGTAATCTAATAATTATTTTTTATTTTTGATATTTTGTATTGTAATGTTTTTTAATCTCAACCAATATATTAAAAATAGAGAATATAAAAATATGAGAAATAATGATGCCACAAATTTTAAATACTTAATGTTTATAGAGTTTGAAGAAGCCAAATATCACTAAACAAAAGGTTGCATAATTAAATATGGGATTATAACATTAAAATTAGGCTCTAATGGCATTGTTGAGGGAAGATGAATGAACCTTTCTTTCTATATTAATTAATTGATATATTTTAAGCCACTAAAGTTTTATTGTTGGCATAACAAAATAAATGAATGTTTCAAAACTTACAATTAACTATTATTAATGGCTACATATTGTTGAATTTAAATAAAAAGAGAAAGAGACACGTAATTTTTTGTAATCTAATAATTATTTTCTATTTTTAATATTTTGTAATGTAATTATTTTTTAATCTCATATATTAGATAATAAATAATATAAAAAGATGAGAAATAATTATGTTACATCGCCTCTTGTAGTCCCAATTATATATATATATATATACACATAGATTGATCTCCCTTTTGTCAAGTTATAGTTATTTGTGCAATTACCATTGAATTTTTCAATTATTACAAAATTACTGTAGAATTTCGTAACTAGAGGTTTGTTCTAATTTAAGAATCCAATTTTCATCCCTTCCTAATTTCTTCATCTCTATTTTTTTTCTTTTTTCTTTTTCCTTTTTCTCTCATGTACACAAATTAGTGAAGGCAGAGAGTTTACAACTCATTTTGTTGGTCCATCTTATTTGGGGCCCAAAAGTCTATAGTCCAAAACTTTTACTTGATGTGTAATTATATTTAGATTTTGGACTTGGATGAAATTAATGAAAAAAAATTAGAAAGCGGTAGCCCGAGAAAAAATAAAGACGAGAGAAAAAGAATGAGACCGGTAGGAATTGCAAAAACACAGGCTTGGGTTGGGCTTTGAAACTGTGGTGGGAATTGTAAAAAGTAGGTTTGGGTCGGGCTTTTCCAAGCCCAGACCCAAGCTCATTTCAAGATAAGTATGAGAGTCAGACTTGAGTTTTATTTATTTTTTAATTTTTTTAAATTATTATAATTTTAAAATAAATTAATAATCAATAAATTGTTATAATTATAAATAATTAAAGAAAATAAATATTTCAAAGTAAAATAATAAATAAAGTAAATGAAAGCTTAGAAATTTAATTTTTTTTAATACTGGATTCTCTAATTCAACTATTCTCGTAATTAATTAATGCATAAGAGAGAGTTTAATATTATAATTTTTCATTTTTTTGAATTATCATTGATTTATAAATTAATAATTTAACTTTTCTTTTTTATGTTATTTTTTAATTTTAGTTATATTATTTTAATTTATAAATTTATATTTTAAAAAATAAATGGCTTGGGCCTGGCCCAAACTTTTTTTCTTGAACTCTTGTCTGAGCCCTCATGTGTGAAGGTCAGGCCGGCCCAAGCTTTTTTGCACACCCTAAATAATAGTGTGTTGGTAAAATTGGGGGCAAGGTTTTTAATTTTGTATTAGGCGATCAGAAGAATAATTTAACTATGTTTTCTTTCAATTTTGAAGGGTACGTTTCTGACATCGCTCTCTACAATCCAACTAGTCTTATTTTTTATTTTATCCATTCGTTGGTCACTATTTGAGATATATACTTGTTAGAAAGACATATATTAGACTATTTATGTAACCCAAGAATATTAAGATTTTTGATGTTGTTAGCCTCTAATATTATTTAAAAAAGAATTTGTATTGTAATCTCATCAATATAGTGGAAGATTATTTTCCGTTTTGAATTTTTCACGTAAAAATTTATGTCTCTTGTGGTTGGTTTATTACTTTGGATTGTATTAGATTATTTTCTATCTATTTATTTGTGGTACACATCATATTTTAATCACACAAAGAGAAAAAAAATTATTGTCGCTTTATTTGTAGCTGCTTGTGTAGGTCCATTTCCCAACACATTTTAAATTTATTTAATTTTAATTTTACTACTTTTCTTAACAAAGAAGCTAAATTCACAAAATATTTTCCACAAGCCACTCTTAAATATTAGTTTAATAAACACATTACTTTCGGAGTATTTATTATCACTTCTTTGTTTCGTAATTTTTTCACTCTCTTTATCATTTGACACAAAATTAACTTCATGGTTGAGCCCTTTTTTTTCTTCAAACTATGCATGAACTCTGAATCATGCATTTAGTTTCTACGTGATTAGTTACCGCTCAAAGGATGTGATTAAGTTACATGACGTTATAACATACAATAATCTAAGAGCTGCACCAATTAAGTCGAGTGCAGTTTAATTGTCAAATACTTTAAGGTTAGTGGATACAATAGTTAATTATAACATTACGTAACTTAAAAATAATAATGTTCGTCAATTTGAACAATCAAATGAACTTTCAATTCGGTGAACTGTGGACCTGGTAAATGATCAATATATCCACGGGCATCAAGTAAATAAAACATTATTTTCTCTCTAACTATAGGTAGACCAGCTATATTGACTGACTTTTTCTCTTTTTACATTTTGGGCATCAAGTATATAAAACAAGAGAATCAATAACAATATTTTGGTAGAAATAACTCAAAACGATATTGTTTTAGATGAGTTTAATTCTTTTTATTCAACGCCGCTTTGAGAGTGTTTTTATTAGAATTTTGTCGAGATTTAAGGCACAATCGCTTTTCGTATATTTTAAGAGCAAATTGATAAAATTCTTTTCAGAATTTCCCAAAACAAAGAATAAAAATGAAAATATAATAATAAAAAAAAAGAAAAAAATTAGAATGTAACAAAACGCTATCATTTATAGCTGCGTATGAAAATCAACTGGATAATATAACGTTGAAACTCGGTACAGATGAATAAAAAGATTCTACTTTGTTAACACGTGGAGTGAGATGTGTCTTTGTCCCAGTGTCTTTTAGTCTTTATCAGAGGCGAGGCGAATGCAGCACATGACCAGTGGGGGCTTGTTAAAAAAAAATTAAAAATAAAAGAAAAAATATTTTAATTTTCTAATTAGCCTTATTAAATTTATTAAAATAGTCACTATAAAATATAAATTCCATAAAATTTAAACTTTGTCTTTTAAGAAATATAAAAACATATATTTTAATTAAAAATATTGATAGCGCACTACTTAAAATATTTTCTATTCTAAAAATTATGGTTAATTCTTCCAGTTTATATAATAATAATAGAACGAACATTTTCAGTAATAAAACTCATGAAGAATCATCTTTAGAATTGAATGGGATAAGTGATAGTTTGATTGTTTACATAGGAAATAATAAATTTAATAATATTGATAATGAGTCTATTGCATAACATTTTTAAACTATAAAAATGTGTAGACTAATTATAAATATTTTATATATTCAAAATTTTAATTTTTTATATTTTACTATTATCTAATTTAGCCCCTGATAAATTATTTTTTTAAATCCGCCACTAATTTTTATTAGTAAATACATTTAATCGTTGACTTTGTTAGTGGTGAATCATCAATGTATCATTTTTTCAAAAGCAACAAGAGCTAATGAGGGGAATCCACTTGTAGCTCTCTGACTGGGTTGCCAAGGTACAAATCTTCTTTGTGATTTTTTTTTGTTTTTCATTTGCAAAATTCGACTAAAATACTATAGTAACCAATCTCTAGCTTGCAGTCTGCGAATTCATACTATAATATACTATAATATACCATTTTCCATACCTACCCATTAGCAAATGGTTTTGTCAATTCATGGAGTCTTGGAGACAATGTCTTCTTGTTGTACGCTTCGAACAACATTAAAGAACTGCATTAATTCGGTGAGACATTCCTTCTCCAATTAAAAAATAATAATGATGTATGGCTAAGAATTGGTATTTGTGGGCAGAAGTAAACGTATGGGACCCACACATCATTTTGATGATGTCTGGATAAAGTTTACTTAGCATCAATTTCCAGGAAAATCCTTGGCAAGGAGTCCTACTCGAGTTTAACCATTTAATTCAAAAAAGCTTACGTATTTATGGATTTTATATTGTGACTGTATCAAATTTATAGTTTATTTAGTTTGACTCTCTTAAACTAAAATTTTGTTTTTACCACAATCGACACTATTTATACAAATAAGTTCAATATGAACTTTTTTTTTTTTAATTTTTGGGTGAGAGTACATGGCATACTATAATAATAAATCTCTAACATATAAAATAAAGAGAGAGAGAAATCTAAAAAGGAGAAAGTAACTAAAGGAAGAAGAAGAAGATAAATAAATAAATAAATAAATAAATAAATAAATAAATAAAAACATCAATCAGGCACCATCACTTATTGAGTGGTTACTTCCCAACGCAATTGTAAATTTGTAAATATGAGATGGTGGAAGAAATTAAAAAAAGAAAATTAATAATTGTTTGAATTATTTGAGGAGAATTATCAAATAAGAAAGAGAATAAATGTGTAGTTTGAGAAGCAAAAAACTTTGTTAATGGATCTAAAAATTTAATATAGCTAATGATTTAACTAAACCGACAAATGTTATGAAATTGGATGTTTTCAGATGTTATTTTGATTATGTGTGATAGTCTTCCCACGAAATATATAAGTAATTATAAAATTACAACATTATAATGTTAAGTAAAATATATAAGTAATAAAACAAAATCCTGAGAAAAAATAAAATACTCCCCAGATAATTTTTTTCTTTTTTGAGAGAGTAAAACTGAAAATACTAACTAGGCAAACCCAAGAGGGGGGGTGAATTGGGATTCTAAAAAAATTATTCAATTTTAAAGCAAAACTCAATGCAAAACTAACACAATTATAAAGTGATAACAGATAAATCAATCACAATATAAAAAGATAAGGGAAGAGAGAGAGCAAACACAATGATTTTTACGTGGTTCGGCAATCCCCGCCTACGTCCACGCCTCCAAGCTCTCCGGGCTTGAGGATTTCACTAAGCTAGCCACCCAAGGCTTCAAACGCTTACAATTAACTTCCAAGGTGTCAATAGACCTTTTACACCAAGAGATTATTCCCAATCTCTTAACCCAAGTGTATCCCAACACTTACAATCACTCAAAGTAAAAGATTACAAATTGTTTTTCTCTCACACAATATTTAATATTACAAATCAATGCCCAAAGTGTGAATAGATAAAGAGAGAATGTGTTTAAAGCTCTATGATGATTGTGTTCTCAGATGTAAGCTCAGTGGTTATGTTGTGATCAACCTTGCTTGAATTTGAATGAGCTTATTTATAGTTGGAGCTGAAAAACTAGCCGTTATTCACTTTTCGCTCACTGTCGGCTCGTTGTTAATGGATGTTGGCTTGCCGTTTGTCTGGACAATGTGACCGTTGGACTGGATTTTTAAATTGTCGGCTCACCGTTAACTGATGTCGGATCGCCGTTAGTGATGTCGGATCACTGTTAACGGATGTCGGATCGCCGTTAGTGATGTCGGATCACCGTTAACGAATGTCGGATCGCCGTTAGTGTCCAGAGACAAATCTTCAATTCTGTTAGATGTCGGCGCGCCGTTAACCAAATGTCGGATCGCCGTTAGTGTCCAGAGACTGATCTTCACTTCTGCTTGTTGTCGGCGTACCGTTAACTAGAAGTCAGAACTTCTGCTTGTTGTCAGCTAACCGTTAGCCAGAAGTCGGATCGCCGTTAGTGTCCAGAGACTGAATTTCAATTCTGCTCATTGTCGGCGAACCGATAACTAGAAGTCGGATCTTTTGTTCGTTATCGGCTAACCGTTAACTAGAAGTCAGCGAACCGTTTGCTACAGTAACTGTTTTTACAAAATTTCCATTTGGCTCCAAAACTTTGTAACTTCATACTATGGCTCAAAGGCTTTATGAAAACTTGTCAATTAATTTATTCACATGATTTCAAGCAATACTTGTTATCATTTACAAAATCATAAAGCTTTTTCAATTTGAAATCATTGATCAAAATATAATGTCTTAAAATAAGAATGCTTGAGAAATATATGAAAACTATTTTGAACTCTTTAAAAGACTAATATATTTTAATCACGTTTGTTATCATCAAAATCAATTAAAGAAGTATTTAAGGTAACAATCTCCCCCTTTTTGATGATGACAAACTGTTCAAGAAAATATGTGTTCAATTTTGCTCCCCCTAAATATTTGCTCCCCCTAATTAAAATATTTACCCAAAAATATGCCCTTCACTTTTTAAACTCATAGAAACAGTTTAAAAACCAGAATTGATTGAGCACAAAACAGATTTAACAAACATGATTTAGCCTGGAAACATATTATCTCCCCCTTCATCATAAAAAAGAAATGAACGTGAAGAGAATAAAAAGAAAAGTTAAGAATTTTGACAGAGCTTCCCCTGAAAAATGAACATATCCTCAACAAAGATAAACAATTAATAACACTTCCAGATAAATATATCAAACTTTTCAACCAACCTCCATTCCAACAGTCAGACACATTATCAATAACATGAGGAGCAACAAATATTCATATCATCAAAATCAATATCAATCACAAATGAAATCCAATTATCCAACAAAAGACATGATAAAAGGATCACACACATAATTAAAATCTAAATATCAGAATAAACTACATGGAATGCGAAATGTTTGTGCGAAAACCAAAAGGGACAGAAAAACTAAGACGGCGGCTGAGAAGAGGAACTGCCGGGGTCGTAGCCAAAGTAGCCAAGAATACGACGCTGCCCAGCCAGTAACTCCATCTGCTGATCTGAAATTTGCTGCCGAAATGTCGCAAAGTCAGATTGAAGCTGCTGCTGATGAGACAGAACATCCACTATGTCGAGAAGCTCCTGGAAACGATCCTCAGGAACACCCGATGCTGCAGGAGGCATAGCAGGATCAGCGGCCTCGTTATCCTGTGAGGACGTTGCGGCTGTGGGAGGAGCTGCTGCTGTTGCTGCTGGAGTGGCTGCTGCTTGGCGAGGGGCGCGTAGTCGAGTGCCAAGACGAAAGTCTGGTAACTCCTCTTCGGAATAAACATCGTTAAGCATGCGGTTATCATCTGGGGCCACTAACGTATTCGCATTCTTAGAGGAGGATACCTTGACCCACTGGCCTTACTTCAAATGGAAGTCAATTCCCGAAATTATTTCCCTTCCCAGCTTTTTAGTCTCCACAAAAACGGGTTCAGACAAAGGAACATGAAAGTATCGGAGGATTTTACTAATAATACTTCCATAAGGAAGTGATCTATTAGACACAGCAGTTGTGGACAGCATGTGACGCACAATTGTGAATGAGAGATGTACTTGCCTTCCTCGGATGAGGGAGTCAAGTAAACCAATACCCAACCTAGTTACTTTATCAGCATGTCCATGCCTAGGTGTAATCATGTGCTGGAGAATACTATGAAGGATACGAATTTGAAAAGGTAACAATTGAGATCGAAAGGGCAATGAGCAAATATCATCAGAGAGGTCACGACGTCTACAGACATTCCTAACACCCTCATTGTGTCTAAATTGATTAAAGTGAAGCTCTTTCCTAGCCGTGTATAGGTTTAGCCCTTCACAAGATATACCAAGATTACGATCAAGTTCGAACGTATCAAATTCAATTCTAACACCTCCAACATAAGTTACAACTTTATCCTTTCGATTAGCAGAAATCTCCATATTACAGTAGAACACCCTCACTAAGTTTTCAAAAATACGTTCTTCAATGCCTAAAGCTTCATCCCATTGTCTAAGCATTAGAGGCAATGATCTATCACAAATAGTAATATCGGAGAAATCATCAATGTCTATATAAAAAGAGGGAGTTATCGGTTTTTCCATGAATTTCTCGTGAAATCGTTGAGTCAACTGACCATTGGGAAAATGCAGATTGTCAAAGTCTTGAGTGATAGGTCTGGAGGAGCTGGGATTGCTTGGAGTAGCCTGCTTGGTTCGGGCACGTCTTGGTCGGGAAGCCATAGATGATTTTGGACAAAACTTGGGTTGGAGGAAATGAGTTTGAGAGATGAGAGAGTGATTGAAAGTTGAAATGTGATTGAATAGAAAAGAAATTTAGGTCACAATTGAATAACTGCGGTTCGACTGATTCTAGGGTTTCAAGATGGGATTTTCAGATTTTGACGAAGAAGAGAGGTTTTGATCGGTTAGAAAGATGCTAGAGATGATAGATAATGTTTGCAAGGCTTCGATTTGGTGAAAAAGGCAAGAAAAGTGATGGATTTTGAGAGAGAGAGAGACTGATACAGTCGCGGGTTAGAGTGAGAGAGAGAAAGTGCAGACGAAATGAAAGGGGGAAGACGAAGGACTGTTCAATAACGTGAGATAACGGCAAGCCGTTATGGAGATATCGGCAAGCCGACAGCGTCCAGAGAGTTCCAAAAAATTTTCATGAAATCGGCAAGCCGTTAGTCAGTTATCGGCTAGCCGACAGTGTCCAGAATTTTAGCCATAGTTTCTGCCCGAAAACGGTTAACCGTTTATTGAAATAACGACAATCCGTTTTCTACAACTTATGATTTCGCACATCTATTTTATTATTAGGCCAACAATCAAAACATTTTAAGATTATTTCATTGATCCAAATTGTTTTAAGTGCCAATTTAATGCATAATTCATGAACATACATTCCAACACTTAATCAACACATATTTGTAAATACACATACACCACATGTATATTACGATTGAGTATTCCATAGATATTTAAGCATCAATTCATAAATCAACCAATGTTAATAAACTCAATATCATGAGTAGAGATGTTAATGCAAGAATTTCATCATCCCAAGTTCATGCCGAATTTTTGAAAATTGTTCTTCGCAAAGTGGTTTTGTGAAAATATCGGCAAGTTGTTTTTCCGTGGAAATAAACTCTAGTGCAATATCTCCCTTTTGAATATGATCTCTCAAGAAATGATGTCTTATTTCTATATGCTTGGTTCGAGAGTGTTGAATGGGATTCTTTGAAAGGTTTATAGCACTAGTATTATCACACTTAATAGGAATTTGTTCAAGATTAATGCCGTAATCTCTTAGTGTTTGTTTCATCCAAAGTGCTTGTGCACAACAACTTCCGGCAGCTATATATTCAGCCTCGGTAGTTGAAAGTGCAACAGAATTTTGTTTCTTGCTAAACCATGAAACAAGAGAGTGTCCTAGGATATAACAAGTTCCACTAGTGCTCTTCCTATCCACTTTATAATCAGCAAAATCCGCATCTGAAAAACATGTTAAATCTATATGAGTTCCCCTAGGATACCAAAGGCCAATATCTATGGTTCCACTCAAATAACGGAAAATTCTTTTAACAGCAAGCAAATGAGATTCCTTGGGACATGACTGAAATCTTGCACATAAACATACACTAAACATGATATCGAGTCTACTTGCAGTCAAATAAAGTAGGGATCCGATCATAGCTCGATCCATTTTGATATCCACTTCTTTACCTTTTTCATCTTTGTCCAGCTTGGTTGTTGTGCTCATTAGTGTACTCTTGGTCTTTGAATCATCAATGCCGAATCGTTTGAGTAGATCCTTTACATACTTGGCTTGATTTATGAAAATTCCTTCCTCGTTTTGTTTGATTTGAAGTCCAAGGAAGTATTTCAACTCTCCCATCATACTCATCTCAAATTCCTTGCTCATACATGATGAAAATTCTTTACACAACAACTCATTAGTAGAACCAAAAATAATATCATCAACATAAATTTGAACAATAAGTATGTCTTGGTTCTTATGCTTAACAAATAAAGTAGTATCCGCTTTACCCATAGAAAAATCATTTTCAAGCAAGAAATTTTTAAGTCTATCATACCATACTCTAGGTGCTTGTTTTAATCCATACAAGGCTTTAAGCAACTTATAAACATGATTTGAAATTTTTCATTTTCAAAACCAGGAGGTTGTTTCACATAAACTTCCTCCAAAATATAACCATTTAAGAAAGCACTCTTGACATCCATTTGATATAAAATAAAATCCTTATGACATGCATATGCTAACAACATCCTAATAGATTCTAACCTTACTACAGGTGCAAAGGTTTCATCAAAATCAATTCCTTCCTCTTGGTTTTAACCTTGAGCCACTAATCTAGCTTTGTTTCTTACAACCACACCGGATTCATCCATCTTATTTCTAAACACCCATTTAGTCCCTATTACAGATTGATGTTCAGGTTTAGGAACTAATTCCCACACATTGCTTCTTTCAAATTGATTTAACTCCTCTTGCATTGCCATAATCCAAGATTCATCATTTTCTGCATCCTCAAAGGATTTTGGTTCAATTTGAGAGATGAATGCATTATGCTCACAAGTATTTCTAAGTGATGATCTAGTTGTAATACCTCGTGAGGGATCTCCTAAAATTACATCTTTAGGGTGAGAAGAGACATACCTCCACTCCTTGGGGAGTGTTTGAGAAGTACCTTTATTTTGCTCTACGTTTGGTTCTTCATGAGGTTCCTCTTGAATTTCATGTGGTGCGTCTTTTTTATTGTCATTTGATGCTTCTTCTTCTTCTTGTTCTTCTTCTGCATTATCATCAACAACGACTTTCTCCGTAGAGGAGGGGTTAGATTCATCAAATGTGACATGCATAGATTCTTCCACAACTAAAGTTCTTTTGTTATAGACTCTATAAGCTTTGCTTGTATTTGAATAACCAAGAAAAATACCAACATCAGATTTTGGATCAAATTTACCAAGATTGTCTTTTGTGTTCAAAACAAAACATTTGCATCCAAAAACTTTAAAATAACCAATGTTGGGTTTTCTATCTTTCCAAAGCTCATATGGAGTTTTATTAAGATTAGGTCTAATTAACACACGATTTAAGACATAACAAGCGGTGTTGACGGCTTCGGCCCAAAAATATTTTGGTAATGCATTTTCATTTAACATGGTCCTAGCCATTTCTTGAATAGACCTATTCTTTCTTTCAACAACTCCATTTTGTTGTGGAGTTCTAAGTGATGAAAATTGATGCTCAATGCCTAGATTATTGCAAAAACTCTCAAATGCATGATTTTCAAATTCTCCTCCATGATCACTCCTAATGCATACAATATCATGCCCTTTTTCATTTTGTAATTTCTTACAAAGCACTTTAAAAGCATCAAGAGCATCATCCTTATTGACTAAGAATAATACCCATGTATATCTAGAAAAATCATCCACTATCACAAAGGCATAATATTTTCCATTTAGACTTGCATATCTAGATGGCCCAAAAAGATCTATGTGAAGAAGTTCAAGTGGTTTTGAAGTAGAAATATGATTTTTATTCTTGAAAGAAGTTTTAATTTGTTTTCCAAATTGACAAGCTTCACAAATCTTATCCTTTTGAAAACCAATTTTCGGAAGACCTTTAACTAAATCATCTTTCGAAATTTTTGAAATCAAATCCATACTTGCATGTCCTAACCTTCTATGCCATAACCAACAATCATCATGCAATGCCGAAAAACATTTGTCAAGAGTAGATGCACATTCTATGTCAATGATATAAACATTACCACATCTATTTCCAACAAATAAGGTTTTGTCATCACATGAGTTCTCAATAACACAACTAAATTTATCAAAGATAACTTTATAACCTTTGTCACATAATTGACTAATACTAATTAAATTGTGTTTCAAGTTCTCAACCAAACGTACATTCTCAATTAGAGTTGAAGAGACTTTACCAACATTTCCAATTCCAAGAATTTTTCCTTTTGAGTTGTCTCCAAAAGATACATCTCCACCATTTTCAATTTTGGTAAAGCTTGAGAACCATGTATAGTTTTCAGTCATGTGCCTTGAACAACCGCTGTCCAAGTACCATTTATTTTTCTTCTTCTTCAAGCTCTGCAAGAAAAAGTCTCAAGTTTTAGGTACCCAAAACTTTTTGGGTCCTTGAGAGTTAGGAACGGTTCCTTTTGGAACCCAAATGCATTTGACACCATAATATGCATTCCTTTTCACGGGACATCTATATTTCATGTGACCATTTTGATTACAATAATGACATACAATTTTATGATCATATGTGGAGGTACCCTTAACAAAATAATTCTTATAATACTTTTACTTCAAGTTAGGCTTATATCCAAGACCTCCTTTATCAAAAACGCATTTTTGTGAGTTAAGCATATTGTCCAACATCTTTTGCCCATTTGTAAATTTCAAAACAATTTCATTCAATTCATTACTCTTTTTCTTGAGCATTTCGTTCTCATTTTTCAACTCATCTATGTGTGATTCTAAATGCTCATGTAAGATGCTAGGTTTCTCATTTGATAATGCAATTTCATCATGCAATGTTTTGTTCCCTACTTCTAGGCATGCAATTCTAGCATTTAGAGATTCATTTTCATTTCTAAGCCTTGTCATTTCCTTTTTAAGACATACATTCTTTTTACCAATCTTCATTAACTCATTATGTAAATCTTTAAAAGCATCATACAATTCATCATAGGTGGGATCTCTTACCTCATTGAGATCATCATCCTCTCATACTGCCATGAGTGCTAGGTTTGATACTTTTTGCGATCCTTCTTCATCACTTGATTCTTCCTCACTATCATCCCAAGTTGCAACCATTGCTTTCTTTTTTAGTTTGTTGATAAGTGGGCATTCCGATCTTATATGTCTAAGCTTCTTGCATTCATAGCATGTGATTGCTTCATTCTTCTCCCTGTGGTTCTTGAAGTTTCTGAAATTTCTTCGCTCTCCAGTTTTCTTGAAGAATTTTCTGAACCTCCTTGCTAGCATGGCTAGCTCTTCATCATCCGGTTCACTCTCCCCATCACTCTCATATTTTGAAGCTTTGAGAGCAATGCTTTTCTTCTTCTCTTCAAGTCTTTTTTCTGCAGCTAAATTCTCTTCATATGAAATAAGAGAACCAATTAAATCATCAAGAGATAAAGTATTTAAATCTTTGGCCTCTTCAATGGCAGTTCTTTTAGGTCTCCATTCGTTTGGAAGAGATCTAATGATTTTCTTAACTTTCTCACTATTTGAGAAGGTCTTCCCCAAGGCACCTAGTGTGTTTACTATGTCCGTGAATCTAATATACATTGAGTACACATTCTCATTTTGTTCCATTTGGAACAACTCATATTGACGAGTGTATCTACTGATTTTGGACTCTTTCACTTGATTTGTCCCTTCATAGACAACTTCAAGTTTGTTCCATATCTTTTGTGCACTTTCACAACTAGATACTTTATGGAATTCTTTCTTATCAAGGGCACAAAACAAAGCATTCATAGCCTTGGAGTTTAGAGACATCTTTCTCTTTTCTAACTCACTTCATTGACTCGATGGTTTAGGAATATCATCTCCTACTTCATCTTTAGACATAGGCATGAATGGACCATCACAAACAACTTCCCAAATTTCATAATCTAAAGCTTGCAAATAGATTCTCATTCTAGTTTTCCAATAAGCATAGTCATTACCATCGAAAAAAGGTAGTCTAGTTGTAGATTGCCCTTCTCTAAAGGTTAAGTCATTTAGGGTTGCCATGGATCTTTTACTCTAGACGATTAAGTCTTAACAAGAGAACAAGGCTCTGATACCAATTGAAAATACTAACTAGGCAAACCCAAGAGGGGGGGTGAATTGGGATTCTAAAAAATTATTCAATTTTAAAGCAAAACTCAATGCAAAACTAACACAATTATAAAGTGATAACAGATAAATCAATCACAATATAAAAAGATAAGGGAAGAGAGAGAGCAAACACAATGATTTTTACGTGGTTCGGCAATCCCCGCCTACGTCGACGCCTCCAAGCTCACCGGGCTTGAGGATTTCACTAAACTAGCCACCCAAGGTTTCAAACGCTTACAATTGACTTCCAAGGTGTCAATAGACCTTTTACACCAAGAGATTATTCCCAATCTCTTAACCCAAGTGTATCCCAACACTTACAATCACTCAAAGTAAAAGATTACAAATTATTTTTCTCTCACACAATATGTAAGATTACAAATCAATGCCCAAAGTGTGAATAGATGAAGAGAGAATGTGTTTAATGCTCTATGATGATTGTGTTCTCATATGTAAGCTCAGTGGTTGTGTTGTGATCAACCTTGTTTGAATTTGAATGAGCTTATTTATAGTTGGAGCTGAAAAACTAGCCGTTATTCACTTTTCGCTCACTGTCGGCTCGCCGTTAATGGATGTCGGCTCGCCGTTAATGGATGTCGGCTCGCCGTTTGTCTGGACAATGTGACCGTTGGACTGGATTTTCAAATTGTCTGCTCACCGTTAAGTGATGTCGGATCGCCGTTAACGGATGTCGGATCGCCGTTAGTGTCTAGAGACAAATCTTCAATTCTGTTAGATGTCGGCGCGCCGTTAACCAGATGTCGGATCGCCGTTAGTGTCCAGAGACTGATCTTCACTTCTGCTTGTTGTCGGCGTACCGTTAATTAGAAGTCAAAACTTCTGCTTGTTGTCGGCTAACCGTTAGCCAGAAGTTGGATCGCCGTTAGTATCCAGAGACTGAATTTCAATTCTGCTCATTGTCGACGAACCGTTAACTAGAAGTCGGATCTTTTGTTCGTTATCGGCTAACCGTTAACTAGAAGTTGGCGAACCGTTTGCTACAGTAACTGCTACAGTAACTGTTTTTGCAAAATTTCCATTTGGCTCCAAAACTTTGTAACTTCATACTATGGCTCAAAGGCTTTATGAAAACTTGTCAATTAATTTATTCACATGATTTCAAGTAATACTTGTTATCATTTACAAAATCATAAAGCTTTTTCAATTTGAAATCATTGATCAAAATATAATGTCTTAAAATAAAAATGATTGAGAAATATATGAAAACTATTTTGAACTCTTTAAAAGACTAATATATTTTAATCACGTTTGTTATCATCAAAATCAATTAAAGAAGTATTTAAGGTAACAAAAACAAGTATACAAGAGTATTGATACTTGAATCAAAATATCTGGTGATAAAATAATTATAAAATTATATAATATTATAATGTTAAGTAAAACATTAATGTGCGCAATTTTATAGTTATTTTTATTACCATGCATGGTGTCACCGTTAAGATTCTTTTTTATATTTTTTAATGTAGATGTCTTCGAACAGTATTTAGATTTTTTTTGTTTTGGCTTACTTAACAATTAATGATTCTTTTGAGTAAATTGTTCCTTGAATTTGTCAAAACAATTGAACAAGCTTACGTGGGCCCTGAGACTAGGAATTGATCGATCCATTTGAGAGACGTAGGGTGGGGTTCATCGATGGGTTCGTTTCATCATTGTTATTGTTGGAGAAAAATAAAATGTTTAGACAATGCACGAAGACTTCATTTGACTGACTCTTTATGAGTAGGCCAAGTGCATTATTATTGGGTGTGAGTGTTTGATGGTCCGCTTATTTTGATGCTATCTGGGGTACTTATTGGAATTGAATTTTAGTATATCTTTTAAATTATAGTTATTATAAAAAAAGTTGTATTTATAAAATAAAAATTGATAATATGTAATAAATATAATCTTTAAGTAATAATTTAATAAAAATAATTAATATATTATAAGTTTTTCATTGTACAAATACATATGTAAATTAATTTAACTTCTTTATCAAGAAAATTAATTTAATTTTTAATTCATAACTATAAGTGTTTACTAAATACTTTATTATTATATCTTTTAAAATTTTAATTAGGAGAGTCATAACCGACGTGGCTAATTCTTTTGAAGAGAATTGTAAGACTCATAATACAACTCGAGATCTAGACATGCCTGATTAGCTCTCCTAACTTTTAAAGTACAACTATTTAATTTGAAGAATACCAAACAGTACTTAAGAATTTTCAAAGTAAACAATAACAGGTGAACTCCTCTGTCATTATAAAATCCAAATTAATTCCTAATGATCTTTCCTATAAAGCGAGCTAGCTAGCTTAGGAAATAATTATGGGATTCCTCAAAATGCCTTTCCGACTTATTAGGCTGGTGGTGCTAGAGCAGCTGCTGCTACTAGCAATGAGCTGCCACTGCAGCACTTCTAGAGCAAGTACTGCATCTGCTGCTCATGCTCAAGCCAAGCCTGGCTGCCTCAATCGTTGTGGAGACGTCGAGATCCCGTATCCATTCGGTACAGAGCCTGGTTGTTTCCTGAACGAAGACTTTCGCATCACTTGTAACGACACTCATTTCAACCCACCCAAACCATTCTTAGGGGAGTCAAATATTGGCGTTGTCAACATATCCATCGACGGCCACTTGAATGTCCTGCAATACACCGCGAAAGACTGCTATGACCGTAAGGGCAATTCGGAACCCAGCTACTATGCTACTATCACTTTGTCCAAATTCACCGTCTCTAACACAGAAAACAGGTTTGTAGTCATTGGCTGTGACAGTTACGCTTACGTTCGCGGCTACTTAGGTGAGGACAGATACAGAGCCGGTTGCATGTCCTTGTGCGAAAGCTTTGACTTTGTCACCAATGGGTCCTGCATCGGCACTGGATGTTGCCAGATTGAGATTCCAAGAGGGCTCAAAGGACTCGAAGTGGAAGCATTCAGCTTTAAAAATCACACCAACGTGTCATCATTCAATCCATGCACTTATGCGTTTGTTGTTGATCAAAGCCAGTTCCATTTCACCTCCAATTATCTTGCCTTGGGGGGCATACCAGACTATTTTCCTATGGTGCTTGATTGGGAAATAACCACAAATAAAACATGTGAAGAAGCAAAAATATGTGGACTCAAAGCATCCTGCGATGAACCCAAGGATAACAACAATACTTCTTCCGGCTATCATTGCAAATGCAACGAAGGTTACGAAGGCAATCCATACCTCTCTGATGGTTGCCAAGGTATAAATCTTTAATCATTCTCACTAACGTGCGGATGTTAATTTTTTAATTTTTAATTAATTAATATTTAAAACAATTATTTAATTGCAGATATTAATGAATGCGAAGACCCAAGCCTCAATAACTGCACGCACATATGTGATAACACAGCAGGAAATTACACATGTCGCTGCCCCAAGGGGTTTCGTGGAGACGGAAGAAGAGATGGAGGAGGTTGTACACGCAATCAATATACTGTGATTAAAGTCGCTCTAGGTAATTAGTACACACCCCTTCTCCTATATTTTTTTTATTGCATGTTTGAGAACCTTTCGACATAATTTGCTAGCCTTTAATATCTTATTTATTAATTTTTTTTTCTAATAATGTGGAGAAAATCCAACTGTAGTTAATGATGTGTTTTGAGAGAATAAAATATTTAAACAAAAAAAAATTGTTTATTATTTTCTTTTTCATATACTTTGAGTAATGTCTTAAAAGAATAATATATTTTAAACTAAACGAAACAAAAGACAAGTACTAATAACTGGTACTTTTACACCTCCTAGGTTTGTTGAATTCACACAGAATTCAAAAGTCATAAGATTGTAATTAAATATTTATTTATTTTATGGTTGGGGTAGGTAAAATCTCTTGCATTTAAGCATGTCTAAATTTTGTACAAATACCATTACTGAGAGATGTGTTGAATAGTTTCAAGGAGTAGTGTGTGTGGCGGCGCCAATATTAATCCCCAGGAGTGGGCCGGGTTTAACTAGATAAAGTCCGATTATTGAAACTTGACTGATCCAACTTTATGTCATTCTTTTATTAATTAAGGCCAGGTACTAATTTTTTAAATTATACTTTTCACCCAAATTGATATTAAGCTTGCATTCTAAGTTTTTTAAATTGCCGTTTTGACCCTAAGTTAACTTAGTCTTACAGTTAGGTCCAATAAAACAATCCAGGTGCAACTTTCATACTAGGGGTTAAAATTTTGTCCTTAAATATTTAATTTTGTATTTTAATTTTCAGAAATTTAATTACTTATCCCTTCAAGATTGGTTTGAGGAGGAATTGATCAAAATTGGTCTATGCTAGCTTTAATCATGGGCTCTAGAATTATATGCATAATCAATGAAGTTTTGGTTTAAAGAGCATGTTTCTTATTCACATCATAATTGTTTGCATAAAATGTAAGTTAAGTGCATGTTTAAGCAGCCAAACACAAGCCAAAAGTTATAAAATAATGATGGATAAGAGGTTTATTAATTAACGTTGTATATTATACTCTTAAATATAGTTTCTGCAGCTCATTATCTCTTTGAATTTGAATGTTTTAATTTACATGTAGGGGTTGGCATAAGCTTTGTAGTTGCAGTTATGAGCATCTCTTGGCTTCACTTTCTGTGGACGAGAAGAAGACATATGAAACTTAAAGAAAAATTCTTTGAGCAAAATGGTGGAAGTGTTCTACAACATGAGCTCTCTAAATTGCAAGGTCGATCTTCTGAAAAAGCAAAAATTTTCACTGAAGAAGAAATCAAGATGGTGACAAACAACTATGCTGATGTGATTGGATGCGGAGGCTCTGGCTTCGTATACAAAGGATTTTTACCAAACAAAACTCCAGTTGCTGTAAAGAAGTCCAAAATCGTTGATCAAACAAAAATTGATGAATTCATCAATGAATTGGTTGTGGTCTCGCAGATCAACCGCAGGAATGTGGTGAGCTTATTAGGTTGCTGTTTGGAGACACAAGTGCCTTTACTAGTTTACGAATTTGTTGGAAATGGCACCCTCTTTGAGCAAATTCATAAGCAGGGGAACCTTTCCTGGGAAAGGCGTTTGAGGATTGCAGCAGAAACTGCAGGAGTGCTTTCGTATTTGCATTCTGAAACTAATGTTCCAATAATTCACAGAGACGTCAAATCTGCCAACATACTCTTGGATGAAAATTACACCCCAAAGGTTTCTGATTTTGGTGCTTCAAAATTGGTTCCAATTGATGCAATTCAAAATTGCACAGTGGTGCAAGGAACTCTTGGGTACTTAGATCCTGAGTACTTGCAGACTTGTAAGTTGACAGACAAAAGTGATGTCTACAGCTTTGGAGTTGTTCTTGCGGAGCTACTGACAGGAAAGATGGCGCTTTTGTCAGATAAGCCTGAGGAGGAGAGGAGTCTGGCTATGAATTTTCTTTCTTCACTGAAGCAGAATCGTTTGCTTGAGATTCTCGATAATCGTATTGTAAACGATGGCAATAAGCAGCAGCTGAAGGAAGTAGCAAAGCTAGCGGCTAGGTGCATAAGTGTAAGAGGTGAGGAAAGGCCTACAATGAAGGAAGTAGCGTTGGAATTACAAGGGCGACTGAGCCTGATGTCGAACGGCCAGTACTACGTGCGGGATAATGTTGAATCCAATGGTGTGCAAGAGACCGAATACTTTACTTCTACTTTTTATGAACGTCGAGATGGTATTGGTAGCCAAACAACTCCAACAGATGGATACGACAGTATGCAGCAACTCGAACTGATGGCGTATGATGATGGGAGATGATTGGCACTGCATGCTGTGTTTGCGCCACCTGTGTCTTTGGTTACTCTACTGAGTCTTTAAGGATTTAATAAGTAACGTAGGATCCGCGTAAGATACAATTCACGTAACTTACAACCGCTTACTGTAAAATATTTTATAACCCCTTATACTTAATTTTATTTACAATTAATTCATAAGTATTATGAAACTTTCTGTATTGTAAATTGTTGATGAGCTCCTTGTACTCTGTTTTATTTTATTAAGACCCTTAGAGTATCAAATTCATCCCCTATAATTTTTAAATTCCCAAAATACCTTCCATTTAATTAAAAAATATAATTATTATTCAATGATTATAATTATAATTATAATCATTACTTTATTATAATTATGAATAGAATTATAATTTTTAAATGGATTATTATTATTATTAACAATAATAAAAAGTATTATAATTAATTGATCTATTAACAATAATTATTAATAATTTTTAGTTAAATTTTTATTAATAATTAACAATAATTATTATTAATAATTAATTTTTGAATAATTATTAAAACTAATAATTAAATTGTAAACAGAAACTTTGACAAAAAATAGTAAATGAAAAAGAGTGTGAGGAGACAAATTGAATTTTATAGTATAAGTAAGTAGAAAGTTTCATAACGCTTATGAATAAATTGTTAATAATATAGAGCAGTCTAATTGAATATAGAGTGGTTTATACTTTTATAGTGCATTCACTAAATAGTAATGGAAATTAGTTGGAAACATATGAGTTTGAATTGGAATAGTTAGAATCAGAATGAGAAATTACTTGAACTACAGGAATCGTAATTAGAATTGGAATAACATACCAGGAAGTTACACATGTTGCTACAGCAAGGGGTTTCATGGAGACGGAAGAAAAGATGGAGGTTGTATACCCAATCAAAATACTGCGCTAAAGGTGGCTCTAGGTATGTAATACACTCACCTTCTCCTATATTTTTTATTGCATGTTTGAGAAAATCCAATTGTAGTTAATGATGATGTTTTAAGAGAATAAAATATTTAAATTAAAAAAAAAAATTATTATTTTCTTTTTCATATATTTTGAGTAAGGTCTTAAAATGATAATATATTTTAAACTAAAAACAAAAGCCAAGTACCAATAACTGGGTACTTTTAGCACACCTCCAGGGTTTGTTGAAGTCACACAAAATTCAAAAGCCATATGATTGTAATTAAATATTTATTTGTTGTGGTTAGGGAAGGTAAAATCTTTTGCTTTTAAGCATGTCCAAATTTTGTACAAATACCATCACTGAGAGATGTGTTGAATAGTTTCAAGGTGTACTGTGTGTGGCGGCACCAATATTGATCCCCAAGAATGGGCCGGATTTAACCATATAAATTCCGATTATTGGAACTTGTATGATCCAAATTTATGTCATTCTTTTATTAGTTAAGGCCAGGTTCTAATTTTTAAAATTGTACTTTTCGCCCAAATTTATATTCAGCTTGCATTCTAAGTTTTTTAAATTGTAGTTTTGACCCTAAGTTAACTTGGCCTTACAGTTAGGTCCAATAGAACAATCCGGGTGCAACTTTCATACTAGGGGTTAAAATTTTGTCCTTAAATATTAAATTTTGTATTTTAAATTTGAGAAATTTAATTACTTATCCCTTCAAGATTGGTTTGAGGAGGAATTGATCAAAATTGGTCTATGCTAGCTTTAATCCTGTGCTCTAGAATTATATACATAATCAATGATGTTTTGGTTTCGAGAACATGTTTCTAATTCGAAGCATAATTGTTTGCCTAAAATGTAGGTTAAGTGCATGTTTAAGCAGCCACGAACATGAGTATTAATCAAGGTTGTATATTATACTCTTAAATTTAATTTCGCTTGCTCGCTACTATTTGAATTTGCATGTTTTTACATGTAGGGATTGGCATAAGCTTTGTAGTTGCGATTATGAGCATCTCTTGGCTTCACTTTCTTTGGACAAGAAGAAGACACATGAAACTTAAAGAAAAATTCTTTGAGCAAAATGGTGGAAGTATTCTACGACAGGAGCTCTCTAAATTACACAGTCAATCTTCTGAAAAAGCAAAAATTTTCACTGAAGAAGAAATCAAGACGGCGACAAACAACTATGCCGACGTGATTGGCTGCGGAGGCTCTGGCAACGTATACAAAGGATTTTTACCAGACAGAACTCCAGTTGCCATAAAGAAGTCCAAAATCGTTGATCAAACAAAAATTGATGAATTCATCAATGAACTGGTTGTGGTCTCGCAGATCAACCGCAGGAATGTGGTGAGGTTATTAGGTTGCTGTTTGGAGACACAAGTGCCTTTACTAAGTTATGAATTTGTCGGAAATGGCACCCTCTTTGAGCATATTCATAAGAATGGGAACCTTTCCTGGGAAAGGCGTTCGAGGATTGTAGTAGAAACTGCAGGAGTGCTTTCGTATTTGCATTTTGAAACTAATGTTCCAATAATACACAGAGACGTCAAATCTGCTAACATACTCTTGGATGAAAATTACACCCCAAAGGTTTCTGATTTTGGTGCTTCAAAATTGGTTCCAATTGATGCAATTCAAAATTACACAGTGGTGCAAGGAACTCTTGGGTATATAGATCCTGAGTACTTGCAGACTTGCAAGTTGACAGACAAAAGTGATGTCTACAGCTTTGGGGTTGTTCTTGTGGAGCTGCTGACAGGAAAGATGGCGCTTTTGTCAAATAAGCCTGAGGAGGAGAGGAGTCTGGCTATGAATTTTCTTTCTTCATTGAAACAGAATCGTTTGCTTGAGATTCTTGATAATCATATTGTAAACGATGGCAATAAGCAGCAGCTCAAGGTAGTGGCCGAGCTAGCGGCCAGGTGCATAAGTGTAAGAGGTGAGGAAAGGCCTACAATGAAGGAAGTAGCGTTGGAATTATAAGGATGACTGAGCCCGATGTCGAACGGCCAGTACTACTTGCGGGATAATGTTGAATCCAATGGTGCCCAAGAGACCGAATACTTTACTGCTACTTTTTATGAATGTCGAGATGGTATTGGTAGCCATACAACTCCGACAGATGGATACGACAGTATGCAGCAACTCGAACTGATGGTGTTTGATGATGGGAGATGATTGGTACTGCATGCTGTCTTTGGTTACTCTAGTGTGTCTTTAAGGATTTAATAAGTAACGTAAATATGTAGTACTTGGAAAAACGAGGAGCGTTGGATACATTATATCGTATTATATTATTTTAATGCAGATGTATCATATTATATGGTATTATATTAATACTGTAATTTAATAATGTTGTATGATGATTGATGTTATATTATATTGTATTAATTTTTAATTATATTATATTTAGTGCTGCACTAAGTTGTATTAATTTTTTCATGATTATTTTAAATTACATATTTAGAAAACAATATTTATTTAATACTTAGAAATATATTAAATATAAGAATTTTAAATTTTAAAACTTTTGCATTATTTTTAATAAAAATTAACAAAATTATAATTTAAAATTAACAAAATTCTTAAAATTTTCAACTACATAACAAATTCATTATGAGTATAATTATTTCATTATTTCATTTTCAACTTTTATCAACAAGATTTGTAAACATTTATTTTTTGTGTAATTTTGTTCGCATAATTGTTTTGTACCATGAGAATTGAGAATAAAAAGAAGAGAAAGAGCAAGAACCATTTTGGATATTGTGATTGATTGAATAAGTTCAGTCAATTACCGAGTCAAAAAGGAAATAGGTTTTTTTTTTTATAATAACTAGCAAATAGGTTAGATTTACAAAGAAGTTTATACAACTCAAAGCTCAAAGATTTGCTGCACAGCATCAAAGATCTGATACAAAAAACCCATTTCAAACCACAATTTAGAGGTGTTTCCAGCAAAGTCTCGAGTAACTCATTGCATACGGTTACATAACAGAAGGGCAAAACTGATTCAGAGAGATTTGTACTCGTTTCTCACAAGAACATAAGTTGCTGGTCATGGATTTTGGTAGTCTCCTCCTCCGATGCAATGAACCCCTACAAAGCGTCTTGATTTTAATTCACAAGCTGCATAAAACCGTTGAAACTTTAGTCGACATACATAAAATGAAAGCCAACAGCAAATGTTCAAGACTGACCAGAAAATGAGTGTGGAGGATTAAAATATTTGAAGCAGTTTATCCACTATAATTTTCTGCTGCACGGTACTTAAAGATTCTGAGTTCACATTTGCATTACTAACAACAACCACCATGGATGGAGACTCAGCGTTCGCCCAGATGAAATAAGAAATTCAGAAGAACAGAGGAGTACTATTAGGAGTCGTTTCTTCAAATAGAATGGCTACCAAGTTCCAAGAGTTGCAAGTAGATAACGTCTCAACAAGTATGTAGTCAGCCTAATAAAGGGTCTTAAGAACATACCCACACCCAGCCATTCAAGCCAACAACTGTCTCAAAGGAGAGTTGCTTCCCAAGTTCCTCAAGAAATGGACATGTTGGAGAGCTTAACAGCCCAAGGAAAGTCAGGCTCATCTAATTTAGAGTAGCTTAAAGAAAAACCTAAAAGCTAATAATTATTGTTACGGTGACACCAAGTATATTTTGTGTTGAAATATTCTCAAGCATATCTAATTAGATAGAATAATAAAGAAAAGAAATATCTTTATATTCTCAATAGATCAGTCGAAGTTTCAAGAGTTGCCGTAGATAACGTCTAAACCATCTTAGTATTTATTTTTCTGCCTCCAAAATAAAATTCACAAAGAATAATATACACTACGTCTAATTAGAATACAAATCAAAATGTTCTTATAACATACTAATATTTAAGTTGGCTTCAAGAATTTTACCTCCACTTTGAAACCACTAGACAAAAGTCCTCTAAAGCTAGTAACATCTGCATCTGTCACAGTGTCACTCTTGATCTCAACGAATTGGAAGTCTCCATAAATCTCACATACCCAACAAGCTAATGCTCGCAAAACGCCCTGCCAAAGAACTCATTGTCATTATTGCGCGACTTCAACTGGCACCTACAATATTTAATAATCATTTGGCATTTACTTATTCATTTCAAAAGTTACATTTATCATAAAGATTTCATCTATTAGCAAAATTAACTTTATTATTACTTTAATAAGCACACAAATACTCAACTTTTACTAAAATAACTAATTATTACATAAACCCAGCAGGTCGATTACAGACATAAATATAGAAAATTCCAATCAAAATAATGGCTCCTATCTTTACAACTAAATATAACAACAAATATACCATACAACAAACTCACCACCAAAGCATTAATATAGACTAATTCTCAAAGCAATAAATTCTTCATACTAAGAAGCAAGCAACCAGGCAAAATCTGAGAAATTCCTTGAAAATCAAAATCAATTATTATATGAAATTCAAATTGTTAAACGCCTAGCACGTGTATACTATATGAATGCATATCAATATTGTTGCCAATTCAAAAAGATCTAGCATCTATGTTTTAGTTTTGGCATCTCAAGAAATCACAATTAAGTAGACAAAGGGTGAAGAAATTCATAACATGACACCCTTAAGTTTCCAACAAAAGATAATTCTAAAACGTCTAATAACAAAACACAAAATAAAAAGCATCAAACATACAAAGTACAGAATAAACAGAATCTATTGATATAGATTGAAATGATAAATAACTTCTGAATCGAATAGGAACATGAAAATAGAAACAATTGTGATAGAGAGAATTATAAAATGTGCAGAACAGAGGACAAGATAGAAACTTCTGGGAAATTCTACTTGTTTATTCACGTTGCTACTGGTACCATTTAACTGCCAATTGCAAGATAAGTACCCCAAAATGTCATCTCTACCTAAGCCATAAGATATAACTACTAATGAACCAAATGAACTAAACTTACCAAGATAAAATAAAGCAATAATTATAAATGAGACCCCCAATCAAAATAGAGTGTATGTTCGAACATCAAACCTGGGCTCTAAAGCTTGAGAAGGGAAAAACGTGGACCAACACTATAAATCAATTAAATTTCAATTTAGACTTAAGTCAACAATTAAAATCAAACCCAGATCAATAATTCAATTCTAACCTTGATACATTCCAAATCAAACTCTAATCATAAGTTAATTCAGAAAATCACAAATCTAGTACAAACCTGTTGCTTGATGATTCTGGTGGTGAAGATAAAGTGCGATGAAGCTAGAATAATAGTTCTGATGTCGCGCGGCGCGGAGATGATGGTGCAGTAACACGGCAGAGGTGGTGGAGCAATAGCTCTGGCGTCCCACTGGAGCCCTTGACGACGGTTTTTCTGGTGTTGGAGATGGATTGGGTGAGGAAGAAAGATTTCATGCTTTGAAGAGAAGGGAAGGATCGTGTTCTGAAGAGAAGGATTTTTGTTTCATATTTTTCATAATGCAATCACGCATAAACTTGCAGCCCCCATGGGTTTCGCTAATGCGTGAATGGCAGGATTATAACTGTAAAATTGGGCAATCCAATGTGAGGTCATTTGCAGCCAAAAGCAGGATTGTATTGATCTAATGCTATGCTGGGTTTTAATACAATGTAATGTGGTGTGCCAAACACACCCTATATAGAGTACGCAACATGAATATGTAGCACTTGCATGGTAGAAAGGCTGTATGTATGTATAAGTGATCTTTGTGATTTTTCTTATCGGCATACACTGATGTACTTCTAGCGAGGGCAAGTTGCTAATTTAAATGGATGCGGTTTCTGGAAGCATAGTTTGTTATTAGTCAAAAAAATGAAGGTATTCGATGGTTCTGTCGTATTTTTCGATGAAATGCCTCCAAGAAGTATTTTTGGCGGCACCCGCAACCATTTCATTTGAATTCTACAATGCTTCGAGAGCTTGTTTAACTGCCGTCGTAATTTAATTAATTTCCGGGGGTGGCTTCCATTACTCTTATGAAAAGCTTCCATTCTGTAGAAGTCATCTCAAAGTATTTGACTTCTATTTTTGCTCATCCAACAACTAATACTTCTATGGACAAAACTGGTTATCCAAACATACGTACCATTCCTTTTCTTTTACCAACTCAAATTAAATGCATCCTTTTGGATTTACCATTTACTTCTTGCTTCCTTGACAAACTATCCTAGACAATCCATAGAAACAATCTTAACTGAAGTTTTCATTAATCTTATTTAAATTTTCATCAACATTACAATTCCGAAGTAATTTTCTAAGATATTTTATCTCTAAATATCTATCATTCACCAGTTAAATTTTAAAATTCCACCTTTCTCAATGTGAGAATTAATAAGATGTTTGGCAAGTAAGAAAGAGAAAGAAAATTAACAAAGAAAGTTAATCAAAATAGATTCTTATTGATTAAAACTGAACTTAGCACTAAAAACGTGTAAGCTAGTATTTATAGTTACACTCAAAACTAACTGTTAAAAACAGAGCTCAACGTTTGCTATATTAACAAACTAATCTGACTTCCAATCACATCAAGCCAGCTGGATAATTCGTTACTGCTTAGTTAGTGTGAGCAATAACCAAATCCAGCTCAGCAGCTTCAGCAGCAGCTTCAACTATACTTAACATCCCCCCTCAAGCTCAGCCTAGTGAAGTGAGGGTGAGCTTGTCTCTCAGATAATGAAAAGGATGGTAAGCTAAAGCTTTAGTAAGAATATCAGCTGAGTTGTGAGAGCTAGGAACATAGTTAACTTGGAAGCTTTGATTAGCAATCTTTTCTCGCAAGAAATGAACATCAAGCTCAATGTGCTTAGTTCGAGAGTGGAATTTAGGATTACTAGCTAAAGCAGCTGCACTTTGGTTATCACACCAAATGACAGGAGTAGAGTTAAGAGAAATACCAATTTCAGTCAACAAGGACCTAAGCCACAAAACCTCAGATGCAGCCATTGCTAGAGCTCGATATTCTGACTCAGTGCTGGACCTGGACACTACTCCCTGTTTCTTAGAACACCAAGAAATCAGATTAGGGCCAAAGTAAACACAGTACCCAGCAATTGATTTTCTGTCATCCCTGTCAGCTGCCCAATCTGCATCACTGAAACAGTCTATGTGCAAGGGACCTTGATGAGAAAACTGCAACCCCATATGCATCGTACCCTTTAGATATCTAAGGATCCTTTTGCATGCTTGCCAATGATTAATGGTTGGAGCAGATAGAAATTGGCTAATTTTATTAACTGGAAATGCTATCTCAGGTCTGGTCAGGGTAGCATACTGAAGAGCTCCAATTGTGCTTCTATACAAAGTTGCATCAATAAAAGGTTCACTGTCAGTCTTGGTAAGTGGAACACTTGCAGCCATTGGAGTTGAGCAGGGAGTACAATCTTGCATCTTAACCTTGTGAAGTAAATCAGCTATATACTTGGACTGAGAGAGATGCAAGCCTGTATCAGATTTGGTGACTTGAATACCAAGAAAAAAATGCAATTCCCCAAGGTCTTTTAGAGCAAATGTAGTCTGTAGATTGGTAATAACTTGCTGAATTTGTACAGAGTCTGAACCTGTGACAATAATATCATCCACATAGACTAATACCAGCAAGAGATGACCTTTAACCCTCTGAAAAAATAGAGAATTATCAGACTTGGAATTCTTGAAGCCTCATTGCTGAGTTAACACTGTTTTTAATCTATCAAACCAAGCTCTAGGAGCTTGTTTAAGACCATATAATGCCTTCTGAAGTTTACAGATGTGTGCAGGTTTGGATTGATCCTCAAAGCCTTTTGGTTGCTGCATATATACCTCTTCAGTCAGATATCCATTAAGAAAAGCATTATTAATGTCAACTTGTCTCAATGACCAATGATTGAGAACAGCCAAGCTCAGGACAAGTTTGACAGTAGAAGCCTTTACTACTGGACTGAAGGTTTCATTATAATCAATGCCTTGAGTTTGATGAAAGCCCTTTGCTACAAGTCTGGCTTTGTACCTTGAAATAATACCATCTGCATTGTGTTTGATTCTGAATACCCACTTGTTTCCTACAACTTTGACAGGATATATAGGCTGAACAAGTGTCCAGGTTTGATTATTAACTAAGGCTTGATACTCTTCTCTCATTGCCTGAAGCCACTGTGGATCATTGAGGGCAGCTGAAACTGTGAGTGGTTCTGTTGGTTTAGGATCACATTCAACTAGATAGGCCTTTTTTGGTTTGAATATCCCCATTTTGGATCGAGTAACCATAGGATGTCCAGCAGTGGACTGAGAAGCTGGAGATAGGTGATGAAGAGATTGAGAAGGTGAATTCTGAAATACAGGACTAGGTGTTTGAGGCAGGGGGTTATTTGCAGGGCTGGATAAATTGGAGTTGGAGGGCAAATCAGTTGCTGAAGGTGCAGATTGAGAGAATGATCTATCAAGGTGTGCAACAATCTGTGATAAGTTGAAAGATACAAAAGGATTTGAAGAAATGGACTCTTGCAAAGAATTAGAATTTGATTTTGTAGAAAAATTTTCAGCAGACTTGAAGGGAAAGGATGACTCATAAAAAATGACATGATTACTAATATACACCCTGCCAGAAGGATGAAGACATTGATAGCCTTTGTGAATGGAGCTATAACCAAGAAAGACACATTTTCCACTTCTAAACTGAAGTTTATGATGATTGTAGGGCCTGAGATATGGATAGCAAGAGCAACCAAAAACTTTCATGAATTGATAATCTGGTGATTTATGAAAAAGTTTCTCAAAGGGTGATTGATTGTTGAGAACAGGTGTAGGAAGTCTATTAACAAGATATGTGGCTGTATGGAATGCATTCCACCAGAATTTTAGTGGTAAGTGAGCTTGAGCAAGAAGTGTAAGACCTGTTTCAACAATATGTCTATGTTTTCTCTCTATTCTTCCATTTTGATGGTGAATGTAAGGACATGGATGTCTAAATTGGATCCCTTGGTCAGAAAGATAAGACACAAAAGGCCGGAATTCACCACCCCAATCAGTTTGTAAACACTTAATTTTCAAGTTCAAGCAGTTTTCAATCATGTTTTTGAAGTCAATGAAGGCTGACAAGGTTTTGGATTTTGCAGTGAGAGGAAAAATCCAAGTATATCGGGTGTAATCATCTAGGATGGATAGATAGTAGGTGTAACCTTGTGAAGAAGTAATGGGAGCTGGTCCCCAAAGGTCAGCATGTAGTAGTTCAAGAGGCTGAGTGGTTGAGGTGTCTATGGATGGAAAATGCTGCATATGACTCTTTCCTAGTTGACAGACCTCACAGAACTGTGATTTTAAATCTTTGGGAAGAATAGAATTTGAGTTCAGGCACTTCATGATCTGTTTTAAAGCATGAGTAGTTGGATGACCCATTCTTTTGTGCAACAAACTATAATCAATAGGCTTATTATATGAAGCAAAATGAGCAACATGGACAGTTTTATTGATTTGAGGATTATTTACAAGCATACAAGGATGAAATTTAGCATCAAATGAACTCAGCTGAGTAAACATAGACACTGGAGCTGCTGGCAAAGTATTTATTGAATTAAAAACAGATTCAGATGAGGTTGACACTGAAAACATAGAACTAGAGTTATCACAGACTGCATTTAAGCTTGAAACTTGATAAAGACCTCCTCTAGCAATCCCCTTGAGCAATGTGATTCTTGAATTCTTGTCCTTAACAAAACAAGCATGGTTGTAAAACTCAATAAAGACATTATTATCAGCAAGCAATTTGGAAACACTGATGAGATTTTTAGTGATTGCAGGGACATGCAGAACATGATTTAGGTAAATAGGTGTTGTAGTCAAGGTTTTAACAGCAACAAATCCAACATTGTGAATAGGCAGCCCCACACCATTACCTACATGCAGTTTTTCAAGGCCATGGTAAGTTGAGTACTTAGAAAGTGTACCTGCATCTTGAGCAATGTGATTTGTTGCTCCAGAGTCCAGGTACCAGGCTGGATCAGCTACACTGCTATAGTTTGCTAATTGTGCAGAGGGAGGAACATTATGAGGAATACCATAATTTCCAGCATACATGTTTGCTACTGGAACACCATTATAGTCACCATTTGCACTTGGAAAATCAAAGACACCTTGAGAATTCATGAATCCTGGATTCTGATAGGCAACATAACCAAAGAAAGGTCCAGTAGGTCCAGCTTGCCTAGGAAAGTTAGGTCTAAAACCATATCCAAAACCAGAACTGTTGTATCCAGAACCTCTACCAAAATAATTCTGATTATTTACAGGGAATCCTCTATAATTCTGACCTCCACCTCTTGGTCTGAAACCACCAAAACCTTTGTTTCTAGGAATAAACCCCTGATTGAATCTGTGTTTACACTTGTAAGCTACATGGCCTGGAATGTAGCAGATTTGACACACAACATCTTTTCCAGAACCACTACTCATGTTCTGATTATTATCATAAGCACCAAAATTTCCAGCACCTACATTTTTCTGATTATATCCAGATCTATTGTAACCTTGGCTTTTCTGAGCAAAGTTTGCTGTCATATCATGCAGAGGTTCATTATGTGATTTTCCTTTGCTCATTTCCAACCTAGTTTCATGACTAAGCATCATAGAATACAGCTCTTCAGCAGTAAGTTTCTCTTTTTCCAATCTAGTAAGTATATTTGTGACTAAGGATTCATAGCTTTCATCTAATCCAGTAAGTAAGTGCATAATCAGTTCATTCGAAGTAATCGGATTACCTCCAATGGCCAAGCTATCAGCAATCTTCTTCATCTTATTGAAGTAATCACTAATTGAGAGTGATCCTTTCTTTGTTGATAGAATCTGCATCTTTAAAGGCAGATATCTCGCTTCGGATTGTGACATGAAGATACCAGCAAGCATCTCCCAAAGCTCAAGTGATGTTTCGCAGTTGATCACCATGATTAATACATTGTCCACCATTGACGAAAACATCCAGCTCTGCAGAAGTTTGTCAGTTTTCATCCATAAGATATAGTCTGGATTTTCCTGCTTCTGTGATGCTTCAGCTTCAGATCCTCGAAGCACTTGAGTAGATTCAGTGAGATAACGTTCTGGACATACATTCTCACCATTGATGAAGCTTTCAAGTCCATTAGCAATGATCGATGTTCTAACTTGAGCTTTCCACACCAAGTAGTTTGATCTATCAAGTTTTACAGGTTGAACAAAGTTGAATGAAAGTGATGAGGAAGCTATATGATTAGATCCTGACATAGATGCAGGCTCTGATACCATGTGAGAATTAATAAGATGTTTGGCAAGTAAGAAAGAGAAAGAAAATTAACAAAGAAAGTTAATCAAAATAGATTCTTATTGATTAAAACTGAACTTAGCACTAAAAACGTGTAAGCTAGTATTTATAGTTACACTCAAAACTAACTGTTAAAAACAGAGCTCAACGTTTGCTATATTAACAAACTAATCTGACTTCCAATCACATCAAGCCAGCATTCGTTACTGCTTAGTTAGTGTGAGCAATAACCAAATCCAGCTCAGCAGCTTCAACTATACTTAACACTGAAAAATTCTTATTTGAACCATTCCCGTACTAATGAAAGAATACTACTTTACTTACATGAAATATATTATCTGTCGAGACGTTACTTCAATAGTGTGCAACAGAACTACAAAGGAACGTGTATACCCTCTCAATAAGCTATATATGCTGGAAATCTTCAGAGAAATTGGCTGCTGAGATATCATCAATTTCTCCTTGGCGTTTCTTTTTTTATTTGCTTGTAATAGGCAGGTCAGAACATTATTGTCTTACATTGATGTACTTCTAGCTGGGGCAAGCGCTAATTTAAAAGGATGTGGTTTATGCCTTTATGGGAGGCATTGTCTTGTTATTAGTTCCAAAATGAATGTGTTTGACGGTTCTTCCTTATCGTTCGACGGAATGCCTCAAAGAAGTATTTTTGGCAGGAACCATTTCATCTGAATTCTACAATGCTTCAAGAGCATCTGGAGATCATCAAGCAGTAGATGAATAAAAGGGTCATGAGATAGTGCATTGTTTGCTTGCTGCCCAAGAACAATTCACTCATTTAAGATCAGATCAACGAGTCTGGGAACAATAAGACAAACTGCAATGATAGTTAGTCACAAATGTTTCGTATTGTTATATGATCCAAAATCTTAAGCAAATAACTACATCTTTGCACCTGTTACTAAAACTATCAATGAAAAATGAAGAACGATTCATGCTAGGAAATATCATTTCACAGCGCTTGTTTGTGTCGTTTTATTTAGAAGTTTTTATCTTTAACTAGTTGGATTTTCTTTTTAATTGTTTGAAAGGTAAGTTTCATTAATCAATCAATCAAAGCTCTTACTTCTGCTATAATTACTTCCATTTTAGACATTACAAGCCGGGCTCCTAATATCAAATTTAGTTTATCTATGGATTCCCCGTTGCAAGTTCTATATACATAATTAACCCTGGTCATCTCTGCATCTTGGATCAACATTTGAATATATCTTAAGCTATCCAAAAGATTTGTTTTCTATTACCCTCCAACTTCTGGACAAGATTTACAGCAATCAAAAAGCATCTGATTGGATGACTAACGGAAGTAACTAAATCAGCTTCCTACGCAACCCAAATCTCATTGCTTCTGCTTCAACATCTATACTCCAAAGAATAGTGTTCCTTGCGTGGCTGCCGCCATAATCTCTCTCCATCAGCATTCTTAATTATAGCCCCCCAAGCCTGCAATCTTTTCCAATGAATCAGTGGGTAGCTGCATCTGCTGCCCTCAATAAACTCAGATCGTTGATGCACCCTCCTGGAAGAGCTTGTGCCCTTGCTAGAACGATCTGAGGATCTTTAAAGCGCTTATTGAAATACAAATCATTCCTTGCAATATTTCAGAAAAATTACCTCTGCTATCATAACGTGACATTAGCGTATATCTCCTTGAGAACACAGGCAATGGAACTGGATTTATTTGGGGAAGTTCTGCTCTTGTAACCACTGGCTCGCTCTTTATAAATATGTATTTATTAGCCTTGAGATTGGCTTTTTGATGTTGGATCTGGGTGTAATAGATATACCATATTACTGTTCGACGAAATGCCTCAAAGAAGTATTTTTGGCGGCAACCATTTCATTTGAATTCTACATTGCTTCAAGAATCAGGCATGCTAATCTCTCCGTTAGCATGCCTGATTATTGCCCCAATTAATTTTCAACATTACAATTCCCAAGTAATTTTCTAAGATATTTTATCCCTAAAAATCTATCATTCATTAGTTAAATTTTAAAAAATTCCACCTATTTGAAAATATCTTATTTGAACAATCCCACTATTTAATGAAAGAATGGTACACTAATTACTTGAAATATATTATCTCTCAACAGGTTACGCCAATTATGTGTAACAAAACTACAAAGGCGCATGGATATCATATCTGTAAATCTATATATACTGGAAATGCTTCAAAGAAATTGGTTGCTGAGATATCATAAATTTCTCCATAAAGTTTAGAAATCTTATCAGGATTTGGTAGAGGTTTGAATGAAACTTTATAATATTTTCAGTGGTAGCAGTTACATTGCTGCAGTAATCCCATTTTGGCTTTACATGAAATACAAAGCAACTTTTTCATGTTATCAAAATAGTTAAACAGTATTTTTGTACTGTTCCTTTTGCCGTGTTGCAGCAAAGTCCCATTATTCATGCATGTTTTGTCAAATACTATTGCAATATATAATAACACAAGTTGATCACACACAGCTAGCATTCATTATGGAAGTAAGTTCTACAAGAAGTGAAAATTGTTCCGAGCTGCAGCAATCATCATCAATGGAGGTTTCATCTTGTGGCCCCAATATTATCAATTCATTCACTAGTAATAATGGCGGTGGCTGTGCAACTCCTAAGGCTAAAAGATTCAGAATATCTGAAAGATTATCTTGCCCACCAGCTCCAATGAAGAAAAGGGTAACTTCATCAAATTTATCATCAAAAAGGTCTCCCGTCACTTTTTTCAGTTCTCCAGATATTGAGATATTCTTCATGTTTGCTTCCCAAAAAAATGTCTCATCTTGAGTTGTAATCTGATTATAGCATGAATTAATGAGAAGCTAGGGTTGTCTGGAAATTATTATTATTATTTTTTTTTTGGATCATCTGTGTGTTAAACTCCATTACAAGTCAGGAAAAAAAAAAACTTTGGCTTCAAAATCAGAAACATGAGTTGGACTTTATTTTGTGAATTTAGAACCATAGATTTTATTAATAGAAGCTTAATTTTCAGTTTGATATTTCTATGAATTGTTTTAGTTTCTTGTTTATGAATTAAGCCCTCAATTTCTTTTTTTGTACACAAAAAAAAAAAAGAAGAAGAAGAAGAAACCATTTTCAATATTTGAATTATCAAATGGGATTAAGTTCTCTCTCTTATCACAAACTTAAAGAGGGGAAAGAGAAAGCATCTAATATTTTGCTTCTGTGTGGGTGATAGATTAATATATTAGTTAGTGCATGGATGATTGATCCCGATCGTGCAGCTGATGATCATTACAGGGACAACACACGTGCATGCATGGAATCGACAAGCAGTCTCCTTTTTTGTACTTTTTTTTTAATTTATATAAATTTAATGTCAAGAGACTTATTAACTTTAACAGTTTCATAATTAATGTGTTCGTTAATCCACCTAAGATTAAATGACAAATACAATACAACAGAAACACGAAAAAAAATTCTGACACGATTAATTTGACATAAAATATGTTACCGAATAAAGTTGTGGAATTTATTTTCAAGATCTTGAATGTCTAGACCACTTAATTTCGCAGTCACAAACAATTATTAGTATGGAAGATAAATGTTCTTATAATTCTAACTGAGTTTATGATTCAATTAGTCTCGTATTTTCAATAATTGTTTAAATCATCACTATGTTAAATATATTTTTATAAGGAGAAATTATTTGATCTAACTTGACCAAGTGGATCTAAATTATTTTCTTGATTCATTATTTGAATTCGAATCCCATAGAAAAAAAATTAATTTGGGTCTTGTCCATCCTTTACATTTAAAAAACCTTTTGAGTATTTTGTAAGTAAATATAAATTAACTATGTAGTTGATTCAAACGGTAAAAATCAAAAAAATATTTGCCCTTTGCATAAATTTAGTTATGTGTTATGAAGACCATGTACATATTTGATATTTTTTTCTTGTTTTAAAAAGGTCAAAAGTATGTTTATGAATGAGTTAAAACATTGATGAATTACGAGTTAAAACATTGATGAATTACTTTACGTATATTGTCGTTAAGCAGCATCACAATTATTTTGGAGAAATCAAAAAGAATTTAATTAATTAGTTGCCTAAACTTTTTATGCAAAATTTTAAAAAAAAATAGTGTAAATATTATCTAGATATTTTCTCTGTTATAGGAAAACTTTGAAGGGATTTTGACAAAGAAAAAGCCCGGCTCAAAAATGGTGTGGGCTGGGTTTAGCCTATTTCGGGCACAAAGTGGGCTCAGGCTTTGAATTTTTTAGGCCTTTCCCATAGTCTGGCATAAAGTTATAGGGAAAAACCAAATAATTAAATTTTGAACCAAACAAAGCCTTAACATGACTCACTAGCGAACCACAATTTTCATGAAATAATGAACTTCTCGTTGAGAGGCTAAACAATCAATTATCAATGTATGTTTTTTGAATTCTTTTCTGTGCCATTAAGTTGTGTGTGTGTGTTTAGAGGTCTATTAGTCTTTTCAATTATCTTGTTCATTTGAGTTATTGACCGTGCATATAGTATATCAATTTTTTGTGTGAATAATATAGACTCTGATTTGTTTTCTAATTGTATGATCTATAATGATATTAATTAACATATAATTTGCTTTGTGCATTTGTTGATTTCTTTATGGTGATAATATATAATTTTTTTTGGTTGACGGCTTGAACTTAAATAATTGACCTCTTATTTCTATCTCTTACCTCTTTATGGAATCTAGTGAGAATCAAGATACATACATTTGTAAATCCCAAAAATCCAGCAAATAATTATTGAAGAGAAATCTATTCTATATAAGAGAAATTGTCCTATGAGAGGGCATAAGTTCTCACTATTGAACCTCTCAGCCTAATGGTTTGTCCTATTTTATGAGTTAGACTATTACAATCTTTTCCCCTAATATATTATAACTATATTTAGAGTGTGTTTGGTGCAATCCCATGTTTGGCTAGAACAAATTGCTGCCGTAGTGCAGCAAATTGCTGCATTAACTTAATCCAACTATGAGTTTAAATGGACTTCTTGAAAATAAAATTTTTTGAGTTTGCCACGTTAGCTTCTCTTTTTTCCGTTTTCTTTTCTTTTTTATTTTTAATATTATAATAAATAAAAATATATTTGTTATTCAATAATTTATTATCTAATAATATTAATTTTGATTTTTACATTATAATAACAAATATAAATTTATATTCAATAATATTACATTGTATTTTTATTTTCATATTAATTATATTATATCATAACGGTTAATAATATATAAAAATTGATTATTATCTAATATTTATTATAACTAATAATACATACTTAAATAATACATTAAAATATAATAAAATATTACGTTATTTTATTAGATGATAATATCTAATATATAATAATTGATTATTGTTTAATAATTTAATATAACTAACAATAAATGGTTAAATATTCATATATTTAAATAATAATAATAGTTTAAAATTAATAGTAATATAAATAATGATATAAAATGTTATTACATATATTATAGCTCATATTTCACCAAATATAATATTGCATTGTAGCTTAATACACTATAATGCAACATCATAACACAAAACAACAAAGTGTACCAAACACACCCTTAGTGCATGTTTGAATTTAGATGGTCTCTGTATCAATCCAAAGCATGTTTGGAGGCATCTGAAAAGGAACTATTTGAAAATAATAATCTTTGAGAATTTGATTTTGTATTAAATGTTAAAAGCTCCTTTGAGTAGCTTTTGAAAATAAAATTTTTTTCGGAATTTGATTTCATAATACATAATGTCAAAACTATCCTCATCCGGAAATCATATTTCCAAAAAAAAAAAACCTAAACTAAAATTAAGGTAATTTATTTATATTCAAAATTTTAACTGGAAAAAATAGTAAGACTATAGCTGGATGCCAATGATTTCTCTGACGCCATCATTGGCATCCTGAAAAATGTTCTTAACACGATGCCACGTACATGTTTAGAATCAAAATTATTTGAGCAAAGCAATGACGACATCATCATCAAAACAGTGGAACTGGTGCCGGCACACGCCCCAAAAGTATGGCCACCACCACAACCACAATCACAATCAAACAGAGGCAAACCATCTATGTCATTTAATAGATCGGCAAAAGCCAACAACTGCATGCGTAGGTGGTCTTATGCTGTGATTCGCCGTCGATGGCTGGATGCCTCACAGTTTCAAAGCACATTTCAGCAGTGCGTGTTCCTTCATCAAGTCTCCAATGCCCATGTTGTGCAACTATAGCAAAGAGGCTCGAATGGATTCAGAAGCAGAAAAAAAAAAATTGAAGTGAAATCCACTTCAATAAACATTAATTTCGTTTACATAATTGAAACTTGTCTAAAAGGCTAGTATTGTGGAGTAGCCCTGTGATTGAAGAGATGCTAGAAAATAATAAGGATTCAAAAGTAATTTTATTTTAATATAAAAGTTAATTAAAAAGTAGGTGTAATGAGTACCTAAATGGGGTCAAATAGCCTTATATTTAAAGCTAATGATTTATAGAAAATATAAATGGAGAGTTGAAAGAAATAAAACTATTTTTTATTAAATAAGTTAATTTGAAAATAAATTTTTACTGCAACCAAATAAAACTATTTTTCAATGTTCTTGTTAATGATTAATTTACCAAACATACATGCTAAATTATGTGACAAGTGATTGTATTACACTACCAAAAATAAAAAATTTGTTTTTGCGGGAAATGTTTGCGACTGAAAAATATTTACCCACAAATGAGTAAAATTTTGCTGCCACTATGCAGGGAATTAAATCAGCTGCAAGTTTAAAATAGGTATTTAACGCCCTTTTATACTTTGGCGGTAAAAAATAAAGAATTAGCTGTAAATACTTTAATTCTATACATTTTTGTAAGCCGAAGATCTTAATTTTAAAAATTAAATACTCTAGCAATTAAAACAAAACTGGTACTATTTCGAATAAAAATAATCTAATTTTTATAACTTTAACTCTTGCTTTCTCTCACGAACTCACTCAGAATCCGTTTTAATTTTTTCTTTCGCCCGTTTAGCATAGCCACTATTTACCGAAGGCTACTGTTATTATTTCATATAAAATTAAGATCTTAATTTTTAAAGCAGAATTAGACATTGAAGCCTATTTTCTTTATTACTTGACCATTATAGGAAGTTTGTGATTTAGGTAGATAACTTTAAGCAATTGATGTTTTATTATTTGAAAACCAAAAATCCAGGTTACTGTTTGTTTTCAATGTCTAATTTTGCTTAAAACATGTGACTTGGTGATTTTTGAGTTGCATAAGAATTGATTATTCAAGCGAAAAGATGATACACGTTTATGGATTCTATAAAAAATTTGAGGATTGTTGAACTATTATAGTAACCTAACTTGTTTCGAAATGTGAGTAAACAATACATGATCGACTTGAAATTTTGAGTCATAAAAGGTGAATATGTATACTTTAAGTTTGGAGATTTTGGAATGAATTGAACTAATAGTTTATTTGTAATGGATTTTTCAAATCGGTTCGTTGTATGAATTTATTAGAAATTGTGTACGTAAATAAATGGCCTAGTGGTGTCGAAATAGGCCAAAATTTTGAGATATCAAACTTTAATATGTCTATTTTAAATTTGAAAAGTTTTACGGTAATAAAACTTGTGGTTTAAATTTAATGATTTTTCAAACTTTTGCTGCTTCAACAATAAATCTCTGACAGAACTGTTCTCTTACTCTTAATCTTATGAAACACTAGCTTAATGACATTGGGATGGCCTGAAATTTCAATATGTTATAGGCCTATACCTATACTTATGTTTTGGAGAGTTCCATCCCAATATGTTGAGTTCTTTAATTTTAGTGAATCACCAAAACTCATCTATTTTTGTGTGAATTAAAAAGGCAGTTCCGGACGAGTTTAGTTTAATACTGTGAGAACCTACTACAGAATTGACCAAATGGGCTTGAAATTTTCATGTATGGAGCATTTATGTGATCGAAGTCAATTGTATTACTGCATGAATCAATGCATATGTAGTTCATTTGGTTTATTATAGTTATTTTTTTTCTCTGTCTTAATTTTGCATTTATCTTAGTAGTTACATTCCCTTGTAATAATTCTAGAAAATTCTCTTGTTCTGTTTGAGGGTCAATCTCTTGAGACTATATAGGGTGAATTTGATAAAGACGGGAGTAATAATCTCAATATTCACTTGTGGGTAGCAGATGCCTCAAACTAAGGAAACCTCACATTCATAGTCGTAAGATTACAAGCTTTTTTCAGTTCTCCTTACTGCATTTACTGTCAAAGTTTGGCATGGCTGCATCTTGGCTCCATCTAGAAGAGTTTGGCATGGCTGCATCTTGGCACTTGGTTTGGAATTCTAGATGCCGTAAGCTTAAGGTTTTGGCCACTTGTTTCTTTGACTTTTGAGGCAAAACTTTGCCTATAAATACAAGCTCTCACCTAGAGCTTGTATCAACAAAAATCAATTCCAATCTTGAGAGAGCAATTAAGGGAGTTGAGAGAGAGTTTAAGAGCTTGCATTTATAAGCTCTTATTTTAGTGATTTGAGAGTTTGGGTGTATTGGGGTTTTGGGTAGTGAGCTAAAATATTACAATACTTGTAACTCCTTTTCACTAGTAAAAGATTTCCTTCTGTCTTCGCCCGTGGATGTAGGCTAAAAGCCGAACCACGTAATTTCTGGTGTCCTCTAGTGTGCTTATTCTTTATTTTATTTCCAATTTCATTTTACCTGCGGTCTTGCTGCACCCACCAATTTCCTAACATTTACATTGTCGGGAAGCTTTTTTTAATTTGTCTGCTTTCGCATCTCATTTGCCTAATGCTAGTACTTTGAACTTGCCTGGAGTAATTAGCAGAGCTTTCTTTTTACTGCATACACATTGTCAGGAAGCCTTTTTTCATTTATCTGCTTTGGCGTCTCATTTGCTTAATACTAGTACTTTGAAATTGCTTGGAATAATTCGAAGAGCTTTCTTTTTACTGCATCTACATTGAAAACAATCATGATTCTTTACTGCTTCTTCAGGAAATATCACTATAATTTGTAGTGCAACTCAATTGCAATAATCGTTTACTAGAAAATGTGTAAATTGTCGTATAGCTAAACTCAAATGTGCTTAATATCTCTCTGATGATCATCATTACTCAAACTCTCCTAGGTCGTCATTTCTACAGCTGAACTTTTAATTGAGCTGTGATTAACTCATGTCAAAGCTACACTATAATTCACTCATGTCAAAATTATCTCATGTCACCATGAATAGGTCAAAAGCTGAAAGAGGCATTTGCTCAGAGAGGGAGGCTTTTGAAGAATCTACAGTTAAAAGAGGCATTTGCTTTATTCGGTCGGCTTGTCAAAGGTAACTAAATTTTTAAGCTTACTAGACTCAAATATATTAAGTTGTGCTTTAAATAATTTACATAGAGAAATTTTCCAATGACGTATTAAGGTTATTGTCATGTAATTACATACGTTTGAAATAAGGTGATGAAATTTAAATTTTAAGGACAGGTTAAGCAATATCTGTATTTATGTAACTTTCCTTAGAATCTTAATGCTACAATAGGTATCGGTGTCTTGCCTAGAACTGAAAGCAAATTGGACCCCAAAAAAAAAAAATATATTGTTGCAAGTGAAATGCAGGTGTATTTTTTTTTTCCTTTTTACTATAAAACCTATTATATAAAAATTGGCTATATTCTAGTTGGTAAACTAATTATTGATATTAGTAAGCACAAGTACTTAATCTATTTCTATATACTCTAATCATTTTATATTATATACATTCTCTTTTCCGGTCTTTGAATCATTTGTTGTACGTGCGTTGAAGGTTGTAAACATAGGCAAAAGTTGGATTGACCTATGAGATAGGTCCTCTGATAGCTACATATAAAAGTATATATATATAATTGTAGCATGAAGATGTTCCAATAATGATGCACTAAGTATCAAATGTTTAAATTGCATGCAAGATTAATGTGGATTATAAACGACTTCCAAGCCTATGCTAATTCGTCGGGTTAGAGTACTAAAGGCAAGACCTCATGTCGAGGTCAATGAGAATACTAGATCTTATTGGTTGTCAAATAGGAGAAAGTTTTGTTACATGGGTTGAACAAGTATTACATATTTTAATAATTTAATTAAATTCATTTGAATATATTATTTGTAATAGTTTAATACTTATTGATGTAATAGGTTACGGATGCTTCTAGTGCCCATCATGATCATCATGCAGCTTTTGAGACAAACGTTCAGGTTGATTCCCAATATTGGAGGGTCGTTGATAACCTACCTAGATTTGTAAGTCAATTAACTTATATAACTAACATTTTTACTCTTCAAATCTATTTTTTGGTCTTTTATTCCACAGTATTTTAGCTGTTACTTACTCTTTAACTGGTTTATAATGTGCTATGCCATTTTAATAATGGAATTTAGTCTTAGTCTGGTGATATATCTGTTCTTATACAAGTTAAGATACAATCAAATGTTCCAAAGTAGTGATTGCTTTGATGTGAATGGAAAGACATAGACTACCATGACTCTGTTGGAATCATTGCCTTGCTTATAATTAATTATGCTATTAATTTTATAGAAGAAAACAATACTAGAAATGCAACAGCTACTCTAATTGCCTTGTTGGCCCCAAAAGCCAAGATCTCTTGTCTTTCTTTGAAAATTGATTTGGAAGCGTTGGAAAATTAAGATTGTATAAAACTCATTATGCTTTTTAGAGATGATGCTAGCCTTTCATGTATTTTTTGGAGATCATACTTGTAATAAGATTGGGTGATGCACTTGGTGTAATAGACTAGTCTTTGGTGGATAAAGAAAATATTATATTCGATAAAGAAACAATTAATTGATTAATTTTCAATAAATTGTGTTTACTATCATTATTAAATAAAATAAAAATGAATTGATTTAGTGAAATGGAAAATAAGCTTATAAAATTTGTGGAGGAATCAATATGGGAATTAAAAATGGTTGCAAGGTTATTTGCAGGAAAAAAAGAAAATATTGCCTACAAAAAGCGGCATCAAAATCTAAGATCACTTTTGAATTTATTTGCAAAGAAATTTTATGGCTGCAAAGCCCTCGTAAAATTTTTTTTGCAAGGACTCAAATTGACTGGACTTTTTGCGAGGCCTCTTACTGCATCCACCAATGTATTGGTTGCAAATAGATAATTTTTAGCCGTAAAATAATTATTTGCAGCCAAAACTATTTATTTACAAGGATTATTTTCAGCAGCAAAAACCCCTGTATGGTCTACTGTTTTAATCTAAATTGAAAACATTGTCATATATATATATATATATATACTCAAATTTAAAGGACATATTGAAGGCCAGTAACATGGTGAGTACAAAGTTCATGCGCTAACAATTAAACAATTAACAAATTTGTTTTCCCTAAACCCATAATTAATTATCTGGAGTGCTTTCCATGAAGATGTTCAACAGGCAACTCGTAAAGAATCTGTACATGTACACAGTAAGTTAGGTTAAAAACTGGTGAGATTAGTATATATGGACTTTAATCTCTTTCTTTTCTTTTTTATTTTGAGAAGTTAGTAATTTTTTTTCCCAGTTTTGCAGAAATAAAGCTATCAAGATTGTAATTTAAAAAACAAAAAAAAAAACTCTGTCGGCACTGCCGAGATGTAAAATTTGAAGAGAAAGATAAAGACATTAATTAACATTTTATAAAGAGAAATAAAACTTTCTGAAAGTCGAAAGACTTAAATAAATAAAAAAGAGTGTTTATTTTTTAAAACGAGTATTTTTGACATTAACATGAGTATAATTAAAAAAAGAGATTTTAAAAGAGGATTTTGGAGGGGATGCCATCAGTTATAGCCCCTGTTTTATTTGTTGATTGTGTATTAATAAGATTTGGTCAATTGGTCAGGTTCAATAATTGGTGCACAGCTGACAGCTCCACAGCTATAGGGTACGGCATTTGAAGAGAAGGGTCCTCCTACTATAACTGACATTATAGTAGACACTTGAAGGGTCCTCTTACTATGCACCTGATGTATGCGTGGTTCATTTTGACATGATATGCAGCCAATTAAAACGCTATATGTGTGCAATAATAACAATTAGGTAACCGGTTATTCCGGTTGAAGTCACAAGAAACCTTTTAATTGCGTTAGTATTTCAAGTTGGCTGCTCTTCGTCACAAGTTTCTAATTGGTCTGCAATTATCACAAATTTTTTCATTAACATTCCTAATAAGATAACCCATGTCGCAAGTACTGTAGTTAGCCTTTTATTGAGTTCACTGCACCTAAAGCAATTAATGTCTCTCACCAAAGGACGAAAATATTCCGATTTTCGAAGGCGCTATTACCATTATCAGGAGCTATATACACCGAGCAAGTACTCATCTTTTTGAACAAGAATGGATTTGGCTCTTTTCTAAAATTTCAATCTCTCACCAAAGGACCAAAATTTTTCAAAATTTTCGAAGGGCCTCTCATCAAGAACGCCGTTCATACTCCATCTATCAGGATATTAGAGTATTTAAAAATCGTAGAGAACCAAAATCTCGTCGTCATATTGCAGGTAAACAGTGGCATCCTTTCAATTGTTGTAAATATTACCATTATTGATGAATAATGAATTTTCATTTGTTATAGAAGAGTGAAGGAAAATTTAATAAGGAGAAGCCACCCAGGAAAAAGGGGGAAAAATTATGGCAGTGATAATGGCTGAATTTCCTACAGATGAGTTGAGAAGTAGGGCCTAGCCTGGAGTGATGATGGCTCGGGCTGAAGATGAGGGAGAAGTCCTTTATTAATGGCGCACCAGTAGGTAGAATTATAAGCTATGCATTATGTTATCAGTTTTCAAGAGTAGTGTGTTTTTTTGTTGTCTTTGCTGGATTTATTGGATTTCGGTGATGCAATAATGCCTTTGATATAAGATCTTCGTTTAAGAAGAAATTTGATTTGAGTCTAAGATGATTTATTTGATGTACTTTGAATTTATTAGAAATGGAATTCCCCCCAATTTATGTATCTGTATAAATTTTTTGGGTTTAACGTCAGCAAACTCTCAGCAGCAGAGGTGTCTGGGCATCGTTAGGAGAGGAAAATATATGATTGACAAGCGAGCAAGAGAAATAAAGTTTGTTTCTCAAATAATTTGCTTAGATGTTTGTATGACTATATTTAATAAGTTTCTTGCTAGTTAGAAATTTGATTTTGCTTTTTTCTTTTATGGTGGACATGCCTTTCGAGTTCATTAGTGTACCTCATTTTACTAATGTCAGTGAGTAACATTTCTCTGTTCTGACTGTATAACAGTAGTTTGAATGAATTGGATTTTGTTATCAACAGTTTAAGTTTTGAAGTATAACGGACAGGGGTTTATATCAATGTTTTCTGTTTTTAAAATTGAGACGTAGAAGGAGGTGAAGGCTGATTTTCATTTACTCTCTCGACTTGCAATTCCACCTGTGGATGCAGTAGTAAGAATCTGTTTTCGTTATTGACTTATCTTTTATAGAATTATCACACCCCTTCGTTCTATGATAATTTCTGTTCATTTCATTTCCACACTTTCTCTTTACTGCAATTTAGAATGTCGATGGGTTACCTTGGCTACAATAGACATAACTATTGTATGCAAGAACAACGAAGTTCATGACTTGTGTTTTTTTTCTTTTTTTCTGATTTCACTCGTACTTTTTTTTCACGTTTTCCCCGATTTCACTTAAGGCATCACAAGTGAAATCTGACATGCATTTTCTTCTTTATTCAATAAACATCAAGTGGGCCACCACCTCCTCCTTCTCCCAGTTTCCCTTAATTTTCATACTCACCCGCAGCCGTTGGATGTACCACCCTTCAATATCCTACGGTTCTTAATTTTTTCGTATTTTTAATTTCAAATGATCTATTAATGGAACTGATGCATAGTAGTGGCAGCCTTGAAAATGATATTACTGGATTACATTTGATATATGCTGTTGATTCACGTGATTTTCTATTATTTCATGTTCAAAGACTCAAAATCATGACATGTATATAAGCCAATTATCTTCATTGGCTTACAAACAAATCCGGTCTGTTGGAAGGGAGAATTTTTTTCACTGGGGTCTGAGTAAAAGTGGAGCTGTGGGGCTCCCTTGCATTGCTCATGATTCTTACTCAAAATATGGATTATTCAAAATTTTTACGTGATAGCATGATCCAAAATATATAGTTTTTTTATGCTGTAAACGCTGATATGTTCTTATCCATCTAAGTATGTCTTATTAATTGGTGCAGATCTCTTTTTCTTTTCTTTTTTTTGTGGGGGGAATAGGAATATACTTGAATTTGAAAATGAATGTTACTCTTTTTTTTTAAAATTAAATATTAAATTGTTTATTTTTTCAAAAGCTAATACAATCACATTCGTGATTACAAAAATTTTAAGCGTTAATTGACTAATTAACAAAATATAAATTCACTAAAATAATAATTTCTCATATTAGGATAACCCCGTGTTAGTGGCTTTAATTCTAATTTTATAACAAAGCATGTAAAAAATAATTAAAAGAGAAATTATTTTTTCTTTTTTATTCGTTCAGTGAATTGTTTTTTTTTTCACCTTCAATATGAGTGGTTAGAGTGATTTTAAATAATTTTCTTCAACTAACCACAAAGTAAAAAATAAATAAATATTTTCCATTTTTCTATATATATGTGTGTTTATATATTATATGTTTTGTTAAGTTAAATTAGCTTTACAGTGTAATGCTTATGATGACTGCACGATTATAGAGTTAAATATTAAATTTATATTTACTAATATAATCTAACAGTTCTCATCAATACTCAACCATAGAGCTAATTTAATTTAGGTCCTGTTTGGAATTGAGGTGTTGTATCTTTTAATTTACAATTATTATAAAAAAATTATAATTATAAAATAAAAATTAATAATATTAATAAATATAAATTTGGATAAAATTATTAAAAATATAATAAATTTTTTATCATACAAATAAATAATTATATTAACATAAATTTTAAATTATAATAATTAATATTTATTAAATACTTTCATATTATACTTTTTAAGATAGAGAAATTATCATTCATATACCCCTATAAATATTATGTTATCAAAAATACTACAGCTCTTTGAGGGTGTATTAATTGTCCACCTTAAGTCGATAAAATGTATATGTCGTCCACCCTAAGTTGACAAACTGTATCAGCCGTCCACCAAACCGTCACTTACCGTTTAAATATAATAACGCTAGATGGGTAATTTGGTCTTTTCATATGATACAAGTGATAATTTAACGATATACAAGTGATAATAAAAAAATTTAAGAATATACAAGTGATATTTTTAAGGGTAAAATCCTCGATTCATTATTATTCCGTTAACTTTCAAACGACAACTAACAATTTAGTAATCAGCAGATAATTTTTATCAATTTAAAATAAACGATTGATATATTTTTAAAATATTATAATAATTTTAATAATAAAATATCTATAGATATACAAATGATAAGATCCATTCAAAATAAGATGCATGTAAGGTCCAAAAACCACAACCACCGCCTGCTAATAAAGTTCAGAACCGCACTTTTTTCATACCAACGAGTCATGATTCTTATCCGATTGCTTGGTTGACTTGAAATCTTTAGATTGAGGGTGTCAGTGAGTAAAGTGGAGTTCCCCTGCAAGTAACCATATCACTGTCTCTCTCTCTAATGACAGCTCAGGTCCCATGTAATTTTTGTAGTCTAGCACTAGGCCTTACTGCTCCTTCACGCCTATGTATGCGCTGTCCTCTTTAACCTTCCCAATGTTTCCACGCCTCACCACGTGGCGCCCTCGCAGTGGCCTCCTCCCGCTACCTATTATAACTCCTTGTCTCGCAGGGGACACGTGGTCGCTGACGGTCGCCGTCACCAAGATCTCTGGCTGTCGTCTAACGTCCAGTCCGGGACCACGCCTGCTACCTAACGCCACGACAGCGTAACGGCTGTGCTCCGTTAGTGCCGACGTTAACCGCGGCCCACTGTTTGCGTCGACCTGAGGAACACGTGGCCTAGGCTCTTGGTGCTTTTCGGGGCCCGCAGGTCAATTTTGTTTTTTGTTCTTTTCTGGTGGCGGTTGGACACGTGGTGGTGTAGAATCGATTGTCAGCACATGCAACGGAAACTGGATGATTAACCGTAGTTACTTGGCTATGCTTTCGTTGGTTAATAATCCATATGGACGAATTTGCCCCTGCTCACATTCATCGTTGTCAGAAAATTCCCCACAACCCCTTTCTCACTGCATTTTTTTGTGAGCGCTAAATGTGACGACAGTTGAAATAGTTTTACTCTTGTTTCTAATTTATAATGGACGGATATTATTAATCTAGGAGTTGGTGATGTTTCATATATATATAGATATATATAAAATAATGCTCAATAATTTAATAAAAAAGTATAAAATAAGTTTGTAAGAGTTAATGATGTTTCACATATATATAAAATAATGGTCAATAATTTAATAAAAAAAATATAAAATAAATTCGTACAAAAATCATACTTGAATAATTTTAAAACGTACCTTTCAAGAATTAAAATAAAGAAGAAATGTCTTTTCAAATATTTGCGGTACAATGAAATCAAATAAAATGACATTTTGGGAAGGGGAGAGTGAGTTAGGCACGACTCTTTCCAATGCTCTTGGCTACAAAGCAACGAAAGGAGGAAAATCAAACAAGCTAAAAGGTTTTTCGTTTTGTTTTTGTTTTTGTATTTTTTTTTTTAAGCCTTCAAAACAAATAGTAGTCATTTGTGGTTGTGACTTGATCGGCATGACATGGTCATACTTAGAAAAGAAAGGACGGTGACGTCATTACAATATTTTAAAATAATAATGAGCTTGTCCTCTTTCGTCACTTTACACGAATCTATCTCTCCTTCCCAAACGCGGGACTTAGAAAACGACGTTAAATGCTGCACTTTTTCTTTTTTTTTTTCCTTGTTTTGCCATTTTGAATTTATTTCTAAAACCTCTCCTTTTTCATTTTTTCCTTTTCTGTTTTCTTTAAATATAAAAATTTTGACTCGATCATTAACTCCTTCTGTTACTACTACTAGAATATTAAATACTGCAACAGCAACAATAGCAATAAGCAAGCAAGCGAGCGAGCGAGCAAGCAAACTCTCTCTCTCTCTCTCTCACTTCTCAAATTCACAAAACAAATCGAATTCATTTTCAATTTCTCACTCTTAGAGCCTCAACAGTGAGTTTTCTTCATCAAAATTTCATTTGCTTTTCTTTGATTTTTCCTCTTTTTTTTTTATGGAGGCAATTGATTTGTTATTTTTTATTATTTATTAATTCTTAACTCCTCTGTTTAGTTTTGAAGAATATGTTTGTTTATTCTGCCTCTTTTTTTTTAATTTTATTATTTTCAAATATTTATGATCAAGTAGATATTTGAAATATAGGTACTCTATTATCAATAATCCGTCAGTATTTTTGCTGCATGATTTTTTTTTTTGGTTTATATTTGCTGTTATATATTATTGGATTTTTAAGATTAAGCATTGAACTGAGGATGATTCAACTTTGTTTGCGCATGCATGCATGTCGCTATGACGATTATGATGATCACGATGGCTATTTAATATTAATATGACTTTGTTCTTGTTGCTGGAGCCGGGAGTTGATCCGATGTGGATTGTCTTTTAAAACGAAATATATGTTTATCAAATTGTTTTCTTAAAATAAAAAATGATTTTTTATAACCACCGGGAAAGGTATGAATTAGGAGTCAAAATACGGATGCCAATAAGCTGAGATGAGCTAACATAGATTGTTCCTAGCCTTCACAAGTAATATTAAGCTTGATTTGGCTTATTTAAGTATATGAAATCAGTTCCGAAATCATGTACATAAGCAATATAGCATGTTTATTTGAAGTTTTGGGGAATTATGTTTTAGGAGTATGCGATCTAACTTTATTAAAAAAAAAAATTATCTAGATTTCAAATCGATGGATGAAGACTGTCAGACTAGATGGAAGTTGTTTAGTGGATCACACTTTGTCCTAATTCTCGAATTGAGATTGTTTTGTCAGCATATGAGATCATGCTTTGACTAAGGATTGAGCCAGGTTTGTTGTCTAAATGACAAGCCTATGGAATTCTTAATTTAAATTGAGTTAGAGCCAGTCAGAAGCTGTGAGTTAAATCGATATGGATAGAGTAGCTGTTATCACGTAACACTGGAAATAGATCGCATTGTTGGGGTTTGCCTACAAAGATGCAAAAATGTAGACTACAATTGCTTGTGTCATGTACCTGCACACAGACGCGCAACATTTTGCTCATTGTTGTTTTTCCTTGCGTTCTCCCTATTTTTGTGCTGAATGAATTCTGCTTGGTTTTCGATCGAATGGGTTCTCTTTATATAACTTGAAAATCTTACTTTGTCTTGTTATTTTCTCTATTGACTTCAAATATGCACGTGCACCTGTTTTAATTAAATGTTTGTGGAGATATGATTGAGTTCATAACTTTATCCTTGTGATTGTGGATAAAACTTAATTTTATAGCTATTTTATTGAAATGTACAAGCATGAAAGTAACATAATCTCTCAATCTACGGTTTGCTTGTGTCTGGCTCATAAATTTCTTTTTCCCACAGAAGAACTGGGGCAGTTAATCTTTGATGTCACGAAGCATGCACCAGAATAAATCCAGCAATAGTTCAGGAGCTAACAGCAATAATTCATTCACAATTTCTTCTCAACCTTGGTGGCGTGGTGTAGGGCATGATAGTATCTCCCGAGATATGTTACGAGGCGGCATTGGAAATATTTCTTCTCCAAGAGAGCCAATAAACGGTGGTTTAGTGGCCAAAACCAGAAAATCACAAGTTAACAGTGGGATGGATGGGGGAGCTGATGCAACGAAGGAAACGCTAATGAGTGTGGCTTCACAAGCAGGTTTCCATTTTTGTGCACAAGATCTATTCTTAATTGTGAATGTCTTTTGTTGTCTAAGCATAGGATATCCACATATATGCATGCCAAACAAGTGTAAAACTTATTTATATGCAAAAAGTTTTCAGCTTTAGTATTCATCATGTCAGCAATGTATACTACTATATTACACACTTTATATGATGTTGAGGTAAAAATTGCAAGCTTGAGTTTGCTAGCTAGTCTGGTTAAGTGTGTGAAATATATCGAAGACTACCTATCCATTTGATTTTGGTGAGTTAAATGGACTGAATTGAAGAATGTGGATTGATTTGTTTGGCATGTTGGATTTGATTGAAACCTTGAAAGAAGTGGCTCAAATGTTGTGATCCTAGAATGGAAGTGTATTTGTGGCGGTAAAACATGACATATGCAAAATAGTGAGGCAGCTATTTGCGAGTTGTGATCATTGTCTTAGGTCTTGGCATCCAATTGCTTTGCTTTTTGATTTCCCTCCCCCTTTTGTTGTTCCAGAATTTGTTTTTTCTCTGCTTTCATCATGACTAACTATGCTGTAAAAGGTTTTTCACCTCTATTTTATCAAATAGATCTTGTTTAATTTTCAAATGAAATATAAAATATATCTTGTTTAATGGTTTCTACATGTATCGATCAACAATATATAATCGTTTCTTTTATGAGAAAAACTAGCCTCACATTATGAACATAATAAAACTAGCCCTCACATTATGAACGTAATAAAACTAAAGAGATTCTACAATGAAACTAAAGAGATTCTTCTGTGGACAGATGGAAAATTTGGAGGACAGCAACCATCACAGCATTCTGTGTCCCTTATGCATCCCCATTCAGTGAATACCTCGCACACCCTTCACAGCTGGAGCTTGTTGGCCACTCTATTGTAATCTCTGTCTTTCTTTCATTCAGATGTACAAAATGCATGTCTCCATTCTCTTGTACACATACTTAACCCTCTATTTGTCTAATTTTTTTCAAAGTTACTGATGCTTACATGTGCTTAGTTTATGATGCTTAAAAAATAGCCATTTCAGAGTTTGTTACCATGTTCTTATTGCCACAGAGTGATTACTCAAGCTTGTAACTTTATTTCAGGCATGTGCATCATATCCGTATTCCGATTCGTATTATGGGGGAGCTGTACCTGCTTATGGACAGCAAGCTTTAGTATGCAACTCTTTTACTCCTGTTTATATTCTTAGATTTTTGCTTAATATATATTTGGTTGCTCAATTACTAAACTGTAATGCTTACAGATTCATTGAAGGCTCTATTTTTTACTTAGCATTTGTATCCCAATTTATTGGAGTTCACTTGTTTTACAATTGGAAAAAATGAAAATCTCTCAGCTTTTGTAAATATTTGGTCAAAAATATGCATGATGTGTGGACTTGGTTTCCCTGATGGAAGGGCTATCAGGTTAAACATAATGAAGGTACAGTTAAGTTAAAGTTTATTATATTAAAGTTTCCAATGGAAAAAGCTTTTACAATTTGAAAGTACTTAAGACCAACTTTAAATGGAAATAGAAAGTTGATATCATTCATTTCTCTCTCTTCATGTCCTAAATCCAGAGTTCTAATATTAGGATAATTAAGTTCTTTCAACCAAAATTAAAATAAGGCATATGCATGTGATAGAAACCAAATCTTAAGGTAATGAGAGATGGCATCTTATCTTTAGACTGTCGCTGATGGGTGAAACTCAAAATGTATCTAATTGTTTGAAAGATTTAACATAAAAGGTTAGAAATACTTATTGGCATCTTATATTCAGATTCTTACTGAAAACTTATAAAGCGGTTTACGAATCCATAGCAAAAAAGATTTTGCGAATACTGTTGCTTAGGCTGCAAGGATATACATGCTATAGATAATTGTGAAGGTAGTATGGACATTAAATATTTTTTTCTATTAAATAATGCAAAGACTTGGAATGTGTTATTCCTAACCAGATATTGTTTAGATCCATCCTCAAAGCATGGGCGTGCATTCAGCTAGAATGGCCTTGCCCCTGGAAATGGCAGAGGAACCGGTTTATGTAAATGCCAAGCAGTATCATGGAATTCTGAGACGAAGGCAGTTGCGTGCCAAGGCTGAGCTAGAAAGGAAACTGATAAAAGTTAGAAAGGTAACATCTGCCATGTCTGTTTATGTGTGCATGTCTGTATTTATCAGTTTACTTTTAATGTACAACACTATTCAGTACTTACCACATGCATTCTTTTTGAAAGTCTCTTTCACGATAAGCAATCGGTGATATCTGATGTGGTGCACAAAATACACTATATAATACAGTTGCACTTGTAAGATGCCTTTTTATTATCAAGTATTTCCATCTGAGGGAGAATGGAAGTGGCAGTTGCTTGCCTTGCGATTTTCTGTGTTGTTGCTCATCTGGATAGAAACAATAAATTGAATTGAATTAAAAGATGAACAATTTGTAATTTTAGCTTTCTGAACCATGTGCATCATTTGCAGAGCGATGGGTGATAAATGATAATCAACTTAAGATGATATTGGTATAAATATAGAAGAAATAGACAGCGAAGAACAGTAGTTATGTACCTATAAAAGAAAAATTTCTAGCTTTGGAAGGTTGGTCTTGAGTGTAACATGCATGATGCTCTTTGATTGAGGTTAGAATAAACGTAGTCTTTGAGGAAGGAGTGAAGACGGAAAATATGGGACACTTATACACATTTGGGGAGAATGCTTTTGTTAAATATTTATGAGAGTCTGTTGACTGGTTTTATTGGGAGAAGAGTTCTTTGTGGATATAGTTATCGGAAACCAATAACAAAGAGATAAATACTTTTAGTTGGCCACAATAGTGGTTGCTTTTACGGAGATCCATGTGAGATTAAGGTACAAAAAACTGACCTAATTGCATCCTATTTTGAGATTGCCTACGATGTACATGTGTCATTAAGATGCTTGATGGAAATTTTGTTTTGTCAATTTGACAACCTGAATACAGAGAGGCTGTTATTCAGTTGAATTTTTTCACACCATTTCAGGGAAAGCTATATTATCCTCAACTCTTCAGGGTTTAAATGTGTTTTGAGTTTATGCTGCAAATTCCTTTGAAAAGGTGAAGAAGAACTTTTGCCTTCACACGTTTCTTATTCAACATAAATTTTTACTTTATACTATACTTTTGCTGCTTGAGAGGACATAAAAAATGATTAATCTTATGGGTAATGGAATTCAAAATTAGCCTCTCGAGTCAACTTGTGATAGAATAAGAGAAGAAAGCAGGGAAGATAGTGTGAGGTAAGGAGCATGTGCTGCTGCTTGATTAAAAAAACTGATTTGAGAACCTTGTTCCATCTCTTATCATGGTACTCAGTAATGCTCAACTCAAGTTACCCAGAGGAAGTCTACTTCATAGATGAAACAGACTTATATTTCTTAGTCTGATGAGGCTATCTGTATACCTTTATGCAGTCTTTCATAAATCATAATTGGTGAGAATACCTAAAAAAGTACCATTGCATCCCCATATTCCATGTATAGGAATTTTACAGAGAGTTGCATTTGCTTTCTTGGGGTATGTGAAATATTTTTGTGTTAATAATTTAACTTAATGTTTTATCAACTTGCTATAGAGTCCATAGACTTGTGTGCAAGAAAGTGTTTGTTTTTTTTTTTTTTTTCGAAATATAGCTATATTCTATAGTTGCATGATTTCTGTTGCCTTGTTGAACAGCCCTATCTTCATGAGTCCAGACATTTACATGCTATGCGACGGGCAAGAGGTTGTGGAGGTCGTTTTGTGAATACAAAGAAGCTTGATAGTCAAACTTCTAATGGCACAGTTACCAATGGTACCAGCTCGAATGTTGCTGTTTCAACACTACCACCAAACTCTTCTAGCTCTGAATCTGTGGCAACCAATTACTCCAGGGGTACTGCTGATTCATCCACTGGTTGTCGAGAAGTAACCGAGCCCCAAGTGCACAAAATGCAACAGCAACAAAGGTGCTCCAATGGCAATGGCCAGACTTATTATGAAGGCAACGGTAACGGATGCTACCCACATCATCAGGGATTTCAGTTGTTTAAGTATCACTCGCTTCCAGATAATAAGGTGGAAGAAGGAGATTTGTCAGGGCAGCAAAGTGGAAGAATTGTGGAAAACAGGGCTCAACACAGGGCTCTGACCATCAAATGAACTCACAACGCAGTGAAAGAGTCTCTGCAGCATGGATGTCCGTTATTGTGCATATATAAATATATATATATTCCCCCACACTGTATACATGTGATCATATGTTGTATTCCCTAGGATCCAGGCATGAACTGGAGTCATTGACCCTTTATCTACGTGAAAGAGACAGACCTCGTTATGTATTTTCGCTTTTTGGTTTGCAGGCAAATCATTCTTGGCTTGGTTTCGATTATATTCATAGGAGCGAGAAGAGGAAGACAGAAATGGTAATAACTAGTGAGAGTTTGGCTTATTAAATTTTTATTATTATTATAAGATGTTTCCTTTGGTTGTACAAAGTGTGCGGTGAGCGTTGTGTGAAGATATATCTGAAATGAACGTGAAGACGAGCCGTGTAATCTCATTCTCACTGCATAATTAATATTTATGATGTTTGCTGATTCTAAATTGACATTTTTCCTTTCCCTCTCTACTTTCTACTGTAAAAGCTTGTGACCATTGTGGACATTTGTTTATGCTATGTCTCGGACAAAACTAATAACAATAAGAAATAATAAAATTGATGTGCTAACATTGTGCGCATGTAGAACATCGGGGCCCAACATTTGGGTCGGCCAGATTATTAATGTATGTGTAATCCAAAATGGCTCTAGTATGTGATGTCGGGGCCGCAGTGTATTGTTTTTATAAAAATAAGCTAAAAAGACAAAAATAGTGCCTAAAAAGTCTTCATGGGTTAGTTCGGTCCAAGACGACACAATGTGATGGCAATGTGAAAATGAGTTGATAAAAAGCTGGACAAAATTTAGTATGGAGCATTTGTAGCTTCCACACAACCCCCCACCACCCCCCCCCCCCCCTCTCAAAATCTCTCCCCCCTTCTCTCCTCTTAATAATGAATGATAGAATGAGATCTCTATGTAGTCATAATATTAGGACTGCGCTACAGTGATATTAAGCAATGAATCATGCAAAGGCTTGACTTCTTCGTCTTTTTTTATCTTGAGTTTAATACATTTATTTTAGGGTTATTATCATTTTACTATTTCAAAAATTGTCAAATATCAAATGACTATAACAAGTATTGTCTCCTATCATTTTTCTACTATATCTTTATAAAAATATCATTTTACTACTTTTTCGTTATAACAAATACCATTCAAATTGATATTTGAAGTAGTAAAATGATCAGTTAATTAAAATGAATATAAAAAAATACAAACATAATTCTTTTTGCTGGAATTATGAAAATGAAGCTTATTTACAAAATAAATTTGTCTTATGATTTTTTTAATAAATTTGTCTTATTATTTTTTTAATGAAGCTTTTTTTAATCATAAAGGGTAAAATTAGTATTTTGTTAGTCAACTAACTGGTCAACTAACGGTTGTAACAGAAAAGTAGTAAAATAATATTTGTTATAACGGAAAAGTAATAAAATAATATTTTTATAAAGATATAGCAGGTAAATGATAGGAGACAATACTTGTTGTAGTCATTTGATATTTAATAATTTTTGAAGTAGTAAGATGATAATAACCCTTTATTTTAAGATCCAAATACTATTATTTTATTTTTGTTGTAATTTTTTTTCATATATTCGTGAATTTTAACATGAACGTCAAATTTTAAGTTACAAAAACCAAAAATTTGAATTCGCTATACATTGTGGCAGCCCCAAAATCAAAATTATGGTTTTCAACACCAGCTATGTGTAATGAATCTGATCAAGTGTGCTTGTGCGCAATGACCCACGTGTTACTTGATCATTGGTCGGGTTATGAGATGCCACCCAATGATTACGTGACACATCTCATCTAACGGCACACACCTTACGGGAACTCCAATTACTGGTAAGTTTTTGGGCCAATATTGGCCCATTTGTAAAGCGTAAGGTGGTTGACTGGTACCCATCCATAGGAGAATAATGAATACACTGTATCGTACCAACTCTGTAAAATGGGTGAACACAAGTTGGTGAAAAGGAGACTGAAATTTCAGCTTTGGTGAATAAGGGACTCCCCTGTGATATGGCCCATTTCTGATCATGTAGGGCCTGTAACTACGCTCCTCTGATCTGAATTCTGATCTGCCAGCTTTCAGAGTTCAGTTTGTGTCATCTTTTCCAAATTTCCAATAGTGTCCTTGGCCGTTCATCGAAATTTTCCAAGACCAAAATCAAGGACTTTTGGTGGACGTTGAATAGTGTTCTTTTTTTGGTTTTTTGATATCGACGTTGAATAATGTTTGCTCTTGCATAATGCATGGTTCCCAAGACTAATGTATTTTCTATTTTTTATTTTTTTATTACCCCTAGCTAGCTAGTATGAAAAATGAAATTAGCCCTTGTCGAAAAGAATCCCAACAAGGGCACACTCTTCGCTTTGCCTTTAGAAAATCACAAGTGCAAAGCCTTTTCTTGCTTTATGCCATGACTGTATGTCGTGTGCATTCTCTTGTTTTGTTCAGCATCAAGCAGGGGTGGTAAAAATATTTGCCCTGTCTAAACTCGGACCACACCACGATATTGTGGGTTGGGTAATATTTAATTCGGGTATGAAGTCAAGTTGGTCTTAGGTATCACTCGATAAATTCATAATCTAAATTTTATTACAAAAATATTATAAAAAATATATTATTTTAAATATTTATATTTACTTGACTCGCCCATTACACATATATAAAGTTTTATACATTTAAAGTTAATATTTTCATGTCAAATTTTATTGAAATAAATTTGAAACTTATAAAATTATTAAAAAAAACAAAAAAACTATACATATATAATATTAAAAAATATAAAATCTGAATACCCAGATTAAAATCCGATCCAGGTCCAGGCATACAAAAATTACATCTGGGTCCAGTCTGGACATTGTGATACCCGAATCCGAATTTTACCAACCCTACCATCAAAGATGACAAAAAATATATGTTTATGTAAATTATTTCATTAGGGGAAAAAAAAATCAAATTTTGGATTTTACGTTTCCCCGTCTGTACATGAGACTCATTCCTCCCTTGTAAAATATTTGTAATTATGAGATAAATCTCAACTGTTTGATCGGTCTATATACGAGACTCATTCGTCTCTTGTAAAATATTTGTAATTATGAAATAAACCTCAATTATATTATGCGTAGATTTTGAGTTCTACTCAACAAACTATTGAACTATTTTAGGACAAAACTACGTTACAGATTCTGTAAGGTACAGACTGCAGCATCAGCCGTTGGATGTGGTTGGATGTGGAGTGAGAAACTAAACAAAAGAAAATCGGATGGTGGGATGACGGGAGATGTTTGTTACAGATTCTGTAACATAGACAGGTCCACTATTTTATCTTTGTATGAATTTAAGAGACTCCGGATAACCTCTAATTGCCAATAATTACTATTTTGCGTGTCAGAAGATTGTTTCTGCAACAAATTCAAAGATGATCCTTTTTCATCAATCAATTGTTGTCCGAATACACCCCTGACCCTCCACCCAATCAAAGCCGGCGTATCATATGTTCAGTTAATCATGTGAAAGAGTAGGTCCCACAACAAAGAGTCATCATAGACCCCCAACTTGCCCTGGTGTCGCTCTGTCCCACACTTAAAAAAGAAAAATAAGTCGGTTTAAAGATTCCGAATTGCAATTGTCAATTGCAAGTAAATTAAAGAATTAGGCTGGTGCTACGTTACGTTAAACGTAACTTACGCCACATATAGTAATAATTATGGGTTCCATCACAAAAATTGTTGCTGTGTGTGGAACGTACGTTACGTTAAATGTAACACGAAAGCGCAACGAGAACGCCGCGAGCTTAAGTGGGGGAGGATGTTGCGGACCGCCCAATTCGCTAGCTCAATTGGCCACAATTTTGGGCTAGAGAGCCAACACAAGGCCAAGAGTGCTAGCTTGGCCCAATTCCGGAAGGTTCTAGGCAACTCTAGCACATGTGAACATGTAAATATCCTAGAATATTTTATACAATTCCAGTATATGTAAATAGTTAGGAAATTGTAGAATATTCTAGAGTTTGGCAAAGTTAGGTAAAGTTAAGCAAAACCTCCCCTATAAATATGGGATGTCATTAGACATTTGTGTAGCGGAACCCAATTAAAGAAGTTTCTCATCTCAACTCAATCTCTTATGTCATCAAAAGAGGAGTCCCCATGTGTCATGCCAAATTTGCCACCAAGTTTGGCATTATATATGCGGAGAAATTCAAACCCCGGGAAAGAGAAAAAAAAAAAAAATGGCGACACTTCTGAAAAGAAAATGAAACAACAATTTTAAGCTTAGTGGACGGGTGCATTTTTATTTTAGCCCCACCTGTCCAAAACCAGCAAAGCAAAAAGCTGACCAACGGCCGTGCCGCCCTCAATCACAAACAAAACAAAGGACGCAGCCACGAGAAGTCTTTATCACCCACAATTCACATACCCCACTTTAAGTTTCAGTCCTATCTCTACCTCATGCATGTGCCATTGCCAGTTAAAGTATTCTAATTCCAGTACCATGCCAATTTAGCATGTCCTTTTGCTGGAAGCTTCAAGAATCAAAACTGAAAAACTGCATTAACGGCCGGCTTCTACCATTCTAAGAATATCTATTCTACAATCTGCAACACAAACTATTCAAATAGATGGATTTTAGGACATGCAACATTTACTTACTGGTTTTCTAACCTACACCAGAAGAAGAGTTCCCACTGATGTTGCACTAATGTGATACTAGTTTCTGAATAATCAATGTTCACTACTCGTACTTCCTAATTGTGTTGTGTCCCAATTGTTCAACCCGATACTTCGAATGCACCAGCGTGCATTTTGCTTACTGAAATTCTTGCCACACAAATCATGAATCATCGCTCATTGCCCATTTGGGAATAGTAATCGTTCAAACACTAAAACTCAGTTCTGTTCTAAAACAAGCAAAGAATCGTGGAGGTGAAAAAATTGAAATAAATCGAATGTCGTAGTCTTACGAAATCACAAGGAGAGCTTCATCAAGGCTCTTTTTTTCTAAATTATATAAGATAAGCTTAGAGAAATATTTTAAATGAGAAACCATGTTAGTGTCGATGAGGATGGGCGCTATTAGCTCAACTTATTGACCCCATTTAAACCATCTGAAAATGAATCAACTGTATAAACTTGGAGCCCTCTAGTCCGTCCAGGTGCTCCGCCTTTCAGTGAGGATACATCCAAAACGATTCTGTATTACATATAGATTGGTTAGTATAGAATCCAATCATCAGGTCCTTGATTAAAAAAAAAAAAAAAGAAGCAGCTTACAAGTTCTTTGATGCTTTTCCTTCAGCAGCCCCACACTTTATGACGACTTTGTTAGCAACTTTTGATACTGAATGATCAGCTGGCAAATCAATCCCTTTGGGTGCTGAAATACCATATTTAGATATATTCAACATCTATGTAAAGAATAAAACAAAATAAGAGCATAGGATGATAGAGGAGCTTTTCTTACAGGTTTGATGGTTGGTAGCAATACTCCCATCAAGTCCCAAGAGTTTCTGTACAAAGCAGAGATGTTAAATCAGGATATGTAACAAAAAGAAATATAATAAGATTATCAGAAATTTGCATTAAACAGTAGCAAATTACCTTAAGGTTCTCGTAACACTCTTCAAGTTTATCATTGTACAATATATGATCAAAGATGCCAGAGGATTTCCCTTGCTCAATCTCTTCCTTGGCATTTCGGAGTCGTTTTAGGATCTGATCCTCTGTCTCAGTTCCTCTGTTTACAATATTAAAAGTTGGAACCAGTACAGGGAAGAATTGGAATGATATAAGATCGAACTCACTAGCAGTATTTACCTTGCACGGAGGCGCTCCTCAAGCTCCTCCATTGAAGGTGGACAGATAAATATGAAAATAGCATCAAGAGGACTCGCCCTCACAGACCTCGCCCCTTGAACATCAATATCAAGTATGCATCTCTGCAATCAAAACAGAAAAAAGAAACAAAATTGAGTTTGCAAGCACAAATAGTTTCAATTTATCATCTAAAAAAGAGCTGTCTTATGGTATCCCTTGACATGGCTTCTACATTCACTAAACTAAAATAAAAAATCAATTATATTCCATGTCCTCTGAAAGCATACATGAATAACTTCTTCAATACCTAAACGAAAGGAGGCACTACTGAACGATATAACTAAAAACATTTAACCAATTTCACAAAATAGATTTCGATAGAACCACTAATGAATGCTTTTAATAAAATTGGCAAAGTATAGATAGAGTAATGTGAAACTGGTCAATTTAAAAGTTGCTGTTCCACTGCAACGTGCCAAAGACAAGAACATCTTGGTCCCATGTCTGACATTCAATTTTTGTGCTTAAGTGTCATTAACAAAGATAAAAAAATATATGGCCGTTCTGTTTACCTTTCCAGCATCTGCTACCGCCTCCACAGCTTCAACACTGGTTCCATAAAGATTTCCATGAACAGAGGCAAACTCGAGGAATTTACCATCTTTTATCGCTTTCTCCATAACACTTCGCTCAGTAAAGTGGTAATGCACCCCATCTTTCTCCATGGCCCTTGGGGCACGAGTTGTGTGGCTCACAGAGAATCCAAACATGGATGGAAATTCCTTCATGAGCATTGATATCAATGTACCCTTGCCTACTCCAGAAGGACCAGTAATAACAACTGGTTTCTCAACATTGCCGATCACACCTTTACTCCAGGCAACAACCTCAGCCCCTACCACTTTCTTCTGCTCTCTAACATATGGAGTGTCCACCTACCAGTATTTAATAGAACCAAACACGTAAATAACAGGAAAATCAAAGTGTTTCTAATCATAATTGCCATTTATTTGCTTAGCCCCTAAATTAAACAAAGTCTCAACAAACTGAGGAATAGCCTAAGTCCTCCAAAATCTAACCTCGAGAAACCAAAGGCAGTCATCTGAGCTTGAACCCTTCTTGATAACCAAAATTCGGTCTTCATTAAGAAGTACAGCTGAATGGCCTTTACATGGCCTGGGCTCTATTCCCCGCACAGCAGGAATCAACCTGCAAATATTACCAGAAATCAATTAAACCAAACTACTAACCAAATAAACCAAAGTAAAAACATAGTTGGAGCTACAAGCTCACCAGTTTCCAGTAGATCTGTCATAAATCTTAACTCCAACTGATTCATCAGACCCAGCAATGACATACTGTCAAGAAATTGTGCAAAGAATCATTAATTGATGGGAAAATTAACGCAAAGGGCTCTTAAAAAACACTGCATCAACATAATGAGTTATCTTACAGTTTTGTCACCAATGACAGTGGTCGTTTCACAGTCTCTGGACTTTAAACTAAAGCCACTTGAAAATCCATTACCATTCTGCAGATTATCCACAATGAAAGCTGGAGCTTCCCCCTAATAAACACAAACCAGCACGTACAAGATCACTAAAAGGAAAGCAAACCATTTTGATTCTTGATTTCCACCAATTGCTAAATTACATTCAAGAGAAAATGCCACTTCTTTCGTAATTTTCGTCAGTTTGATTCAAATGACAAACCAAAAAAAAAATCATGATAAAAAAGCTCACCATGGAGAATCTATGCCTCCAATACAGGATTCAGCCTGATCAATACAACATGGAGATATAAAAATATCAAATCAAAAGTAGACTTAGAGATCCTAGATCTAGCAATTAACATAAATGTACAAGCTTGAAGGGACATAAAGTGCACAGATTACATTAAAGCAAAACAATAAAAAAAGCCCATGTCTATGTCAACAAAACTGTGAGCAAAAATCCAAACTTCAGCATCATCAAATCAAAATAGACTCCAAAAATTGAAACCCATTTGCCCACAAAAAATCCCCATATCAAAACGGAACAACTAATTAGAAACCATCCAATTTTAGAATTCTCAGAAAATCATGTCTTAACTATAAAAACAAAACCAAAAAAAAAAACTAAAATCTGTTCATCAAACCCGCCATTGACACAGAAAACCAATGCACCAAAAATTATTTAGAAAAAAAAAAGGCCATGTGAAACAATAACAAGAAGGCAGCAGAAACAATAACAAAACAGAAAAACAGATAGAAAAAGCCGCGTGATTACCTGGGTAACAAGCAAAATACTCACTTGCTTAAAGAAACACAAAGCTTCAAGCGCTTGTTCAGTTATGTATGTATTTATACAACACAAAAAAGGATTAAAAAAAGGATTTTACGGTTGTCTTTGTGTTGTGGTGAGGTTGAAGAGGAGGAGGAGTGTGATTCTGTTAAAGAAGAAGAAACTTGGTATTGAAAAAATCAAAAGAATTATAATAATAAATATAATAAGAGAAGTTGCAAGAAAATATTACGAGCGTTTTCATATTTAAAGCGGTGGTGGCTTTTGGGTCGCATTCAATTCAAAAACAAAGACCGGCCCTCTTTTTCTGTGAGGTGCTTACGAAGCTTCTCTTTCTGTTTTTTTTTGCCCTTTTTTTTTTAAATATATTTATTTTATTTTTTTTTGGAAAAATGGATCTCTTATTGTGTTATTAGGAGTCTTACGAGTTCTAGGGTTTAGTTGTTGGGTGGCTTGTAGGTCATGAAGATTATTGATTTGTTAAGATTATGATTTATGCGACAAAGGCAAGAGGAGTTCAGATTCTATTTGAGTGGGATAATGACACCTATGTCGTTGTTCGGCATATGTTCATCCTATTTCCATATTTATTATCTCATTTTATCATTTTATTTTATGTTGGAAGAGACTTTTTTTTTTAATTACATGAAACTATTATTTAAAATTATAAAAGATTTTTTTTTATTACATGAGACTAACACTTAAAATTCCAACTTATATTACATAAGATTGTAATTAATATTTATAAATTTTTTTACTAATAATTGAAGCATATTTATTCCATTTATATTTCGTAAGAAAAAAGATGAAAAAACCAACTTTCCCTCAAATTTTAAAAACAAAAATTAAGTTCTCATATTACTATACTCGCCAAAGGCCAAGTGGCTATACTCAAAGGGACTTGATAGAATATTTTCAAGTATTTATTTTTAGTCAACATTTGATTTCAAATTTTAGACTTTATTCATATTTTACAGCTCACGTGGGTACAGATAATATTCAATTGTCATTACGTTGATTAAGATTAAAAAAAAGATTCAATTGCCATTGGGTTAATTAAAAAAAATTAAAAATGTAGACCATGTCGAACTCAAACTTAATTTAAATCTTAATCATCGTTTGCTCCAGCGATTAGTGGATAGTGTTATCAAGATCTAGGTTTTGAGTTTAAATAATACAAAATAAAGATATAAATTTTGGTCAGATTTGATCTAATTTTTACTTGATTACGTATAAAGAATTATAGATAAAATATTGATTAAAAAACAAATAGAAATTACTTCATAAAAAAATGGTTTATAAAATTCCAAAGATCAAAGTGTGCCTGGTCTGCGTATTCCTTTAGAATATGAGGATCGTATTTTGATCTAATCCGATTTTTTTTTTCTTTTGACTTTCATTACCGTTGGGCTATTGTTGTTATAATAAGAGTAAAATAATCATTTAACTATAAATTCTAGTTAATACACACACATATACATATATACATATACATATATGTATACATGTGTGTATTATGATCATCTAACTTCGATCAAAGTTCAACTAAATATTAAAATTTCCTTTTATGTAAAAATATACTTAAAGGGTATTGTGGCCTTTGTTAAAAATGATGGACCACTAAAAGATTTCTCTAAAATGAATTCCAAATATTTAAATAATTTCAATAGATAAAGAAAAAAAATGAGACAAAAAAGCACAATTAAATATGGAGTTTTGTGTTGAAAAACAATATTTTTCTAGAAAAGTTTCAAAATTACAATATCAAACTTCATTTCTTTCCATACAAGTCTTTTTTATTGTTATTTAGACAAATGGTAATTTAATTTCTTTCACATTTATATAATTACGGTTCTATTCTCAGACTTGTCGTTTTTACGCAAAAATTTTTACCATCTCGCAAGTCATTTAAAATTAAATTTCGATATATTTACAGCATTTACGAATCAAAATCATCATAGCAACTAAACTTTGAATTCGTTTTTTTTTTTTCAAGTATATTCGTTTCTAATTTAGCCAATTATTTTTACACTATCTATTTCCAATGAAATTAAGTTTAAAAAGTCCAACACAAAATCAATTATCACATTCAATCCAACGCGAAACAGAACAAATACTTGCAACAAATTTGTACAAATTCATCTATAGAAGTTGCGTATTGGCCAAGTTATTTGTGAGGGAGACCCAAAAAGCAATGTTTTTAAAATGGAAATAATAAATACTTGGGAGGTTTCTAGGAATTTCATATTAATTTCTTATCATTGACCAATTCTTCGAGTTTTTTAGATAATGACTGATAAATTCCAATGGGAAATTTCGTTTGGTTTGGTCCATTGAGTCGGTGGAATTTGGTCTAAAATTTGTCAAATCAGTGAGACCGAATGCTAATTCAAGATAATGGATTGTCAAATTTATGAGTACAGCTTACGCAAATCAATCGCCTTCACCATAGTTGTTACATCTGTATTTGAGCATACAGTTTTATTTTAAATATGAGATTATGAGGTATGATCCTCTCATAATCTTAATTCTTCCAAATTTTAAAAATACATATGTGTGTAATATTAATAAAAAAAATTATTTGAAATTTAAGTTCGTTATATTTTTATTTACTAACCACTAATCATTTGTATGTATTTTACACAGAAAACATTCAAATTATGACATAATCTTGACCTTTTAGACAATGTTAAAAATTTTATATCTTTTTCGTTAAATAATCAAAATTGTGGGAATAAATCAAAACAGTGATTATTACATTAAATATTATCCATGCATAAAATGAGCCTAAAAGAACATAATTGAGGTTATAGATGGTGTGATAAATTTTTCGAAATACAGTAGTGTATTATTGAAAGAAAACATTAATGATATTTATTTAAACATTTATTCATAAAGTTTTCATATTCCTTAATTTGAGTTTGGATGGCGTACCGGCTAAAGAATCTTCCATGGATATTCCAAGCTACGTGTCCAAGCGAACTGAAGTAGTTCAAACTTCATAATAAAGCAATTGTTTTAACCATTCTTCTAATGACATATAAATTTCATTAGAGAATAATTGATTAATTTATTATTATGTTGTAACTAATACCTAATTTCATGACACGTAGATGATGACTTTGAAGTTTCAATTAAATCCGATGACTTAATACCACTCAATCTTGTACCATGTTAAACCATTGAAAGTCATCTTTGAAATAAAATTAATAGAAAAATCGATGAGAGTAGGCCTAACTTGATTCATATTATGTTATTATACATTATTTATAATATCACTCACCTATAGTATTAGGATATTAAATATTGAGTTAATTTTTAATTAAAAAATTAAGAAGTAACGACAATTAAGATCTTCTGAATTCTTATGAATTTTTAAATATCTTATATCATAGTATATTATAGAAATTATGCATGATTATAATTTAATTTTTTATTTTTTTTACTAATCACTAATTACTGAATTTTTACTCACGAAAATTTTCAGTTAAGAGAGAATCCTAACCTGAATTAATTTTAGATGGTCAAAATCAAACCTAGTAAAAGACACCGAAAGTAAATTCAATGTACGTGAGCTTTCCTATAAAGAGTAGGAAATATTCGTGATCAATTTGAAAGCACCATTTGAGGATTAAAAAAGCTAGAATACTTTTTAACTCTTTGCTGTACAAGCAAGAGCCACTTTCTCTTCCTCCAATTGGGTTCCAATGACTTTTGTTCTTCTTTATTATGCTTGCCAATCAAGTGCCGTAGATTAAGCAACTAGAAAGTTCAAAATTGTATATTATTAAAATTTAGAATCTGTTTAACTTTGGATAAAGAATAGCATTATATATCTACAAGGAAAGGGATGGTGGTCATTATTTGACTTTTTGATGACTTGATTGGGAAACTTCGCAAGTCCATTAATAAATCAATTTGCCCAAGTGGCCTTTGGTGGAAGATTATACACATCATGTCTGTCTATTACTTTATCGTTATCATTTTATCTAAAATATATGTAAAAATAAAATATGTCGGCAAAACCCACTTGATTTTAAGTTTTTTTTTTTAACTTTTGTTGGTTGATTTTAAGGTTTTTTTTTTTTATTACATGAGATTATTGCTCAGATTACAACTCATATACATGAGATTATTACTGATATTTATAAATCTGACTATTACTGAGACCAACTTACATCAATGCTAATGGAGCTCTACTCAGATTTTAATCCTCACAAATATTCGAGAGATATCTACTCCTCACTCATGGGTAAGGGAGAAGACTGCCTTCACTCAAATTAATTGAGGAATAAAATACCCCCACAATGCTTTTGTGGGGATTCGAACTGCTGCCCTCCAACTTGGAGGGCAGCAACCCTGGCCACTCGGGCTGAGCCGAGTCGTTATTTTAAGGTTCTTGATTGGCTTGAATTTGTTTGTTTCATTGTTTTAATCACATATTCATTTCTTATCCACAGTGACCTTTTTTCAAAAAACTTTTTTTAACGTAAAGAAGTGGTTAAAATTTAATTTAATTCTTCAACTTCTATTATTCTTTTAAATTTGACTTTGAATAGTCAGTCAATGTTTGAATAGTCAGCCAATAAAACTACTCGAAAATAAAATAAATATGAAAATTTAGGATAGAATTAAAAAGTTCAAGCTCATGTCTTTTTTTTTTCATTTTTTCTAAAATAAATATTTGAATGGCCAAAACTGTATCAATAAAAAGTTCAATCACGCACCTATATCAATATATTATTATCATCTCATGATCTATTTGTAAATATAATTGAACAACTTAGCATGACTTAGCAATAAGTTTGGGGCACTCTAATCGTATTTTCATGTGCCTAAATCATATAACTGGTCACGTGAATAATTATTTATACATATCAAACATCTCGTTTTGATAAAGATGTAAAATTTTCACCGATTTGACAAATTTCACATGGTACGTAGAATTAGTCAACAGTTCTAAATTAAGATTATTTTTTTCTGAATTAATAATATGTGTACAATGATAGGTCTATTGATATTTACATTAGATTTCTACCAGTGTCAATTATATTTATTTTATAATAGCACAACTTAGATATTTACTCTCATTACTACATCTATTCTATGGTAGCACAATCCAAATATCTACCCCACAATGACTTAAAGATATCTCATATCAGCTCTACCTACAAGCCAACGGGGGAACTGTATACCTCCACCCAAATTTTAAGGAAGACGCGTGAGTCCTCTTAAGAATACTGGAACCAAAGCTTCACACCACTCGGTTTTTTTAATCGAGTGGCTAAATTAAGATTATTTTAATCAAAATCAAATTAAATATGATTATGTTTTAATCCAAGTTTCTATTAGTGAAAAATAAAGAGAGGAAATTAATCAAAACTTGGAAATTTTTAGAAAAAAAATTAATTTGGGGGTATGCATTGGTTATTTGTTTATTTATTAATTAATAAAATATACAAATAAATTCTCCTTCATCAAGAGTTGGAAAGTTGATACTAATTGTTAAATTATTTTATTAAATAATAATTATTTAAAAATCCGAGTGGCTAAATTAAGATTATTTTAATCAAAATCAAACTAAACACGATTATGTTTTAATCCAAGTTTCTATTAGTGAAAAATAAAGAGAGGAAATTAATCAAAACTTGGACATTTTTAGAAAAAAAAATAATTTGGGGACATGCATTGATTATTTGTTTATTTATTAATTAATAAAGTATACAAGTAAATTCTCCTTCATCGAGGGTCAGAAAGTTGATACAAATTGTTGAATTATTTTGTTAAAGAATAATTATTTAAAGATAGTATCTATGTTGGAGCATCTCAATATTAAAAGGGAGCTGCTACCTTACATCTAATGTAAGGTAGAACCCTCTCTATTAGTTATGGGTTCAAATGAGACACACGACTCAATTTATCAGGAATGTACCTTACCTTAAATGTAAGATATAGAAATTCATATTAAAAAATATTCCAACTAAGCTAGACCTTATTTAAATTAGTCTTCTTCAATCTTTTATTTGAATGTTAATTGTTAAAACTTTTTTTTTCCTTCAAAAAATGACACCATTTACACTTTTTCCGGTACTTGTCCGACAAAGACTATAAGCAATTTCATGGAAGAAATGAATGCATCATTTATTTTTCATTTTTCATTTTTATAACAGCAATTGGAGAAAGATTCTTCTTCTAGAATCTTCTTACCATCTACATTTATTAATTGTGTGGTTTCAATACAACTTTGATGAAATCAAGGAATTTATTTAAAGCGTTTTTTCTTTCACTTGAAGTTTAAAGAAAAATTATAATATTTATGCAATTTTAGGGGGAAAAGGAAATTTTTTTTTCTTAAGGATGGTAAAATCTTTCACGGGTTTGGAGTCTCATGAGATCTCATTGTAAACGGGGTGAGTTTTGAATAATAAAAAAAAAATGATCTCTAAATTCTTAATGGGATAGATTTGGTTTTCTACTTTCCACCTCACCTTCCACTCTAATTCCCATTATATATGATTTTTTTAATTTTTGTTCAATAATTTTTGTTTTATCAATTATAATATAGGTTAATAAATTTTCTTTTTATTTTACTTAGTATAAACATGTTATAATTAAAAGAAAACCCTACATTTAATTTTTATTCAATTCTAAAATATTATTATGTTTTCTTTTCTATCTCAAGATGCTAATCTTTTCAAACTTTTTTTTAAATTTTGATATTATTTCAAGATATTATTTCAACATTTTAGAGATTTTTAAAAATAATTTAAATACTTTATGATATGATAATGATTTTATTTAAGTCTCTAATTTTTAATTTACTAAAATCATTTATCCATACATACTATAAAATAAGTAAAAATGAATAGGGTGAGAATAGGGAAATCATTCCCCTCATCGAAATTCTCCATCTTACCCCACTAAATTTATTAGGAGACATGGTGGGGAATATAGACGAAATTTTTAATGGAGTGGAGAATGGGAAGGCCTCCCCACCTCCACTCCACCCCATTGACACTCTATTTTTTCTAATTATGCAAATCCTGAGTCATTAATTTAACATAACAAAGGGAATAAAGCATAATCTCTCTAGTTTAGGATTCAATCTCATGCAAATTAAAAGAATTAAATGCAATAATAATATTATTAAAATTTAGAATATATTCAACTTTAGCTAAAGATAGGGATGACAATGGATTGGGTCTGATCCAAGATCTAAATCCAATCGGATCGGATTTGGATCGGTTTAAAATGGATTTGAATCGGATTTGGATATCGATGTACGGATGTAAGATGGATCTGGAGCAGAAATGGATCTATCTTAATATATAAATTCACGCATCTTTTAATTTTATTTTATTTTAAAAGTTTCTTAACAATTGTGGAATTATAATGATAATAAGTTTTATTAATAGCATATTAGTAGTATTTACCATGCATTTAAACTCTTAAAACCTAAAGGTTAGTTTTGTAAATTTAAAGGTCAGCCAGCTCCAAAGCATATACATGCAATATTCAAATTGCAAGTCAAGTAATATAACCTGGCAATTTATTTTATTATATTGGCCAAATAATTTTTAAGGAATATAGTTATTCATATATTTATCAAATATGGTCATAATAAAAATAATAAAGGACTGAATATAAATCATATTTAATTTATATGCCACTATCTAATGTTGTAGGAATGAGGGTAAGTGTATCGTGGATATTAGAATGATGAATGAGACAATAGAATATTAGATTGATCTTACTCCTGCAATTACTTCTTAATGATATTTTATTATCTTTCTTATTTGTTGGTTTGGTGTAAAAGTATAAGCTACAATATTTATTATATTTTTGAGAAAAATATATAATTTATTTGTTATCAATACATTTTAACCTTCAATTTTCAATCTAAAAAATTATTACTTTTTATTACTGAATTTTAAAATTCATGACGAATTTAGAGCAGATTTGGATTTTAATTTTTTTTCGAATTTGGAGCAGATTTAGATATTTGTTTCTTTTCTGAATATGAATATGTAGCGAAAAATATGGATTTATGATGGATTTAAAGCAAATACGGATCTTGATTTTTATTATGAATTTGGATATGGAGCAGAGTAGATCCAACCCATATCTACCCCATTACCATCCCTAATTAAAGAATATCACTATACATTTAATAGGAAAGGATCAAAGGAATGGTCATTGTTGACTTTTTGATACCTTGAATTGGCAACTTCACAAGTCCATTAATAAATCGATTTGTCCAAGTTGCTTTGATGCAATAAATGTGAACATTATGCACATCATGGCTCTATTTATTAATTGTTATCATTATATCTACAAATAATATATGTCGGCAAACCCTCTTGATTTTAAGGTTTTTATTAACTTTTATAGGTTGATTTTAAGGTTCTTGATTGGCTTAACTTGGTTTATTTCATTGTTTTGGTCACAAATTCATTTCTTGTTCAGTGACATTAATATATATATATATATATATATATATATATATATATCATTGAGATGGTTAAATTTTGATTCAATTTTTAATTCTTATTTTTCTTAATATTTAACTTTTAATATTCAGTCAATAAAACTATTCGAAAATTAAACAAGTATGTAAATTTAGGATAGAATTAAATTCAAGCCCGTAGACTTTGTTTCATTTTTGGTTTTCAAAATAATCATTGTAATGGCAAAAACTGTAACAATAAGAGTTTAATCACCCACCTTTATTAATATATTGTTATCATCTTATGATCTATTTATAAATATAATTGAAACTTGTCATGACTTAGCAATAAGTTTGAGCACTCGAATCAAATTTTCATGTGCCTAAATTTTTGTCAAGAAAAAATAAGAAGGCATGACATGTTAGCTGGATGGCATAAGTAAGATGTTATGCAAATATGCTAGTTTTTCATTTCTTGAGTTCACTTATTTGCATAACATAGCATAACATAATGATCAGTTTTCTATACAAGAAGATAGTTTCTAGTGTGAGAGAAGATGTAGATCTATTTATAGATTTGGTGTTATTAGACTTTTGGTTGTGAGAAAAAATACTAGTGATTATAATAATTTTTCACATATTGAAATTTTCTCTTCGTTGTCCTTGGCGGCCGTGGTTTTCCTCTAATATAAGAGTTTTCCATGTAAATTCTTGTGTGTGTAATTGCTTTTATTCTCCTTTTATTTTCTATTTATTATTTGTTTCATATTTTTTCTTGCAAGATCTTGGTGTGATAAAATTCCTTAATAACTGGTATCATAACTAATTAAGGTTGCAGTGTAGAGCAAAGATGTCAGTAATGAGGTTTTCCAAACCTGTGAAGGTAGGAATAGAAAACTTTGATGGAAGAATTAATTTTGCCTTGTACCAAGTTCAAGTAAAGGATATATTGATTTGATATAGTTATACAAGGAAAGCAATGGCGATGTAAACCTTATTCCTACTAGTGGAAACCCCATAGATGTGTAGACAATCAAGACACTTTAAAGAAGATTATTGGAATGGAGTAAGTTTTGCAAATAGCTCTACATTAGTAGATGAAGATACTGTTAATGCTACCTATTGGTGTGTCTCCTTTCTTTATGAAGACTAGTTTATCCTAGAGTCCATACGATTTACACCCAAGGTGGTTTGATATTTTTGCAAGGTGTATGGTAGAACTTTTATATTGATGGTTGAGGACTCTCAAGGAAGCCAAACATGAGAGTGCATATTTTCAACAAGGTGATTGACATGTGCTGAATATATGTACTCTGGATAAGGTGGAGTATGATGATTCTCAATGCAAAGAATTATGGCTGTTAGATAGAGGATAAGATTTTACTTGTGGTGGAGTGATTCTCATAAGCCCTATATGAGTGTGGTTGTGGTGGAGTAAAAAGTTGGAGATGTCATGGTTGTTTTGATACATGGGGGATCATATTTTATCTTTTAATTGAAAAACTCACCAAGGCGAAGGTTGTTACGAAATATATCTTCTTTTTTAATAAAGATATTTCCTAAGCTTTTATTATTTAGTAGTTTTCTTATTTAAAAGGATTCCTATTTAAGGAAAAAGTAATTTTTTCAAAAAAAAAGAATACAACTTATATAAGGAAAAGAATACTTCTCCTATAAGAAATAATCACAATCTATAGGGAGATTGAGTTCACTTATTTGTATAATAGAATCTTTGCAAGTAGATAATTTTTAGTATGAGAGCAGTTGCAGGTTTATTGAGAGATCGAGTGTTATTAAAATTTTGTATATGAGAAAAAATACTAAAATGATAGTGAATTTTTCTCTTGTCATCCTTGCGGCTGTGATTTTTCTCCATCTTATGTTGTGTGATTGGTTTTATTCACCAATTATTTTCTGTTTATTATTTGTTTGATATTTTTACTTGCAAAATCTTAGGTAGGATTAAAATTCCCTATCAAGAAAGCATGCATGTGAGCTACATGATGTAAGTAAAATGTAAAGAAGATATGTGAGCAAAAAAGCATGTATGTGAATTGCATGACATAAGTAAGATATTGTGAAGGTATGCAAGTTGGAAGCATAAGGCATGACGTAAGTATGAGGTCATGAAGCCAAAATAATCGTGATTGCAGAAGAAGAATCTAGGACGCATTATCTAGATCCAAAAGAAAAATCGAAAAGCTTTAGAAACCTAACTTCAGAAGTAGATAAATATTGACATTGGAAAAAACTCTAATTAAGTGGTAAAAACCGATCAAAACAAATATTAAAGACTTAGGATACTTAAATTGTATTATAAATATGGAGCTCTTAATACATAGAGGGCACAAGCAAATAGCTAAGAGGAAAAAGAAAAACTTCATTGTAATTCTCATTAAATAGTGAAAGTTGCAATGTCTATTCCTATGGACATAGGCTAAGCATTAAACCATGTAAAATCTCTATGTTTTGGTTTTTATATTGTCCCAATTTATTTAATTTTCTAGTTGAAAAAAAGATCAGCGTCAACATAAATCATATAAAATGATCATGTCAATAATTATTTTCCTAAACATAAAATACATATCAAATGTCTCGTATTGATAAAGATGTACAATTTTCTCCGATTTGACAAATTTCACATGCGGCAGATCTTAATTAAGATTATTTGTTTTAATTATCAATATATATATTGAGGAGGCTTTTCCTCTAGTTTTTAAGAATGGTGAGTTTAGCCGGTTTTCCTTCATCCCCCAATTGATGTTTACTGGGACCAATTACATCTATTCTAATGATGACACAACTTAGACACTTACCCCACAAAAACTAAAAGGGATATCTCATATTTAGGGGAGATGTCTACCTCCTCCCAGATTTTATTTTGGGGGGAACATATGAGTCCCGATAAGGGTATGCAAACTATAGTTCTCACACCATTTGACTTCTTAGCTGGTGACTAAATTAAGATTGTTTTCAATCAAAATCAAATTGAATGTGATTATGTTATAATCCAAGTTTCTATCAGTAAAAAATGAATAGAGGAAATTAATCAAGCTTGGAATTTTAAGAAAAAAATATTTTGGGGCATGCATTGGTTATTTATTTATTAATTAAATAAATATATAAGTGAATTCTCCTTTAGTTTAGGGTGGCCAAAGCTGATACTAATTGTTAAATTATTTTGTTAAATAATAATTTTTTAAATTATTCTTCTTCAATCCTTTATTTGAATATTAATTGTCAAAACTAAGGGTAGGCAAATTGGATTTCGGTTTGGGTTGTTCGGGTTTCGGTTTGAGTTTCAACCTGTTCGATTTGTAAAATTCAAACCATTAGGGTCTGAACTATAAATCCGAACCGAATCGAATCGAATTAAATTTAGTTCGGCTCGGTTCGGTTTAGGTTATAAATTCAGGTTCATTTAGTTTGAAACCCTAATTTTACCATTTCTCGTAATCTCATTCCAAATTAACTAAATAACATAAAGAATTATATATTTAACAATTAACAAAAAAATAACAACAATTAAACAAAAGAAAATTAAAAAATTAACTAAAAATTAAAAAATAAATTATTAACAATTAATTAATGGAAAATCAGAAAAAGAAAATAAATATTTGGTAGTGGAGGAAGAAAAGAAGAATAAGAAGATGTTTGACAGTAGCATAAGGAAAGAAGAAAAGGAAGAGATATTTGGCATTTGCCAGTGGCGTAAAAAAAAAGGAAGAAGAAGATGAAAAAAAGTGGAGGAAAAGTCAAAATAGCGGCTGAGAATAAGAAAAGTATGTGTGTGTGTGTGTTGTAATGTGGTAGAGTTCTAAAAGCGTTTTTTGAATTATTTTTTGAATTTATTATTTAACCCGATAGGGTCGATTATTCGGTTCTTGTTTAACCCGAACCGAAATATAACCCAATTAGGTTTGAATTTTGAACCCAAACGGGTTGTAAATCTTAACTTGAACCGAACCGAACCAAAAATCCTTTCTTTAGATGCTTTGAGATATGCCTTGTTAGTTTTGAGAGATTTTGGATATGATCTGCTGCATAGTTAATAATCACTAAAAATTACTGGATATGTTTTCTGTTTGACAGCTCATGAGGGAACTAAGATATTTTCTCTACTGCAGGTGGTTGTGGGGTAATGTGTCCATCTTTGATGTAAAATCTCAAAAAATCAATTTCTTCAAGATCAATTTTCATCTTGGTTTCGGATAATGTCAAACCATGTCTGTGTGTCAATTTCTTAAATATTAGAAGACGTTCAGCGTGCTATTCTTCATTATGACTGAAGATTAAAGCATCATCAATGTATACCAGACAAAATTCTGATATAGACTTGTGTACTTCATCCATCTTATGATGGAATTCTAACAGATTATTTTTAATCCGAAAGACATGGCTTTCCATTCTTAATGCCCATGTGGCACTATAAATGTTATTTTGTGTATATCCTTATCTTTTATCCCAATTTACCAAAATCTAGACTTCATATCAAACTTGAAATAAATTTTACTAGATGCTATCTTTTTTAGAAAATGAGTTCTCTAGGTATATGGTATCTAGTGTCTGGTAGGCAATCATTTAGCTTTCTACAGTCAATGACTAACCTTTTTTTCTCATGGACTTGTTATGAATGCTTGTTTACATAGAATGCTGGGCTAACCCAATAGGGCTTGGATGGTCTGATAAGTTTAAAGTCCAATAGTGATTGAATCTCGTGTTTGCACAATTTCTTATCATGATGCATTCTTAGATAAGAGACTGCTTAATGTGGCATAACCTATCATTCTTTGTAAGAAAGTGAGACAAAATAATTTTTTCTAGACCAGAACTTGTTTGGAATATCTGCACAGCACTGCAAGAGTTTTTTGTACTGGACTTTAAATTTCTAGACCAGAGTTTTTTGGATTTTACTTTTTTCACCCCTCCCAAAGAGGAATTGCTGCTCAACCCATGGAATGATGAAAAAATGAGGTTTGTTGTCAACAAGATTAAGAATAATGTAGCCAAATCCTTCAGGATGAAATGTGAATAGAGCAATGAGACTGTGAAAATCTGTTACAAGCTGACTTATGTAGGAATATAATAGCTTTTTCCCATGGATGATTGATAAGACTACTCCCATATCAATTAAGGTAATGAGAATAATTTGTTTATCTTGTGAGAGTTAGAGCATCATCTTTACATATGGCTTGAATGCTGGTCTAGATTGCATCATAAGATCAACAAGTCGCTCTTCAGAGAGTGTAAATACTGGCTCTTCTTCTGAAGATTCTTCTAAGTCATCTAATTCAATGGATGCATCAGACTCTTGTGGTTGTGAGTCAATTGCCAATAAGGCATTCTCAAGATTATCAGACCAAGTGTAGTAGTCATCGTTGAATTTTAGATCCTCAATCATCCGTAGGAGCTTTGTAGGAATTTTCCTTTTTGACTTGCATTGCTTAACATAATGTCCTTTTTCCTGCAAATAAAATGCCTTCTTGATTTCTTTGGAAATTTTTGCCTTTTGACAAATCGATGCTTTCGTCCTTTGTATGATTTCTAAGACCTTTTTCATTTGCCATGGAATTTCTTTTGGCAAGACCATGAGTTTTCAGAATCGCGGCATCTAAACCTATTGAGTTTTGCATTGCAGTATTTGGATAGAAAAGGCTTCTCTATTTGCTTCATATTTTTCTTGAGCTCTTGATTTCTGCGATGGTTTTGGATTAATTCTCTTGCCATCCGGTACAACTATAACAGGCTGAAATTTATCAAGTTAGTGAGTCCTTCAGTATTTAATTTGGCTTCAAGTATTTCTGCTATTGGTCCAGGCATATTAAGTATGAACGTCCTCTTAATAGTATCAGTTGGTTTATTAAAAGCATAGTAGAGACGTTCTCACTCCATATAGTATTCTTCAAGTTGTCTGACATCTCAGCATTTATTTTATAAGAACTGCTTCTCTGTTATTTTTGTTTCTCTTGGTCTAGTCCCTATAAAATCCAGAATTGGATTATTCAAGATGGACGCACAAGGATCTTTTTGGCCTAGCATGTATTCTTTATGTATCTTGGTCAACCGAGTGTTCTATCATCTTCTGAATGAGCCTACAAATCCTGCTACAAGCCTCGTCATAGCAGTTTGTTATTTGAGGTGTGGAGCTCATTGACATTCTCCCTCATACCAAGCCATCATTCGTTCTACGTATGTATGTCTTCCTTATAGCTTGACATTATTTATATTCCAATATGGTTTTGATGTTGGAGCATGTGGAATCTGTACTCTTGTTTCCCATTCTTTTGGTTCTTCCATTGGCTGATCTTGTTCTCAATGTTGCTGTGATTGTTGTTTTTGTTGAGATTGTTAAGGCTGCTATTATTGTGGATCAACTGATAAAGAGACTCATGAGTGTTGTCTTGTCTCAAAGGTTGATTGTGGAAATCTTCTTTTGGTATCCACTTAAGTTGGATTAACAGGATAATACAGTCTTTCTTCTATCATGATTGGCCTGGGTGATAAGGAAGAAGGTTCTGCAGTCTGGCTTGATTCAAGGTGTAATCTAAGTCCGAGTCTTTAATCTCTCAGCTAATGGCTTTCATAGGCCATGGTTGGACTGGTGGCATTTCATAACTCCTCCAAAATATTTTTGGATTATTTCCTGAAGAACTTTCTTCCTAAACATGTGGTGGTTTGGAAGGCTTGTCCTTTTTCCCGGAGATGTCCTCATGTGGTAGAACTACCGAATAGTACTCATTTATTTGGAAATGACTAAAATTTCTATTAATATAAGTAAAATTTGCAATAAAGCTACAAAATTATATTCTAAAAAAATCATGTCTTTTGTACTTTCTTTTAAATTCTAATTTTTAAAATAAATAATTCAAACACGCAACTTAACTTCTACAAATTAAAATCTAAAAACCTAACAACAATAAACTTATAAACCCTAAAACTTTATGGTTTTGATAGTTGGAGGCACTAGAGAGTTCACGCTGCTTGTATACCACCACAATCGACAGCCTTCGTGTGCATAAGTGCCACTAGCAACTCCGAGCTCCATTGCGCTGCCACCAGTAGAGTGTCACCAACCGTTAATTGTGCTTCGTAGCTTTGTGTGGCATGTATATATATATAATCATTTTCATGTTGGACTCTGCATTTTTTTAATACGGATACGCACTTAAAGCCTGCAGTTTAAGAGAGTTAAAAAATAATTCTCTTAAATCTCATGATTTAAAAATATGTCCGCATGAAAAAAAAAAAATGAGGTGCCCGCACTAAAAAATAACTATGAATATACACACACATATTTAGTACTGATGTGGTTGAGAATCTTGAAGGAAAGTTATTAAGTCATATGGTTTAATTAGTATAATGTTATTACACTATTAAATCATATAACTTAATTGCTTTTTCAGGCTTTAACAAATTCAAGATACTAGATTTTGGTATATATATATATAATACCTTGTCTATATATTTATAAAAAAAATTAAAAAAAAAGAGTGAGAATAAGTCCAAATTTGAGCATCATATCATCAAAATTGATCCCAGAAATCGAAAACGCTGCCCAGAATCATTTCCTAAATCAAAACAAAATAAAAAGAAAAAAAACGTGAAGTTTAAAATTCTCATAAAATCATGTGTAAAGAACAAACAATCGATTAAAATAATGCAATAAAATAAAAATCAAACAATTAAACTAAAACCTCAAAAAATTAGCCAAAAGTAATGGATCAAGCTAGCCACCGACAATCTGACATAAACAAGCGATGCAAAAAAAATCATCAAAAATAAAAAAAGAAAAAGAAATCATAAACAAAACAGAAAGACAAGTAAATAAACCCATGTTATTTATTCCGTGTGTAACGAGCCAAAAAAAAAAACTTGCGTAAAGAATCATAAAAATAAAGAAACGAATTAAAAAAGATTTTTGTTTTTCTTCTTTGCAATCTCAAAGCTAGTTTTGTGTTAAGGGTGAAGAGGAGTGCGTATCAAATAAGAAGAAACTTTGTTTATATTAAAAAAAAAAAAACACACACACACACACAACAAAAGAATGACAATAGGAAGAGAAGAATATGCAAGAAGATATTAGGAGCTGTTTCATATTTAAAGAATTAAGACAACAATTACGTGCAACAAGTTTGTACAAATTAATCTAGAAGCGTGTTGGTTAGGCTATTTGTGAGAGACTTTAAAAAGATAAAGTGGAAATAATAAAATACTAGAGGGACCAAAATTTGAACGAGTCTATCAGTCTATGAATCTCAAATTAATTGCTTCTCATTGACCCATTCTTCAAGTTTTTGTATAATATTTTATATGGAATTTTCATATGGTTAGGTAATAGGTTACCTTGAGTCCATGGAATTTACACTAAAATTTGTCAAAATCAGTGAGATCAATTGCTAATTCAAGATGTTAGGTTGTCAAATTCACGAGCAATTACTTGTCCAATAAATCGCCCTCATGTGTAATTGTGGGTCAAGTGGACACTTTTTAAAAAAGCACCAACATAAAGATCCAAATTAGCTCACCTATCAGTCACAGAATTATCAAATTTAAACAGTTGAACCACTGTACTCATACGCGCGATGAGAGTAGTATTATTTTCAACTAAAAAATTTAAGAGGCTCAATGTTTATGCCCATATTTTTAACTAGCCCAACCCATTGATATAAACGAATGAGCTCCGAGCTTGTTGACCCACATATAATAATATGTCTTAATTTAATTTATATAAAACAATACAAGTTTTAATTTTCGTCAAACTTGAATACTGCAAAATAAAAGATGACTTTTGCTAACTTAATTATTATCCGATTATTTCTTTTATATATAGAGGCCACCACTCAAAGGTAGGCGGAGATAAAAAAAAAAATTATATTGGAGGAGGTGATATAATATCCTCAAAGTCTTCTCTCTTCATCCTCCAAGTCTTCTCTCTTCTTCTCTCTCTTATTATTTATTTATTATCACATTACTCTTGATCTCTAAATTAAGCATCAAAGTATCTAAGCCAGTAGCACTCCTGGTAAATCTTGATGAGTTATTGTTTTGCAAGATTCTATCCACCAAACTCTTCACTTTTAACAATAACAATTCTAAAGACATCAAGCTCTCTCATAACCCATTCCCTAAGTAATTAATCCGATATTATTGTTGGGCCCAAAGCTAGCTGTAGAATATTTGGGACCTTAGGCAATTTTTTTTTGTTGGACATGTTTTTATTTTATGATTTTGATACTCAATGAAATATAGGACTTAAAGTTCATTTCATCTTTAACTCTTGAATTTCAATGGTAATAAAAAAGATCCTAAAAATTGTCAAAAACAAAACCTAAAAAAAAGTCAAGAATGAACAAACAAATAAAAATTTCAAAAATTCTTACTATCATTAGAATCATTAAAAAAAAGCAAACAAATAAATAAGAAAAATATTATTTGTAAATAGAATATTTAGAATAGTAGCAATTAAAAGTTGAAATAATGAATTGATAATCAGATAATAGATATTGACTTTATATTTTAAGAAACTAATTATTTCTTTTTATATGAACCAATGAATGTAATAATTTTATTTATTGAGAAGGAGGCAAGAAATTTTTTTTTTCTCTACTGCTTTTTGACATTATAAGGTTTTTAAATAGAAATTAAGAGGAATATTAGAAGTTAAAGATTCCAACGTTAAATAAATAAGTTTTTTTAGGAATCTCAAAAGGTAAAGAATTTAATTAATTTTTTAAAATACTAATAATGAATGAATTAATAGTTAGATAATATTACTAATCATATCTCTTTAACACTAAGGTTACCAAATATCTATTTTGTATAAAAAGTAATCCTCAACTTTAGAATAATTATTGATTATAAAGATGTATAATAATATTTACTACAATACGTAATTTAAAAAAATTATTTAGAGAATTGTCAAGAAAATACTCAAAAAATAAAATTTTCCTAAAATATGGAATCTTAGATAATCGCTTTGTTCGCCTATATTTAAAGCCACCCCTTATTGTGCCAAGTTTTTTAGTAAACACTCAGTTTGTTAGTCACATTAGTATTGCATCAAATTAATATTCAATGTGTGCACTATACGGCATAACAACTTTTTTGAATCTTAATAAAGTTCAAGATTTTAGATTAGATGAACACTTATATGTAGATTTAAATTATCTAGTCCAAGATTTTAGACAAGATCTATATATAGATCTGGTCTTAAATTCTGAATTTTATTAAAATCTAAAAAAACTATTAAACTATATAATATAATAATATAATGACCATTTGATGTAATAGATTTTTCAGACTTTAACAAAGTTCAAAATTTTAAATGAATAAGTTCTATATGTATATAGATATATATAGAAAGAGAGAGGCATCATTTGCTATCAATTTGAATGCACCAATTTAGGCTTAGAAGCTGGAGTGCTTTTGAACTTTTTTTTTTTCTTTTTTTGCTCTCTAAGTGAGCAAGTCCTCTTTTGCCAACTTGGTTCTAGTCACTTTTGACATTTGCTTATTCATTTATTTGTCTTCTTTATTATCCTTTCCGATCCTTTATAGATTATACAACTTGATTTCGAGATTATTGATTGGCTTGATTTAGATGGATACATTGTTTATTTCATAATTTACATCATGTCTTAATTTAAAGTCAATAGTGAGAGAGAAATTCTTTCATATGTCTTTTCTAAATTAAAAAAACTTTTGGTGGCCGAAACTTCATTGGCACGTTAATAAGAATTCAATCACTTATCATAGAACAATCTCATTACTTACTAGTTTATTTTTTTAAAGTTTCATGCGCCTATACCAAATCATACATAGTGTCATGTCTAATCGTCAAAGGATATTATCCTAAATTTTAAATACATCAAACAATCTTTGTCTTTTGATAAAGAAATATAAATCAATCCGATTTTACAAATTTCACATGGTGGATACAGTTAGTCGGCAGATCTAGATAGGTAATGCCTAAATAATCATTTAGAAAAAGTTTACACAATCTTAATCAAGATTAAGGGTGTTCAAAATCTAATATGGTATGCGTAATCCATCTTGAAATCCGATTCATATAAATTCGATTTGTAAATTGATGGTTTGGATTGAATTGAAAATTTGAAAATTTGTAATTGGTGAATTAGAAGTAAATCCGCAAAAATTTATGAATCTGCAAAAAAAAAAATTTATTTAATTAAGAAATAACACTTGCAAATATAGCATTAATACTCACTAATAAATAAATAAGTTAAAACATAGTTCCATTATCACCATATAATATTTTATCCGATAATAATATAAAACAAAAATAATTAAATAAAAAATAGCTTGTTAATTTTCATAATTTTAGTTAATTTTCATGTATTGATATAAATAAATGAGATTTTTCTTTTCGGTGTGTTATATTTTGAAACTTTAAATGTATTATTCTATTATTATTTAAATAATTAATTTAGTTAAATCTTATTCAATTTTGAATTTGATCCGTAGTAAAATTATTTTTATATAAGATTTTTTATTTAATTGGTTAGTGGATTGGACAAAATCAAAAATTTTAAATTTACAAACAAATACACAAAATGATAGATTGGACATAGATTGGGTTAGATCCGCATTCGACCATAGACATATGGATTAGATTTGATTGAATTTCGTCAGTCCATGGATTGAATTGGATTGAAAATTTATGGTCCACAAAATCATGAATCGAATATGGATTGATATCCAATCCGCAAAATCATGAATCGGATATGGATTAATATCCAATCCACAAACACCCCTAATCAAGATTATTATTTTTAATTATTATATTCCATGAGTTAAATATATATATCGATAACACAATTCAATAATGTCAATTCAAAATTTAGGGTTTTTATATAGTGAAAAAAAAGTCAAATGAAGAATGATAGTTATCCAACTATTGTTTCGGAATACTTCACTATTCCCTTAGAATATTTCAAAAAACGAGGTATTAAGAAAATAGTAAAGAAATAATTAGTACATATCAAAAACAGTATCATTGTCCCAAAAATCACCTGAATGATAAATTGATAATACAACCCGAACGAACAATAAAAATCAAATATTTTAAAAGTGGAAAGAATGAAAGAAATTTTGTACATCCAACACCATAGTGAAATTTTCAAGAATCACTAGCCATGCAGGCAAAGATCCATAGCAAAATCTGACACTGATAGATTTGGAACCCACCGAGTTGTCAAGAAGGGATTAGAATTCTCTCATAATCTAATTATGTCCTGAATAAATAATTTAATTATTAATTAATAGTTAATAAATAAAAAATAAAAAAGTTGAATTTTATCCATATACTATCACTAAAAAATACATAAATTTTTTTTTTAAAACTCAAAAAAGATCAAATTAGGAGAAGATTGTTTTCCGTCAAGAAGGGACTCATAAAGAGGCGTTAGTAGCTCGAGTCTATTATTTTCTTGTGCAAACTAAGAAGTAAGAATAAAGAAAGGGATTGCAAGTTTTGGCCGAAATGATTGGGTATTTGCATGACATTATCATAGGCCCCTTTGCTTGCCACCCAGTTTGATAGTCACAGTTCAGTATTTGGGTGGACTTGACCGGGCCCAAGCCCAACTGCTGTATCCTAGGATACCATACTCATAGTTTGAACTTTGAATCCCTCAAATAATTAAAAAGTTAACACAAGTCAGACAAATTTAATAATTTGTCAATACCTAAACCATGAGATACGGTACTGAAAAAGGAAAAAAAAATCTTAATCTTAGAAGTTTTCTTTTTGATCAAATTTATATTATTTGTTACTTGTTTTCACTATGGAGCTAATTTGCATCTACACAAAATTATAAAATTAATTTTCAAGAAAAAGTTTTAAAGCATTTCTTAAAATAATACAAATTATGAGATAATGAAATATGAAAGCATGAGATACACCCATTCTTTCTTTTATTTATTTGAAAAGAAATGTAATTAAATTATTCTTTCTTTGATTTATTGGGATAAATAAAACCCAAGCCCATGACAAAATACAAATTTTTACATATTAATAGCATCTTAAAACCCAAGTAATCTAAAACAAGAAGGAAAAAAAAAAAAACTATCAACGCAACGATTGTAAGTACCAAACAAGCATTAAGCTTTCCGAAAAATTTAAAGAAAATTTTGAGAACTATAATAAAACATTTATTAATTTGTAAACTTTGCAGCCGTGCATACATTCAAACAATTGAAAAGTCGACCTTATCTTAGCAAATATAATAATTAATCATTACAACAATTATTAAAATTAGTAAATTCCAAGTAGAACATCACTGCCATAAAAAAATAATAAAAAAGAATAAAAAAACATCTTGGATCCATCGGGTCATCCTCAAATACCTAAGCTCCAAATTTCCAATAGACTCATTAACACCTGTACCAAACTTTGTCACATAACGGTGGACACGTGTCACATTCCACTTTCTCATTATCACACTTCTTTTACATCAGCAGGACAGTTCCAACTTAAAAACGATTACACTTGTTCGCCTCTCATTGGGTGAACTTTATAAAAGCTCAAATACAAAAATAAATAATATTAAGCAACTTTCGTTGTATCCTTTTTCTTATTTTGTCTTTTATACAAAATTATGGGGAAAAAAAAAATAGTTATTAAAGAATGGTGATGATGATAACATTAGTTTAATTATCACGTGAGACGTGGGCATCTTGAATGCTTGAAAAAGGAAAATGGGCGGGTTACCGTACACGTGGCTTTTTTCTGCTGGTATTCCGTAAGCACTTGCATGGAGGTGATCTACGTGGGTTCTTTGGTGGGGTCATTTTACTATTGAGATCTGCCACGTGTATCTAATAAACAGGATTTTGATTGTTACAGCGTGATGTGTGTGTAGTGTTGGACTGGTCCACACGCACTACCAAATATTGGTGGGTTCCCAGCAAATCTCCTCGGCCGACACTTATTAACAAAATAAGAACAGTTAACGATGGGACTCTCTGATTTTGCACCTTTTTGTTTTGCTTATTTCATATTTTGACCAACGTTTTTTGAATTATTATTTATCGTCTTGTACTTCTTAATTCTCACCTTTTCTACCAGACTACCACTTCATCAAATTTCACATAAAGTTTCAATCTAACTCCCATATTTCGACAATAACCTACTGGCTACTGATCTAATGGTTATTATCTCTACTCACTATTATAAAAGTTGAGGGTTTAAATCTCTTCATGTGTACTGGTAATGTATAATTTACTTTTATTTAGAAGTAGACTCTATTTTTAAAATAAATTTTCAACTAACCTTCGTAATAGTAGGTATTGGATGATTTCTATAATATTGAAAAAAAGTCCTCATCTTTTGAAGTGAACCAACTTGGGAAATAAATTTAAATTTATCACTATTAAAATATGGTAGATTTGTAGATATTTTTCTTGATTTTTCAATGGTCATATGTTAAATTTTAAATAAATGCATAAATATGAAAAAATTTACTATAAAATCGAACTTTTCTAGAATGACTTTGTTCAATAGAATGTTAGTTGATTTATGGACCAATGCATATCGGTGAACCAATATTTTAAAGCCATTATAAGACTCATCAAACAGATAAATCTTTGAATTAAAAAAAAAGATAAATCTTTATTGATTGTAGTTGGTTGACATTTTATGCAAATGCCAAATTTGTAGAGGGAGGTTTGGTAGAGTCTATGAGATTGAATAGGTATAACCAACCATTCACAAATCAAAAGGTAATATCTACTTTTATGAGAAGTGATGATCTAATAATCCCATAGATTATTGCAAAATAATAATAATAATGTATGATATTCTGATCATATTTAGTAGAATATAAAGAGAAATTTATACATCTATCTTTACTAACCTTTAGTGTTTACATCTTTGATTCTTTAATATTCCTTTGATATAGTGGATCCAACCTAGCTATCATGTGATTCATATCCAATGGTGAAAATACAGTACCATACTTAGGGTTATAACATACATGATGTAGAAATCAGCTTTAATGGTTAAAATCTTCAAGATCAAATCTATTAACCTTTCAAACTAACAAATCATTTGATACTTTACTAATAAAAAAAAAAAGGCATCTAAGACTTCTATGGTACCTGAAAAATCCAAACAAAAAAGTAAGATAATTAGAAATGAGTTTTATATATCAATTGGAGAAATGAACCCTTGACATCTTATTTCCGCGAGAAAAGATCAAAATTGAGATATATATATATTTTTTATATTCTAATCTAAAAGCATGTAATTCAACTACATTTCAATTTACATTGTTCTTATTGGAGTGCAAATACTATTTTAGGCACTTAATTATATTTAAACCTATGCTTTTTGACTCAAGTGGTTGTTTTAATAGTTTCCTATCATTAAATTGACAATCAAAGATTCTATATTTATATAAATATGACTACTTCAATATTTGTGTCATCTTATATAGAGAGTTTGTTTTCAGTATACTTTGTTGGAACTGTAGTATGAAATGTTTAATAAAAGAGAACCAAACAAGTATTAATTAAATGGTTTTCAAAATTTAGAAAAATACTAATACTATCAATTTACCTCTTCTTCGGTGTTGCAAGTGACTTAAGATTTTTCCACTTACTTGGTTAACATATATACATAAACAACACAACACTAATAAAATTAAGGTACACAATTTTTATCCCAACTTATATGGCGAATAATATATACAAACATTGTATTGGAGTGTCATTATCATGAATGTTTTTACTTTGTCATTTACTTTGGTATTCTCAATACATTTCATACTCTAATAAGATCACATCATTTTGAATAAAATTTATCCATTCTTTGAAATAAAATTATTTAATATGCTAAATTGCTCATTCAGTTAAATAAGGGCTCAAATTATAAGAACCTTATAATATATGGGCAACAAAATCAATACACGAAAGATTTAAGGGCTTATCCGATTTGTACCAAAGAACATTCAAAATCTAAAGCATGCATTGTCCTTTTTTATCTCACTCTCACATTAAGCATCTATCTAATCGAGTCGAGGCGCTCTTATTTACTTTACAATCGAATTACAATTATCGATGTAGAATTTCCACTTTCCCTGCAATCTTTTTCTGCTTGACTTCTCTTTCGACATGTATGTGGCTCATATTTCTTCTTCAAACCTTTCAAAAACAAACACAACAAACATAGACTAATGTTTACTAATAAAACCTTGTTATTATTAGACCATTTCTCCAATTTCTAATATTTCACTTATTCATAGTTCTCTCCTCACATAGTACAACTACTCACTCATGTTAAACCCTCAAAGAGCTATTACCGACGGTCAAAACGACCATGAGCACGAGCACGAGCACTATCATGATGATGATGATCATCAGGAAGATGGTGAACCCATCCGAGACATCCATGCTCTGACCCCACCTCAACCCCCGCCGGTGAATCGGGGCCGTAGAAGAGAAGCTTGGGAAACAAGCAGCCATCCATCATCATCCATGTCCACGACTAGTGAAGGTGCATCAAGTGAAAACTTTACAACCATGAGTCGAGAATTTAACGCTTTGGTTCTTGCAGGTTCAGCTATAGAAACCAACGAGAGTGATCATGTTATGAATAATATTAACGGTACTAGTAATACTGCTCATTTGGCTAGGATTGGTGAAGATGAGATACCTGAAGAGACTAACCCTTTGGCTATTGTACCGGACCATAATCCGTTAGATTTGGGTCCGGGGTCGAGACGGGTTGGTTTGAGTGTTGGTCAAAGTGATCACGTTTCATCAGTGCAAAGAGTGAAGAAAGAAGAAGTGGAGTCAAAGATATCAGCATGGCAAAACGCAAAGATTGCAAAGATTAATAATAAGTTTAAGAGAGAGGATGCTGTGATTAATGGGTGGGAGGGTGAGCAAGTTCAAAAAGCTACTTCTTGGATGAAGAAAGTTGAGGTAACTAAGTTGAAAAATTTTGTCAATTAGTTTTGTTCTGTTATGTTAATTAATTTGCATGCAAAAAGTGATTTTGCAGCCCATGATTTCATTTATAGATTTGATTAAATGGTTGATTGGATTACCTTTCAATCCATTAATTAAGACCACTCAATTATTGATAGTCCAATATTAATTAAGAGGATTCTTCAATTTAATAATGGCGTTTTTACTTGGTGGGTTAAACTAAGACTAAAAAAGGACTTGTTTTATGCCTTATTGGCTCAATATAAATTCATTTCTTATTTGTTAATAATTATTTTAATATAAATTTACTGATATGTACAATAAAAAAATCTACTCAAATCTTTTACTATTAGTTTAATTTAATTATCTTGCAATTTTATTTTTCTTAAAATAACTTATAATTTTATATGGGAATTATTAGTAGCTAGAAATTTCATTTCTTGCTATGATTGAAGTTAATTATGCTCTTATTTACAATTCCATTTTGTGTGGATATTGAGTCAACTCTTTGGTCAAGTTGCTATATATATCTATTATCTGAAAAATGAGTTGATAATCATCTTTTCCCTTTTTCTTTTTTCTCTCTTTCTTTCTTTCTTTCTTTTATGCAACCCTTTTGTTGTATGTGTTAATCTGAACTAAATTAGCAATAGCCCATTGACAAAAAAGGGTTTACTTTTTTATAGAGGAAACTAGAGGAGAAAAGAGCAAGAGCACTAGAAAAGATGCAAAATAATGTGGCAAAAGCACACAGAAAAGCAGAAGAGAGAAGGGCATCATCTGAGGCCAAGAGAGGAACCAAAGTGGCAAGAGTTCTTGAAGTTGCCAATTTGATGAGAGCTGTTGGTAGGGCTCCTGCTAAACGCTCCTTCTTTTAGTTAACACCTTGTTGCTATACCTCTATGCTTCCTACAAAAAATCAATACAAAAAAATTATTAAAAAAAATGTGTGGACACAATAAATATTTGCCCTAATTGTAAGCGTAGGGTACTGCTTCTGCTTTTGAAATGTAGGGTACCCTTATCCTCTATGAACTGCACGTGTACCCCAGAAAAACAAAATGAGGAATTGTGAACTATTATGGAATTTATAATTGTATAAGGTTCTTTTGAGTGTGTGAATTAATTAAGTTCGTGAAGATTTGACAAGGTGTTGTTGGGTGATAGTATTCCGTAACAACACTTTCTCTTTTGTATATTAATTAATGGTTGCTTGTTTTTGTGGGTGGAGAGTTGGTGCTTATTGCTGATTGTTCATATTGGTCTAATGACGTAGGTATAATTGTATTAAATGAGTATTTGGCAATGGAATGTTGATACCATTCTCTAGTAAATTAAGGATTTAAATTTTTTCTGGTACCGATTAGGATCTAGTTGGGTTTCATCTACGGGTAAAAAGCACTTTAGTCCCCACAAATATCTGTGCCAATTACTCAATTAACTAGCTAATATATTTTGAAAAATATCTATAATGTTCATGTTATATATTTATTTATGTAAAAATTTATTTAATTATTATTGTTTACTTTTTTGTTCCATGTCAAATTTGTTAAGTAATATGAGACTAGAAACATCATTTGAACATTGAAAATTCAGATCCAAGAGTTACAAAAGTAACGACAAGGATATGAGTTTTTTAATGAAAAAAAATTGTGGCACGTGTTTATCAATAGATTTAATTACTCTGTAATTTTTTTATGCAAAATAATGAAATGCCCCGAATACACTTTGAAAATATGAACTACCCAATTAAATAGAGATTATAATTCTTTTCTAATCTTAAATAAATAATTCAATTGTTGATTGGTAGTTAATAAATAAAAAAAATAATAAAAATTAAATTTTACTCATATACTACCACTTAAAAACTACTTGATTTTTTTAAAATTATTAGATCAAAAGAGAATTATTTTTCATGAAATAGCTGAGGGTACAAGAGTAAAGTTAATGGAGGACTATTAGAGAGCATCCTAAGCCATCCTAGGGTTTAGAGTATGTCTCTTTTGTGTCTTGTTCCTAATATTTTTCTTGTCCTATACACATTTAATACATATATATGATATGTGTGCATAATTAAATATATATGCATTCAGTTGGCATGGCCTAAAAGAGATATTCTATCATCTCTCCATGCTCCCGTACGGTTTGTCACAATAACTATACAGGGACCACGTAGGAAGTTCAAGTGTCACCAATAATGTGCGGCCAATTACCAGGAGGTATCCTCCACAGAGACTCTATCCTAGGAATCACATATTCATCCTTCTCCACTCCTCTTTTCTACGTAAATTGACTTGAGTTCTTCCTTCGTCTAACGCCTCCATCCATTAAGAAAGCGAGTCCACTAATATTTTAGCTCGTGTTTCTCGCTTATGAAAAACGACTTTAAACACTTTTGCATTATATTTTTATTTAGCAACTGCTAATTACAAAGTAAATTTTATTAAGAAGAAGTTCAAATAATAATAAATCATGAGAAAATCGTATGAAATGTGTGCTCGGAAATCTACATATTTTACTATTTACGCCAATTAAGTAACGATTTGAAAAGTGACAGAAAACAGCTATACGAACGAATTTGTTAAATTCTTTCGGAAAAGTCTTCAAGAGAAATTCCTATTTTCTTTTTCCAATACTAACGGAGTAATGGGGGACAAAACTAGGTCCTTCAGATTTTCTATATGTAACGCCTGCTTAATAATTTTTTTTTTTTAGGTGATTACAAGATTTAAAGTTTAATCAAGGATTATTTGTTAGAATAATCTTGCTATAAAATAATAACATTTTGAAAGCTTTTTAAGTTGCGTGGGTAGTAATAGAACCACGTTAGTTTATTTTGTTTACCCATTAATGTTTCTGTGGAATTTGATCATACTCATGGTGATGGGAGCTTGGCTATAGGGCCCACTGCACCTCCAATGATAGCTCAGCTCTCGCCACGCAAACGACGTGCACTACATCAGATCCCTCCTTTTTTTAATCAAAATCTGATTAAAGTCAGATGATATGTACGCATCAAATTAATCACGGTTTTAAACTATATGAAAAAATAATAATAATAATATTAGGGCCTTCATCAAAACATTAGATCGTGATCCTTCTATCAAAATCTATTGTAGTTGCAGGAGCCAACAAAACATAATAAGCCAATGTTTACGATTCGTCGCGGTATTGATAGACATCATAGCCGTTGAGATAAAAAATCTTGAGACACATTTTATACTTGTAAGATCAGTAACAATACTACTTTTGTTTTTTGCGTATTCACATCAGTGAACAGAGACTTTAGACATTATTGTTTTCTGATCATATAGACATATGAAAATCAGAAGATATTTAGTGCTTGAAACTGGCAGAAGCATGCGTTAAAGTTTCTCTAATTGAAGTACAAACAAATCACTGAAAGTTATATAAAGATAATGTTTTAAATTAGTAATATCAATCCCTTTACATGCAAGAAACCACTCTTCCAAGAAAAATATCATCTTGCTTCATAAAGAACAAAATATCCCAAGATTACAAACAGTGAAAAGCAAAATTATTAAATTATTCACCCTTGATTCGCGTTAGTGGTTTCCTAATATCTGTGAAAAAGGTTGATTAGGTTTATGGCCACCAGGAACCAGCATCTATCCGACCTTTTCTTCTTTTAATAATAGATACAGGTTTAATTACTTTGGATCACTATCATGCTTGCTAGCTTCTTTAAAAGAATGTAGATATGATGATGATCTATGACGGCCATACCGCCTAAGCATGACAACATGATGCACTTGCCTTGAAGACTTTCCCCGTGTACAAAGGGGCGTTTCTTCACAGATGGAATTGATTAATCTTGAAGTTCGAAAGCTGATGAGTCTTTTACTCTCTAATCCTCAAATGGGTTCTAAAACCAGATGGAGATGAGTTCTAACTTCGTACTTTAACATCATTTCATCGTTTAGTAAATCCAACTTGGCATAAATTTCTTCGCTTTCTGGATGGTCTTTGCCGCTTGCCACAAAGTGATGAAGCTTACTGTCAATCTCAATCCAGCTACATCCTGCTTCTTTACTTAACCTCAAGTCATTCATAGTCGTTCTAACTTTTGCTGCCTCATCTAACATTCCTTGTCCGGCATACATATTTGACACAAGGATAAAAGACCCAGCATCTTTGGGTTCCAAATCAAGCAAGCGTTTTGAAGCTAAAATACTGAATTTTGAATTCGCCATTAACTTTGAGACACTGACCAAAGTCCTCCAAAGAAGAGGTGATTCTGAGAAAGGGCTACTGTTAATTAAATTCATAGCTTCAGACAAACGACCAGCTCTACCCAAAAGATCTACCATGCAAGCAAAGTGTTCAAGTATTGGCCTAAGGCCATATATTTGCTCAATTTCATTGAACAAGCATATCCCTTCTTCCCATAAACCAGAGTAACTACAGGCCTGAAGGACACCCAATATTGAAATGTCACCAGGAGCAAAACCCTCTCTTTTCATCTCCTCAAAAAGCAACAGTGCTCCTTTACCTAGCCCATGGAGGGCATATGCAGAAAGCATTGCATTCCATGATACTATATCGCGGTCGCTTATACCCTTAAAAATCTGAAAAGCACCGTCAATACTTCCACATTTGGTATACATAGTAATCAAAGCATTACCTACTATCACATCAGCTGCATAACCTGTTTTAATTGAATAGGCATGAAGACTACGGCCTCTAACTAAACAAGCTTGACTAGCTGATAAACTAAGGAGTCGTGAAAATGTCACCGGATCTGGTTCCATACCAGCTAACCTCTGCTGACTAAACAAAACCATGACATCTTCTTCATCATCTGCAATTTTTTCCATGAATCCAGAAAGAATTGCATTAAATGCAGCAGTATATTTACATGAGAAAACATCAAGCAGCATTCTTGCAGACTTTAGATCCCCACCTTTCGCATATATATCAACCAAAGCAGTCCCCAATCTGACATCAGATAAATAACCATGCTTTATCGCAAATCCATGCAGTTGAAGTCCTAATTCCAAGTTTGAGCACTCTGAACAGCCATCAATTACAGTTGCCAAACAACTAGAGTCGCAACAAATACCAAGGTCAAGAAATTCCAAGAACCCATTGATGGCTTTTCCACCATGACCACTCCGCACATAACCTGATATAAGAGCCGTCCAAGAAATCAAATTCCTCTCACTTATTGCATCAAACATTCTCTCGGCTTCTTCAGACATTCCATGCTTTCCATACATTGTAACTATTGCATTTCCAACTGAAATTTCCCTCACAACACCAAACTTAACAGCAAGCCCATGTAATTGCTTGCCTTCCTCAACACCTAAATTTTCATAGCAAACACTAATAACATTGGTAAATGTATAGTCATTTGGCTCAAAATCAGAACTTAACAGATGAACAAAGACACGAAAAGCCATTTCACTCTCTCCTGCCTTATTGTATTCTAAAATCATAAAATTCACACAACGAACATCTTTGTAAGCTAAACCTCGGAACACGTTCTCTGCCTCACAAAAGCAGCCGCTATGGAAGTACATAGAAATCAAAGAAGTACCGACAAAAACATTATTCTCAAACCCGCTTTTGATAACAAAAGCATGAATTTGTTCTCCAAAAATCCGATCCTCTAGCAAGCTACACGCCTCCAAAATCACAGAGCAAGTATGCTCATTGAACTTCTCTTCCGTCCGATACATATCACATGCAATTCCCAGCACTGACTCGTAATCACCATCATCTAAATACCCTTTTATTAGCGAAGTCCAAGTGATTGCACTTCTAACAAGCATTCCATCGAACAGCTTCTGGGCAACATCTAATCTATTGAACTTGGCGTACAAATTAATGAGGTTATTACCTTCAAACGTATCGTTTTGAGAGCCAGACTTGAGTAAAAAGGCATGGACAGCTTGACCCAGCTTTAAATCTCCTGAGCCAATTGAGATTTTGACAAGCTGAGGCCAGTCATTGAAGAGAAGTGTCCGCTCAGAACATGAAACGCTTGAAATGGAACATAAATAGGCGACTTGGGATTTGGGATTCGGTGAGAATGTGTTAATGGGGACCTTTTTTTTCAATGGCGGGAGAGTTTGTTGAGATTTAAATGGTGGTTGAAGTAAATTGGCGGGGAGAAGAGTATGCATCGGAGCTTGTCAATTACGTGAAGAAAGTGCACAGCTGAGCTGACAGCTTCCTTGGTAAGATAAATTAAATACTAACTAAATTTCATGACAAAATATATAAATCCCGCTCTTCTAGCTTATATGATTCAAAATTAATAGATTTTGTACCCTAAAAAAAAAAAAATCATGTTTATTAAGAATAACATCTACTTAAAAATATTAATTTGAGTTGTATTTATTCTTTTATAAATCTTTTGTCACGATAGGAATCATAATACTATAGAAAAATAAATACGAAGTTCAAATCAGCACAATAATGTAAAAAGTTTAACATAAATCTCAATAATTTTTTAAAAAAAATTAAAATAATAATAAATAAAGATATTCCGTTTGATATTTCACCTTACGGCTATTCTTATTCTTTCAAATTTTCCAAGATTTTTGTTTTTCCAAAAAGTGATATGTATGATGTATCCAATTTAGATCAAACATAGGCAAAGAATTGAATGGTGTAATAAACCTTATACCGTATAGGCATATATATATATATTTTTTTCCATTTGTTTGGTTTCAGTGGCACCACAAAGCCGCAGCAGAGCCATTTGCTTACCCACGCAATCTCCCAAGTGATTAAGACTCTTAATCTTCATCTTCCAAAAACTGATATTTTTGGATGATGGCTGCTAACACAACTACTCCATAACCATAATTGAACACAAAATGTGTGTCTCGTAAATCCTTTTACCATATCAAAAATGGAATCACCACCACCACCACAATAACAATTCCAGTGCCTAACATACTTGAGAGTGGTCACATCTTGCATCTACCACCACCACCACCATCACCCTTTCGGATCGAATTTGGTGAATTAACCCTCTGCAGGCCAGGAGGAGTGCATGATTTTGTTACCTCAGATCATGATCATGATCATAATCATTTTTGTTTTTCCAAAGGAATCAGGCATTCATTATTTGGATGGTTGTATTGGCAAGTGCATGTGGCATCCTCTTTCCTAGAGCATTTGATCATCGTTCATCTGTGACTGTAGCAAATGCATTGTCGTCTGTGAAAACACCTAAATTCCGGCCTGATAATTATCATTTGGTGAGTTATTATATACTTGGTGGAGTTGAATGTCGATTTGTTGCTGGTTTCAAGATTCATATACAAGAATAGTTGGCAGCAGCATTCTACAAATTAGATTGGCAGATGGAGGAGTGGATTGAGGTGAAAAAATAATTTAATTTTAATAATACAAATTTTATTTTTTTGGGAATTAATTGCTATTTTTTTGCTTCTGTTTTAGTATATTGATTATTGCCATGAACATATCCAAAATGTAGTATAATTTTTCAATTTTATCAACTAAAGTTAAAATAATTGACATGTAACCTTTTCAATTGAAATATATTACACTTAATGAATCTCATGCAATCATTGGACCATTGTTAGCAACTGGGTTTGAATTTTATAGAGATTTTGACAGATATATGGACAACATGCTAAGTATTTTGGGCCAAGTAATGTTGGTGCATCCAAACTTACGGATAACCCAATTCAAAGCCTTTTCTAATTTCCTTAACAACATCTAAACATATATTTACCACCGTTCCAAGTGATTTCATAATACATTGCCTTGCAATACATTATACTTCCAATTGTGTTGTCATTGCATAATTTCGTAAAGAAATGAAACTAGAATAACCAGAATTTACGTTATCGATTGTCAATTTAAGTGAATCATGCACCGCAACAACATCTGTTATTTAAACGTAAAGTTATTGGTTTCCTCCAATACCATAATTTTGTATTGAAATGATAAATAACTAGTTTCCACTAGGGATGACAACTGGATCGCTCCATAATAGATATCTACAATATCCATCCAATTGGATCGGATAATATCCATCCAAAAATTTTTGAATTTTGAAATAAATATTTTAAAATTATATCCAAATGGATATGGATGGATATGGATAATTTATTTTTACCCAATGGATATCCGTTTAACCCAACACAAGTTTAAAAAATTTTAATTTTATAAAATTAAAAATAAAAAAATAAAAAACAAACAATTGTAAAAATATTATATTAATTAGTGAAAATTTTAAATTCCTCTTATATTAAAAACTAAAGTTTCAAAATTATCCTTTAATTTTTTAACTTATTTAATACTATTAATAATTATTATTTTATTTTATTAATTTAATATTATAATTGGACATGCACTGGAAAGTCGCCGGACCACCACCGGACCTCGCCGAACCACCATCGGACATCGCCGGAATTACCGCCGGAAGGTCACTGGACCACCACCGGACATCGCCGGACCACCATCGGACATCATCGGAATGTTGTCGGACCACCGTCGGCTTCGCCGGACCTCTGCCGGAATGTCACCGGAAAGTTGCCAGACCACCACCACCGACCACCGACCACCGGACCGCCATTTTATTTTATATATATATATATATATATATATATATATATATATTATTACTAATATAAATAGTTTAATAACCAAATTTAATATTGAAATTTTAATTATCTTATATTATTATTTTTATATAATAAAAATAAAATATCCATGGTTCTCCATAGTTATATGGATAAAATCCATATCCATGTCTAATATTAAATACTGGATATGGATATGGATATATCCATTATGGATAATTATGGATTTATATTTGAATGGATATTATCCATCCATAATTGGATATTTACCATCCCTAGTTTCCACCGTGATTCTCATATGACAGCACAAAGAAAAAAAAAATTCAGATTTTGGTTCTCTGACTCTCTCATGTGATAATAACGTTATACTTCATACCATGTATACCCATTTATATGGCCTTCTTCCTCACTATATACTCACGTTACTCATGTATTTATTACTAACAGTTTGGCACATCATACAAATATGATGACAAATGCGTTCACGTGGTTATTGATTTTTTTTTTTCAGAAAAAAACAAAAATTGCAGTCCCGACAAACACGTACAATACATTAAAATATATGTAGCAATACATAGGGAAATTTAGAATTTTTTTTAATTTTTGAATTTAACCCCCAAATTGTTTCATATCAAGTAGCCAATTTTTTTCCCAAATTACCCTCCACATATCTACACTCTGAACTCTCTAAATCAAAAACGAATACAAGAAATTGAAAAGAGTCTAATCCCTAGGTAAGCAAACTTCAACATCTTTTTAATGATTTGAGTGAATTTGATTGGGATTCTAGATGATTATAGGTTGTTAAAGTGATATAATTAGGGTTGGGCATCGGTTCAATTCAGTTCGATTTTGAGATAAATTTTCGGTTTTGGATCGGTTCAGATCCAAAATTTAAAAAACCATTCATTTTTTATGAAAATAAAAATCGAACTGAAACCGATAGGTCATTTTCGGTTTGGTTTCGGTTTGGATTTGATTTTCGGTCTCAGATCAGTTTCAGTTCTCTTAACGGTTTTATTTAAGCAATCGATTTTCAGATTCATCTTAACAATTTGGTTTTTGGTTCAATTTTTCGGATAATTTTCTATTTCAAACACTATACAACAATTTTCTCATTTTCAATAACTATATAATATAGAGAAATTATCCACCATCCACCTGTTTTTTTCAACTTTTTAAAAATACACAATTTTTTTTTAGCTGAAATCCACCTGAAATTACATTTCTTTTCACTTTTCCACTTCCGTTTGGAGACCGTTACGAAAACTAACGGAATATTGTGTACATAATTTTTTTACCATCAAATGTAAAAGATAAATTGTCCACCGACCACCTTCTTTTTTCGTATTTTTTCAAAAATACACAATTCTTAATTTTTTTTTGCTGAACTTCACTTGAAATTATATTATTTTGCACCTTTCCACTACTATGTCGTTGTGAAATGATAATTTTATCCTTATGATGTCAGTGAAGTTTTAACGGTGTTATAACGAGAGTGAATTAATGAAAAAAATATTAACTTCAGGTGGAGCACTGCAAAAAAAAAGAAAAAAAATTTGTGTATTTTTGAAAAACGGTGAAAAAACGGGTGGACAGTTGATACTTTTCCTATAATATATTCAGAGCATGTAAAATCCACGATTTCATCAATTAATTTACAATTTCATCAATTACTACTACATCATTAAAATATATCATAATCTACTACTACTACTACCAAATCATTCATCATCATTACCATATTAACTTAATATAATCCATAACATAAGTTCATGACAACAGTTAAAAAAAAAATCCGACAATGACACAAAATAAAATAAAAGACCTTCAAATGCCCAACAACATTCAGGCAACATCCATAACCATAAGAAATTATTACAACATAAAAATTAAAAATCAACCATAAGAAATGCCATTACTTTGTTCCCTTTCCCATCCAGCTTCTTCTAATTTTAATAACTTCCAATATCCACACTTCCCAACTTAAATATACACAAATAAAATTGAAATGAGTAAAGTAACCATAAATATAATTATAAAAATAATATTTCAAATTCATATAAATGATACCCTTTATTGAAACGATTAAAGTAAACATCATTCAATCACCAATTGGTCCTTTGCTGCTTGTGTTTGTTGTGCTAGCATTGGTCTCACAAATTCAACAAAGAAATAAATTAAATATATGAAAATCATTGTTTATAATATTGAATATTAGAAATAAATTATCAAAAGTCAACAAAATCATGTTTTACCTACTTCAACAAGTTCATAAAATTTAGTTTCTTCCTTGATTGGCTCTATTATGTGATTTCTGAAAAGAGTTTATCGAAGCCAATTTTGAGTGCAAATCAAGGACTCAACTGTTTTAGGAGTTAAAGAACTCCTAAATGGGTCGAGAATTAACCCCCAGTGCTAAATGTCGACTCCGAAGCAACGGTGGAAAACTGGAATTGCCAAAATATCTTTAGTAATTTGAGACAAAATTGGATACCTATGCCAATTCAAACTCCACCAATTCAAAATATTAGAGTTGTCATTCATCATCTCTATTTTATCCGACAAGTATCTTTCAAACTCATTTTGCCTACTGGACCCATCTTGTGTACTTGCTTTCACTATTTTTATATTGTGCAAAAAGATCAAGAGAAATAAAGCCAGCACACTCATTAATCCCACTAGTATGAGCCATACAACTAGCCTTAGCAGCACTGTTTGGATCGCCAGAATTGTAACTTTGATAAAGCTTCATCAACAACTCTTTAAGCTTATTACACAACTCCTCAACCTTCTTGCTAGTATGCAAACTACTAAAGCATCATGTAATAAAAGTCCATTTTACATTAAGGATCAAGTACTACTGCTAGAATTAACAACATATTGACCTTCTCTAAATTATCACCCCACTATTTGACAAAATTATTTATCATAGATTTGACCATGTAGCTTAACAAAATATCATCACTATGATCAAGAGACTTCAAATGAACTTGAACTTTTCACATCTCATTCAACTAATTATTCGTAGTCACAATTTAACTATAATTTTAAGGTCACATCATAACAGACTGATAGAAATTTGACCAACCTTTTTGCATTGTCCCAATCATCTTCCATCGATGGCCCAGCCTATATTTTTCGTTCTCATTCTCATCCTCTCCATCAACTCCAAAACAATTAACATAGTGCCCATCTTCGTCTTTTAATCTATCAAATGCTTTTTCAAATTTCAATGCGGATCTCAACATTAAGAATGTTAAATTCCACATAGTCGGCACATCTAACACCATAAACCCATTATATGAGATTTTTTCTGCATTAACACAAGCTTTGAATTTTTACAACCTTGATGGGGAAGATCTAACATATCTCACTGTGCAAATACTATCTATTGATGTCTTCACTACATCCAACCCATCATTCACAACCAAATTTAATATGTGTATTAAACATCTTACATGTAAAACCAATGAATCCCGACTCCAATTTTCTAACTTCTTCTTCAAATAATTGATTACTTTTTAATTAGCAATTGCATTATCCACGGTAATCGTGAACAAACTTTCAATACCTCAATCAATCATACACTTCTCAATGAGCTTCCTAATGACCTCTCCTTTATGATTAGAAATTGGTGTAAAATTAAGTATTCTCTTATGCAACTCTCATTTTTTGTCAATAAAATGGGCAATTATCGCTATGGGTGCGTTTGGCACACTGTATTGTATTATGTTGTATTGCATTATTTTAATGCTGGTGTATTGTATATGTTTTATTGTATTAGCACTGTATTATAATAATGTTGTATAATGTTTGGCGCTACACTGTACTGTATTAATTTTTTTGTAATTAATTTAAATTATATATTTTATTATATTAATATTTTATATTATTATTTATATTCTTATTAATTTTAAATTAATATTATTCAAATTTATTCATATCTAAATATTTATTATTAGTTATATTATATTATAAATTTATTAATAAATTATAATATAAAAATAAAAATATTATATTATATTATTGAATAATAAATTATATATTTATTAATTTATATTAATTTATAATTTAAAAATAAAAATGTTATATAATATTATATTATATTATATTAAAAAGTTATATTTATTTATTATTATTATTATAAGCAAAAGCAAAAGTTAAAGCAAAAAGCAAATGCAAAAGAAGGAAAAAGGAAAAAAAACACAAGTTGCAAACGCAAAAGAAAGAAAATAGAGAAAAAAAAAGGTAAGCTAATATGGTAGTTGCTGCATTAGCACGCCCTCCGATGCCAATCCCAATGACCTATAATTAACATGTGATTGTTATAAATTAATGTTAGGCCCACCCTTAATACAATGCAATACTAAACACCAAACACACCCTATGTAATTACACATTTAAATTGAAGTCTAAGTATCTGTAGTGATACATACTCTTTGATGATTTACAGTGAACATATTTTTCAACATATTCTTCTTATTCTCATATAATTGAAGAATATCACTTGTAATTGTCCTCCACAACGGCTCATCAAACTTTGGACAACAAGTAGCCATAAACTCTAAAAACTCCTTAACCTCCATAAATTTAAAGGGCAACTCATCTTCAATCATCTTTACAAGTGCCTTCCTATACGCTTCTTTATTAAAACCAATAGAAACAAGCTTAGCATTACTAACACCATTTTTACAAGCTAAAGCACATTAATTTTCATCCTCTTTAGGCTTCACTTTTTTTATACACAGGACACCTTTTTAACAAATGAGCTCTTAAGCTAGAAGTTCCTTGAATACTTTCACACACATACTCCTTCTTACAATAGTTACATTTCACTTTTTTTCCTCCATGTAGCTTTGAAAACGATCACCAAACATCTGATCTCAAGCGCCTGCCACTTTTTTCATTCTTAACACCCTCCTCAAAATCAGCCTTTATATTCTCCTCTACAACATTGTTATTTTCTTCCATCCTACACACAAGGCTTATTATAATCAATGTATAATAAAAAAAATGAAATAATTTAAAATTTTGTATTTGAAAAAAAAAACAAAGAATTTTGGACTAAAATGAACAATTTTCAGAATTATAATTATTGCTTTTAATATCAAAACTTTTGGCCCAAAATGTAAATAAAATAAAATAAGTCGTTGTGCCATAATGGAAATTAACAAAACATTAGGGACTAAAATGGTGTTTTATCTTGTTGCCTTCGATCAAGGACTATTCTGAAAAGTTAGCAAACAAATTAAATCATAATAGAATTCCTATATGCAAACATTTCCTAAATATTGGGCCATTCTAAAATTTTATAAAGAAAAGAGATCTAAACGATATTATCCCTCTATCATCTTGAACAATTCGTGACTTCCTTACCCAACACTGCCAGCAGTACAATATTTAAACGAAAAAATTAAAACAATATAGTAACAGACTCATATCCAGACAAAGCTAATAAAACTAAATACTATTAATAATTTTAGCAAACATGAAACAAGAACATATCAAAGAGCTATTAAAAAAAAACTCATTTAAAAAAAATTAGAGCAATTTAGTCACGAATGAAAACAGACACATTACCTGACTGACTAGCTGGTGACGGAGTAATGGAAAGAATGGCAATGGTAGGTCGACAACAAGGAGAAGGCAGAACGGTAAAGGCAGATGCGAGTTAGAGTTTGAGTTGTGGGTTTGTGGTTGTGCTATGCAGTTGAAAGTAAGAGAGAGTGTGTGATGCAAAGTGAAAATGTGTAATTTGTGTGTATATATGTTCTCCTGAAATTATGAAAATGCCTTAATTTCAGTTCGGTTCAAATTTTATGAATTTTGATCCAAAAATTGAATCGAAACGAACCATTCGATTCGGTATTTATAAATTCAAATTTTGTTTTAAACAACCCAAATTGAAACAAAAAAAATCGAACCGAACTGAATTTTTTTTTGTTTTGGTTCAATTTTGTCTACCCCTAGATATAACGAAACAAAATTTAGTTAAAATGATGAGTTATAACCATTGCATATTAGGTGTCTGATGAAATTCCTCTTAGATAGCTTATGTTTAGTAAATTTAGTGATCAATGAAAGAATGGAACTCACGGCTATCATAGGCAGTGTGTGCGGGGGAGAGCCTACCGTACATAACACGCACGCGCGTCTGTCGTGTGTGTACGATAGGGCGAAACATGCAAGAAATAGTGTATGTCTAACTATCAGACAAAATGACAGTCTTTTTTGTGTTATTGTTAATGTTGTGGATTTATTGACATATAATTGTGTAATATAATAATTTAATTATGTAACTTGTATAAAATAAATGGTGAAATTGAAAATAACAAAGCATAATTCACCCAAATCGACGAATGAACCGGGCATGATGAAAGTATCTTATAGCAATCACTTCCCTAGGCATATCACGAGTATGTGTAAATTAGATACAGATATAAAAGCCATTCGGGAAAAATTAACAAAATAGTAATTCAAACTATTCAAGGATGACATATTTGGGCATATATGGAGTGCGGAATCTTTCCATTCAGTGGCGTAATTGTGCATAATATGTTGCTTAGGCAAGTGGCCCATGGAGAAAGTAACGAAAAAGATTATATATGATTTCAAATTGGCGAGGATTTAATACGCTTATTGTTGTGCAAATTCTAATGTACTCGCAAGCGCACAAATCTATTGTAGTATAGACTTATGGTGACGAGTATCGATCTCACGAGGATGTGGATTTTAATTATATGTAGAATTAATTTTGTAAATGAGTGATTGGATTTGTGGTGGAAATGATTTGGAATATGCTAAATCTTAAATTGAATTGGCGAGAATAAATTCTAAAATTGGAATTGAAATGACGAGAATAAATTGAAGAGAAATTTATTGAAATGACGTACTTGGGTATCTGGATCCGTATCAACATGCACCATGGGCTAAATATTCCTTATTAATACCAATTAAATCATGAGGGGGGAATCCACACCTCATGAACCACGCTCTAATCAATATGGTGCTAAGGGCTTATCGTGCCAAATAATAATAACCTTATACTAGAGAGCCGGTGTAACCAAGGCGGTATCTAGACAAGATTATTATTATTTGTCGACGAGAAGTCAAAATATCCACAAAAACTAGAGGGGAAGAGAAAATAAATTTACCAAATTAAGCCCATGACACATGTTGAGACTTCACCTTCAACCCAAGTTTGAAAGAAAATTAGCTATTCATAATTGAATTAGGGGCAAAATGAGAATTTATTAAAATACGAAGAAAATACAAGATGGAGAAGGAATTACAGAAAATGGATCCTAAAAATAGATTCAGAGATATCAAATTAGAGGAGGAAGCCCCTTTTTTATAGATACATGGAGTAAATCATGACCATCAGATTAAAAACAGTTTGGACGCTCAGGATTGCGCCACGTCATCAGTCAACAGTATGCGGTTTGACCACGCGGATGAACAGTAACACGGTTTGACCCGGGTGAACAGTAATACAGTTTGGTTGAAAATAATCCTGTGTGATGCATGTACCGTACGCAGGATTTTTGGTCCACTAATATGCTGCCATGTCACCATCAACAGTACATAAGAATTTTAGTCCAACAGGATCGTGACACTTCATCAGTCAATGCCACATCATCGGTCAATGCCACGTCATCGATTCGTCTATGTGAACAGTAACGTATACATTACCGTACACGTGAATAGTACCGTATATGTTAATAGTGCCATTTTTCCTTTTATGCCCCTCCTAAGGTTTTCGACCGTCCTGAGTTCAAAAGTGATGTCCGTTTTGCATCTGACCTCTCCTTTATTGTGAAATGACTATAATGCCCCTAAAATACATAAAATACTTAATTAAAATAAAACACACATAATTAAATCACAAGAAGGTTAAATACATAAAAGTAAAGGTTGCTAGTAAGACTTAAAATGTAAAATGATGGTTTTCTTCTTTATAAATATGCATTTTCTAACACTCAACATTTATCAATTGGAAAGTGGTACTTAGTTACATGATTTTGTTATGCTAAAGATGTCATATTGAAAAAGTAAAAAATAGTGCACATGTTGCTTAACAAATATTTTGACGATTTGTTTCGCAAGATGAATCTTGCCCAGTTCGAGTCAAGATTTATGGACTTAGACTTCGAGGTTATGGAAGACATTGATGTGCTAAAGATCGCACTATTTAACTTTGTATATAAAGTACTAAATGGACGAACAGAGAATTGTCAAATCAATTTCTCGTTGTTTAATCAGGTAAATGAGATAGATCACTTTCGCAATCATGTCATGGAAAATGATATATGACAGTCTTAACAATGCATTCATGGCAAAGGCAAGAAGGCTCACACAGAAAAACCCAAGCATAAAATTGAAAAATACAATATTTAGGGCTTTACATCTATAGTTTAAGTGTGTGGAGAAATTTTTTTTATAACTTAGTTTTATAATAATGAATATTTAATAACACATTTTATGATTTTATATCTTTGCTTGTTGCAGGTATGGATTTCTGAAGCGATTGGAGGACTGCCATTAAAATGGGTCTTGAAAACTGAAAAGGAAATTCCCTGGATCATGCAGTGGAAGCCCATGACTTCTTCTAAGATAAACTTTGCTGAAGTGTATTCATATCTCAATGAAAATTTTGTCTTGTAAGTAATATATATGTATATATGTATATAACTACTTTTCGTATTATCAAACACTAGCTGATGACACTAACTTAATATTTGGTATTCTTTACAGCAGGGAAACATTTTACAAATCATCAAACCAGATGCAAAAGAGAAAGCCTCAAAATATTTGAAGAGTGTGGAGGATTACGTATCATATATCCTAAGTTGGTCCTGTAATATGGGTATTCTTTAGTGCATCATAGCACAATTTAAAATATAGTCAAAACTTGAATTTTTTGTTTTAGTATCTATCCATTTTTAATACTACTTTGTGCAACATCAACCTTTAATCAATGGCACACATTAAGGATAAAATATTAGGATCATAACACTAGCCCAATACAGGTGCAGTAAATTCCATTGAGGATGAGCTTGCTGCCAATGACCATCACGAATTCGCACACGATTCTGATGCACACATGATTCAGAGGTTACTTTCTAATTTAAAAGATTATTTTATTTCGTCATATATAATTGATTTCAATGCTCTCTCATTTTTTTTTTGTTTCGTGGTAATAGTCAAAGATAAATTTCCGTTATGATTATCTCATTCAACTGATGAACAAGATTTATTGTTCCATTTATGAACTAAGGCCGGATTTTGAGGTAGAGTACAAAGAACAACAACAGTATAGAGAAGCGATAATAAGATTTATAACTTCATTTAATGATGGTTCTTCCAAGCGCTCATAAGGTAGTTTTCCAGTTAGATGCTTGTATACGGTGAGCAAGTTTAATATGCAATAGTTGTGTTCTTTTAGTTTCAAATATGATATTAGTTAAAATATGTTCATCTTGGTGAATCAACAAGCCTTAGATGACCATGGATTGTACATTGATGTAGGCAATCATGATGATCACACCCCTATGTCGTCGTATAGTTGTTATAAAACGTAAGTTGTGACAATGTGTAGATCCTCACAGAGGCACCTCTTGGTATAAGTAAGTTTGGATGTCCGCATAGACCATCATATGTCTTTAGCAGCCTCACTAAATTCCTCCTTTCAAGAGATTAAGGAATGTCAGGTCTTCACCCGCACTTGAAATAACAGACTGTGAGATTGATGACAGAATGAGTATAAATATAAATCCGCTTAGGAGCTTAAAAGATCTAATGCTATTTGAGGAGTTTGATTAGTGGTTTGTTGGCAGAATCATAGTGGATTGTATCGTCTAATAGTTGCACAAATTCTTTGAAATACTTTTAGGCAATGCTTTGACGGGGTGACTTGGTGACTTAAAGTATTATTCATCTTTCTTTTGTAACATATTCTGTTTTAAATTGATATGTTTGCATTCTTCTACATCATATTCACGCGTATTTATGCTTGATTAATGAAAAGCAACGACAGTATCTAAATGCCTTATCTCAATGTATCATGTATACAAACATGTTTGTTTGGGTAATGAGTTTAGGAGACTTAATAATCATTGATATCGAAGTCTTGTTAATTTCTTAATCTTCATATAATATATCTACTAGATATTCTTGAAGCAGTTATGGAACAACAATGAATGTGATATCCATTCATTACAATATAGTAACAACTTGAATAGTTATATTGATGGGCGGAAAAATATTATGTTGAAACAGTTCACTGAATGTTGATGTGATGTGGCTTACTACACAATCCAATGGACTTTATTTTTTAAATGATTTTAAACATAACAAAGATGATAAATTTATGATAATTTTTATATGCATATATTCATTCATGTAAATCTGGGCGGTGATCATTGTATACTGGATTGAACGGACCTTTACGCGAAGAGAGTGTAGATTTATAATCGTTAGTGATATTTCGTGATGATAAAAGAGTAGTTATGTTAATTCAAGCCACTTAAAGTTATCTTCTCTCGATGGCTATAAGATGTTGGATTTTACAACATCCGACATAAGCTGCAAAGTGCCAACTGTTGGAAAGTCATAATAGTACAATAAGAGCCTAGAAGTAGCGATAACAACATTTTTATTTTAATATTTACAATGTATTTAATGTTCGGATTCAAACTTGATTTTAATAGTAGCCACATGTAGTACTTTAAAAAGACGATTATTATGAATATATTTAATGGCGATATTGGATTGTAAGCCATTGTAGTCATTCAAATGTTGATGTATGGATATTTTAAATGTTGAACGTATTTATGTAGGGACAATTTTTTGTTGAATAATGATATATCCACAAACTTTTATACAAATTTATTTTGTACAAACTGATGTGGAATGATAAGATTGGTTGAATTAAATATCACTTGGCCCACATGATTTGTTTTTATTATTTATATTTTCATTCAACCAATGAATTAATGCCATGTCAATTTGTACAAAATAAATTTGTACAAGAGTTTGTAACTGTATCATTACTCTTTTTTGTTATACTAATATGTTTAGTTATGAGTAATTCTAGACCTATTTACTAATTAGTATGCAATAATAAATAAACTAAAATGTTTCATTATACACAACTATACAATACACAAAAAATAAGAGTTCAAAATACATAATTACTTAGAATGATATAACTAGTTTGAATTCGATGCAATGAGATTCTTATATCTTTTACGGTTATGGTCCGGTTCATTGCACCAACCATATTTCACAGTCCTCTAGTTTACATCCTCACTGATAGAAGGTATTCTAAGCTGTAAATAACAGCCAAGTGGTGGTGCTTTATTGGTGGGGTTAACCTTCATTTCTTGAATTTTCGCTGGAACTCCTCAATCTGTCACTTCGCCAGTCGGATCTACTGGTTGTGCATATGCCACCACCAATGATTCCTTGGTGTAAAAATTAGAACAAAGACTTATGTAGTTCACTTAGATTGCCAAACAAGTAGCAATTACATGGGCACAAACAAATTAATCAAGTTGAAATACTTTACATGAGCAAGTCTTTTTACATATGTTACCAATCCCTTCCTTAATGCCACCATACAAAACATGGAATCGATATTGAGACACATGACAAACGGTTATTCTTTCAGCTAAAATTCTCCTCTCAGCAACTATTTTGTCTACTCACATTGTTAGACGAGTAGTCATCGATTCAGCCATAATTTTCTATTGCAAAACTATTACTGTAATATTTTTCTAAAGTGATTAATAAGATGAGTGATAGGAAATTTTCTCGATTTCCTCTTGAAAGAATTCACATTCTCCGTGATATTGGTGGTAAAAATATTGTACGCTTTTAAACTCAGACTTTATCCAATTACTCTTCTTTAGGTAATTAACAGTATCTAGTTGGAGCATCCACAACCCCTCAAGTTATTTTTTAAATTCTTCATGTCCATATACTTTTGTTGCGTTTATAAATGTAAGCTCAAACTCATCCTAACGAGTTTTGGACATCCTGAATTTTGATTTTATGTTACCTTCGACATGGTAAAAGCAAGCACTAGGGCAGTATTACGAAATACCTTTAGAACAACTCTCTTGATAGAAGGGAATAAATTAGATATAATTACTAACTTTGGCCTATCGGCAATCACTCCATGTAACTTCGTCATAAACCTTCCCAAACATAATTGTTTTCAAAATTCAAAATCTCAATGGCTAGCGGATATAGTTGATAGTTTCCATCCGGGCAAGTCACCACAAACATGCTTTTATTATATAGCTTCTTTAAATAAGTGTCATCTACAGCAATCACTAGCCTGATGCACTGCATAAAACCCCGATGGCCAAGAGCTACAAAGTAGTATAAAAAGTTATTGTTTCCATCCCACTCAAGGTGAGTAACTGTACTTTCATTTGTTTTGGTCAAACTATAAGAGTATTTGGGAAATAAGTTGTATAACTTTGTAGAATTCTTTCGCACTATTTTAAGACTAATTTCTTTGGCCCAATATACTTGTTGATATGTTAACTGGACACCGTGTTCTTACTGTATGTTAGTGTTGTGAAAATTTTTAATATACTCACAAGCGCACGAATCTATAAATAGGATAGTGATAACGAGGTCGAACGCACATGGATTATTATAAATTGACAAGTCTAATTTAAATCTAAAATTAATATTAATTCTAACCTAGTGGAGCAAATTGAGTTTCTAATAAAATTAAACCAATTAAACTAAGAAAACAATTTAAACAAAGGAGAGTTCTATAAGATAAAAATTATCAAGGTTTCAGAATCCACCACTATTCAACTAGTAATTATCTAAATATTAATTAATCCTCAATTTTAAAGTGACAACTCGAAATCAATCTATGTCATCTCATGGATATAACAATTAAGTCAAATTAAAGTTAACCTTGTGTAGGTTCTTTTTCTACTTAATAGTATGATATTTAAGAATCTCATGTAACCATATTGAATAACAAAAAGTCAAAGTTTTCCTAAGTACTCTATGTAAACAATTTAATGAAAGACACGAAATCAAAGATGATCATGTATAAATTTTATAAACCCAAACATAGATTTAATCGAATATTATTCCTAACAATTAATAATGCATGACAGAATTGATGAAAAAATTTAATAACATCCAACTAATTATGTGAAACAAGAACCATAATCATCAAAGAACATATATAGGGAATTAATTAAATAAAAAGATAATTAGTCTATTGAATAAGGTTTCATCCTTAATTCCAGTATAAAAAAATAATTAGATATACTTGAATTAGGAGCAACAAAAGAGATAAAAGCAACCATGGAAATTAAATTGCTGATGCTGCTGCTTTATTCTTCTCTACCCGAATTGCATCTGCACTATTTTTTCTTCTTGGCGGCTGCCTCTCCAAAAGCCAAAGTTTAGCTTTTTTATATAGTCTTTAAAATTGGCCCCACAGACTTTTCCAACTCTTAAGCCGAAGGCCAAGCCTTTTAATTTGCTTTGGCTTCACTCACGTGCACTCCACTTGGAATTTTCATTCCTTTTTAATTTGGCTAACATTTCTCATGTCCTTTAGCTATTAATTCGGCCAATCAATTCAATTTTTTTTCTTCTTTCGACTTTATCACCACAGCAACGAGCATGAACAATCTTCAACTCTCTCTAGCTTTGATCCCTTTAAGCACAAATTATTCCCAATCTTCAATTTATTACCTTGTTCAATAAAATAATTTAATTAATTAAAATAACAAATAAAAATAACTAACAATTATATAATTAACGGTAAAATATGTATGTATTATATACTCATCAGTCAGCCCTGATGTCATTCAGAGTGTATGTATATTTTTCTTGGATAAATTTCTCCCCAATAATATAACCAACAACCTGGCTCTTTACTTGACGAAGACCACCAGACAATACTTCATTAGAAGAAGTGTGTACATTATCCATTCTTCTCATTACTCAAGGAGCATTCTGCTCATTCAAACCTCTTGTTGCTCAAATACGCTATTTACATTATTCTGAAGAACAGTGGGCCTCAAAGTATGTCATTGTGGACCGTGTGATCTTAAAATAAGACTTATCCCTTAAAGTAACTTTACACAATTTCAGTACTAACTCATTCTTCTCAGAGAACAACTTACCTATACTAATATCATAAGAATAACAACTTCTAACCAAGTCTGAAGCAACCAAGTTTGAAGGCAAAACTAGAGTAAAACTTATGAGGGGGTCAATTGTTATCCTCTTCCTAGAGGAATAGGTTGATTGTCTCTATTATTAATAGAGATGTTATATTGAGGTTCTTCTTTAACATTGATACAATATCAAAATGACAGATGCCCCCATCATCAACTGGACCATTGAAGTGAGCGCCCCTCGTAATATTATACAATTCCACACAAGCATTATCAGTTCCTATGTTGTTGATGTCATCAACATGATCATCATTACTGTGACAATCATTATTGTGGAATAGAGAATAATGTTGCTCTAACGATGTCATTAGTGGTAGCGCCTCTTCTTTAACATCCACTGATGTAATGTCGTTTTAATTAATGATGTCATTATTTTCATAAAGTGGTGAGAGTAACATTGCTACAACAACATCGGTAGTATTAACACCTCTTTTTCAATATTGGGGACAAAGTCTTTTGCTCTAAAATAAGTTTCAATTTTTACAAGTGGCTTAAGATTGTGATTTGGAACTCAAGGAGATGTGGTAATAAATATAGGAATGCATCTATCGTTAACCATATTAGAGGCCAATATGTAACACAACATTGACCATTTCATCATTAAATATGTCCATAAGTAGTGAACATGCATGATAGATTGTGTTACTAGAGCTCAAAATTGTCTTTATCGTCATAATATTGATTGAGATTAATCTGTAAAACCTCATACACTCTTACTAGAAACTGATTAAACGTACAATTTTTCCGAACTAAAATATTTTATTCTTGGTGTTCACATACTTCATACATCCATCTGTCAATGTCTCTCACCAACTGTTGTAACACAATTGAAGCACAAGTGAATCCATTGAGCCAGAAAACCATTAAAAAGACAACAGAAATAAGATTACGCACTATAAAATATGATAAAGTGAATACATGATACATTTATATGGATGTCACACATACTGTGGTTATGCGCAATAGTGCAATATGTGTTTATCACACTTAAATTCAGGCAAAGTTTTGGTTTGACCATGTGATATAATGGAGTACAAGGTTTTGCATTTGATTTTTCTCGTCGCAAACTTCAAAAATGTACATTATATGCCCAAAGCAAACACATGTAGTCTAAGTTATGACTTTGAAAAAATATCTGAAATTTAGTGAGATAGGCTAATTTATCCTCTCAACAACTTTTATTTAAAACATGAAAAGAAAATCTCAAATTTCAAATCTTAAAATTTTAAAATTTTTGAAAACACACTTTTAAAGCCAATCTCTAGATTTCTCCGAAAACTTTTCCTCTCCAAACTCTTTATCTCTTCCTCACCAAATCTTTGGAGGGAGGAATCTTTCTTGCCTTATCCAGCGGATTCTTGTTTTTTTTTCCTTGTTGCAGCCTCCCCCTCCTTACGAGTTAAGGATAGGTGTCTTGTTCTAGCCTTCTCCACCTTAAGGTGGTTGTTCTATTTCAATTTCCTCCTCCTTTGGTTTTGAGGATGGCTGTTGTGCGTCTATTCAAATCTTGATATGTGATGGAAATAATCAGTGGCGGACCCAGAAACTACAATGAGATGGGCTTAGTTCAAAAATTTTTATTTAACTTAGATTTTTTTAATGTTCAATTAAATACATTTTAAGTCTTATAAACTCAAATTTTATTACTTTCTTTTAAATTCTAAATAATAATAGTAATAAATTATTTATTTTAAATGCGTGAAAATATTATTTTTCGAAGTAGTTTCCACAAACAATTTAAAAAATAAAATAATGTGGACTATTGGGATTTGAACCAAGATTTTAAAACCATCAAATAACACTCTTATCATTGAACTACAAGCCTTTTAATATATGAAAAATTTATCCAAATTTTATTTATCTAACTTTTTTAGAAGGGGCTTGAGGTATATATAAAAGAAAAACTAATAGCCTAGGGGGGCTGAAGCTCCTCCTGAGCCTTAATTGGGTCCGTCCATGGTAATAATGTACATGTTATGGTGATAGTGTTGGTTTAATTTCTATTTTCCAGCACACAAACCTTTAAGTTGTAGGTCTAGAGTCTATGTTTCTCATATTTGTGAAGTTAGAGGGTGTGGATCAATTTTTATAGTAAATTTATTTTGGTACCAGTTGGAAAGGTGGAGATTATTTCAAAAGAGTTATGGAATCCGAAATGGAGCTTGAATTATATGTGCACTGCGAATGGAAGTTTTTCTTTCGGTGTAGAAGTGTTTCTTCCTAATCTTCAATAAATTTTTATGGGTCAATTTAATTGATCACTGTAATGGATCTTATAACTAAAATGGATCTCTGTATTTTGATCTTTGCAATGTGTACCAGTGATGTACTGCAAGTAGTCGTATTGTTGTTATTTGTTTAATGAAATATTATACTTTCCTATCAAAAACAAATCTTAAAATTTTCGCTTTAAATCAAACAAAATGAAGGAAAAAGAAAAAAACCAACAATTTACTTTAATAAGAAAAAAAAATCTTTCACATAATATATAACTCAAAGTTTGAATAACCAAAGTTAAAACTTAATAAAAAAAAATGGCAGCAAAAAAAGAATAACAAGAAGAGCTTGCGAAAAGAAAGAAGTTGAGAGAGTCGGTGGGTTAGTGAATGATGGTATTGTTGCTGCTGCTGTTACTACTATTTATGCAATAAAAGCATATGCAGAGAGAGACGGAGCAAACCAATAATCCTGTACGCACCATGTTTATCTACTGAATGTAATTGTGACAGTTGGATTGAGCGAATAAAATCGTATGGATGATATTAATTGGCTCCATGTTGGAGTTGATCCAACATAGCCGGAGCCTTATTTGTAACATCTTAAAGAATACTTCATTTGAACATGCAGCAAATCAATATTTGAAATTATTTTGAAGAAAAAATATTTGTAAGCCTTACATTTTCAAGAAATAAAATCAACTGAAATTATTGCAAAAGTTTCTTTTTGTTCTTTGATTTAAAAAAAAATTAAAAGCACTCTAAACCTAGGATTAGCATCTTCTTCTTCTTCATTTTGTGTGAGATGGCAATTTGTTTTTCAATTGTTATTAGGGTAGTTAAAGTCCATATTTTTTTTTATCTTAAAAAATTTGAAGGTACAAAATTAATATGGAGTACATTATTTAATTAATAATAACTAATAAGTAAAATTATTTTAAAAAGTTTGTTTAAACTTGACTTAATTCTGTTGTTGTAAGTTATGCTATATTTCTTAAAAATTTTGTTGAGTGTGCCGAATAGTTTTATTAGTGTTTTGAGTAAACTAATTTAAATGATTTAAGTAGAGATATTTTTGGGATTTTAAATAGTGTATAGAGTAAAATTTAATTTTTCAAATTTAATATATGAGTGTATAGAGTAATAGCGGATTCAGAGTAATTATTAAAGTACAAATAATCTTACCTTTAATAAATTAATAAAAATTAATCAGTTCATATAAAAATATATAAAATACAAAGGAAATTTAAGGTTTATAATCAGAAAAATCAAACTAAACTAGAAACCGTTCGATTTGATTTATATATTGGACAAAAATTAATCGGTTTAGTTCGATTTGAAACCGAACCAATTGAATATACAAATCATTACTCATAAAAAAATTATCTATAAAATCACTAGTTAGATCTCAAAAATACATGCGACTAAAGATTTTTGAAATTATTTTTTGCACCACTAATTTTTCTTTTTTATTTTTCCATTTTTATCAAGTAATCACTTTTGTGTTGTAATTGGTAGAATCTATTGAGAAATTTATGTTAAAAGACCATTTACTCCCGGTGTCGGGTAAATCTATTAAGAAATTTACATATTTGCGAGGACAAAAGTAATAAAATGGTCATCAAAATTTATGAAAAAGAAAAAAAGAATATATTACATATATGGTCAATTTCACTGAATAGTTAAGTGAGCCCCGAGCCCAAGTGTATCACAAGATGACGTGGCAAAAGTTCGGCCTTCCCAACTTGAAAAAGTACCCACATTTAGTACTATCCTTATTTCTTTTTCCTTTTTAATTTTCATCATATTTTCGTTTTTGAAAGATTTAATTCAAACCGCAGGCCGCGGCCTCATACATATTTCGTTACTCTCAATAACAGCCTCACTTGCCAAATCCTCCATTTCTCTCCCTGTGACTGTGTGTGAGCGCGAGAGTTACGGAGACGAAAAATGGATATGGCAGTTAGCTTCCATAACAACTCTTCCTTCTCTTTACCCAAACCTAGAACACCTCATCCTTCGTCTTATTCTTCTACTCTCTCAGCCAGACAACACTTCGGTTACAACTTATCCTCGTCTCCAATCACCACCACTTCTCTAAAATTTCGTCACTGTAACACCGCCACTCAACGTCACAGGCGAATCCAATGCTCCGTTTCTCCGCCCGCCGAAACCGCCGCCGGTGACTTCACTTTCTCATTTATATAATTTTACGTCTTTCTGATATTAATTCTAATCTAATTTTCGTTTCTCTTCTAATTTGTGAATATTCTATATAATTAGGAGCTTGTTTAGTCACTTCATGATTATCTAGTTTTATTTTAAACCTATTTTGCTTACTTTTTAATCTAGAATATGTTATTTTCTGGAATTTAGGATTTAATGCGTGTTGCTTTGTGCAATATTTAATACTTTGATGTTATTTTGCCACAGAGAAGAAGAGCCGGTTAATGAGGAGAAGCGATATAAGGAATATTGCGATTATAGCTCACGTTGATCATGGAAAGACGACTTTGGTTGATGCGATGTTGAAACAAGCTAAGGCAATATATCTCTGGAACTCACGGCGAATTGTTTTCTATAAATATTTCATTAGCTGAACTCATCATTTTATTTTTTTGGAACCACTAATATGCATCGAGTAGACGTATCCAAAAGAATGAATTGACGAAGTATAGCTAAAGCTTGTATGTCTATTTCTCCAATGTATTAGAGCACTACGAATAGGATGTTAGCTTGTAATCTTAACAACTTAAAGATTTTCAACTACGTAAAATTATGCGCTTAGTGCTTTTACTTATTATCTTGTGCAGGTATTTCGTGATAATCAAACTGTGAAAGAAAGGATCATGGACTCAAATGATCTTGAGCGTGAAAGGGGGATTACGATACTCAGCAAAAATACATCTATCACTTACAATGACACCAAAATTAATATAATAGACACTCCAGGCCATTCAGACTTTGGTGGTGAAGTGGAACGCATCTTGAATATGGTGGAAGGGGTTCTTCTAGTGGTACTTTTTTACATCGTCTCTTATATGGTTGCCTACTTTATAATTGATAAAATATGTTTCATCAATTTGGTAACCAGCTACCTACTTTCATTTTCTTACCACTATTTCTATCTCTCCGCAAAAAACAAATTTCATTTGTGATTTGCTTCTGGTCTTGAAATAGTGTTACAGAGGTGAATAGTATTTCAAAAGTTTATGCTTATTCAACTTCCATGGTATGATAAAGTTACTTTTTCCCAACCCTCCTAGTTTTTTGACTGCTTTGATTTATTGGAATAGAGTTTGGTGAAGTCTTCAACATGGGATTTAACTCTTGTGGATTTGACATAATAAAAGTCCTCTGTAGTATTCAAGTTCAGGAGTTTTGTATATGTAAAGTGATTTTATTACTTGATATATACTTTTAGTGGAGAAAAAATATGGTGGTTGATTGCCATTATCATCAAGGTTAATGCTATGTCATTTATAACTTTCTTTGACGCAACTTTATTTTTTATTTTTTTGGAGACTTGCTTTTAATTCTACTACTTAGATTTAATAAATGTAGATGTCTTCATATTCGTAGATTAACATCTATGTTCATTTGTAGGTAGATTCTGTTGAGGGTCCAATGCCGCAGACAAGATTTGTTCTAAAGAAGGCTTTAGAATTTGGCCATGCTGTTGTTGTTGTCGTCAACAAGATTGATAGACCTTCAGCCCGCCCAGATTATGTCATCAATTCCACTTTTGAGCTATTTATTGAACTAAATGCAACAGATGAACAGGTAATATTGCATTTTGACCTTGTTTGTTAATCAAAAGCAGAGCTGTTTTAGGAAAACCATCTTGTGCCTGAATAGATTAATTGAGGGGATAAAGATGAATCAATATCAAGGAAGTTGATGGGTAAATGTTTCAGGCAATTAAAGTAGGGAATGATTTCTAGCTCTAATAAATTCTTTTTGGACTTTTCAAATTTTTTATCTTTTCTGTTCGAAGGTTTAAGTAGGACCAAGATTCCCAGAATCCCACTTGATCTAAGTTTTTATCTAAGCAAGTACACGCATTTGATTGGTAGTTAACAAATGAAAATACAAATAAAGAAGCATATCTTATCCATGCATGAATAACAATTTATAAGCATCAACAGATCCTCCAGAAGTGTGGTAGCTTCATATGAGAATAGAATCTCAATTCTATCATGTAATATCTCCTAAAGTCTAATCTCTTTATGAATTTAATGTTACTTGCAGTGTGATTTCCAAGCAATATATGCCAGTGGTATCCAAGGAAAGGCAGGGCTTTCTCCTGACAATTTGGCTGATGATCTTGGGCCACTTTTTGAGTCTATAATGAGATGCATACCTGGACCACGCATTGAGAAAGATGGTGCACTGCAAATGCTTGTTAGTGAATGTTCTTGTTTCTCTGTTTCAACATATTTTCCCGTCTTTTTAATCATGTTATCCTCTAATTTTAATGGGACATGGTGCTGCAAAGTTCTGCAAGAATTACAGTTTACCACGGAATGGGTAGTTCTGAACATCAATATGAATTAGTCGGGTTTTATGTGATGAGACCTTTATGCCACAAAGTAACTAGATGCTGACTTTTGAAAAGAATAGTCAATGGAAACTATCTTGAATGGATCTGTAAGGGGCTAATTGGAAGAACTTTAAGCTATCTAATTTATTTCTGGTTTTACATCAGTAATCTGGTTTTGGTCAACCAGCTTAAGTTTTCATATAGAAAACAGTGGAATAAATTTACTTAATTGATGGTTAACAATATATGCCCTAGAAATGGATTGCATGTCTAGAAAAATGAAATAGATCTCATACAGGATTCCCGACCTAGAAGATTAAGCACATTAAATTACATTGAAGGATCCAAGATACCCCTTCAAAGATAGTAGAAAGCTTGGAAATGATACATTTTATCTTATGATTTTTCTGCAATTTTAATTTTAGGAGTCATCTAAGTTTTTCTGTTGACTTTGATTTGATTATTATGTTGTTTCAAATTTTATTTATAGGCTACAAACCTTGAATATGATGAACATAAAGGACGAATAGCTATTGGACGCTTGCATGCTGGGGTTCTGCGAAAAGGAATGGAAGTGAGGGTGAGTTTGTTTTGAATCTGGGGGCTACTCTTGAGCTTATACAATTAAATTTTCACAAGAATAAAGGGCCAGTTGTCAGTTTGAACCAAAATTCATTTTGCCCATATGATATGTTCTATCTATTTGACATTTTGTCACCAATGCTTTATATCTATTTACACTCTTATGATGAGTTTATCTAATTCTTCCGCTATTTCTTGCAATGAAGTCTACTCTTGAGAAATCAGATTGAAATATTAATTGGATTTCATATATAAGAAAAGAGAGTAAGCATCTTTTTTTTCTTATCATTTGACTTTTCTTATTCCCCTAAGGTATGCACCTCAGAAGATTCATGTAGATATGCAAGAATTAGTGAGCTTTTTGTGTATGAAAAATTCAGTAGGGTTTCTGCTGAAAGTGTGGCAGCTGGAGACATATGTGCTGTTTGTGGAATTGATGACATTCAGGTAAGACTGGATCAATTTTGAATTATTTTTCTGTTATCTTCATTTTATTTAATTTCATGGTATGTAATAGTAGTAAAAGTTTGATCTTAGAGATTCTCCGTGTCTTTATGTAAACCTGTCATGACTTAACTTCTTTCTTCTTTGATCAGATTGGGGAGACAATTGCAGATAAAGTATCTGGAAAACCACTGCCTTCTATTAAAGTGGAAGAACCAACCGTAAAAATGTCTTTCTCTATAAATACTTCGCCATTTGTTGGCCGTGAGGTATGTTTATTGAAAGATACCCTACAAACTGGGTAAACAGCTTTCTCTACATGCATTGTCTACTCGTTTTCCAATGAGGTTTAGTTTAAGGAAAATTTCTAGGGAAGCCAAGAGATGAAAGTGCTCAACTCAAATAAACTACACTATCATTTTTTATTATATTAAGTGTTTCTTTCAATTTTAAAAGGTCTGCTACAGAATATATGAGTAATTTTGGGATGAGTACTACGTGTTGTTCACATTGGTAATTTTTTTCTGGACATGCAAAATAGAAGAAATAAAATCCAATGCTTTTTCAGGGCATTTTACTTTAGTTGCATGCCCATGCACTTGCGGAGGGTCTTCTTGTGTTGCTATTGCCTCAATGATTATTGTGTTTGTTTTCAGGGAAAGTACGTTACTAGCAGAAACTTACGAGATCGACTTTACCGTGAACTTGAGCGAAATTTGGCTATGAGAGTTGAAGACGGTGAAACGGCTGATACATTTATCGTTAGTGGGCGTGGTACTTTGCATATCACTATCCTGATAGAAAACATGTAAGTATAAGCTATCTTATTCCTCTGCAATCTTCCTGAGCAAGCCAGTTCTAAATCATCTTGTATTTTAGGCGTAGAGAAGGATATGAATTTATGGTGGGACCTCCAAAAGTTATTAATAAGAAAGTGAATGACAAATTGCTGGAACCATATGAGGTGATTTTCTTATCCTTTCATCAGAATGCTTATCTAGGCATGCATATGCATTTTGATGGTTGTACATGCACACATACTTCAATTGAGAGAAGAAACATTGTTCTAAGGATAACAGCTTGATTAAGAGAATATATCATTAGATGGTAGCCAATAATGATGTGGTATGATCATCATGAAGATGTGGCATGTCAACCTTTTGCTTCTCTTGTCCTTGAAGCTTCTCATAGACCCCAGCATTTTTTTATTTTTCTCAACTCTCATTGGAATAGCTTGTACATATGGACCATATGCATGTGGATGAATAAATTGCAACAATAGATGAGGCAATGCTTTCACCTTTGCATTATAATGGATCATAAAATTGTAAAGCCATGATTTGACATCTAATTATAAGAATTTCTCAAATGCTTGATAATAAGAAAAACAGTTGTGTTTGTCTTATTGATCGAAAAACCAAGTTATCCAATGATCTGAAATCACACCTGAAATTGATGTAGATCGCCACTGTGGAGGTACCAGAAGAACATATGGGGCCTGTGGTTGAACTTCTTGGCAAAAGACGCGGGCAGATGTTTGATATGCAGGGAGTTGGGTGTGTATTAACATTTTTTTTTCCTATTCTATTTTTACATTAGCTGTTAATTTTTACCATGAACAATTTGAGGTACAAAGTAGTGTGGCATTTATGGAATTAGAGATGCACATGTAGATTGTAGATATTTTATAATTGGACTTTATGATAGGTTGCCAGCCTATTCTTGCATATGCACAACTAATTGTATGCATATTCTTTGACCGTGTATCAGTAAAGGTAAACCAGCTCATACCAAGAATTGCTGTGAAATATGCCTTGACTATCTTTTGGATACTAGGCTTAAAATCTTTGACAGTCCAACCTCTCTTGTACCCTCGGTAAAAAATATTCATCTTTTGGGTTTTAGGTAACATGTAGAGCTTCAGTCTTTTGTCATTGGCATTGCAGTTACTTCATGAATTAAACTGTGGTTACTTGTGAAATTTATGGTTTTAGTCCATAAATGGCAGTGTGTGCTATTCCTTTCCTTTCCATATGATGATGGCACACAGTTTCTTAATTACTACACAGCTGTGTTTTTCTATGCATAATTGAGCCATGCAGCCCTTGTATTTGCACTTTCTTTATGTGACAAGGATCTAATATTGAGACTTCTTTTATGAACTAGGTCGGAAGGAACAACATTCCTTAAGTATAAAATTCCAACCCGTGGCCTTCTTGGATTACGAAATGCAATATTGACTGCTTCACGTGGCACAGCAATTCTCAATACAATATTTGATGGTTATGGACCTTGGGCTGGTGATATTTCTACAAGGGATCAGGGTTCATTGGTAATTTCCAATTTCTTAAAATCTTTTGACCACTGCAAAATTTGAAAGTAAATGATATTAATAGTAGGGCCACCATGGGCTGGCCCTATTGCTATTCTGGATATAGCTCTGGCCATCAAATTTCTTCTGAAGAAATGTCCAAGCTTTGAGATGCTGAATTAGTATTTCATGGATGGAAATTAATCTAACTCACAATATCTGTTCATTGCCTTATTAAACATCAAAAACCATTTATCACTATTGCAAAGCAATTATGTTTCATAAATTTGTGGTTGTATAACTCACATTGTAACAGACCCCTATGTCCCTTGGAAGGGGGAAGTCTCCCGCCTGTGTCAATGCTAAATTTAATCAGTGGATGATTTTCAGGTTGCCTTTGAGGATGGAACGACTACTTCTTATGCTCTTTCTAGCTCACAGGAAAGGGGGCAGATGTTTCTTGGTCCCGGAGTGGATGTTTACAAAGGTCAAATAGTAGGCATCCATCAGCGGCCCGGTGATTTATCTCTTAATGTGTGCAAGAAAAAGGCAGCCACGAATATACGTTCCAACAAAGAACAGACAGGTGAGAAACAGCTTTTCTCTTACCTTTCTATCCAAAAGAGTATAATTTGACTACTTGATTGCTTCAATTTTTATGTTTTTCTTCCTCTTTTTCAATGTTTTGTTGATGCTTTAATGGGCATAGGCAGAGAATGCCCAATATCAAAGTAGGGAGGGTTAAGTTTTGTCTGTTTAATTGCCATATGAATCTTCTGCGACTTGCTTTGACTGGAATTTTGCTGCTTAAGATAGGAAGTGCTTATCATTCATGTTCTCCTTCCTAAACTATTGAATTGGGTGAGGCAGCACGGATTTACTCTAAATTGCCAAAAAGAAATAATTGCAAATGGTCTTCCATATCCCAAATAATTTATTTTTACAATAATGCTAGATCTCCTATATTTGATCTCTAATTTCTTTCTTTTTTCTGATCAATTAAACTTACTAACTCGGAATTTGGTTTATGCAGTGGTCCTTGATACTCCTTTGGATTACAGTCTGGACGACTGCATAGAGTACATTCAAGAAGATGAACTAGTGGAGGTCACTCCCTTGAGCATCCGTATGTGCAAAAATCCAAAGTTTGCGAAAAGGGGGCGGTAAATATCTCTTGGATTTACACATTGTGGATTAGTCAACAAAGCTTTCCTTGCGATATTACGAATTATAGCGAAGCTACATATTTCTGCAATTGGATTCTTTTCTCATTTTGCTCCATTTGAAGCTGCCTTCACAGCTATATTTTTATACACTGGGATTCTTTGGAAAAATTCAGGTATGTTTGAGTTTTTCCTGGTATAATTATTGTATATACAGTTAGGGCACAGTGAAGTCATAATTTTGTTAAAGAGGTTTAGTAGCCAATATGCTGTTAGGTAATGGGGCAGCTGAAGATTTTGAGTTGAGCGGCAATGCAGATTCAGACAGTCACTTTGCTAACCGACTGAAAATGATAAATTTCAGGTTTATTGTAATTCTATCTCCAATTTTAGCATAATAATAAATCAAAACATATTATAAACAAGTATTTTTTTTCTTTCATAAAATTATGGTTATTTATTTATTTATTTTGTTATTGTTTCTCACACAACACTCTTTTATCGGATATAACTCGTACCATTTCTTTTTCGCTACAATTATAGAGATTAAATTCATCTATCATAGCAATTACTTGCAAAATGTTTATTTTATGAACATTATCTGTGATGCACACCGAGTCTCTTGCTTTTGAAAAAAGTTGATTGTTCATAGAGAATCAAATAAAAAACTCAAAAGAGGAGGCTTATTACTGGCTAACCTTCTATCTTTCTTTCCTATTCATTAAACTTGTTCTTTGTGAGTGGAATTCAAACTTAATCTCTTCTACAACCGGCAGCCATAATAATTTCTATCCATTATCTTGAGAATATAATTTTATTGTTAATTACTTTAATTTGGATTTGATAACTTTATACAGCAGCAGGCACGATATGCAAAATTGAAAATGCCTTGCCAAGGAAGTTTGAAACTTCAAAAAGAGGGAGATATCACTGGCCTATTTGGGTTTTGATTATCTTTTAAGGCTTGATTCGGTTTCTCAACATGGGCGTGGGCTGTTTTATTTTCCCACTTCATTTTCTCTTTCAATTTCCACGTCAATTTGACCTTTTCCAGACTCTCCACTAGAGGTGGCTGTTGATATGAATTCAAATTCTATTAGTGTTAATGTGCAAGTGTACATAATAAATAATATAATGATAAGTATTTAAAATCATCTCAATAGGAATTAATGTTATTAGATTTGCTACAGCAATTTTAACAGTGCAGATTTTGTCCTAAATTAAAATAAAACAATTAATAAAACTAATATATTAATTAAAATAAAAAAACAATAAATAAAATACAACAAAGTAAATTATCACGTCAAACTGAAAGATAAAATCAATGGGAATATAGAGTAATTGAGTGAATAAATTTTTTTAATGATTTTGACTATTTTTCTAATATTTAGCTCGGTTGATACAGCATTTGTTACAATACTGGACAGAATCCTTATGTATCATCAATCGTCGTATGTTGAATATCTTACATCTATTTGCAACCTAACTGTGATTAGTTGTTATGCTAACATAAGATATAGCATTACACGATTAGATTCTATTTACCATACAAGGTGAATCCCTATGTCTAATTCATCACTAATCTTAGATTAAGCATGACCTTTTAGAGACTCAAGTAAAACTCAATCCAAAAAACTCAATATAAAATGAGGTATTGCTTTGATATGTTCTACTAAGATAGGCCATTTTGTAACTATTCCTTAGCTAATATCATTAAATGAGTGATCAGCCGAAATAATGAATAAAAATAAATACTATCAAAACAAAATGCTGCAGCAACTTATATTTCCAGTCAATAAATCATCCAGATTATTTATCACGCAACTACAAATAAATTTAGTTCATGATTTGCAAAAGAAAAATAAAGAACAAGGTTTCGGCCAAGAAACACATCCCCGTGAATAAATAGAAAACTCGAAAATAAGAGAAGAATAAGAAGGATTGAACTCTCAATTGATCTTTACAATTTCTTCTCTTGTGCAGCCCTTAATCTCTCTCTTGAATCTTGTTTTTCTTTTGTTTCATTGTGGTTTTTCTCCTTGGGTGACAACCCCTTCTCTCTTATGATGTGTGCTTCTTTTATAACTCAAAATTAAGGTAAACAAAAGCCTAGGGTGTGCATAAGTCAGATTAGGAAACTGCAGATCGCAATTCTGTAAGTATCCTACGCTGAATTTTCTCTGTCGTTGTTTCAAGATTACTACAGCAATGGCTACAGTAACTGCACTGTTTCAGACTTGTTTCAATTCTTTTGTAGCCATGTTCTTTTTTATCTTTTGGAAGCCTATTGCACCAGTATTCCTTCTTTGAAATTGGAGCTTCCAATCATCTACAATTATGCATATAATCTAAGCACACAAAATTATTCTAAAACATCGAAATTTATTAAAAATAAACTAAAATGGTTATTCATACAAAATAAAACTAAAAAGCAATAAAAACATGTCATTTACTCTTAGAGTAATATTGATTTAAGTCTAAAAGTGTCATGACAACTCTCATTTCATAGAGTTATTAGTGGCCAATGGGCTGGACAGCATGAGGCACAGCACGTGTCCATACATCATGGCATGGCACGCACGTGGGTTAGGTCAAACTTAGAATTTTAGGTACATGAGCCTTAAAAGCACGACACGATTAAAGATTGGATAAAACACGGCACGCGAAAAAGTACGCCATAAACATGTTATATTTTTGAATGAAAGTAAACTTTAAATTTTATGATTTTATAAATAACTTGAAATTGAATTTTTTAATATATTTTATTGGCTCAAGTTTTTGAAATTTATTTAATTCTTAGTTTCAAAAAAATTATAAATTGATTTATGTTTATAATTTATTAAATAAATAATTTATATCATGATTTTAGTAAATAAAATTATAAATATCATGATTCTATAAATATGTACTAATATTATTATAAACTATTATATATGACTCTACGTAATTCCAAGTTAACAATTAAATTAATCCTTAAAAAATTTATTATTATTGTTGTCGTTAAGTACTAAAAAAGAATTTTAATACCATAAAGTCAAATTTAGTAGCTAATAATACATGATTCTATTATTATTAATTTATTATTATTGAATATGGACTTGAGTTTTGAATTTTTTATTCTATTAAATTTGAATAAATGCACATAAATCCAAAAAAGTATATAGACTTAAAAAAAAATAAGACAGCAATTTAGCATGCGCTCTTAAAAAAAAGAAAAAAACTTAGTGAGCTTTTTTTCTTGGCACGACACAATAAAGCCCACGGCACGACACGTGTGGGCACGACACACGGGCCTAAGCAAAAAAAAATTAGGCATGACACGAGCACGCGTGGGTTTTCTTTGATGGGCATGAGCTGGCATGGCACGGCCCGTTAGCCATATCTACTCTCCATCATTAAATTCTTGCGGTGCTTTCTCAGTATTCAAATTATCTGACATGCGGCGATTATTGAAATATTTTAGCAATCTCTTAAACGTTATTTTTTTGTTCAATTTGTTAAAAGAAACATTACCTTTTTAAAGATAAATATTCATCTTATCAAAGATTCAAATCTTCTCAAATAATTTTAGCCGAAACGCTAGTTATCGCTTCAAATATCACCCACAACAGCCGTTGCTGCTAGGTTTTTTTATTAATCAAGCCGCCATCAAAACGAACAAGAGCTGCCGATCGTAAGCCGCCCAAGCTCACCATAGACCAAATCCCAGCCAAGCATGCCGCACTTCAATCTGTCGTCATCCACCACAATCGCCTTTCATGGTCACCGTAAATTGATTTACCAATATTTCTTCATATTCTTTATGCCTGCATGGGTCTTGCTGAGTTGGAATTTCAAGTCTTCTTTGTCATCCTTATCATTTCCTATATATTCTTCCAGCTTCATCATTTACAGCAAACTCAAGTGAAAAGAATGGAGTCATTTAAGGATATGTTTGGAAAATAGAATTGGATTAAATTACTTTTAAGATTAGATTAGATTAAATTATATTAGATTACATGGAATAAATATAGTGTTGACTTTTATTTGGTGTAATGTCGGATAGGATTATGATAGTGTTGTTCTATATTTGACATTTTATAGGATTAGATAATAAAAATAATAATAATTAGTATGAAAATTAAGTGAAATGAACTCTATTTAAATTACTCTTCAACTACAATAAGTCATCTTTAGTTTTCAATGACAAAATTCTAAAGACAGAGTTAATGAAATCAAGAAGATTTTCCAACTTAATGTGGTATCTAGACATGAAAAATATCTACGCCTACCATTTATAGTTGGAAGAACGAAGATAAGCTTCTTTAACGAAGTGAAACTCAAAGTGGTGAGCAAGATTGCGAATTGGCAACATAGATTCTTCTCAAGTAGAGGTAAAGAAATCTTTATTAAAGCTATGGCTCAAGCGATACCAGCCTATGCAATGAGTGTTTTTAAACTTCTCATAGGGCTATGTGAGGATATACAGAAGGTAATGCCTGAGTTTTGGTGGAGATTAAAGGAGGAAAAATGCATAATTCAATGGGCAAGGTAGGAAAAATGAGTCATGCTAAGAGTCGAAAAGGCCTTAGATTTATAGAAATGTCCAGTTTTAATTAGGCATCAATGGCAAAGTAAAAGTGGAGATTGCTGCAATATCCTCAATTATTAGTCACCAAACTGTTGAAGGCCAAGTATTACAAGAACTTTGAATTACTGCAAGCTCAGGCTAGATCAAACCCTTTATACATATGGAGGTTGATACTGTGGGGAAGACAAGTTTTACAAAGAGGAATCAAGTGGAGGATTGGGAATGGAAAAAAGATACATATCAACAAAAGACAATTGGATTCCAAGGCCAGAAACCTTTAAGCCACTCTCTATTCAAAATTTGTTTGCGGAAGCTACTATTTTAGACCTCATTAATTTTAAAAATCAGTGGGATCAATAGAAAGTGAAGCAGTGGTCCATAGAAGATAATGCAAACGAGATTTTGAGAATTCCACTACCTAGAAGACAAGGAATAGATGAAATCATTTGGCATTTTGATAAAAAGGGTTATATTCCATTAAGAGTGGATATCAGTTGGCCTTAAAAATCAAGAATCCCGATAAGCCAAGTTGCTCATCCAAAGGGCTTCATCACTGGAACCTTTTATGGACACTGCAATAACAAAAAAAAATCAAAATTTTTATGAGGAGAGCAACTCAAAATCTACCGCCCACTACTAAAAACTTATGGAAAAGAATATACAGCCTGAGCCTGTCTGTCAAATTTGCAAACGTGGAAAGTACATCTCATGCTTTGATATACTGTAAAGCTGCCAAAGATATGGATCATGCCCTTTTTGAAACATGTTTTCTTGATGCTATTAACCTTAATATGTTGGATATTATGCATGCAATGGCTAAAAAGTTGAACAAGTAAGATATTGCAATCTTTGTGGCTCTTTGCTGGGCTATCTGGTATAGTATGAATAATTAGCTTTTTGAAGGAAAAAATTGGATCTTTTCCTAACTGTGACAAGAGCAGAGGCTGTGGTGGAGGCTTACAAAAGAGTGAAACAGCAGGGGCAAGGACCAAAGGCAAAGCATAACTCATCGACACAACAGAATTGGAACCCTCCACCTACTAATGTTTTCAAGGTTAATGTTGATGCTATTGTTAACTTCAGAAAATAATTAGCAGGATTGGGGACAATAATCAGAGACTCCAAAAACAAAGTTATAGTGGTTGCTGTCAAATCCACGCAATTCACAGGAGATGTAAAGATTGCAAAAGCAGAAGCTGTAGAATGGGGCTTAGTTATGGCAAAGAGTGCATCCCTTCACTATCTAATAGTGCAATCTTATTATCAAGATGTGGTGAAGTTGGTAAATAACAAAGAGGGTAGCAAAGCAGAGATTATGTGGGTAATTTCGGAAATGAAAAACCAAAGCAAGGACATACAAAATGTTAGTTTCCATTACACCCCTAGATCATGTAATACTTATGCCCATTTCTTAGCTAAATTAGCATTAAAGAGTACTGAAATTGTTGTGTGGATGGAACCTATACCAATTGAAATTGAATCTGTATTCTCAAATTTGAGTTAATGAAATTTTCACTTTCCTTCTAAAAAAAACTATGCTTAAATTTTGACAATAGCTTTTAAACAAATTTTGCCTTCTATAAATGAAATCAATTTTTTTAAAAAACAAAAAAAGCAACTGATTCAATAATATTTCACATTTCAATATGTAACCACCTACATAAATAATACTTACACTATATAACATTACTGAAAAATATAAATTCCACAAATTATAGGCAACAATTTAACATAAATAAGATAGAATTTCTCATATAATATATTTAATTACATAAGACAATAACAAAACAAATGTTTATAAAGTACTTGATACATTATACATGTTCATCACCAAGCCACTCTAACACATGGTTAAACACTTACAAAAAGATTGTGGGTACCATTTGTTACAAAACAATTTAGAATCACTCACAAACAAAATCTAATTCATATGATTAGTTACAAAAAAAAAATGTCATCATCAGCTTCATACCCTTACCACATACTGTTAATCTTTTGTACAAAAAAGGATCTAAAAAATACCACCTTTAATCAATCATCATACCCACCTAAGATAGGTTTTTTAAGAAACTCATTTCTTTCTTTATCATTTTGCATTGTCCTAAATATTTCTTCATGTTTTGGTTGTTTCAGCAACTTCTTTTGCACCTTAACTCTTTGATGAAGTGAAGTGTTCATTCTCATCAACATGTCAGCAACAAGTTTACCAACTAGAATACCTACATTTTGATTTGACTTTTCCATCACATCCTGAAATATGTATGCAAACTTTTCCAAACTTCCAACCAATAGATCAATTCATGTAGCCCATTTCCTTTTGGACGATTTTTGTTTGACCTTGGTCCATTGACATGGGAGATAATCCTTCACCAAACTCAAACTCAGTTTCAAGACTATTTTCATTTTCATTCTCTATCATGTCAACAAGAGTTTCAACTCCTTTCTCAGTAGCACGGTCTTTTCTAAAAATATAAGCAAGTCTCTCGTTTAATGGAAATGGTTTGTTCCTCCACCCTTCAGCATTCTTATAGTGCTAAAATGAGAAGAAGAAAAAAAGAATTTTGTTAATAACTAAATGTCACTAAAAAAAAATCTTATTAAAAGTCACTAGAACAAAAATTTACTTTCACCTGCACATAGGATTGTCATGCCTCATCACTATTAACTTCACACACTTTTTTTCATCAATCCAACCAAAGCCACTTGTGTTAAGCACATCAAACACTAATTCATAACTATTCTTCAATTTTTTTTAATTTTGATTCCACATGTGGGCTAGCTTTTAGGCCAGCATTAGGAAGTAACTTTGCCAATTGTTCTTCAATATGCCTATTAGCACCTAGTTTTAATTGCCCATAATTCGTATGAAATCCATGTGCTACCATTTCCTCTAATATATTTAGTAAAACTTCATCATCTTCTCTTGTCCATGGATGTCTTGTCCCTATTTCGTCCTTTTCCATTATTTTGATTAGTAGTTACACCATTCATCCCTATATAAGAATAATAATACATGTATTAAGAGAAAATATGCATTTATAGTGAAATAAGGTAAAAATATTAGCAACAAAAGGAGAGTAATGGAAAAATAAGCACTATATAAATAAAATAACTCATTTTTATAAAGCATAAGTGTTTAATCACATGATATTATATAAAAACAAAATACAAAGTTCAAATACAATTAAAAACTTAAGCTGAAACTTCAAATTCCTATATTTCGCCTCCTATTATTAAACATTTGTAATGCTAAATTTTCCATTCATAAGTCCACTACTCAAATGATGAAACTTGGTTAATGGTTTCACAGTACTCCGAATTGCTACTAAGGTTAAAGTCATATATCTCACACTCATTGGATCAGCTGACATTTTCTTTCTAATAAGATTATAAAAGGCAGTGAGTATTACTACTCTACATTGAGTTTTTAAAGGATAGAAAGTTGGACTTTGTAAGATTGCCCAATGAATCTTAAAAAGTCCAAAACATCATTTTATTACATTTCTTACTGAAGTATGCTTCATATAGAAATAATTTTGATAACTAACAGGAGTACACATACCTTTTCACTCTGATAAATGATATCTTGTTCCTCTATATGGTGTTAAAAATCCTTCACCATTTGTGTACCCAGCATCCACAAGATAATAACAACCTAAATATTGAAATAAGATTAAGAAAAAATTAATTAGTTTACGGCTAACTATTCTAAATCTATTAAAACAGTCTTACCAGTTGGACATTTTAATATGTTTGCCCTAAATATCGTATTTCGAAGTACTCTAGAATGAGAAGCTGAACCTTCCCACCCCGGTAGCATAAATATAAACATTGTATCTTGTGAACAAACCCCTAAGACATTCGTTGCAATTTCACCTTTTCTTATTCTATATCTTGATTTATCAACTTTGGGTACTCGAACCTTTACATAGGTTTCATCTAATGCTCCCAAACAATTCTATATCAACAAAAATTATTAAGTTGAATAACAATAGTACACAAGGTCATATTGTAATTGTAAATGACATCTTAGAACTTAGGTATAGCATACCTTGAAAATTTTTCATCTACTATCTATGCAATGTCCAGGCATAGGTTTTAGAGATTTTAGCAACATATGTTGTAGTTGTAAGACTCCATTCAGAACAAAATTAAATCTACTAATTGTCTCTCCAGAATGCTTGAAACGATTATTAACTGTTTGATTTTTTACATGATGTGCAAGTGCATGTAAGAACATACAAACCTACTCATCAACAAAAACCACACTATTCATCTTCAACCTCTTATCAATATGAAGTAGTTCACATAATAACCCAAAATTTCTTCTATCCATCATAAGTTGATTCACACATTCTATCTCACCATTGCCTATAATGTCATCTAGAGTTTGAAAATGAATTGATGCCTAGTAAAAGTGCGATTCTCGAGCACATATTTTTCATTAAAGCTTGCTATTATATGGTGTAGGACAACAGTGATCATAATGCAAACAAACAACTTCTATTTGCGAAACTCATTTGCAAGTATGAATAACAAGATTTGTCTTTCGTCTATATCTATTCATCATAAGTTTTGTAATTATGTAATTAAAAATAAAATAAAAAGAATAAAGCAATGGGCAATCGATAACAAATGTGTGCGTATGATGATGTACGGGTAATGTGGAACATGTTATATATATAAACACACACACAAGCACAAGAAGTGAATGTCGTATAGGAAAATGGACTTTCAATCCTTGCTTATATAAAGTAAAAAATAATTCAATTAATTTTCATAATCAAGTACAAATTTAACAGTACAGTTGACATAGTGGAATAAAATTGAACAAATGACATGCCTTCCTAACCACTGAGTTGAAGAAAACTTTGAATGTTGAACAAGTCACATGTCTTCATAATTTAGTTAATTAACAATAAAATAAAGAAAATAAAACAATGGACAATCGATAATAATAAGGCCCAAAATGAAATAAATCTGTTATGAGAGAAAAAAAAATAATAAAAACCCAAATTTAGTTAGAAGATGAGAACCAATTCGTATAATATTTTGAATACCTTTGAATATTGTTCATGTCATTTAAAATAGTTTTTGGAGAATTAAGATTTGTTCATTGCTTTGCATTTGTTTGATTGTAGAGTAATTTTAATCGGATTTTGTTTTCGCCTTAATGAAAGAGAAGAGAGGATTTTAGTTTCACTAATTTCTTATCCAATGTAAGCCCACCTAAAAAAAGGGATTAATAATCCCAAGATTATCGGATTAAAAAATTGGACTTATTTTTTTCATCTATATAGCCAAACGCGGCTTTGGACAGGATTAATATTTTTAGTCTTAAAAATTAGTCTTATCCTACCTTTATCCAAGCAGTCAATCGTAGCCTAAAGGAATCAAGAGAAGTTGAGATGTTTTTATAGCATTTTGGTAGTGTTTTTTTTATTTTGCTTTAAAACATGGTTGTTTTTTACTTTTTCAAAGGATAAAAGTGTCATGAGGAGAAGGAGGAAGAGACGTGAGGGAGAGAGATACAATCGTAATTTTAGGGTTTTGAAATTGAAATTTGATTTTACATTTTATTAAATTAAAATATTTTATAATTAAATTGAACTGAACTGATCAATTTGTACACAAACCAATCGATTCGTAAATTCTTAAACCATTCAATTTGAACTGAATTGAACTGAACCAAATTTTCTCAATTTGATTCAGCAAAAACCAAACCATTTGCCCGCCCCTACTTGAAAACATCAAGATCTTCATGTGCGGAGTCATAAGACACATACTTGCCAAGATGTCAAAATTTATGGGAAAAAATGTGTTGTACAGTTGAAAATCCCATGTGTCAAATTTGTGGAACAGCAATTGAAAACATTTAACATCCTCTATTGGAACGTACACCTACTAAATTGGAAAAGTACTCTTTTCACAGAGGATATCCAATGGCTTATAAAGCACGACATATTAACTGTTATGTAAGAACTAGCCTACAAAAAAGAATAAAGAGAAGCAAGAACTAATTATTGTTTATATTCTCTTTGAAACCAAGAAAGAACTCTAAATTATATATGTTTTGGAATCTTCAAAGATAATTTATCATTTTTCTTCCTCTCAACTCTTTCTTTCACTAAAAGGTAACCTAGAAAAGAAGTATACAGGGAACTTTCTTGGATCCATGATTGTCACTTATAGGTTGGGTGTGGTTGGGGAAACTTTTAAGGTATAGCAAAGAGGGTATTAAAAAGGGCGTTAAACACTAAGTGGGAAACACTTGTAGTAAAGAGGATTAATGAGGAAGCTGGTAGGTTTAATTAACCTAATTTTTTATCTTTAAAGATAAATTATGGATGTTAATGAGCTCACACGCAGATGTTAAGCTATAACGTTAAAATTAGAGGAAGAAAATATGATTAGCTTTGTGGGAATGATGAAAATGAAAAGAGAAAAATTTGGAGCACACTGTCCTGTCAAGGTCTAAGAGTAGTTATGCACTAGCGAGGAGATCCACTATGGAAATGAAAATGGAAAGCTTGGGAAACAACATTTTTGTTTTGAAGTTTGCTTTACAAAACGAAAAAATGAGAATTTTCTTTAGGGTACTATGACATTTTGACATATCGTTAATGGTACTCATGGAGCCAACTGGTGTTGGTGTTATTAAAAAGCAAGCTTTCACTCACTTTTTTTTGGGGTGTATATCCACAATATTTCCATCATGTGTATAGACAAAAAAAAATGGTGAAAAAGAATTTAAAAGGTAAAAAAAGTAGAAACAAATGAAACATGGAATAAATTGGTTCTTTTACTCGTTTAGATCCCTGTTGGATATTGCACAACCATTAACAAAAAAGTTTCTTGTTAAAATTAGAAGATAGTTGGAAAATCTCAATGATGATGGCTTATGAAAAAAAATGAGAATTTTGTATAACGAACCATGGCATTTTGACAAATTGTTAATGGTACTCATTAGGGGTGGGCAAATTCAATTTGGATCAGTTTGAGACATATTATCAAACCGATCCAAACTTGTCGGTTTGAAATATTTCCAAACCGATATCGACATAAATGTTTTGTAAACCAAACCGATTGGATCGATTTGGATCTTCGGTTTGAGCTTATTAGCAAAATGTCAACTTCTTTTATATTGTTGTATTTACATTATTTGTTATTTTTTATGTCTGTCATCCAAATTGATACTGCTTTTATATTTGTTCCCAACAAAATACATTCTAATAAAGAAATTCTCCCCATGTTCAATCAAAACAAACTCACAAAATTCGTTCACAACATAATACATTCTAATGCAGAAGTTCTCCCCATGTTCAATAAAAACAAACTCACTAAATTAAAATAAACTTGAACAACATTTGACAATCAAAATATTGTGCATCTTGTAGTCAAAACTTATGGCCCAATTGTTTTTCATTTGTCAAAATGTGCATAAAATGAAAAATATAATTAGTTAGAAAAATAATCAAATAATTATCATCAATTATACCAAATCCATTTTAGCTTTAACTAAAATGAAATAAAATCGTAGCAAGAAAAATAAAACCAAAACATACCTCAAGGCTCGGGTTCTGATTTGTGAAATTATTACAATGAGACTTAAGAATGAGCGATTGAGATTGAGAGAGTTGGGAACGACAGGAGGTGAGAGCTTCTATAATTAATAAAGATTAAAAAATTAGTTATGGAATTAATTAATCAAATAAATTATCATCAATTATACCAAAATCCATTTAAACTTTTGACTAAAATGAAATAAAATCTTAGCAAGAAAAATAAAATCAAAACATACCTCAGGAGACTTGAGAATGAGCGATTGAGATTGAGAGAGTTGAGAATGATAGGAATTAGGAAGCACTGGAGGTGGAGGCGAAGGCAGCAGTGAGTGTTGGAAAATTAGGTTTGTGTTTTTGTTTTTATAGTAAAAGGTATGCCATTGTGTATGGAAGTGTACATTTCCTTTGTTAATAATCCAATACTAAATTGACACATCATATATCTTAAAACTTTTTAAATTTTGGATTGGATCGGTTTGAATCCATTTAAAATTCTTCCAAACCAAAATCCAAACCGAGTGATGTCGGTTTACAATCCAATAAACCGAAACCAGTGTTTTTACTAACGAAACCGATCCAAACTAATCCAAATGGTCGGTTTGGATCGGTTCGGTTAAAATATTAAAAAGTCTTGGTAATATTAAAAAGCAAGCTTTCACTCACACTACTTTTTGGGTACATATCTATAATATTCTTATCATGTGTATTGACAATGAAATAGTACAAAGGATAAGAAAAATAACAAGGTACAAGAAGTGGAAATAGATGAAACAGGGAATGCATTGGTTCTTTTGCTCATGTTAGAATCTTGGTGCATATTGCACAATCGTTAACAAAAAGAATGTTCTTAAAACTAGAAGATGGTAGGAAAATCTCAATAAGGGTGGCTTATGAAAAATTACCAGAATTCTTTTTTTGTTGTGGACTAATTGGGCACCAATACAAAGAATGCTACGACTACAAAGGGCAACCAAAAAATTACTTGGCATATAAAGTCTAGATGAAAGCATAGACAAGAGCAAAACAAAAAAAACAAAAAATCGAGACAAATGGCATTGGAAAAAAGCAACACGATCATCAAACACAACACCAACAAACCATGAACAACATGAGCAGCTCTAAGGAAAAACAAGTTAGACCAAACTAAAATGAGAAAGTGGATTCGGTTATAGATTGCAATCAAAATATAACTGTAGTTGGTATGGAGTTGATGCCTAAAGAAGTGAGCATAATAGCAAGAAAAACTAAAGGAAAAAAGTAGGAAAATAAGATGAAATTTGAAACCAAAATTATGGGCTCATTAGGCTATTGGAGATTTCGAAAATAAAATGGACTAAGAACAAACATGCAAAATGGTTGATGATGAATCTCATACGAGCAAATCTGCAAAACCTAAAGTGAAAAAAATGAAAGCTCTAGGCCAAGAAAAGGTCAACAAAAGGAATGCATCTAATTGTGCTCACTTTTCTAAAAAGAACTATGAGGGAGCAAAAGGGACCAAGCTTAGAGTGCAAAAAGATGCGAGTGGGGAGTTATGTTGTTTCTCAAGCAAGTTAGATTCAAATTTCTTCTCCATTAGCAAAGTTTAAACTCATGTAGAAAAAAGAAACGCGGCTATTCGTACATGATGAAAGGATATTTGTGGAGAATTTATCATCGGAGTTGGCGAATAACTGTTCCAACAGCCATGAATATCATAAGCTGGAATTTTCAAGGTTTAGGGAATCCCCACACACACTTAGCCATGAAAAAAGTTCTCCACTTGCATAATCCTCAATTATTCTTTCTTTGTGAAACAAAATTGAACTCTGGGTAAGTTGAAAAGGCACATAGGCAGTTATATGTAAATAATTACTTTGTTGTAGATAGTGTTGGACAGAGTGGGTGCCTAGCTCTTATGTGGAGTGCTAACATTACAGTTTAAATCAACTCTTATAGTAAACATTAAATCAATTTTCAAGTCTAGAATACAAAGGGGAAATTTTGGAAAGGTACATAAGTATATGGATATCTTAAAGCAAGCGAAAAAGAGCATACTTAAACACTTTTATAAATATTAATAGGTTTGTCCTCACTCCTATGGTTATGTTTTGGAGACTTCAATGAAATTCTAAACTTGAATGAGAAAACTAGAGAGCTAAATAGAAATGCGTATGTAATTGCTAAGTTTAGAGCTGTTGTCCAGGACTGTAAGTTGTTCGATTTAGGAAGTAGGGGCTTCTCTTTTATTTGGTCAAATAAACATTTTAAACCACAATGAATAGATAAGAAGCTGGAAAGATTTCTTTATAATTAAAAATAAAGAGCTTAATTTCATAATGATCATTGATAACTCTATAAAATGAGAGTTATTGTTGAGTGTTAGAAAATGCATATTTATAAAGGAGAAAACCGTCATTTTACATTTCAAGTCTTACTAACAACCCTTACTTTTATGTATTTAACATTCTTGTGGTTTAATTACATGTGTTTTATTTTAATTAAGTAATTTATGTATTTTAGGGGCATTATAGTCATTTCACAATAAAGGAGAAATCAGACGGCAAAACGGACATCACTTTTGAACTCAGGACGGTTGAAAACCTTAGGAGGAGTATAAAAGGAAAAATGGCACTATTCACATGTACGGTACTATTCACGGGTACGGTACTGTCTACGTTACTGTTCACGACACTGTTCATATAGACAAATCGATGACGTGGCATTGACCGATGATGTGGCATTGACTGATGAGGTGTCACGATCCTGTTGGACTAAAATTCTTATATACTGTTGATGGTGACGTGGCAGCATATCAGTGGACGAAAAATCTCGCGTACGGTGCATGCATCACACAGGATTATTTTCAACCAAACCGCGTTACTGTTCATCCGGGTCAAACCGTGTTACTGTTCATCCGCGTGGTCAAACCGTGGACTGTTGACTGATGACGTGGCGCAATCCTGAGCGTCCAAACTGTTTTTAATCCGATGGCCATGATTTACTCCATGTATCTATAAAAAGGGGGCCTCCCCCCCCTAATTTGACATCTCTGAATCCATTTTTGGGATCCATTTTCTGTAATTCCCTCTCTATCTTGTATTTTCTTCGTATTTTAATAAATTCCCATTTTGCCCCTAGTTCAATTATGAGTAGCTAATTTCCTTTCAAGCTTGGGTTGAAGGTGAAGTCTTAACATGTGTCATGGGCTTTATTTGGTAAATTTATTTTCTCTTCCCCTCTAGTTTTTGTGGATGTTTTGACTTCTCGTCGACAAATAATACTAATCTTGTCTAGTACCGCCTTGGTTTCACCGGCCCTCTAGTACAAGGTTATTATTATTTGGCACGATAAGCCCTTAGCACCATATTTATTAGAGCGTGGTTCATGAGGTGTGGATCCCCCCCTCATGATTTAATTGGTATTAATACGGATTATTTAGCCCATGATGCATGTTGATACGGATCCAGATAACCAAGTACGTCAATTTAATAGATTTCCTCTTCAATTTATTCTCGCCATTTTAATTCCAATTTTAGAAGTTCTTATCACCATTTCAATTCCAATTTTAGGGTAATTTAAATCACTTCCACCACAATTCCAACCACCCATTTACAAAATTAATTCTATATATAATTAAAATACACCTCCTCGTGGGATCGACACTCGTCACCATTGATCTACACTACAATAGATTCGTGCGCTTGCGAGTACATTAAAATTTGCACAACAGTTATTACGGAAATTCTAGACTTTAATCAAGATCACTTAGAGAGTAAATGAGGTGTTTTTATTATATTTTACATAAACATCCATTTTAGTTGAGTCTTAATAAGTTTTGCTTAAATTAAAATAATTTGTGCTCAAAACATGTGTATAATTGTAGGTTTTCAGAAGTTTATAATTCATGAAGAGATGTTGAGATATTAGACTAATAAGAGGAGGAAAGAATATGGCCACAAAAGAAGTGAAGAACAACCGGGAATTGTGCAGTGTTATAGCCGTTACTAGAGCAACCATTGTTGTAGCAATCTTGGAGTACGGAGGGAGAAAACTTAGCGCGGGTCAACTGTAGAATTACGATCTGAAGTTTCCTAATTTAACTCATGCATGCTCGAGGCTTTTGTTTACCTTAGTTTTTAGTTATAAAAAGAGGCGCGCACCACATAAAACGGCGACAATGAATTATCATTGGGGAAATTAGGGAAAAAAAAAGATCAAAATTCAAGGAAACGGTTGCAGTAGCATTGAAAATCCAGCAGAGCTTTTTAGATTCACTTTTTGCCATTCTCAACTTATACCTTTCTTCTTTCTTTGACTAATCTAATGTATCTCACGAATAATATGTTGATGTTTGTTTTTCTCTTCAGAATATGAACTAAATTTGCTTATCGTTGAATGGCAAATAATCTAATGGGGTCTTGACTATTCTTATGAGTTGCTATGTCATTGATATAACATTTTACTCTAGTAGCTATTATTATAACTGTTATTTCAATTGGCCATCCATTTAATAGTTCAAGTTAAGATAGAGCCGCAAAATGGTATGTTTTAGTGGATATTATTAGAGTAATACTTGATCTTAATTTAAGTTTCCTGAATTAAGTTTATCTTGAATCCCATAAATTTATTTGATTATAATAATAACCAACAATCATCTTGCTACAAATTTAGTTTATTGGGAATCTAATCGCTGCCTAATTATGATAGAGTTTGAAGAGATATAGAGAAGTCTTGTGCATAAAAAAGTAACCTTAACTAAAATCTACTATGAAGATATGTGGAGTTCTTATGAAACTTACAAGAATATAGTGAAGAAGGAGTGGTTCAAATAGCACACTAGCAATAAAGTTAGTCTGGCCTAAATGTTTAAATCCACTGCCATAAGATCAATGGTGCAGCTGATTTTATAAAGTCAAGAAAAGTTTTGACATAAGGATAAGAAATTAAAGGAATTAATGGAGAAGTTAAAGTAAGCAAAAGAGAACAATAACCAATATGACAATGGTAATGGAATATTCTGATAGATAAAAAGATGCACTAGAAGCAGAGATCAAGGTATTAATTAAAGAAAGGGGATAAAAATACAAATTTTTTTATGCTAAAGTCTCATCAAGAAAAAGAAAGAATGAGGTAAATGACGTTGAAGACAACCTGGAGAATTGATTAAACGACATGAAGAATGTACAAAGCAGATTCTCTAAATACTTTCAAGACTTCTTTGCTACTTTAAAGCCAAATCGGATCATATAGATATTGCTCTACAAGGAATGGCCCCAAAGTGAATACAAAGATGAATGATTTCTTGGAGCATCCATTCATAGCAAAGGAAATAAAATCAGCACTTTCTCAAATGCGCCCAACAAAGGCCCTGGGTCTAGATGGATTATAGGTTGTCTTTTTCCAAAAGCATTGAGAAATAGTCAAAGAATGAGTCATTGCAATATCTCTTCATGTATTAAATCAGCAAAGTACTATAACTCCACTCAACTACACATATATTGTTTTGATTCCCAAAGCTACTAAGTCTAGAAAAGTCACTGAATATAGACATATTAGCCCCTGCAATGTGATATACAGATTAGTTACAAGGTCATTACCAATGAACTGAAACAAATTCTCCATCAACTTATATCCCCAATGTAAAGTGCTTTTGTTCTGAACAGATTGATAACAGACAATATAATTATTGTCTACGAATGTTTGCATAAAATTAGGCATAGCAAAAGAAAAAAAAAATGGTTTAGTGGCTTTAAAGCTAGATATAAGCAAAACTTATGGTAAAGTTGAGTGGTCATTTTTTTAAGCCTACTATGGAAATATTAGGTTTTTCTAATAAAAGGATTAACTTGATCATGGACTGTATAATAATTTCCTCTTTTTCTATCATTATAAATGGAGTTACAAAAGGCTTAGTACACCCCTAAAAGGGTCTACGACAACAATATCCCTTGTCCCCACATATGTTTTTGACATGTGTAGAGATCTTTTCTAACGTTTTGCCATAGGCAGAGAGATAAAGCTTAATCCATGGCCTAAGATTTGATAGAAATATCAAAATCTCCCATTTTTTCTTTTCGGATGATAGTTTGGTCTTCACAAATATTGAAGTCTTCCACTGAGGATTGCAAACACTTGAAAAATATCTTTGCCTATTAGGCTGCAACTTCTGGACAGCTCTTCAACTATGAAAAATCATCTATGCTTTTCAGTGATAAAATTCCCAATAGGCAAGTAGCAGCAATAAAGAGTGTTTTTCAGCTTAATATAGTCTCAAGGCATGAAAAGTAATTGGGGATTCCTTCAATGGTGAGTAAAAAGAGAATAATTTTTTTAATTATATTAAGCTCAAGGTTTTGAGTAAAATATCTAGTTAGCACCAAAAGTTATTCTCCAGTGTGGGTAAAGAAGTTCTTATCAAGACAATTGCTTAAGTAGTACCAGCTTATGTCGTAAGTGTATTTAAAATCCCTCTAGGATTATGTGGTGACATTCAGAGAACGAGTGCAAAGTTTAAATGGTGGTAAAATGAGGATAAGAAAGGGATCTATTAGGTAAAATGGGAGAAGATAAAGTATACTAAGATTAGAGGAGGGTTAAGGTTTCAGAGATCTATCAAGTTTTAATCAAGCGTTAGTTGCAAACTAAGGGTGGAGACTAATTCAATATCCAAACTCACTGGTGGCTAAAGTTTTGAAGGCTAGATATTTTAGGTAAATTGACTTTTCAAATACTAAAGTAGATCAAACTCATCATTTTGAGGGGCATGTAGGTTCTACAAAATGGATTACGGTGAAGAGTAAGAAAGAAAGACAAAATCCAAATTCAGTCTAGCAATTGGATACCCAGGCCAACAACTTTTAGGCCAATTTTTATGTCATCCTTGCCTATAGAAGCCAATGTTTCAGAGCTTATTGATTCAAATCATCAATGGAATGAAATCTTAATTAACTTGAACTTTGCAAAGGAGGATGCTCAGTGTATGAAAGAATCCCACTACCAAGAACTCTTTAAGAAGATGAGTTGATATGGCACTATGATAAATAAAAAAAAAGGCTATATTCAGTGAAAAATGGCTATCAGTTAGCTCTCATTCTTAAGTTTTCTGAGCCCCTAACATGTTTAACAAGTGGATCTCGTGGCTGGCACAATGTTTAAAGACTAAACTTGCCTGAGAAAATCAAAACTTTTGTGTAGAGAGCTGCCAAGAATTTATTATCAATTGTTGAAAACCTATGGAAAAAGAAAATTTTATAAGAACCAATTTGCCAAATGTGCAAAACTAGAAATGAAGATGTGTACCATGACCTAATGGAATGAAAATAGGTAAAAAAATCTAGAAATGCACGCATTTAGATGCTGAAAACTAAGCAAGTTATTAGAGAAAATATATTGAGTGTTATGTACAGGTTAATGGATATGCTAGCCAATAATGGGCTTGATTTTGTAATAGTTGTATGGTAGGTTACGTGCATGCAAGAAACAAACTTATCTTTGAGGGGAAGAAACCAAACCTTTTATTCTTAACAACTAAGGCTAAAGCAGTCATGGATGCTTGCTAAAAAGTGCAGGGGGAGGTATAAAAGAAGCAAAGAAGCTAGAAAGCAGTAGGAATGGAGGCCAACACCTATCAACTACTTTAAAGTCAATGTTGATGCTATTCTCCATAAAAATCAGTAAGTTGTAGGCTTAGATGCTATTATAAGGAACTCATTAGGCCAAGTGATAGCTGCAGCAGTCAAAAATACAAATTTTCAAGAGAATGTCTTTTTTTTAGAAGCTCAAGCTGTCAAATAGGGGATTGAGATGGCAAAACAGACAAGGTTCACTGATTTGATCATTAAAACATATTGCAGTGAGGTGGCTGATTTAGTCAACAAGAAAACCAACAATCAAACAGAAATTTGGTGTGATATCAAAAATTCGAATGAGCAATCAAGAATTTCAATCAGTAATAGTCCAATATGTACTAAGACATTGTAATGTTCTTGCTCATTCTCTTGATAAAAGAGATTTGAGAAGCTCGAATTCTATCATATGGCTAGATGAATTCCTAGCGAATGTATTGCAATTGGTTTCTATCTCAAATGAATGAAAGGTTTACTTTTTTATTGCCAAATAATAATAATAATAAGTTATGAAAACACTTATTTAGTCCCTATATTTTAATTTAATAATCCGTTTAGTTTTTAAATTTTGAAAATTGTCTCAAGAGTGGAGATATTAATTAATTTTAATAAAAAAAAGATAATTAATTAATTGACCTGAAAAATAAAATAAAAATAAATGTAAATTTTTTTGTTATTATCTTACTTTTATGATTAATTTGATAAATTAATTTTTTATAAATAATTATTAATAATATTATAATTACAACAGTATTAAACATTACTTTTGTAACTAATATTAATTTGTTTTAAATAATTTTTATAAGATAGTTGTAAGTAGGGATGGCAATGGGCACCGCCCGCTGCGGGTTTGCCATTACCAAACCCAAACCCGCACAAAATTTAAATTACCAAACTCACCCGCAACGCGCAGCGGGTTTTAACAATTACCAAACCCGCAATGGTATCCGGCGGATTTTTTACGGGTTTCCGTATTTAAAATCACAAATGTTTAATATATAAATTTATAATAATAACCTCAAATTCCATATAACATACTCAATTTTATATTTAAACAATGTAAATGAAAAATTAAAATTTCCACATCAATTCAACACAAATTCTCAAATTTAAGTATAAATTACACAAATCTATTTAAAAAACACAAACTAGTATCTAAAAATAATAATTACATTTCATATTATCATTTAAAACAAGCTCTAAGAGAATATATTCATTTCATTCACCACCATAAGCACCGATCCAACACAATGCCTATAATAATAATTAAGATTAATATTTTCAAATACTAATTCGAAGGGAAATACTTTTAGTTTTCTTTAAATTATGACTTTAAAATAGGAGATGTGCCACATACACACATACACACATACACAACTTTGAGCCTTTGGCTATTTGATAATTTGATTAATGACATTATTTTCTTTATACATTTTTAGATTTAAATTAAATTAAAAATATTTGAAAAAAATATTGCGGGTTTGGTGTATATCCATGCAGGATATCCACCGGATATAAGGTTAATACCAAACCCACCCGCATCCATATGCGGGTTTTAATTTATAATACTAAACCCGCCCGCAACGGGTAAAATTATCCGTAATTGACAGATTTTGACGAGTGGATTTAAACAAATTTATGAATTTATGGGTACAATTACCATCCCTAATCGTAAGAGTATAAAAAATACCCGTTCTTTCAGTCATTTTACTTGATGCAGCCATTTAAATGCAATGGAAGGGTCCAGACAGTGGATCGGTTATTTGCATTAAACCATCTTTCATTTTTCGGGGGCCACTAAAAAAAATAAATGGGCCAATAAAAAAAAACCCAATCAATGATTCACAAGTATATCCCATTCAGCCCACAAAAACGTTGCATTCACCACCTTGCATGTCTTGCCCTCTTCTATTTACAGTAAGCTTGATTGAAGCATCGTTTTACAATTTATTGTTCTTCTTGATTGAGAGGGGAAAAAAATGATAATGCGCGTTGTCCCCTTGCGAGTTTCCATACCATACGAAAACTATTCTTTGCAAGAAGAGTGATCAAAAGAAAAACAAAACAAATGAAATGAAATGGAAGTAAAGTAAATTATTTAAATGAAATGAAATTTCACTAGAGATTCTTTGTAAATGTATCAAACAAAGAAAATTATATCTTTCAACTCATGTTTTCGCCCATCTTTCTGGATGTGATTATCTTTTGAATTGGCTTGCTGTGGGAGCAAATGTTTTCCTCATGGTTGTGGAGTCTCAAAGCTTCAAATCTGGAAATCTATAGGCTTTAGATAAACTATTGCAAGATTTCAGTTAGTGTATCAATTGGAGATGCCGGCCTTAGTGGTGGAGGATGTTAAAAAAGACTCAAAAGTACTCTCGTTAGAGCTCTTTTTGGTTATGTGCACTAGTTTATCCTCCTTCTTCATCTCTTACCGTTTGCTGTAACCGATTAATTGTCATTTGATCTGAAAGTCTCATGTGGATTTAATGTTATAGTGTTTTCTATTTAGTGAAATGGTGCGTACATTTTTGCGCTCTCTCTCTCTCTCTCTCTCTCTATCTGATCTACTCAACATGTCACATATGTCTGCAATAGCATCACAATAGGACCAATAGAAAATAACTCTGGAATAACAAAAATTAAAAAGCTTGCTGGGTGTAAAGAGAAATCTATTAAGCCTATTGGGTTTTAAACACTTGAGCCCGTAATTTCTATGTAGCCCCTTCTTTGGACGGGCATAGTGTGGGTGTGGGTTTGTACGAGTTCTTTTACTTAAGAGTTAGAGAGACACTTTAACTCTGAAATTGGGCTTCCTCCTTACACCTGCACGTGTCATTCGAGGTTATTAAGCCATGTTTAGTGGTGAAGTTAGCAAGTATAATTTAAAAGCTATAGCATTAAATCGTTTGATAAATACTTGTTATTGTAGTTTAAAAGTTAGGCTAATTTAATCCATTATTTATATGATAAAAAACTCACAAATTGTTATTTTTATCAAATGTATTATTTAAAAATTATATTTATAATATATTATTAATTTTTATTTCATAATTATAATTTTTTTTTTAATTTTCCACTTCCCTAGTAGCAGCTCAACACTAAGTAGGGCCTTAGTTACCACTATAATGGAGGGGAGGCTTTTCTTGGCGACGGGTATCATGCCTATTGACTAATTAAGAGAATCATGTTTTAATTTTCAATGCCCAATAGCATACTGAAAATTGTGTGCGCGCGTGTAGTTCATATTTTTCTGCAATTTTTGGTTCGTACTTTTGACGACAGACCTCATGCATGGCTACTGCCATATATTTAGGCAAGTATAAACCTGCCTTCATGTACTTCTCCATGATTGCCTCAATAAGCCAAACTGGGGGGGGTCTTAAATCTTTCAACATCTTCCCCTCAAACAGCCTTAAGCGAAACAAGCTCAGCAACATATCAACAACAGCTCCTTGGATTTGCTAATTTCAGTTAAAATACAAAACAAAGACAAAAGGTCCCTAGAATGTGGAAAATGCCTTATTCTGACTACAAAAAATAGAATTTTGACTACGAGACTTTTAAGAATATCCTATCTTACAGTTTAGATACTCTTAATTATTAAATTTTATTGACGTTTTAATTAGTAATTACCTGACGGTACCTGAACCGTGGGGGTGCGGTTTCCTCCGTAATTGGACCCCAAAATCAAATGCATCATGTGGTGAGTCCAAGAGAAATTGGTTTGGTCAATTCAAGTTTGCTTATACGAGTGAAAGAAATAAAACGCCGGCCACTGAATTATCCAACTCCATTCATTTTGATTTCTCTTTGTTCCTCCTAGTCGTGTCATGTTCACATATAATAACCAAAGAAAGTTAGGTATTAATCACACAATTTGTTGACTTTTGGATCAAACTATTTCTCTCGTGAATGTGAATGTTGAAAAAGAGGGATTTATAAGATCAATTATTGATTCTAAACACCAGGGTTACTGCCGCGTGTCAGCATAGATTAATCCTACTCTACTCGTACATTTATAAGTTCTTGAATTGACTCGGTACCAACGTAAACAAGAAGAGACTCGATTTTACTAATATGGTTATATTCTTGGTTAATACTTAATATGTACGTACCTAATTATCGAATATGAGAATATCTATAATAATATTTACACATAAAGTTCGTATCTCAAATCTTTGTTATTTTAAGTGATATGGCAACTCATTTTTAGGATTGATGATTCGCATCACTGCACCCATCTGTGTAAGTGTTTGTATTTTTATTTATTTATTTCGAAGATTCTTTGGGGTTAATTAATCATTATTAGTCTATTGGAGGGGAGGCTCTAGAAGATAACAAAATTTCAATACCAGAAACGTGAGAGCCAGTCAAGGCTGATTCAATTGGTGTTTATATATACTTGTTTATAGCTTACAAAATATTCATTGACAAATTTTGTGTGTGTGTGTGTATTCATGTTGGTATTTTGGCCAGCTTTATTGATTCTGATGCTTGCAACTTATTTTCATTATAGAATTCTCTAAAGTTAAACATACAAAATGAGTTTATATCTTGAATATTTTTATTTTCTAATAATATGTCGTTGGTATTATGAGGGAGTATTTTAGTATAAATAAATGCACAGGTTCATTTAAAATATTATATGAACCGTCCAATTAATGCACTTTCTCAACATAGAATGATAGAAGACGATTTTTCTCTGTGTGTCAAATTAAATTTTGTCCTCGCGACCTAATAATTTTCTTTCCACTATCTTTCCGGGGAAAATTTATTCATTTTAGGCGGCTACGTATAGATATTGATCATTACTGGTAAACGTGAATACTAGTCAAGGAGGGGAGACTCAAAAGAGTATATTTATGAAATGCCACTTCACCTAAATCTTGTTTCTTAATTTTTATTAGTAAGACAAATAAAACTGCTTTCAAATCATTAGATTAACTCGTCAAGTTCAATTGACTTGGGGACAATTTGAGATTGCAATTGTTGATTAAATAAGTTTTTTTTAATCAATAACTTTTTATTTACTTCTAGAAGCTACTGTCAAGATGAAATGAATTATGAAATAATTAGATTTTACAAAATTTACCAAATATTGTTTTTGTCAAAAATTAAAAAATAAGGCGATGACTAAATTTCAACTTCAATCCCAACCAGAGTTTTACTCCTCATAAAAATATTGTAATTGTTTTAATTACAAATGTTTGGATGACAATCAAATGGGCTATATAAAAAAGTGAAGAATATCTTAAAATTTTCAGAAAGACTTATATTATATTCTTATCTCAATTGAGAGATATAAATGAAAAATAGAAACCTGTTTTTTTAAAAAAAAATCAATAATAAGTAATTTCTACAAATTCTAATGAAAAGAGCTTAAAAATATTTGTCGACCAACTTATATTTTTATTGTAACAATATAAAAAAGAAATTAATACAAACAATCTTTTATTCAAACATCTACGTTATAAAATATAAACTTAGGATCCATTTAAGACGGTCACGCTATGATAAGAGCTATAAGGGCTTTACTGATGCATGGTCGAAGAAATTCGACCTTGAGTTATTACAATTAGCACGAGATGGAGAGATTTTACGCAAGTAATAATAAACATGATGTTAATTTGTGTATCTTATGATGAAAAATAAATGTAAACGTTAACATTGGAGTCGCAATATTTGACCAACTTATTAGTTAGGACAACTAGGCAGCTAGCTAGTGTTATGATATTGTATTACTTACTGTTTTATTATTGAATTTCCACGCTTGTTGCTTCATAACCCAACCACAATTCAACCAACATCGATCCTTTTTTTCTTTTGGCTGCCATAGCCATTATACTACATGTCGTTTCATTTGCCCTTCTTAATCACTTCACATAAGCATGTATAATTAATTCGTCTATTTCGTCAAAATGTAATAAATAAATAAATGACCCATCCATTTTGTCACTTAGTGGTCACATACTCAGATTGCAACTTTGTATCATAAGCCTCAAAGCCAACTTGTATATCTAGAAGACAAAGGCTATTAATATCATATTAATAGCACTTCAAAATTAAAAGATATTTCCCATTTTCTTCTTATTATATTCTTTCTTTCTGTTTGGGGGATTTATTTTTTAAACAGGCTGGTCTTAATACAATCATCTTAAGAAAACAATAATTAATAAAATGCTTTATCCTCGCATTAATGTGACAGGATTGTAACATTTTCCTATATTGGTGACATTAGTAGGCAGTGGACCAATTTCGTGAATGCCCATTTTTGACCACTTACATCTACCAAACCTACTTAACAAACTACAATCTTGACTAATTTTCTGTCATTTTAGTATTGACACTTATCCATCATAGATCTTTCCCAATCTAAATTATTTTTATTAAATTTATCTAAAAAGTTTTAGTCCACAACTTTATTTTATAAATATGAGACATCTATCTTTGAAAAAAAAATAAAAATCTAAACTCGCAGGCAGAATTTGATCATTTTTATTTTTTATTACTTTAGTTCTGCTATTTTTTATTCAAAAAAAAAGTTCTGCTATTTATTGATTAGAGATTTGTCTAATTTAAATTGTTCATATAAAGTTCATTTATTTTTTTTTTTTTCTAAAAAGTGAAACGTCTACTTTAAAAGAAAAAAGAAAAAAGAAGAAAGAAACTACTCTCATGAATACAAAAGAAGACTTCAACCTCTCTATAATCTTTCAATAAGAAAAAAATATCTTAACGTCAAAAGTTTTGAGACTACGTAACGTAATAAATTATTAACACGTATCGAGTATAAATAACTGTTGTTTGAAAAAAGCTAAATAATTTGATTGAAATTTTAGGAAACACTCAACTGGATTAACTTCCACAGAATTGGTCAAACGTTTGTCTAATGGGCTAACATTTATCCAAAGCGAGGTGATATTAAGCTAATAATCTTTCTTTGTTAAATTACAAAACAAGCATAGTTAAATCATTTTATAATGGATTCGTATCTATATTGTTGATATGAGCATATTATTTTATTCCTTGAACAAAAGATACCAATTTTGCATTAATAAGAAAAATACTAACCATTTCAAGACTACAAAAACACTTCATATGATTCTTCTAATAAGAGAAAAAAAAATTGGAGAAACATTAAATAATACAAAAATTTAGCTGTACAATATAATTTGGGAGTAAAATCGAAGGACAATTGATTACACAAATATAATATTAATTATTTAAATGTGTGGAATGTGGATAACGATTTTATTATTGTACTTGTATTATTATTATTATTATTATTGTTGTTAATTTAAAGTCTGCAAACGAGTGAATCCAAAAATAAAAGTCCAAAGTCAAAAGTCGACGAGTTTGACCGTCCACCCAAAAGAAAAAAGGGGAGTGGTGCTTTTCATACATCTTTGAAAAACCACTAAATGACGAATATGCCCTTTGATTTAATTCTACGGAGGAAGGGACAGTTGAAGGCTTTTCTGTGGTATAAAGTTGAGCGCCTAATAGAAACCACCCTTATCATCGTAGTAATTACAACTTCTGCCATTCATACAAGTAACTCTTATTAAGCATTACTGCCACCTGTCTCTCTGCTAAAATAAGCCATGTGGCAATGATGGCCTTGAAACATCAATCTTGATAAGAGTTTGTACATATAAGGATTATTCTTAAAAAAATCCCACATGTTTATAATTTGCTCTCATATTGGCATGTGATATGAATATCTTTTTTTTCACTTTTTTTAAAATAGTATTTTATAATTCACATTATCAGTGTTACTTCAATGAGGATAAAGCATTGGAATATACATGGTACTACTCTTTAAATTTAAATAGAAATTAATAGCTCCTCAAAAAAATAGAAATTAATAGATATGAAGAAATAAGTTATATAATTGAGTTATTATGAATATGTGTGTATATATATATATATATATATATTAACTTAAAAATATTTCACAGTGATCTTTTTTTAATTCTCGTAAATACAGTGATCTTTTTTTAATTCTCGTAAATAGATTGAACATATGCTAAAGATATGCATACACATTTCCAAGAAGATATAAAGAGAAGACCAAAAAATAATGAGTGATGATAGCACTACAAATTCTTGTACAAACTTATATATTGTACAAACTGATCGATATAATTCAATTGATTAGATGAAAATATAAAATAATAAAAATAAAACATGTGAGACAACATGTAATTAATACAATCAATTGAGTTATGGTACGTCAGTTTGTATAAAAATTTGTAACTCTATTATTACTCAAAAGTAATAAGATCAAACAAAGAAATTCTTCATTGATCAAAGTATACTAGCCACTCTACTTTTACATTCATCACAAGGATAAAATGATGAAGAAAAATGATAAAAAGTATTGGATATCCAATCAAGGATTCCTAACTTTATAAGCCAAAAGACAAAATAAACACAAATTTCAATGTATTTTATTTTGTCATATAATGTATTGAAATTTAAATTTTTTTATCTTTTAATTAATCCCTAACTTTATTAAAGTTAGAGATCCCTGATTAGAGATCCAAACTCCCACTCTGATTTATTCACCTCCGCAAGGCCCTAAATTATAGGTCAGTTGGCCACTCCAACCTCATTACATAAGATAATGAAGGGAGGAGTTTTAGCTCACTAGAAAGATCGAACCTGAGATGTTGACACAGCCAAACACCATATCTTTAGCCCTCAACCAACTGAGCTATCCTTTTGGGGGCTTTACCTTAAGGCCAGTCTAGTAATGTTGTAGTTTTTAAAATAATTATTATTAGTTGTGATATAGAAATAATTATTTGTGAATATAATCAATTAAGCGTTCGGCAAATTTTGTTTCTAAGGGTACTGTGAGTTTTAAAAGTAGCGTATGTACTTAGTAAATCTTACTGTAAAAATGCAAATGATTGAAATGAACATAAAGTGAAATAAAATTATACATACATACATACATACATACATACATACATACATACACACACACACACATACATATATATATATATATATATATATATATATATATATTGGGTATATCTAATAATTGATAATTAAAATAAATATATTTATTTCATTAGCTTTTATTTATAGATGGGATGATTTTTTAAAAAATTTACCAAACATAAAAATTAACTTTTATCATTTTAAAATTACTTTAATCCTTTTAAAAGTAATCTCAAATGGGCCCTTAATTTTATCATTAGTAATCATTATTCAAGAGTTCAACTTGTTTATTTCTTTTGTCTAGTCATGAATTAATTTTACTTGTTGTTAGATATTTAGAAAAAATAATTTTTTTGGCAACTTATGGATGATTATAAGATATTTTTATCTTTGAATGAACAAGAAGTAAACTTTCTTGATCACTAGATGTGTTAAAACCCTGTTCAAATTTCAATAAAATTTAAACAAATTCAAATTTTATTAAGAAAATTACTTTCTATTAATATGAAATATTTTACAAGATTCGTGCTTAGATATAGATAATCATATTTTAAAATTTGGTAGAGTTAAAAAGATAAAAAAATCACGTGAATTTTATAATAAATATAAGTTTCATTAAATTAAAAAAATAAACGGAGTCTTGGGTGTTATTGGTAAATAATAAACCAATTACTTTAATTAAATTCATTAGGGGTACTTAAACCCATCAATTTCTACACTACAAGCTTTCTTTAATTAATATTTTTATTTTTGTAAATATAATTATATAAATTATTTATTTGACATTATTCTCTTTCTCTCCTCCTTCTTCTTCTTCTCTGACTAAAACTTTTATTACCTGAAATAGCTATTATTATCTAATGCAAAGAGAAAAGAACGAAGGAGAAGGATATTTAAATTTGGAAAAAAGCAGTCCATAAGAGTAATGACGTGATTTTTGAGAATTTTTAAATTAAGATGATATTTTAAAATTTAATAATTATTTTAGAAGTAAATATAAAAATAAATAAATTAACGGGTTAAAAAAATAAGCCGACTCTTTTCAAAAACGAAAGATAAAAAGACGAGGAAGTGTTCTTATAATTCTTCTTTCAGTGTATGGCTCGGCCGTGTTGTTGTTTATTATTTTGGCTGGCAGCCCACCTTCTAGATGAACAGCTAATCCAGTAGAAATATGCCACGTACGTGACTTAACAATCCAGCCTGTTGGCAGAGACGTCACTAAAGACCCCAAATCATTGCTCAACGTATTTTTCTGAATTTACTTAAACACCCTTATGCACTTTTTTAGTTAAATTAAACAAGAAGTTATCTGTTACGACGTTATCCAATCCAAAATAGTTGGAAAAGAAAGTATCTGAAACGTGAAATGTCAAAACCACCCTTTACGAGATATTCAAACAGTTCTTGTTTTTGCCACCTTGAAATTAGGTGTTTTCACTTAAAATATACGCTTGGGTCTTGCTAGGTTATATATGATGTACCTTTTATTCATTTAAAATCAATTTTTTTGTATGACTTAATTGTTGTTCGTCAAACAATTAAACAATCATAAAAAATTACATTTGGATCAATTGTAAATTATAAATAATGTAATTTAACAATTACTTATATGGTTCCAATAAAATAAAGGGTAGTTAATTTTTTTTTAATATTTGATGAATTTGTAGCTTTAACAAAAATATGTAATGGGGAGTATGATGGAGAAGGTGACTTTAAAACGGAATTAATAATGATGATAGTGAATTATTGACAAGGTTTTTTTTTTAACAGCAGCACTAATAAAAAGGCTTCCTTCACTTTCAAGATGAAATATAATTGATGATTTTATAGAATCATAATTCTTTCTTAGTCAAAAAAGGGTAGATTGCTTGCTGGGTGTAATTGCTTTTTTGCACCAATAATCAAAGGGTTTGAAGACTATATAAAAAGAGTAGGGCACACTCAGTTTGGTTCATATTGCCAAGCTTGTTCTTTAGTATTTTTCAAAATTCTAAAGGCCTTGGAGTAGACATTTTTTTCCCTCCTCTTTAATATCACATCACATTGTAATTATCTAAAAATTACATTGCATAACACAAAACAAAAGTTATAACATGTTTTCAAATATAATTGTCGAAGTTCACCTCAAATATATTTGCAAAGTCGAAAATTATCTCACAATATTATAATTGAAATCCATCTTAGAAGTATGTGAATAAAAAATCTATTGAGATATACTTTAATTAATGTATCATAGACAAAGTTTATTTTTAAGATAGATGCATTATAAGTTGGTTACAAACTAGTATTTGAATATAATATAACATAACTAAAAGCCTCTCTCTTCTATAAAAAAAAAAAGCCTATCTAAAAATATTATTTCTGAAGAAAAATAAAATTTACTTCAATAAAATAGTGACTCAACTCGCTAAACTCAAGAAATTAAAAAAAAAAAAAGGAAAAAAAGGCCTCTAGTATTATGTAACAAGACTAGGCTGGCGAAAAGGTGTCACCGCGGACCGATAAATGGTTGCTAACGAAGCAATTGACAAGTCACACAACCCGCGAGATGACACCACATAGTTGTGAAAGAGGGCATTTTCGTCCTTGCAACGAAAGAGAATTGTGTGAACGGAACTGAAATGGCAATACCTGTAATTAAACGCATAAATGAGGGGCAATTTAATAGAAGCTACAGCACAACTTGGTAATAATCTGAAAAAAACAAAAAAACTTTGATGTTAGTTTTGGATATTTTAGGAAAACAACAAAAGAGGCCTCATCATATTTTCTCTCTCTCTCTAGATTATAGGACAGAAAATTTTAGAGAGAGAAAGAGAAAGGGAAAGAGAAAGAAAGAGAGAAAAAGAAAGGGGAAGGTGGGTTAGGAGGGAAGGCTCTGGGAAACATGTTTGACCTTCTCTCATCTTCATTCTAAATTCCTTTTCTCATCCCCATTCCCTTTCCTTACCCCTTATATTTTCTCTCAATTTCTCTTTCATTTCCATACGATCTTCTTCATTTTTTCCCTTAGCATTTTCTGTCACTGTCCCGGGAAAATTAAAATCTTTATATTTCAAAAAAGAAAAAACTTTGGTTTGTTTTTCAAGGAAATTACGTTGTTTAACAACTGGGTATCGATGAAAATCTGAAATTTGTTGCTGGATCTTGAGTTTTTTTAAAAAGAAAAAAGAAAACACCTATTTTCTGTCTTTGTGCTTGGAAAAGAGAAGATTTTGATTGGTTTTGAAACATAATTGGCGTCAAGTTTTGAAACCCGTTTGAGGAAAAGATTCAAAAGGCTTGAGAATTTTTTTTTGTTCATTCAACGCTATGGGGAATTGCTGCGTGACTCCGGCACCGGCCAAACAGGGGAAGAAAAAGACCAACAAGAAGAAACAGAACCCGTTTTCAATTGATTATGGCACACATCACCAGGGAAACGGTGGCCATAAACTCTGCGTTTTGAAGGAGCCCACTGGCTGTGAAATTGAGGAGAGGTACGAGCTGGGGCGGGAGCTGGGTCGTGGAGAATTTGGGGTCACATACTTGTGTACCGACAGAGAAAATGGTGACGCATTTGCTTGTAAAAGCATTTCAAAGAAGAAGTTGAGGACTGCTGTTGATATTGAAGATGTTAGAAGAGAAGTTGACATCATGAGGCATTTGCCAAAGCATCAAAATATCGTGTGTTTAAAGGATACTTATGAGGATGATACTGCTGTTCATTTGGTCATGGAGCTTTGTGAAGGTGGTGAGTTGTTTGATAGGATTGTGGCTAGAGGCCATTACACTGAGAGGGCTGCTGCTGCTGTCACCAAGACTATTGTGGAGGTTGTTCAGGTGAGTTTTTGTCAGCTTTGGCTTTTGATGTTTAATTCTTTTTACTTAGATCTGGCATTCATAGATCTATGTTTGAAGTGAATTACATACTTGAAGATTGTGGAATTCACAGTACATGAAAAAGGTGGCTGGGGATTTTGTGAATTTCTAAATTGTTTGATGAGTGTGTATATATTGTATATTGTGAGTTTGCATATTTAGTAATTAGCTTTTGATCTGGTGGTATAATTAATAACGGTGAATTGGAAGATTCAACATCTTTTATCTGTAGCTTCCCCTTTTGGAAAATTTTCCGTTTGTGCTTTGGACTTTTATTTTCCTCCGGCTTCTGTATCCCAATCTTCCATTTTTATTGATCGTAGTTTGGTTTGAAATTTATTGAATATTGTCCACTTTATCATTTTGCAATTTAACTTACATGATCAAGCTGAAATTTTTTGATATATGGTACTTACTTTTGGTCTGAGGAATGATTCATTTTCAGTTCTCTCTATTCCCTTTTCACCTTGTAGCAATAGGCTTTGAAAGCCAATTCTTTTTGTGTACATTGTGTGAGAAGACTAGACTTCTTGTGATGATTGGTATAGTCCCTAATAGTGTATTGTCTAAATTCAATCAAAAAAGTTCTTATTATTACATCTGGATGCTATTTTTGGGATGCTACTGTTTTTGCTGCCACATTCTGTCATTCACCGCATGTCAAGCAAAAAATGAAGTAATTGTGGCATATTAACATCAGAAGTGCTTCATTCTTTTTTCCCGGACTTTATGGCCGGCATTAACATGCTTTTTGTGTGAGTTCCTTTTTTGGTTGAAAAGGTCCTTTGACTGCCTTAGCATTTTGCTTTCTTGTAGATACCAAGATTTTGAAATGTGCTTTGGTTAATAAGTTTAATGAGCAATTTTGTATTATAGATGTGCCACAAGCATGGAGTGATGCATCGGGACCTTAAACCTGAGAACTTTTTATTCGCGAACAAGAAGGAAACGGCACCATTGAAGGCAATTGATTTTGGGCTCTCAGTTTTCTTTAAGCCTGGTAAGGCCAGTTGATGGCTATAACATTTGATTAAGTCTTCTCTTAGATTTTCTCTGCAGATTTCAACTTATATTTATTGCTGAACAGTTACTTCTGCAGGTGAAAAATTTTCTGAGATAGTTGGCAGTCCATACTACATGGCTCCTGAAGTGCTTAAACGGAATTATGGTCCAGAAGTAGATGTCTGGAGTGCTGGTGTAATCCTTTACATCTTACTTTGTGGTGTCCCACCTTTTTGGGCAGGTTAGCTTTCATTTCATTGTTAAGTGAATTGTTTTATACATCTATGAAAGTTTAACTTCAGATGAGTTTCAAGACCATCTTTGCAAGATTCCTTGAAGTTGTTGCAGACACATTCTTGATTGAAATTTACAAAAGAGACATATTATGGCAAATGTTGACTATAACTTGAAGTATAAACATATGTTGTTTATTTAGATATTTCTGTGAGGTTGTCTGATGGAATCAGTGCATCCTGGGATTGTTGCATGCAAAATGCATCAATTGCCCAGAAAAGTATCATCAAATTCAAAATGTTCATTTGTTATTTTTATGGGTCAGCATATTATTTATCCTACTCTTGTAATGCCACTTTACTCTATTGTAGTTTTATTCTGCACTTTTCTTTTTCTTTTAAAAACTTAGGATCAAATTGATGTTTACTTCTCAATTTTATCGTATGTACTGTGGAGTTATACACTTTCATAACTTTTCTGACTCCCTCTTTGGAAATTCTGTTCTATGTTTATGCAGAAACTGAACAGGGAGTTGCACAGGCAATTATTCGGTCTGTTTTAGATTTTAGAAGGGATCCTTGGCCTAAAGTTTCTGAAAATGCAAAAGACCTTGTCAGGAAGATGCTTGACCCTGATCCCAAGCGGCGGCTTACTGCTCAGCAAGTGCTAGGTAAGATTGAGTTTTAAAGAAGTACTGCCATTTTATGTTTCAAAGCTTTCAGTTTTCAACTATTTCTGAATTAAAAGAGTTGATTATGACCAGATGCAAATATTTCTTGCCATTTACTCCTTTAATGCAGAACATCCTTGGTTACAAAACGCGAAGAAGGCTCCAAATGTTTCCTTGGGAGAAACTGTTAAGGCAAGGCTCAAGCAATTCTCAGTAATGAACAAGCTCAAAAAGAGAGCTCTTAAGGTAATGTCTTAACAGTCTATTTACCTCAAAAGTTATATTTACTTAATCAACATTTGGAGAGGGCCTCCCTTGTTTGTTGGATGTTTTATTGTTCCATTCTATTGAAGTCACAAGTTACTGAACTCCATTGGAAATACAAAATCAACAGGTAATTGCTCAGCATTTATCCGTGGAGGAAGTTGCTGGTATCAAGGAGGGATTCCACATGATGGACATTGGCAACAGGGGCAAAATAAACATTGATGAGCTGAGAGTTGGGTTGCACAAGCTTGGGCATCAGATCCCTGACACGGATGTTCAAATTCTGATGGATGCTGTAAGTCATACCCTACATTTGGATCTGGCTTTTTTTAGGGAAAAGGTTAGGTTAAAAATCTCTTTTTTTAGGTGGTACGAAATAGGAGGCCCATAGAAACAAAAGTTCATAATGCAGTTCGCTTTTACATGGCACTTCAAAATGCTTCTGTTTCAATGAGTCCATCTACTAAAAACCCTCAGTAGACACTATCAAATGCAAGTTATTTTTCTTCTATGTAACCTGTTGCTTGTAAAAAGCTGCAAAGAATGATTTTCATCAATTTTCTCATACTCAAGTCTGACATTTAGGAAGGAATCATGATTGTAGTCTTTGCTTGAATTTTCATCTCCCTCCATGAATGGTGTCTTACGTTATTAATTGAGTAGCAAATGATCTCCGAGCCAGTTGTTGGCTCTATTTCTGGCTGCTGATTCAATGAAAAAGGAGTTCTATAGAAGTGCTTGTTTTTAGATCATCATTGATGCTACCGATTCTCTTCGCCTCTTCCCCCAGAACATTGCTGAATGTTTTATCTTTACTTTGATGTTTTAATGAGATGTTATGTTTCTGTAAAGCTGTCTGCCATTTGCAGAAAACGAAGTGATTTGAGGCTCTTTTTTCAGGGTGATGTCGATAAGGATGGATATCTGGATTATGGAGAGTTCGTAGCTATTTCTGTTCACCTAAGAAAGATGGGCAATGACGAGCACCTCCACAAAGCCTTCCAATTCTTTGATCAAAACCAAACCGGGTATATCGAACTGGAGGAACTAAGAGATGCCTTAGCTGATGAAGTTGACACCAGTGAAGAAGTTGTAACCGCCATTATGCATGATGTTGACACAGATAAGGTTTGCCATTTTCCGTTGATTGATAAAAATCTTTACACTAATATCTGTATAGGCAAATGCTGATTTTGCACAGTAAATTATATCCACGCTCAATTTCATTTTGTAACCTTGCAGGATGGTCGGATAAGTTATGAGGAATTTGCCGTGATGATGAAGGCGGGTACAGATTGGAGGAAAGCATCAAGACAATATTCACGAGAGCGGTTCAATAGTCTCAGCTTGAAGTTGATGAAGGATGGATCATTACAGTCGAACAACAATGTCAGATGATGACGACTACGATGACTAAACAGGAGGCAAAATCTATTCGTGGAAAGAATGATTTTTTTTTCCCTCCAAAGTCTTATTTTCAGAATTCTTCTTTTTGGCTTCCTTATTGTTATAATTTTTTTAATCATTTGTTTGTGCAAGTAGGAATCCCAGGGTAGGTGTTGATTTCTTGACGAAATGCAATATGTTTTTCTTCTGTTTGTTGTGAGTATTTTGAGTCGAGTTGGTGGAGAGGCTGTGTTGATTGTAAATATATGGTCAGATCTTGACATACTGCTATCAAATTCAAAGTCATCATTTGGCCTTGCTTAGGTGAATTATTTGACTTTTCATTTGCTAACTAATTTGACTTTCGTTTGGTAAATTATTCCATACCAAATTGGGGGAACTGGCTGGCTCTGAATGTAAGCAGTCCATACCAGGGGGTGCACGGCAGTGTTAGCATTCATTTATGGTTAATGTGTCCAATTGGACCAACCACCGACCCCACAATTGTGAAGCTTGAAATAATTCGAAGACTAAGAAATGTGATGTGAGGTTAGCTTGTTGATCCAGCAACTAAGTTGGTTAGCTGACACTATCATTATAAATGCAGCCACGGCTCCCATCTTTCCAACCAATTTAGCTTTTGTCTTTTGGTTGGTTCAATTGAGCACCTCTCAAGCTTTCTATCCATTTGGCTGCATCTTTCCAATCATGCAATGTTGAACGTAGCCAACATCATCATAAAATGCCTCCTGCCACCAACTCCATCTTTCCACGTGTGAAATTTCTCCTGTGCAAAGATAAGTGATGAGTTGGGGGGGGATTCTTTTCGAGGAGGGCTCTTCCGGTTTTCATACTATCTATAAGGTAGAGGTAATTGGAAATTTTTTTTTTTTTTTAAAAAAGTATATTATTCTTGGGCCTCTTGGCAAGGGCAAAAGAAGGTACAACCCGATCTAACTACTTATCTAAAAATTAATCACTTAATCTCTATTTGGAATTATTGTTGTAATTTTTAAACTGAAGTTGTAGTGGAGAAAAAATTATACGTAAGGAATAAAAGTTAATAATGTGTAGTAAATATGATATTTAAATAATAATTTTGATAAAAATTATAAATATAAAATAAATTTTTCATTATATAAGTGGTGGATTCAATTAACTTAACTTCTAAGTCATAATAGTTAATATTTGTGAAATATTTTAGTATTGTAACTTTTAAGTACAATATGCCAGCTTCAATAATAAATAGAATCTTAAACAATTAGGTATACAGTTTCCTTATAGGATTGGCTGAATAATATGAATCTCAAACAATTGTCCCCTTTTAATTTAAAAAAAAAGAAAGAAAGAAGTTAATTTATAATTTAAAAACCAAAACAAACGTACCCACTACCTCGGGCCCAGGCCCAGGTGGTCAGTAAGGACAGCCCAATTCACTTTGGTTTCGCTTGCAATACTGATGAAGTCAAAGAAAGTGAGCATCAAACCGATGTTGCCGTAAACGAACGCAATAAACTGGAAGCTCAAAAAGCCGGGAGTCAAGTCAAAGGCTGCGTTTTGAAGTTAACCGATTCAAGTTGGTGTCACGTGCTCTACACGTGAGTCACTAATCAGTCAGTTAATAATCTGTTATTTCACGTGCGACGCGCGTGATTTTCATAACATTCTGGTTCCTCTCATTCTGTATAAATCTCTCCGTATCAAACACTTTCGAATCAAACAGAAAGCCGCACTGCTGTTCCCGTGGGTGTCGGCTATTGAACAAATGGCAGAACCGCGTTAATAGTGGTGTCTCTGCTTTGTATTGGTGGATTCTTTGTTTCATGTTTGTTAATTTGGGGTTCTTGATCTGCTCTTTACTTTAGAGTCAAATTGGAAGCATCTTGAAAGATCTCCACTATAGAGATTCTTGGGCAGTAGCTTGTGTTGTTTGGCATCTATAGCACACAAGCAACTAGATTTCGATTCCGAGATAAAGTAATATTTGGCACAAGTTTATATGTACAATCTTCTTCGAAAACAAAAGTTTTGAAACCGCAGCCGTCATTGGTTTCGTCCGATTTTAAGAAACAAGATTTTTTTTTAGTATGAATTAGACCCATGAACTTTTATAATACATACATAATAACAGTAGTATCACTATAGCATATCCATTACTACTATCTAGCTAGGTCATTTAACTGTTCAGTTAACACTTCTACATTTGATTATTGTTATTAATATTTTCTTTTTCATGGATTCTTCAGTGCAGCAGCTATTGATGTTGTGATTACATTCTTCTGAAGAGGTATATGGTTTTTTTTTTTTTTTAATTTCAGCACGCTTGATTCATATTTTGTTTATGTTTTGGGTGAATTTGATTCGATAAATTTTGCAGCCAAGTGATGTACATTTTTGAGACCTCAAACAGTAAAGTTAAATGCTCACTTTCGAAGCATGTGGTGCCTGATATTAATTAAAGCTCGCTGATTATCTTTTCTGAGTTACATTTAATTCCAACAAACTTCAATTTGAAGTGGAACAAATTTTCTTTATTTATGAGTTGTCCGGTTTTCATGATGATATAATAATAATAATAAAAAAAAAGAGAACTCTGTTAAATTAATAATAGTGGTGGGCTGTGATGAGTTACAAAGTGAGGTCTAAATACTGCCCCTCCAATTACATTCGGTGTAAGCCCAAGTTTATTTGCATTCAATAGGTTCCAACACTAGTTAAGCCCATCGAAAAACGATCAAGAGAGCTGAACTCAACCAAAAAAAAAAAAAAAACAAATCTGTTGCTATTTGTTATTTTGACTATTTTTTCTACTACTTTTTTTTTAAAAAAAAATTAGGGATCGCAACATTTTACAAATTGTAATTTTGACATTTTTTGCCATATGGGACACAGATGTTAAGATTTTTTTTAGCACTATTGCAACCTTCTTTTTTAATATAAAAATTTCATTATATCTTTATTATTTTTGTCAAAATTATTATTTAAAATCATATTTATTATTTTATCAAAATTATTATTTTGTCAAAAAATCTAAAAACAAGAAGAGTCAGGTAACCTCAACCTTCTTTCAGTTGGGCTTATAAAATTCCCTCTTACTAGCTTCACATGCAGCAATGGTCGAGAGCTTTTTGGCCTTGATCAATTTGCATGGTTAGTGATTTTTGCGTCGAAGATATTATCACAGTTAGCAAATGATTAAGTCGAATTATGATGTCGTCAAGTTTCAATTATTGAAGAATTTTAATTTGTATTAATAATTGAATTTGCCAACATCATGATTAATAAGATTGATTAGATTGAATCGGGTCCACATTACATGATTGTGATCAAAATTCTAATCAGGCAGTGATCCTAGCGCATGGCATCTGGCACAATATCAAGCTTACACATTTCACATTCCCAATTTGTCTTGTGGAACAAATTTATAAATTGAGACAAATAAGGATTACGAAAAATATAAAAGGACAAATTCTCATCTTTGTTCCATTATGCCCAATTCTACCGCGTGGTTTCTGTACATTCCAAATGGATAAATTATTGTGTGGACCCCATTATATGTAGCATCACCATCAAGATCAACTATGATTCACCAATATTATGTGATCATCAAAGTTTGCTTGTGGGTATTTTATTTTTAATATGACTCCAAACGTAAAGATGGAGTTTTTGGATGACCACCAAAAATATTACCCACTAACCAGAATGAATGAATATTCTTGGCCTGATCGTATGATCGGCAGGGAATGATGTGTCATCCTTTCTAGATCAATCTTTTTGATCATCGGAATTGTACGGTTTGATAAGAGGACAAATTTTTAGTGTATATGTGTGACAAACTTAGTGGCTCGCAGGTCACCTAATCGATCTCTCGGCACCATTCATGCTATTACAAAATTCACGTGGACGAAAGCTTTGTATGGAGAGATAAGTGATAAAATTTTAAAAGAAAATATAAATTAAGGAGAATGATTGATTCGAAGAACTCGTGGCTGCGCAAAATAAACCAAAATTTGTGCATGGCAAATGGAATGAAATTGCATTTTGTATTTGGAATATGATCAAGTAATCTTAAATCTATGAATATGATCGTGTAATCTTAATTTCTCTCTTTGAATGTAGGTTTCTATTCATTTTGAGGTTAGTCCAATGATAACTGATACACACAAGTTTTGAATAAGAAAATGTCTATGGGAACTTAAAGTCTAGGTCAATGTCTATTGAGATTCAATATATTCAAGTTGAAGTCCAGTTTAAAAATTTAAAATAAAATAAAATAATAAATAAATGTACTCATACATTTATAGAGAGACTTAAACCATTGACTTTAAGAAAAATATGAGGAGAATTTTTATGAAAAAATATTTTACCAACTCAACTAATTAAGGAGTTGAATTCATTCAACTAGAGTTTAATATGCCAATCCATTCCAAACTTGGTGGTTAAAGTCTGTTGCATTGATGATACTGTAGAAGAGGTCTTGCCAAAACACAATTTGATGCCGCGATGATAAAAAACTTAACACCTCTCGTTCTTATTACTTTTTTAATAAAAAATGAAAAATGAAAGAGTCCTCTTATTCATAACCTCAATTATGAAATCACATCCATCATATGAATAAAAAATATGATTAAATAGATCAATTTTATAACTTCTTGTGAGTGATGTTGGACTAGTCCGACAATTGTACATGATAGTATTATGTTTGACAGTGCAAGTAATGTCGTGTACTAAACTATCAGTATATATTTATATATTTTTTCGAAAGAAATACATTCCGTAAAAAGGTATGTCACTACAGAAAAAGAAAAAAAATATTAAATTATGTGCACACACTGATGATTTGTGCGAAGAATCATAATTAAATTATTGAACCTTATCTAATTTTTGGTTGCGGTGGTAAAGGTCACAGCTCATGAATTTGATTAACTTGTCTCTCTCCCTGTCCTGAAATTTTCAACAAGTTATGGTCCCAAATCATCTCTACAAACCTCAGCTGCCGCTAATAGGTGTGCCGTGTGCCGCCGTGAAGTTACCTTTGCCCAATGAAATTAGGCAGTTGCTGTCTTTTCTCTTTTGAAATTAATGTAGTCGTTGTAGTCAATAATTGTAAATTAAAATGGTGCTAGCTGTGCTGTATTTATAAGAAACCAGATAATAATTAGACTTGAGATTTCATCATCACCGGCTAAGAAGCTTCAGTTCTTCAACAATAATTGCCCATCATCATTATCATTTCTTCAAAATTTTTGATGGGCTCCTTCCAAAATATCTCCAAAATTCATTATGGGTTCCTACATATCAATTTCTTAAGCAGGATTTTTCAAACTGCCTGTGCATGTTTATGATCTTCTTGCCGGACGGATAATTAACCTCATTAAATGAAGTGACAAGGACTATATATTGAAGCATGTTACACTAAATATATCACCAATCATTTCGGAAAAAAATGATTAATGACATGCTTCATCATTTGGAGGAGGGGAAAAAAAAAATTAGAGAAGTTTCATTTTCTCTATCTTGTTACAAACAAATCTTTTAGCTCATTGTGATTTTTACAACATACATGAATTTTTCTTGGTATATGAATTTGTATCTCTCAACAAATTTTCAAGAAAATTATACTCTAACAACTTGAGTACTGTTTGATCATAGGCAGCGCCATGTTGGGGCTGGGGCTTCAGCCCCAACTTGGCTTTTGAAAACTTTTAAACAAATTTTGATATTTCTCTAATCTTTATCTTGATTTACTATAAAAGTAGCTGCTAAATTTTAAAAAAATAAAAAAAAAATAAAAAAATGAGATTTTAAAATTGAAAGACGTACGTGTTGGTTTTGACTTTCTTTTTTTAAATCTAAAATCTCTTCCTTTTTCTGCAGTAATTCCACTCCATTATTACTACTCGCGATTTCATCGTTATTTATTTTATAATGAAATTTGATTGACTTTCTAACTATTTAAGGATGCCAAGTTGTAGGATCCCATACCCCCCAAGTACCCTTGTATGAACCTATACAGGAATATCAAATAACATGCAAAATTAGGTAAACATAACACATCTATTGAATCAATGTGATGATTAACAAATAAACATGATCTCTCAGGCATGGAATAGACGTAACTTCATTGCCACCTGTGCATGCACTTAAAATTCCAATTGCGTTTACAAAATTAACGTAGCCAGCAGACCTGCACGTGAGATCTATTATGTGGACCAACCACGTGTCACATACTCAATGGCGAAACCGATGATATTCCCACCATCCGATCTGTTGTGTCAAACAAATTAGTATCCGCCGCCCACTAACGGAAAAGGAAAATGCTAAGGAGCGAGAGGAACGAGAGAATGATGAGAGAAACGACATTCTCTCCTACCGTTTCGCTTCTCGTTCCTCTCGCTACGTAAAACATTAAAATAATAAAAAAATGAATAAAGAAAGACTGCTTTATCGCTTCGTGCAGAGGGAAATCTTATCAACTTATGTCCAACCCTCACTTTCCTCTCTCCCTTACGGCTTCCGGCGTGCCTCACCAGCTTCTGTCTCCCTCACGCTTCCAGAAGCTCCCTCACGGCTTTTGGCGTGCCTCACCAGCTTCTCTCTCCCTTACGCTTCCAGAAGCTCCCTCACGGCTTCCGGCGTGCCTCACCAGCTTCTCTCTCCCTTACGCTTCCGGCTTGCCTCACCAGCTTTTCTCTCCCTCACGCTTCCAGAAGCTCCCTCACGGCTTCCGGCGTGCCTCACTAGCTTCTCTCTCCTTCACGCTTCTGGCTTGCCTCACCAGCTTCTGTCTCTCTCACGCTTCCAGAAGTTCCATCATGCTTCCGGCTTGCCTCACCAGCTTCTCTCTCCTTTATGCTTCCAGATCCCTCACGACCCTTTCCCTAGCACTAGTAATCTTGATTACCTTTGCTTCGTACAAAAAGGGAAGGCTCTGCACTAGTGATTTTTTTTTTCTGACCTAAAGTTCTTTAACAAAGAGGTTGCTGGCTAGCTGTTCCTCCTCCTCCGAGGTATCTCATTTGTCTTTTATTTTTTTGTTGCTTTTGGGGAACAATGTCTTTGCTCTCACTGTTTGTCGCTCTTGTTTTATTTATTTTTTTGACACTTTTATTTTCTCGGTTTTGTTCTGTTTGGTTTAATATTTTTTTGTTATTCTGCGATTAATAAGTTATTTGATATTTTCTAGTTTGGATCTAATTTAAGAACTTTTGTCAGTTGGAGTTTTGTTATTTAGATCTGAATGACTTGAAAATGCAAATGTGTTAGCCTTATGGGCAAGAATCAATTTTGATCAATGCTGATGATATTGCAACAGTTTTGAGGTTTATGACAATTGTATGTATTTGCAAGGGCTGATTTTTTCATTTTTGTTCATTAGATAATTTACTGGCACTATCATTGTTGATGGAAGTGGTTGAAATTGAAATTTGTACCCGTATATATATATATTCAAAAGGAAGTCATCTTTGCAGGCATGATGGTTTATTGAACATTTGTTTGAAATTTCTAGTTCCTGTCAATTGGGATATAATGGTTTGTTTGTTCTTGTCATATGAAGTGAAAAAATGTAATTGTTTGGTAAAAGAATATGTGGAATCAGATATCTTTGGATATGACGGCAATTTATAGTGGATTAATTGCATGCTTGGTGTAATTTTGCTCTGTTTTTAACAATCGATTAATTGCATGGCTGCTGTAATTTTTGCTTTGCTCTGTTTTTAACTTCCAGGATTGTATGCCTGCTGTTTTTTTTTATTTTTTATTTTGGCAGTTTAAGTAATTTATGAATGATGATGTCATCTAGTGCAAATGAAACTCGGAATTCATTGTAAATATGTAACGAATGCGGTGAATAAATGGAATTGTTCAAGTCACCTACTACAAAGAATCCAATCGTAAATTTTGGAAATGTAGAGAATGTAAGAAATTTGAATGGGCAGAAGACCGTAAATGTAGTAAAGAGAAACTTGATTTGTTAGTGGAGGAAGTTAAAAAGTTGGCATTGGAGATTGAATGCTTGTCTGTTAAGTTTCAATTATGTGAAGCGCAGAGGGGATTGTTTAATGATGAACTTCGAAAAAGACAAATACCATGTTATGATTTGATTAGAATACTTGTAATTATTTTACCATGTTTTATATTCAAGAATTTTTTATAAGTTCTTTTAATTGTACTGTGAAACTGAATTTACTATTGTAATTATAATTCATATCTAAAAAAATGCAACAATTGCTAACGGACCCAATAATAAAACATATATATTGGAAAATGAAAAAAAATGCAAATGCCAACAAACAAAAACAACACAATAACCGAACATTTGAAATGATTTTTTAATTTGCCACTTTTTCTAACTTAAATCCCAATTTAGACAGTTCCATCATTCCATGCAAATGCCAACAAACAATGCCAACACAATAACACAAGAAACCGTCAACCAAACAGAAACTGAAAAATACAGCAAAAACCCACAAAGAAAAACAAAGAAAAAAAGAAATCATTAATTACACTTCCGCTGTTGGCTAGTGAAGCAAAGAAAATTGAAAGGAAACTTTTTGGGTCATCATTATTTACGGACAAGCTAAACTTTTTGGGTCACCTATAAGGAATTATCTGTAGTGAAAGGAAATTCATTCTGTAGTAAAAATACTCGTAAACATTAACACAAATATAAGTGAAAATAATTGAAACAAGTTAAAGTCAACATAAATTTGTCGTCTCAAGCCAAATCTAACTGAAATGATAATGAAAATAATCGAAACAAATATAAGTCAAACATCAATTGCGGCGATTGTTGTCTTCATTACATTGTTGATGCAATAATTGTTGAAAATTCCCACTTGCAGATCCTTCATACATCATCGAAGGAAAGAATAATGCGACTGTAAAGCATACGGTGGGACTGATTGCTATAATACACAAGAAATTAAAATATCATTATACATTATAAAAATTTGACAACGTAAAATATAAGTATGCATTAAGAAATTTATAAATATAAGTATACTTACCATGTGCCAGCTATAAGGAATTGATTGGTAAATATTATTTTTACCGTGTGCTCACTTAATGTTTGCTGAGAGAGCCGAGAGAGGGGGAGAGGGAGGAGGCCGTGACCGATTGCTGGCTGGAGAGGGAGGAGGTCGTGAACAGTTGCTCGGGCTGAAGAGGGAGGTCGTGATTTGTGTGAGAGAGGAAAGTGAAGAGTGAAGCCTGGGTGAGAGAAAGAAAGGAAAGTGAAAGCTGAGGAAGAGGAAAGTGTAAGTGAAGCTTGCGTGAGAACTGAGGAAAATGAAAGTGAAAGCTGGGGAAAGTGAAAGAGAGAGGAAAGTGAAAGCTAGATTTCACGCCATTTTTTTATTTATTTTTATTTATTTTTTTTAATGTTTAATGAGTGAGAGGATTGAGAGGAGAAACGGCAGGAGAGAATGTCGTTTCTGTCGTCCTTCTCTCGTCCCTCTCGATACCTAACAGTACTCACCGGAAAATATCGGATGCGTGTCAAAATATGACTGTATCATATGTCATGCTCACTATATCAGTTTCAACGCTGTCTTTTTTTTTTTTTTGATAGTAAATGATTTCAATTCCACCAAAAACACAATAATTACAGAACATTTTGATCTCTATCGGGACCTCGTTGATCCGCACCCGAGGTGCCGAATTAGATAAGGTCATTTTTGCTAAAGCATGAGCCACTAAGTTACAAGACCTAGGAGTATAAGCCATCTGATATTGATTATTTTGTTCCATCAAAATTTTAATCTCATCAAGTATCTAATCCAACTCTCCTCTACTAGAAATACCTTTGAGAACAAAGTTGACAACATTCTTAGAATCAGATTTTATAAGAAGAGGAGAAAGAACAACCTCTGCTGCCAACTATAAGCCTTCTAGAATTGCTAAAACTTATGCAATTTTCACATCTCCTAAGAAAGCTTCTGCAATTTCCAATCGAAAATTGCTAGTCGGCTTTAACTTACGTAAATGAACTAGCATGCATGGAAAGTACCATATTGTCCTAGTGTTCCATTAACATTTCCTAATTTATAATTTATAATATTGATAAATAATACGTCAGATAAATTTCACTTTGAATTTGATATTGTAACTTTTTTTTTTTGCATTTATGATCAAAATAATATGTACTCAGATTCCAAATAAAAAATGAACGTTAGTCCTTAATTGTTCTAAATTTTTGATAGACTTTAATTAAATTAAAAGAAACATATCACTTCTCAAGTTGATACAATTGATTCGATTAAAATTTTTTATTATAATTTTTGTGGGTTGGTCAAAGAAAATATAGACCGCAGCTTCATGCAAAAAGCAGTCAAAATTAAGTTAACCATATAAAGTTGATGCCAATCAAGAGTATTAAGACCTAATTAAAATTAAATGCTAAGCCCAAAAGTTTGAATCCTTGGACCAGTCCTTTTCATCATATAATCAAGTCATTGATGCTTTAAGAATAATATTTGAACGATCATCATTCATTATAGAGAGCGATATGATCATATATAGAGATTTTAATTAGTAATAAAGTTATTAATCAATATTCTCTTGTACTCGAGTCATGATGCCATTCATCGACTTTAGTCATATAATTATAGAAAGTTTTGCTGCTTTAATCAGCTTTTTTTAAGCATTCAATTTCAAATTTCAATGGTCAATTGCTTTTTTAGTGGAATTTGTATACCTTGCTAGGTAAGCTGCCCCGTTATGCCAATTTACACATTAAACAAATACTTTACAGCGTCCACTTGTCTTGTTTGAAGCAAATTATAAGATATTTAATTAATTTCTTGGTGACGTAGATTCTATTTCGAAATGATTAATTCGTCTTGATTGAACGAATGTTTTAATTATGATACGAGCATCTCTTCTTATAACATTCTCAACTGGTGTTGAGATTAGTGGCGGATCCAAAAATTTAAATTAAGAGGAGTTATTTCAAAAAATTTATTTAATTTAAAATTTTTTTAATATTCACTTGAATATGTTTTAAATTTTATAAACTCAAATTTTATTACTTTTTTTTAATTCTAAATAATAATAGTAATAAATTATTTATTTTAAACGCGTAAAAATATCATTTTTTGAAATAGTTTTTACAAAATATTTTTAAAAAATAAAATAATATGGCTATTGAGATTTGAACTAAGACTTTAAAATCATTAAATAATATTTTTATCATTAAACTACAGGTTTTTTAGTACATAAAAACTGTGTTCAAATTTTTTATATAATTTTTTCAAAAAAGGTTTGGGGTACATTTAAAAAAAAATTAATGACCCAGAGGAGCTGAAGCCTCTCTTGTGACCGCCCATGCTGAGATAATATATTTTATAATTAACTATGTTATTCAAGACCATAATACAAAGTATATATTATTGTATTATTTTCTTTTTATATTCGATATTTATTCATTAAATATTCTTTTATCATGATATTATGATACATAAATAACACAGATTAATCTATCAGAACCATGCTTAGATAGCTCAGTTAAAGTGAGTGTGATAAACCAGATCTACCTGTATTAATGACTCCTAAAGCACTTCAAGTCATCTATGATTTTAATAATTTGTGATGTTGTAGGGCAATCATAAAGAACTCTTTATTAGCAGTACAAGTTACTGTGGATCAAAACTCTTATGTACCAGTTTTTAGCTTAAATAATTATTCAGTAAAACTCTTATTTGTCTTGAGTCAAAGTGTATTTATCAATTATTTTATTTAGTTTTAGACTTTCAAGCTAGATTTTAACTTTCTTACATCAAGTCACCATAATAACATGATTATTTTTAATTGTACTATCTACTATAATATTGAAAATATAGAACTTTTATTTACTTTGCAATTTTTGATTTAAACTCTCATAATTTGATTTTTGCTAGGCCAATAATAAAAATGGTAAGTGATATTCCTTATTAATCACTGGAGTTTAATTGGCATCATTTGATTCATTTTATGAAGAGTCAATTTGTTATAGGTTGACTTGGTTTATTATCATCTTTCGTCTTCACTTCATATATGTTTTTTTTTTTAAATTGTGACAATGTTGAAGCTGTAACGCACTCAAAGTCCAGCACAGAATTGAAATGAAAAGCAGATATCTAGCTCATCAATGATTAATCAATAAAGAACTAAAATGACAATTATTTATTAAATGTTAGAGTAAGAAACACAGTGACCCACAAAGACAAATTCAACTGTGATTTTGAGTTTTTGACTAATTCCTTTGTTATTATTGGTTCTTAAACCAACTTACGCCCACCCTCTTTGCATTATTGATTTATTTCCACGGCCATCAATCTTATACGTAACTGTCGGAGAAAAGGTCACCATCATCACTTGCTTTGCTATCATTGAAAATCGAAACCCTAATTCACCATTTTCCTTACTTTCATTCCATGAAATAAAATGTAATAATTATAGTTTGTTTGGAAGTGTGGTGAAATAGTTAATTTGTCAAAATTTAACTACTAAGATGTTTAGTAACACTTGTAATTAAGTTTTGGCAGCTTAGTAATTTGTTTTTTCCAACTTCTACTTCATATATATAAATTTACTCCACAGTAGTTACAGCTTAAAAGTTACAACACCTTATTCCTAAACACACCTTTAATTAACTTTACATGAATCTTGTTAGTTGCTAGTTTATTCCTTTAAAGAGTATTTTTTTATTTTTTTTAAAATAATTACGATATAATTTGAAGTTAAATAATACGTACTCACAAAGTCAAAATATAAAATTTATATTTGTAATTTTATTTTTTTGAAGTTTCATTAATCAATTTACACGAGAACATGATATTGAATCTTACATAGGCGTATTACCTTTGCATAAATAAAATTTGTATAGGTACGCTAGTTTTTTTTTTTAACAATTAATTTCATAAAATTCATGCATAAGAGTCATTTTTATGCAACGGTTGTCATCCACGAGACCTATTTCAATCAATCTGACGTGTTCAAGGGCCCCACGCTCGTAACTACGGAGCTTCTTTATAGTTTATACCGACCCTGCAGCCAGAAGCCAAAAGCCAAAAGCCAAAAGCCCAAACGAACTTCCCAAGTGGTATGGGTCGGTTGTCTGGTGGGGCCCACTGATCTGAGTCGATAAGTTGTGCATGTGTGTCACCGACGTGGAAAAGACGAGCACGGAATGCAAATTTTTTGACATTTCTGACGTGGAAATTACACGTGTGGAGTGGTCAGTGGGCCCAGAAATCGTGCGCCGCAGCAAAATTGGTCTTCGCCTTTACGTGTTGCAAAGCAACTCCCCTTAAATTATTATCTTAATTTCAAAATTTTCCCTATTTTTTGAGAAAGAGACGTGAAATAATTTGTAGCTAAAGGCTAAATTGTCGTTGCGTTGGAATATATTAAAGATTTGCCGATCGTGGACGGAATATGCTTTTCATTACGGATGATGATCCTCTCTTCGTGTTTTTCTCTTCTAATCTGTCCTAATATTTTAAATTTAATAAAAAAATTAGTTTAATTATAAATAAAATTAGTTTAATTGTTAACATTAAAACTTAAAATTCAATCTTGACCATTTATTTCATTAGAAGAGACTAAGAGAGAAAAAAAAAATACTAAGAGACAATCCTTTCATTACAACAGTAAATATAGTGATCATAAAATGTGTGCATGCATCAAGCATTTTTTATTTTTCATTAGCTCACTGATTGTCTTCTAAAAAGCACTCTAATTTTTTTTGTTTGGGCATTTTGTTTTAAAGATGTTTAGTGATAGCAACAGAGATTTTTCACTTCTTGTTGTGTAAACTTTCTGTATAGTACGGTATAGATGCAGTAGAAATCCTACAGTGATTTAATGAAGTCTCGCTTAAAGCCTGCCCAAGACGTGTCTTAATGTATTAAAATTAAAGTCTAATTTATAATTTTACTCCCACATAGAATGGAAGAAAAATACGGTCCCGCTTTCCCCCCCACTCTCGAAGAAGAATATAATTCTTGGTCTCAAGAATGAGGCGATGGTGGCTACCACTCGACCAAACAATGATTAATTTGCTATTTTTTTTTGTAAACATTATATATGATATATTGTTCTTGTCATAACTCATAATCTTGTGTATTGGGTTCAAAAGAACCCAAATAAAAATAGAATTTATTTCATGAATGACACGAATGAGTTTTATGCACTCTTTTGTCTTAGTCATTATAATCTATAAAGGTGTTGTGTGTGGTTGGCATGTTAATCTAAATAAGATCAAGTGCATTGCTTCTCTTTAACGACGAAACAAAATGAGTGGTTCTACTAGAAACAAGCAATCAAATTCTTAGGGCAATAAGAAGAATATGCATGGCCTTATCGATAATGTATTTTATTTCCGTAAATTAAACGTTGATAAAAAGCTGTCGAGTCTTGAAGCATTGGACGATACACATATTATGAGGAATATAGGGAACCAAGAGATAAATCATGAATTTGGAATAAACTTTAATTAAATGTGTTCAAGCCATGCATTATTCCATTAATTGGTAAAACTTGTTGATACGCGTACGCATTTTTTTTTTCCACTAACATGAAGAAAACGTTGATAGTGCTGTATCAATCGAAAAAGTTATTTTAAACTTTTTATTCGTAAATAAAGTTTTGATATTGAGTGTTTTTATTTTTAATCAGGATTTTATATATGATGCAAATTGAAGAATCGAATTACATCTCCTAGAACAAAATTTTGAATTATTCGAACGTTGATCGAATTATTCTAAATTATCTTTACACGCGTATTTGAGCTCTTTGCTTGTTTATTATTTTTTTTTAAACTTGAATTAATCACGTTAGATTCTCAAAATATGATTTTAGAGTTTGGGAGAAGAAATGTGTGACTGAAGTTATGTTATGACCATCAGGCTAATGAGAATTTAATTCGTGAATTGCAACGAAAATTGAAGCACACCAATAAAATGAAACTAATTTAAGGCTCCGTTTGGGATTATCATTTACAATATTGATGGCAAATAAACCTAAGCAAAAAGAGCTAGCTACTATATTTTTCGGAGGCTATAAAGAAAAGTCACAAAATTGGAGAATGGGAGTGAAAAAGAAAAAAGAAAAAATGAGTAGTAAATGCTTTTAGGTAGTGTTTACTTTCTGAAGTGGGAGTATGAACTGTGGATTCCTCCCACTCCAGTGCTTACTTACCTTAAAAAAGGGGGAAGTGGGAGTGGGAATCCGTGGGTCCCACCCAATTTTGGAGTGGGGAGTGGGGTTCCCACTCCCATGGGGGGAGGTGGGAGTGGGAATCCACTCCCCCCTCTTCCCATTTTATCCCTATAATAAAATAAATAAATAATATTTAATAAAATAAATAATATCATATTTATTAAAAATAATAATTATATCATATTTATTTTATTAAATTTAATAAAATAAAAATAAATATTATATTTAAATTAATAATATTAAACATTAATTTTAATAAATATTAATTATTTATTTAATTAATAATAATAAATATTTTATTCTAAACAAATATTAATTTTGTACTATATTCTCAATAATAATATTTCATTTGTGTTGCTATTATTAATAATTTTTATTCACATAATTTAAATTAAAATTAATAAAAAATTATGATTTACATAATTAAGAATATTAGTAATAATTATTAATTTAGAGATATAATAAAATATTTATTTTATTTTCCAAATATTTTTTATTAATTTTTTAATTACAAATTATAATTCTGTACATAAGGATAAAATTGTAATTTAAAACAATTTACTCCCAATCCATATTTTCATTTAGTCTAAGTAAACACTCTACTCCCACTCCCACTCCACACTTCTAATCCAAGGATTCTCACTCCAATCTAAAAAGTAAACACAGCATTAGAGATTTGTCTAATGGTTTTCAAACAGTTATATTTGACTAATCATTGGAATTCAAATAATATAGTGATAAAATATAAAAATTAGAGTTAAAATCATGGAGAGATAAAAAATAAAAAAATGATTTATAATTTACCTAACCCCATGATTTGAACTCTAATTTTTATCTTTTATCACTATATTATTTACAATTTACCTAACCCCAACATCTAAAATAAAAAATAAAAAGAGAAAAAATCCTTAAAGAGAAAGAATAATGTAAATTACAAATAGATAAAGTAAATCGATATTTAGGTAAATTCAATTCTCAATAATTTTCAATGAAAACTTATGAATTAGGGTAGGTGGAGTATACTACCAAACATACGTTGAGTAAGTGATGCTCATGTTTGCGAAACAGTTTGTAGTAAAACCTCAAAATAGGCCATTAAACCGAAAGATAGTCTCACAGGCCGAAACCCTCATATTACCCTTAATTAGCTAGATTATTAGTGCTAAACTTAATCTAGGTTACTCTTAGAAAATGCCGAAAAACAATCATAACGGAGGATACTTTGAGAGATGTCTTGAAGATTGAAGAGAGATGTAATTGACATTTGACAAAGTCAAAGAAGCTGCACCTTGACTCGTCACACCCCACACAACCCAACTTACCCAAGTAGCTAATGTAGCTACGTGATCAATCATATCGAATTATGATAATAAATAATTTGAAAATGGGAAGATAATAATTTTGCATTGCACCCACAATAAAACTATATACTGAGAGGAAACTTTAAGACGCGAAGCCACTAGGCGCATGCACGCAAATTAATTTCAAATTGAACTCCCAACGCACAACGCACAAAACAGATAAAAAGAATTCCACTTCCAACCAGTTAGATGTTGAGGCGGCGGACTAAATTTTTGACTCAACAGTCGAGGCAAAATTTTCCACGAGACTGCAGTGCTGCGCTACTACTGCACGCACTGCGCCCTGAATGAAAGGGCCTTCAGATTTGATTTGCCCTTTCAGAAAAGCAAAAGTTCTGTTGCTTTTGCTTGAAAAGGAAAAAGTTGAAGGCCCCTATCAGTTTTTTTTTTGTTTTTTTGGTGGAAAATGTTTGCAATTATCATCAACAACATCATCGATCGCCGGTACTGACTACTGACCATGGCAACCACTATTTTTTTAGCCGCTCCGTGACACAATTTAACATGGCATAACGTGGGTTCAGTTACATCCCAAGACAAAGTAACCTTTTATTCCACCAATTGAAGTGAGTCCGTTTTGTGGGACAATGAGGAAATGAATCAGAACGAGTTATAATAATGAATTGGATAAAAGGTTAGGCAATGTGTTACTAGATTTTTTTATTTACTATTCTTGACATGCCTGCTAAAACTATCGTTACTTGTACATATGTGTGTATACATATAATATTTTTGTTTTTGTTGTTTTAGATAGTCAATAACTAGCTCCAATGCTCCATATATATTTAAAAGAAGCATATATGTATATATGTATAATGGCACTGAAAAAAATGCAAACTAGAGCTTGAAAAACAGGTCATTGGGTTGTGTTTGTGTTCTGTTAGTTTCGTATTGTATTAAATTTAAACTGATCTAAACACAATTAATTTAATAATCATGTTAAAATATTGAGATTTTAACTCGACATTGAAAATAAACGAGTTATCCAATAACCCACTTAGTATATATATATTTAACAAGATTTATGTATATATTGCATTATTGAAGTTTTAAACCTATATAGAATTTTATAAATGAAATGCCATGTATATGTTTATCCTTCAAAAAAAAAAAAAGAGAGAGAATCATGTTCAATATTTGAGTTTTGATGACGAGAATTTACAAATTAATTTAGAGTATAAAATATAATTATGTCATTAATTGGGTAAATTGGTCAAGAACACCTTAACCCGATATGAAAAAAAAAATCATGCAACCTAAACCTGACTTATTTAATAATCATGTCAAATTTAACGACTCATACCTATTTGTTTGAGTCTTATTCATGTCAGATAATAAAGTCGTGTCAAATTTTACTAGCTCTAATATGAATTAGAGCTAAAATTTTGAAGCTCACGTGCGAAAAAGAAAGAAGAAAGTTCCCAATTTACTAAAGTAAGCTTTCAACTAATAACCAAAGGTTTCACCGAACGGTTTTCAAGTAGTTTTATTTGGATGATTACCTAAGTTTGAAATTTTTCAAAATTTACAAGATAAAATGATCTTTTAATACAATTAAGGAAAATACAGCAACCATACAGCTCCCATTTTTTTAGATAAGAGATAAAAATTAATTTATGCTCTATTCACCTCTTTACTTAAAAAAAAGATTAAATTAAATATATAACTATTAATGATTGTTACAAATTATTCTTTAATTGAGTTGGTAGACATCCTTTCATCTCATTCTCGAGGTAAAAATTGGAAGTTGTGAATCTTTTTTATGTATTATGGAAGTAGTTTCTAAGAATTTTTTGAATTTGTGGGTGGACTGTTTATCCTATTTGTGATTGTTTCACCTTGACATTAAAAGCCGGAAAAACTAATTACTGGGGTGTATTTCACTTTTCACCCCCTGAATGCGTACGTATAAATTGTGATAAAATTAATATTATTTATTTGAAAATAATTGATTGAGAAAGTGTGCATTTATACTGGGAAAGTTCATACAACTTTCTACTTGAATTTTATTTTATCCTTTTGCCCAAATAAATATGCAGACTATATTCACCAGACTTACTTTGAAACGAAGTAGTTTCATCCTTTCATGTTGTTCGTCCGCGGTCACACACACGCATTCTTCCGCCTGTGTTATTGTAGCAGCCGTGAACCAAAACACAGAAACCAAAAATATCCAAATTATTTTATTAGTCAAACAAACAATGATGCTACGACACGAGATTCCACGTGTCAAGATCCAGAAGGATCTAGTTTCAAAAACACGCACGATGTTTAACGGCCAACAGACTATATAAACTCACCTTGCCAACTCACTTCATAATTGAAAGTCTCGAGCGCTGCTGCTTGCTTGCTTTAGTGCTTCGCTTTCCTTTTCTCTTTCATTTTCCTCTCATAGAAGAGAGCATCCTATTGCGACGTGGAACCTCTCACTATCTCTTCAGAGCTCTCAACGAAGGAGTAATTTCGTCTCCCGTCGTACTTATTATCCGGTGAGTTTTGGCGGAGAATTTCGGGGATTTTTATTTTTTATTTTTTGCGGGGGAATTTTTAGCTTTTGGTCGTTGAGCTCTCGTGACTCATGGACGTTTTGGTTGTTGGAACTCACGTGAATCTTGCTGAGAGTTGAAGCGGTCGGTGAAAATTGGTCGATTTGAGGAGGATGGATTGTTCTTTGTTGTGAGTTTCATTTCGAACAAAAATTTGATAGCTTCACGAAGAAGCTTCTGAGCCTTGCCAGTTGCCTCTAGATCTGAACGCTTACGTATGTGTGAGGGAAAAAAAATGAAAATTTACCTTAAATATCACTCAAATTCACGTAAATTTTGGCTGATTCAACTCTGAATTTCGTTTTTTTTTTTTAATTTTGCCAAATTCTGAATAGCCTTGGTTCTAATTATTTCCAGAAAAAAAATAATATCGACAATTAAAAACTTTTTTCTTTTAGAATTTCTTTTGCCCTTTTTTTCCTTTTTTTTCCTACGTGTAGCTCTCAGCGTTTTACCTTTTTTTTTTCAGGTGAAATTCGGAAATCAGAATTTATTTTTTTCGATCAATTGGCTTCTTTAAAATTTTTCTCTCTGTTTTGGTAACTTTTAAATTAAAACCAAAAAGCAAAGAAAAAAAAGCTCTTCCTAATTTACGATTTTATTACATGATTAATTTAGGCCGCCTTAACCTTCACGCCTGAGAATAATTGAAACGTAAATTAAAGTTGACCATTATTTCCGGATTTGGACTTTTAATTAAATAAATTTTTGTGATGATTGGAGTAGGTAACAAGAAAAGTACCCTTTTCTGGAAATTAATCCTGATTCAGAGAACAATATTAAAATTTATGTAAAAACAGCCCTTGTTCTCTCTTGTACTCTTTCTCTCTCTGTTTCTATTGGTTGGCTGCGGAGAATGCTGACGACTGCACACGTGCAGCTGCAGCAACTCAAATGGTTCCCTGCTCCATGGAAGTCACGTGGGCACCACCGAATAAGCTTCCAGAACTATAAACCCTTAGGTTAATATTATTAGGACCTCCCCTGTCCCTTGAGCAAAATTTTTTACCCGCATTTTTTTTACTGCTCTCTTTGCCTTTGATAATGTTTACGTGTGGTGAATTTTATTTGCGGTCGGTTCTGTTTGTTTATAAGTTGTGTTTGTTGTTGATGTTGATTTCTGTTTCTTGAGAGCAGTTCTTAGGCGCTCGAAAATGACGGTCACGCCGAACATCTCCATCAGTGATGGAAACTTGGTGGTTCATGGAAAGACAATACTGACTGGAGTGCCCGACAACATTATTCTGACTCCCGGTAATGGCGTGGGGCTCGTTGCCGGTGCTTTCATCGGTGCCACGGCTTCTCATAGCAAAAGCCTCCATGTCTTCCCCATGGGTGTCTTAGAGTAAGCACACTCACCCATATTCTTGGTTTCTTTTTTCTAGTTCTGAATTCTTGGAATGGGAATATTCGTTTGGAATCATAAGCTGATACGTATAGGTTCTTAGAAATGATTGTTAATTTTGTTTCCTGTTTGTTGAGGAGTCTTTTCAGTAACATGTGTGAAATCCAGTGTCGACCTGATAAAATCGTAACGACAAAAAAGCTTGGAAAATACGGAGTGATGCTGAGGCAAAAGTAGAACAGTAGCACGCAATTCTTGACTCTTCTTATCCTTAAAAGCATACATACTTGATTTGTTGATTGAAGACTGGAAATCCATATGATTTATGTACCCTTTATCAATGAGATAATAGCTTAAAGTTGATTGGTTAATTTCATGCCACTTTCTTCACCCTTCTTTTTTGGATTGAGCTTTTGATTGTGACTCTCTTAAAAGATTTCTAGTAACTGTGGAGTGATGTGAAATGATGTCTTGTGTTGTAAACTTGAATTGGGAACATAATAGTTTTCTTCAACTTCTGATGAACAGAGATGTATGTTCTTAATATTCGACTATTTTCTCTCTTTCTTTGAAAAGCTTATAGAAATGAACAATAAATTAAATGTGTCAATAATTCAATTGCTAAAATTTTGCAAATATATTAAGTCTTTACTCTGTTTCTGTAACAGGGATCTCCGGTTTATGTGTTGCTTCCGATTTAAGTTATGGTGGATGACCCAGAGGATGGGTACATGCGGAAAAGATGTACCCCTGGAGACTCAATTCATGCTTGTGGAGAGCAAGGATAACTCTGAAAGTGATCAGGATGACGGCCCAACTATCTACACTGTATTCCTTCCTCTCCTTGAAGGCCAGTTTCGTTCCGTGCTGCAAGGCAATGAAAACAATGAGATAGAGATCTGCCTTGAGAGTGGTGAGTAGATTGTGGCCAACAAAAAATTATATGGTCTAAGCTACATGCATCTGGCCTGCCATATCATTATCTAGTGCCTTATCTATGTTCATTCAATCACATCCTGCCTGCGTTAATTGAGTCCCATTTCATCGGCCATTAATGAGGAGGACCAACAATCTTGAAATTATGGGGTGGAGCTGTCATTGATACGATCACAATGAGACTGGAGAAACAAATCAATGACCCTACCATCCAAGAGAGTCAAATTAATGGAGTTTTTTGCATTTCGGGAAGAAAATAGGTAGAACGGATCGAGTTCGAAAGAACCGATACGACTGTTTCTTTTGGTGTCTTGCTTGGTTTTGCAGGAGATAATGCTGTTGAAACCAACCAAGGACTTTACCTTGTCTACATGCACGCTGGGACTAATCCTTTTGAAGTAATCAGCCAAGCTGTGAAGTGAGTCCTCAACTTTTGCTTAAACAATTTTAATCTTGTAGTTACGGTATTACATATGTTACTCTGGAATTGTGGACCAATCACAAGACACAGTATTGTGCTTTATAATGCAATATGTTGTACTTCTCATGGTTTGGACCTCAGTATTAGTTAGTCATTGAGGGGTGTTTTCTTTTTTTTTTCTTCTTGGAACAGGGCTGTAGAAAAATACATGCAAACTTTCACTCATCGAGAGAAGAAGAAGGTAAGGATATTATCTGTTTTTTGAGTTTGAAATGTTAGTAATCTCTCTTGATGGTATCATGATGCTGATGGGAACTTTATAATGAATCTCATGATATCTATCTTTTTGTTGTGTGCAGTTGCCTTCTTTTCTTGACTGGTTTGGCTGGTGCACCTGGGATGCTTTCTACACTGATGTCACAGCTGAGGGTGTTGATGAAGGTCTTAAAAGGTAATTTAGTACGTTGTGTGTGATTTAATTATTGAAATATCAATTATGATAAGTAGCTGAATGACTGAATTCCACATTGGTTATAACTGCAGTCTGTCAGCTGGAGGGACTCCTCCAAAATTTCTTATCATAGATGATGGTTGGCAACAGATTGAAAATAAACCTAAAGAGGAAAGTAATTGCATTGTACAAGAAGGAGCACAGTAAGATCTCTCTCTTCTCTTCCAAAATTATGACAATGTTTTGTATCTAGTGAAATGGCATTCAACAATTTTGTAACAGTAACAGTTGAATGTTCATTTATTGGCAATAAATTTCTTGCAGGTTTGCAAGCAGGCTCACTGGAATCAAAGAGAATTCAAAATTCCAAAAGAAGTGCCAGAATAGTGAGCAGGTCTCAGGCCTCAAGCACGTTGTAGATGAATCCAAGAAGAATCACAATGTGAAGTAAGTGGCCAAGTTTTTATTGTCAGAGTTTTGTGTTTGCCCCCACTATTAGAACATTTTGGCACAAAAATTTTGGAGTAACAGTTAGACCTGCCTGTGGTTGTTGTTGTTTTTTTTTTTTTTTTAATTTTTTTTAAAGAAGAACAATTGTATGGGGACTGACTCTTAAATTCATTGTGAATTCATTGTTCATGACAATGATTTTGCTGCTTAACTCCAGCATATTGTTACACTTCTTGATGAATATATTGATGATTTTTTTTTTTTAACTCTACTTTCATGTAAATCCTTATTAAATAGATAAAAAATCGACTTTCATATTTCTCACAAGTTAATTTTGTGTTATTTTTGGTGTAGGTATGTGTATGTATGGCATGCTTTAGCTGGTTACTGGGGCGGAGTAAAACCTGCTGCTGATGGTATGGAGCATTATGACACTGCACTAGCATACCCTGTTACGTCGCCAGGTGTGATGGGCAACCAACCTGACATAGTTATGGACAGCCTTGCTGTTCATGGCTTGGGTTTGGTGCATCCAAAGAAGGTTTTCAACTTCTACAATGAGCTTCATGCTTACCTGGCATCCTGTGGAGTAGATGGAGTAAAAGTTGATGTGCAAAACATTATTGAAACCCTTGGTGATGGTCATGGTGGTAGAGTTTCTCTTACTCGCAGCTATCACCAGGCATTAGAGGCCTCAATCGCACAGAACTTTCCTGACAATGGATGCATTTCTTGCATGTGTCATAATACTGATGGGATCTATAGCGCCAAGCAGACTGCAGTGATTAGAGCTTCTGATGACTACTATCCACGGGACCCAGCTTCCCATACCATCCATATTTCTTCTGTTGCTTACAACACTCTTTTCCTCGGAGAATTTATGCAGCCTGACTGGGATATGTTCCATGTAAGTAAAAACAGAACTGGTTAATATTAATTTCTTTCTTATGCATTTAGGTTATAGGACTAGTTAGTATATTCAAAATAACTTGAAATGGTTTATCTCAAAGTTTGTGATCCTTTCTGACAAATTATGTTTGAGAGATGGGCTACATAGGAAAAGCAAATGAAATTGTGCTGATGCGATTTATGATTTGCAGAGTTTACACCCAGCTGCAGAGTATCATGGTGCGGCTCGTGCAGTAGGTGGATGTGCAATCTATGTTAGGTATTGCCATGCTTAACTTAAATTACTTCTTCTGTAATACTTATTAAGAGATGGAAGTAACAGTCTTCTGACAAGAACCTCTGTTTCCTCTTGTTAATGCAGTGACAAGCCGGGTAACCACAATTTCGACCTGTTGAGGAAGCTGGTACTTCCTGATGGATCAGTTCTTCGTGCCCAACTGCCTGGCAGGCCTACACGTGATTGTCTCTTTGCTGATCCTGCCCGAGATGGGTCTAGGTTTGCTACTTCCTTCCTTTTTGGTTGAGAACAGTCATATTTTTCATTTTCCTCCCCAGTAGACATGCAGATTTTAGAAAAGACTCATCTCAAGATTGTATATTGCAGCTTGCTCAAGGTATGGAATGTGAACAAATGCTCTGGTGTTGTTGGTGTGTTCAACTGTCAAGGTGCTGGTTGGTGCAAGATTACCAAGACAACCCGCATTCATGATGAATCTCCCGGTACCCTCACAACATCTGTTTGTGTAACTGATGTTGAAAATATGGCTCAGATTGCTGGTGCCGGCTGGAATGGGGATGCAATTGTTTATGCCCATAGATCAGGTATTTTGCTACTCTGAATTCGCATTTCTTCCCAACTTTAGTGACTTCGACACAAGATTACTTATTGATGTCATTAAAGAAATTTCTTATCTTGATGGTTTTGTTAAAGGCTTGTATGCATTCTTAAAATTAGTTCTAACCATCTTGTTGTAATCTAAATAACACATTGGTTTGGAATATGCTGAATGGAAATTCTTTTGTACATTAGGTGAGGTTGTGCGGTTGCCCAAAGGTGCTTCAGTGCCAGTAACACTTAAGGTTCTTGAATACGAGCTATTCCATTTCTGCCCGCTGAAGGTGAGTTTTTTCAGGTTCTTTAGGATTAACTTCTCGAGCTCGTCCAATGATTCAACAATGGTGGTTTACTGAATGACCATTTCCATTATGCAGGAGATCTCTTCAAACATTTCATTCGCAGCAATAGGCTTGCTTGACATGTTCAACAGTGGAGGTGCTGTCGAGAATGTGGAGGTGGATATGGCTGAGAATAAGCCAGAGCTCTTTGATGGTGAAGTATCTTCCGAACTGACCACCTCCCTCAGTGACAACGGATCTCCAACCGCCACAATCTCTCTCAAAGTTAGGGGATGTGGAAGGTTTGGCATTTACTCTTCCCACCGTCCTCTGAAATGTACCGTGGGCAGCATTGAGACCGACTTCACCTATGATTCTGCAACCGGGTTGATGACCACGACACTCCCAGTTCTGGAGGAAGAGATGTACAGATGGCCAGTTGAGATCCAAGTCTAAGGACTTTCATGTTATGTTATTAAATAACATCAGATTGTTAGATTTGTCACTATGTTCAGGGCGGTTTCCATTCAAGTGGGAAGCTGTGGTGAAACATGACTTGCATTTGAGTGATGATCATGAAAAGAATAACTGCTAGAATTATTTTGCTGTTTGGTTCTCTGTAATAAAAGTGGTCTTATCCTCTGATCATCGAATTTTCAAATCTTTTTCTTGACATCCTATCCTTACCTGCTATGGAATTTACATATTTACATTTCACTCTTAACTCATTGGATTAGAACCTTTTAACCACGTTAGCATCGCACGTGACTGGTCCAACCACTTGAAGTTTGGACAAAATACAGGATAAAACTCAATACCACCCGTTGAATTTTCACCCATTCAAAGGGACAATTATTTCTTATATATGTATGATTACACCAATAACCAATTAATTTCAAATGAAAATCTTTCAATTCATGTATTTATTAAAGTTGGAAAAACTGTTAAGATATATGATTTAAAGTATAAGAACCAACATATTATTAAACTACATGATTTAATAGTTTTATGAAACAAATGAGTGCTTTAATTTCAATTATTTTTTGAACTATACATGTGTTCTAATATTGGGATAACAAAAGTAAAACAAGTGATTAAGATGGAGGGTCTCCATCAATTTCTTACCACATTCAAGGTTCTAAACGCAACGATAAGCAATTATCAAGTCATTTTGGCTTCATTGGCTTGTCACAAGTCTACTACAGAGTATTTTCATCAAATTAATCCATCAAACTCACCCATAACACCACAATCATTTGATTACTTGATTTGTAATAATATAATTTAATCAAGGTACTCCATCATCATGTCTATATATGACACTTTGAGAGGGAGGGATTATGTGGTCGCCACCATCATCATTACTATTATTGCAATCAATTCTGAAAGTACACTAAAAGTCTTAAAATTTTCATAAATTTTCATCATGACAGAAAAACTTAAGCCACATAAAGTGTCCTCTATTTCAAAGCCATCCCTTGCGGCAAAATTTTGGTGATGCAATTTCATCAACTGATCGAAACCCACACGTTTCTGAAGACGTTTATGCTTGCTCGGTACATCATATGCGTATGAATCTCATGTGGACAAGTATATATACGTAGACATATGACAATTGAACAACCGAACAAGGTTTTTAAAAAGACTCTGTGCAAAAAAAATAAAAAATAAAATTCAGTACTCTCTGGTTAAGTGCTTACTCATGCCGTTTCCATACGTGTTTTTATATAGTAAAACTTCGATGCTGTTAATTGAGATCATGAAAAATCTATTAATTTAGTAATATATCGATAAATTAATAATTATAAATTCAGGTAGAAATTCCTTATATTTTAAAGATATGATCACATTTATAATATTTATTTACATTGATTTAGTATTGATTATGTTTTATTTAAATAGTAGTTAGTTGTCTTATATCAGTATTAATTAGATTCTTGTAAGTTCTTATTTTTCTATATTGAAGATGACATGTGGATCTTGCACTTGTTGCAAAACAACAACGCAAACTAAATTTTTCATTACAAAAAGAATTAGAGATGAAATCCAATTCTAAATTATTTTTAAAAATCAGTGAACAACACCAAGAACATATTTCACAAAGAGCATACATGATATATCATGTGGATTTAGGTTTAAAATAGGTAATTATTAATTTATTCAATAGGTGGGATCTATAGGAAAATAGTAATTTTTTTAAAAAAGTATTATCTGATAAATATATCGGATTATTAATTTAATACATTGTCTACAATTCGAACTGATAAAAATATTATTTAATTGAGGTCAGTCAATTTACCGAGGTTTTATTACTATATAATAGTCCTTGTAATGAATTTCTAATATTATTCGAATTGATAAATATCAAGTTGATGGTTGTTAATTAATTATATTATCGTATTATTTTATTAAAATTTATAATAACAAATATGTTAGGACAAACTTTAATTAACATGATGCCAAATAGAATATCCTAAAAATTTGACTCCCAATCGAAGTTATCTTGTAAAAGTCTGTTAGGACCAAATATGTTAGGTCCTATGACCTAGCTACCTAGATGATGTCCAAAACCACATTCAACTCTATAGGGATATGGGATTTGGGTATTCAATTAAAAAATAAAGATGTACAAGTTTGAAATGCATTTTGTGGTCTAGTTGATTCTGAGGATCTATATTCAACCTAAAATAGAACCGAAAAATGAAAAGTAAATAAGGCAAGAGTCACCCCTTATGTTTATCATCAACTCATTATGTAATTTAGATTTATCAAATTTAGTGGAATAGTAATTACTTTAATTGGTAAAATTTTTGTAATGGTACAAGAGGTTTAAGATCTGAACATTACTCATATGAATGAGGAAGCTTGAAGTTGCTATTTTCCAATTTAAAAGGGGGAAAAAAAAGATCTATTGGTGTTTGAGATTTCAAATTTAAATTTATATCTATAAAATTTATATCAATATTTTCTAACCATTATCATAACCATTTATGTTTTATACAGAAGAGTCTCACATGTTTGTCATTTTATCAAACAAAACAAGCATGATAGTTGTTGACACCTCTTACTCACTTGATGATCTCATGCGTGCATGCTCTACCTGCGGGTTCTTATCGGAGGATTTTTAACTGCTATCATCAACTGCACGGCATGGCGACTGGTGAGTGCCAAAGTTACTCAAACATAACGTGAACCATTGCTTGCGATGTGATCATTTTTTTAGCACACACGTGGCGCTATTGATTTCATATGATATGTATTAAGCATATGCACACGGAATTCGTCTTTAAAATATTAATGGATAAGTACCGATCTTACGTGACCTATTGAAGATTCAAGCTCCAGAATAATGGTTCAATTTAAATTTATTTTGCAATCCCTACGCAAATGCATAGTCTCTTCCGTATAAGCCAGCTGCCACATGCAAAATTGCTACATTTATGATTTATGCATTGTAATGCTTTGTCCAGCAAGTGTCTGTAACGCCTGTCTTGATTTCCGGAGGGTATTCTAGGGCGGTCCTTATATTCAAACTCACAATTAATCTTAAAATCTTTCTACAACATACAAAAATCTAATCCTTAAATAACCGAAAACTTTAAAATTTTATTAAATTATCCATCATCTTTAATTCAAGTACTTCTCCTCGTTCATTATGAATCAATCTTAATCTCTGACAATCATAATAAACTCTAATAAATACTAAATTCAAAAAATAAACTAATTTTTTATATACCAAAATACATACATACTCATATAAAATACAAATGCATGTCATGCTTTGGTCTTCTGAGAATGCATCATCAAAAAAAATTCTTTAAAAGCTCATTGGTCACTTTCAAACTTCACATCTCCTTTCAAATCATTTACTTGAACCATTTTGATTTAATTACCACTTGGCGTATCACTCATTTTGAACTTTACGAAAGTATCCTTCATACCCTCATCTCATAACATAAGATATAGAGTGCCTAATAAGCAAGCAACAAATTCAAGTACCTAAGGAAAACAGAAAATTTACTTACTTTCTTCAAAATTAGTTGGCTAATATTCACTTTCTAATTTTAGAGAAAACATAATGCGTATTCATTCTTATGCCGATAAACTTTTACACATACATATGCCTAAATACACAATCACGCTTAACACATAATAAAACCATATAAATCCATCTATACATATCAATTTATAAGCTTTTCAGACATGTCAAACATGTACATTTTTTTTTTTTTTTGGGATTCATTTAGAAGTTTGGTTCATTTATCTCTTGATGATTACAAAAATAAGCTTAATCTCATAAACTAACCACCATAACCTAACATCATATCGAACTCCCATCAATATCATCATATACACAGTAATTACTCACTTGATCCTAGATATTGCATAGATACGCAACGTACAAGCTGAAAGTTGTGCAAGGTTGGCGTTGAACATACTGACAATTTTTTAAAATTTAATTAAACTGATCATGATAGCTTATGCTAACGTTGTCCAAGTCACTAGTACTTGCATAAGAATAGAACGCAAACAAAGAAAATCAAAATAAAAAAAAAAAAACTTATCCAATTGCAAATTTAATTCAAGCATGTAATTGCCCATATATATGAAATGGTCGTAGACTTCATGGCTAGGCCGCGACAAAGAAGAAATATATATGCAAATGAGAATGTAGCCAACAAAATGAAGAAAGGTCATCTGATCAATTTTTTTTTCTTGGAGTGACTCTTAAAAAAATAATAACTGATTTGTAATCATGTGCCTTTACTTGCCGATTTTGCAAACCAACAGGAAGGTGGTTTCCGCCATCTATTATTATTATTTTGTTGATTTACCAACTTTTCTTTCAGCAAATGAGTATCGAAAATGAGACATGCATGAATATTATTGTTATGGGTCCGGCTACCTTCTACCAAATGAGTGCAAGGTATTCTCTAGTGCGTCCATTTGTGAGTTAGCCATTAGATCTAACTCATAAGGTTTTTCAATGGCATGGATGTGTTCTTAATTTATAATTTTGTTATTCCTATTGTTTGTTGAAAATGCGAAAAATCTAAGTGTTTCACAATCTTGACACATAAGTTTAAATTATTTCAAATTTTCACTGTTAGGTCTATTGACCTAGAATTTGACTAATAAAATTAGTGACTTTAAGGGCAACAATATTCCAAAATGCATGAAAAATGACATGTGTCACTGATTTTTTTTTTGTTACATAAACTCTATTTAATCTATAGTAAATAGTTCAAACATCTGATAAAAATATATCAATTTACTAATAATATAAATATATGACCAAATAATAAATATTTCATTTTAGTAATTATAAATACACATCATAGTTTTATTTCAAAAAATCATAAACCTTAGCGGATAGTTTTAGAGAAAAAAAAAAATAATGATAAGTAGGACTTATATGTTAAAATTTTGAAACCTACGTTCTTTTTTAGTTTTCAGCAAATAAGATAGACTACAATACAATTGAACTAGAAAAACACAAAATTGGGAGTTTAATACTATCATGGATCATGGTAACATTCACTTTAGATCACATGTGAGTATAATTGAAGTGATTTCGTTAACTATTATTGTCAAGGCTTGTCTTGAATTCTAATGTAATACACTCTTACTTATCAGTTTCGGTTTCTTATCAGTTGAGTGGTTTCTTAACATGGTATCAAAGCTAGCCTTATGCTCCTTCCTATGTGTAAACTTTATTTTTAATTATTATTTCAAGCTTTTGGTAATGTGTAAATATTTGTCAGCCAATTTATCTCTTTCAGAATCTTATTTCATGAATTCACATTTCACCAGAACTAGTTTATCTCTTTTGGACTCTGATCTCTCTTGAATCTTTATGTGAATGTATCTCAACTCACCATTTGTCGCTCTTTCAGACTCTTGTCTTTTGAGTTTACATTTCACATCAGAGGGTTTGTAATCTGTTGACACTTGTCTTTAATATTGATATAAATTCTTATGTAACAGTTGATCGGTTATTTAATAAACCTATTAAAAAATTTGTTTATTTATTAATTAAAGAAAATAATTTACCCTCTTTCGTGGATAAGGCTTCAATAGTATTATGTTTTAACCCAGCTACTTAATGTATATGGAAGGTATTATGTACGTAAATCTATGGCTAAGACAAGCTTGAATGGAGCAAAAGTCAAGGGACTACTCAAGAAATCGTTTCGTCTAAATCTCTCGTATCTTAAGCCATACCGCATGAGTCATGTAAAAGAATTAACAAATCTTTCTCTTTCTCAACATTTAAGCTTTATGGTCTCTATAAATATAGATTCCTCATCATAACATCATTCATTGCATTGTCTCCACTTCCATATGTGTTTTTGGCTAGCTGGCTATAAAATTATTCATCTATAAAATATAGCAATATCCTCCCATACCTTTCCAATTTATATTTTTCCCTTATAGCCAAAAAGAAAATAATTATGGCTCTAGAAAGACATTCCGTTCAATTATTGTTCTTCACAATCTTTATAATATCTTACATCTCACGTTACACATTGTGCTTGGCCAATTATCATGAGCCACCTTATGGCAGTAATTATTACCTTGATGAAATATATGAGTATGGATATGATTCTCAAGCATATCCTTCATATTTGAGCTCTATTGAAGATGGCAAGTCCAAGGACTTGATCAAGCAAAGAACCCAAATCTTGAACTTGAAAAATGTTGGTGGCTTTTCAAAGAGAGGTAAAACCGTTAATGTTGATGATTTTGGAGCCAAAGCCGATGGTACCGATGACTCTAAGGTACATAAAAAATAATTCATCTTAATCATAATTTACTTTTTTTTTTTTTTGGTCACATACATATTAGTTTACAGCGATACTGGAAAACAATTATGTGATCGTGATACTAGATTAGAACTAACTAATTTGTAGCTTGCAGATGTATGTATGTATATATATGTAATTATGCATGCATGTATGTATGTATGTATGTATGTACATGTTCTTGAACCTATTTAATTATATTTTTGGTTGCATGCATTGGAACTTTTCAGGCATTTATGCAGGCTTGGAAAGAAGCTTGTTCAAATACAGGAGCTGTAATTGTTGTAGTGCCCGTAGACAAAACCTACCGCCTTAAGCCAATTAGATTCTCAGGTCCATGCAAAGCTAATCTCACAGTGCAGGTGAGGTTTAATTAATTAATTTGAGAATAATAATTACTCATCAGAGCTGAAGAGTGAAATATACTAACTCCTGTTTTTGGAAACTAAATTTCAGATATATGGAACTTTAGAGGCATCTGATGATCAATCAGACTACAAGAAAGATGGCAGGCACTGGATTGTTTTCGATAATGTACAAAATTTAGTAGTCGAAGGTGGTGGCACTGTCTATGGCAATGGCAAGATTTGGTGGGAAAATTCATGCAAAATCAATAAATCTCTGGTAAAAATTAAGCCATTAATTAATTAGCAACTCGAATTTCTCTAATATGGTTTTGATTTTCTTCCTTTCAAGTTTTCTTGGTTTGCTTCATCTTAAATCTGACTTTAATTTCTTTCGTCTTTAACATTTGCAGCCATGCAAAGATGCCCCAACGGTACGTCAATGCATTGAAATTATAGTTATATAGATTCATATAATATATATATGGGTAATAATTCTCTAATAATCAGGACATCCTGTGAGTATATTATTAAAATATATACATACATACATTCATGCATGCATACATACACACATATATATATTACAAGTAAAAAAACAATAACATCTAATATATTAAATATTTTTATTTTTCTAATTAAATTTTTTATATTTTAGTAGATCCTTACTTTAATAAAGTAAGATATTCTTTTAAGAGAATGACTCTACGTATAAGTATGTTATACAATGGACCCAAATTGCATGGATGGATCAGCATTTGGAAATTAATAAAACTGTGACACGTCTTGGCAGGCACTGACGTTCTATAAAGGCAACAATTTGGTAGTGAGCAATCTGAAAATTCAAGATGCCCAGCAAATACATGTTTCTTTCCAAAAATGCAAGAATGTTCTTGCTTTTAATCTAATGGTAACAGCACCTGGAGACAGTCCTAATACTGATGGAATTCATGTCACGAACACCCAGAACATTCGGATTACAAGTTCTACCATAGGAACAGGTAAATATTTCCGATCAAAACGTTTTTTTTTTTTTTTCTAAAATGTAAAATGTAAACTTCAATGGTTCACAAAAATGTTTTAAATGAAGCTTTATAATCAAGCTTATCAATTCATGTTTGGTTCTCTCATACATTGGTTGAATTTAGGCGATGATTGTATTTCAATTGTAAGTGGTTCGCAAAATGTGCAAGCTCAAGACATAACTTGCGGACCAGGCCACGGAATCAGGTCTTAATTAAAACCCTACTCCAATTGGCTGCTTCAATTTAAACCTAATTTCCAGTTAATATTTAGTTATCTAATTTGTTTATCATTTAATTTGTTGAGCTCAGTATTGGAAGCCTAGGAAAAGGAAATTCGAACGCTTATGTTTCAGAAGTTACAGTGGATGGAGCTAAGCTTTCAGGAACTGCAAATGGTGTTAGGATCAAGACTTGGCAGGTAATTAATTAATTATTCAATACATATGCATAAATCATTATTTTACGACCTTTTATTATGTAATTATGTCAATTTTCAACATTAATTATGCATGCAGGGCGGATCAGGGTACGCAAGCAACATCATATTTCAGAACATTGACATGGTTAACGTTAAAAATCCTATAATAATTGACCAAAATTATTGTGACCAAGATGATCCTTGCAAAGAACAGGTAATTGATTATTTTTTTAAAAGAAGTTAATTAATTAATTATCTCTATGATCACTCGATAATCAATAGTTACCAACCCCAATTAATTTCTATTAATTAATCTGGATGCAGAGCTCGGCAGTGCACATAAAAAATGTTGTGTTCAAAAATATTCGTGGAACAAGTGCTTCAGATGAGGCAGTGAGACTCGATTGCAGTAAGAGATATCCATGTGAGGCAATTGTGTTGCAAAACATAAATTTGCAAAGTGAAGAAGATGAACCAAAAGCTTTATGCAACAATGTTGATGATTTGGCTCAAAGAGGATCTGTTTTCCCACGCTGTCCTTGAGCTTAATTTTAATTTGTTATCATAATTTTTATTTAATTAAACATATTGTAGACATATTTATTCCCAAAAAAAATAATAACCATACTCTGTATTGTACTGATAATAATTTGTTAAATAACTTCTTTGGTTAGCGCCTTTGGAGCTAGAATATTTAATTAATTAATTTGGTGTAAACATTGTGGCGAAATAATGAGAAATTAACGCAGTTTCTTTCTATTGAATAATAATAACATGGTCATTTCCTGAGACATTTGAATTTGATCAAGTTCTCTTCCTTATGTCATGAATATTTGAATCCTAGAGCTTTTTTTTTTTTTTTTCTGTTCTTAAAGAGATCTTGGTATATATATATATGTATGCATATATTTTGAAGATTAATAATGAGGCAGCCAATAAAAGTCACGAATTAATGATATTGGAATTGTACTTTCCAGCTAAAGGAGGCTATAGTATTTTAGTTTTTTTTAATTATGATTTATAATAATAATTATATCTTTTTTTTTTCAAATTATTACAATATGAACTCTATTGAAACTCTAGATATATACACTTTGTAATATATGGGTTCACAAATTTATTCGAAGAAGTCTGTCCTGACTAGAATTTGGATGAAAGGCTAAAGGGCCTAATGCAATGGATGGTTTGATAGGTCAGTTTTTATTGCATCGCTTTTAATCAGAAGGCACGTAGGATTAGATTATATCAATTATAAACTTTTTTATTTTATTATACTTTTAATCTTTAAAGAGATAGAGATACATCTGGTCTTTTATAAATGGAGTGTGAGTAGCTGCATTCCCCCCATTTTTTCAAATAAACGAAGAATTAGCAGGGTGAGGTTTTGTTAAATGATTGTATAGATTTTCTTAATTTCATAAATAGTCATGCAAACCTCTTTTTTTTTTTATAATAAATACACCTTTCGATTATAACAATCAAAAAATTAATTTTTAATAAAATTATATAATAAATATATATAATATTAAAATATGTGATCTACCATATAAAATTACCCAAAAGTTTATAAATTAATTGAATACTATGAAATCATTTTAACATTAATCTATCATACAATTTAATATTATAAATAAAATATATAATATAATTTTTGTAAGTTATTGTCAATTTAAGTTCATTTATTATAATATTAATAAATGTCTAAGAAATATGACCATCTTTTAAACTAAAAGGATTTATGTAACCATTTAAGTAAAGTTTGGGGGGTGTGGATTTTTTTTTTCTTTATATAATTAGCCAATTTGTTTAAATGATTTTGATGATGAAAATATATTTTGACCCTACCTTTTTTTGTGCCCACGGATATAAATCACAAATTTTAATTTATTAGGGAAAAACAAAATTTTTAGTTGAAATTTAAAAAGATTTTTTGAAAATTTTAGAAACTGAATTTTTATTTTTAGCTTCGCTATAGGCACACCCAATAGTACTCCAAATTATATGAGATACTTTACAGTAATAAAACATTATCGCAACAGTTTGTATAGAATAATTTATAGAAATGTGCAGTATAATCACTCATAAAATATTGGACAATATTATGAGATGAAATTAATTAAAACTATAAATGTTAAGTGTCAAGGTGGGTGCGTAGTAGCTAGCTATAAAAATTAAGATGAATGCACATGCTGTGGAAAGAGAAAATACAAAAGGAGTAATATAATATTAGTTTCATGCATGCCTGAAATTATAGATATTAGTTAAAATTTTCATTTAGTTTGCTCCTGAGAATGACTCATATCTAGGTATACCAAAACTTTTCCCAAAAAAAAAAAAATATACATATATATATATATATATATATATATATATATATATATATATATATATATATATATTATTTATTTATTTATTTATTATACATTCAAGCTTATAAATTTATTCTTAATTCTTTTAAACGTGTGATTGAATTTAGGTGATGATTGTATTTAAATTGTAAAATGTTCACAAAATGTGGAAGCTCAGGACACAACTTGCGGACCAGGCCATGGAATCAGGTCTTGATTAAAACCCTACTCTAGCTACTCGCTTGCATCAGTTTAAACTTTCCATTTATTATCCAATTTGATCATCATTTGGGTGAGCTCAGAAATGGAAGCATAGGAGAAGGAAATTCAAAAGCTTATGTTTAAGGAGTAACAGTGAACCAAAACTGGTGTTTGGATCAAGACATGGCGGATAATTTTTTATTTGGTTGTTATGTAATTACACAAAAACCATTCTTTACTATTAATTATTGTATAAACGTTCAACAGTATTTATGTTGATGAGGCAGTGAAATTGGAATGCAGTAAGAGCAGTCCAAGTGAAGTGAGGGGATGAAGCAAAAGCTGTATGCAACAAATGTTGCTGATTTGGCTCAAATTGGATTTGTTTCCCCACGCTGTCCATGAGCTTAATTTAATTTATATTTCTAACATGTTGTAGTAGATATGTATAAATACTCTGTACTGATAATAATTTGTTTAATCAGTCTTTGTTGGCTCATTTGGAGCGAGAATATTGATTTTTTTTTGGGGGATAAGCTACAATGTTTAATTAATTTTCTAATTTCCTTTGTGTATCCCTTCTACAGGTCCGTGCATCAGCTGTCCTCTCCAATGGACCCTTCTTGTTAAATCTAGCGAGGCACTGCGAGAAGCAATGTGTTTTCTTATGGATCGTAGCCATGGTAAATCGTAACACTGTTTTCTTTGTTACAATGTTGACTGATGTTCAAGCTTTCCTATGTCTTCAAGCCATTCAATGTTTTATTCATCGTTTCGCTGGTTGCTTAGTTCTTGAGTTTACCTTGAAGCTGGCCTGAAAGTGACAATAAATGAATAATAACAACAATCCACCTAATGTGTATTACCCTATAGACGGGAAAAACGCATATTTTTATTTTGTCACGGGAAAGGGATTCTTTTATAATTATAGCTATATATCAATTGAGACTGAAAGCCCTGGTTTCTGCTCTGCTGTGTGTTGTATTCTGATTGCAGATCGATATCATTACCAGCTTTTGTTACATACTCCCTGTTGTTTTCATTTAGGATTGATGAATGGTGGAGAAATGAACAGCTCTGGTTTATTGAAAGGTGTGTCGGCCCGGCTATTTGCTGTCTTTCACGTACGGTGTGCTCAAAAGTCCTTGCTGGCGGTCGTACCAATTTCTTCCTCACTTCCAAAGCATCTGATGAAGATGGAGACTTTGTGGAGCCCTATATGTTCAAATGGACTGCTCTACTCGTACCAACAACCACTCTCATCATTATCATCAATCTGGTTGGTGTCACTGCTGGAGTATCCAGTGCGATTAACAATGATCATCAATCATGGGGTCCTTTCTTTGGCATGTTATTTCTCGCTTTCTGGGTGGTTGTTCATCTTCATCCCTTCCTTAAGGGTCTCATGGGATGACAAAATCGAACACCTAGAATTGTTGTGGTACAGTCAATTCTGCTAGCTTCTCTATTTTCTCTTTACCATGGATTCATTATGATCCTTTTATAACTCAGGTGACTAGCCCAGCTGTTGGACTCTGTGGAATCAAGAACAACATACAAAGAGAGCACTAAATTCTGCAAATATATTGTTCATATCTCAACAGTGGGCAAGATCTTGAAGGTATATGCTTTCGGCTTTTATCTTATATTGTACTGGAGACTTGATTGTCTTTGAAAGAAGAAAACAAGTGTAGCTTTAACGTTAAAACCTTAACTATTATCTCTATTTCATCTATTTATTTTGTTTGCTTCAAACATTTTGGAAGTTATTATAATCGCCTTAGTTACTTCTGTTGCTGATTGACAAGTGTACTTATTATGCAGGAAAAGGTTTCTTTTTAAATTAATGAGCTTGCAGTATCTAGTTTTAGAAGTAATCATAGGCAAGCTAACTTGCTGAACGGAAGAAAGCTGCTTATAGTTGTGTGCAAACATGCTTTTACGTTTTCCTCTTTTTCTTTTGGAAAAGAATGGCAACGGTAAGTTAATAAAGCCTTCAACATTCAACAAGCAATCAGTAAACAAGTTGCTTGCTAAAGATTAGCTTTTAGAAAAAGCAACGGTTGGATTGCATAAATTCAAAAGCTATGGCCTGTTAGTACTTTGCTTTCCCAGTGTGATAATTACATAACCCATTATCATATTGGAGTACTAACTTTACTAATGTTGTTGAGTCAGCTATTCTCTGGACATTACTTACTTGAAAAATACTATATGCTTTTGAAAAATTTCAGCTTGTCCTTAAAAGAAAGAGAAATGAAAATAAACTGAAAATCCAGTTCATTTGAAACAGCGGAGAAGGTGAGTAACAAAGAACAAATATGATTAAGCTTCTATTGAAACACCTACTGTTCAACAAAAATGAATAAACTTTCTGATTTTCTCTACACTATCAAGCTAAAGCACTTTGATAAAATACCCACTTCTTTTCTGCTTTTCTTTCTCAACAAATGATATCTATATAGTTTGATCCATATACCTACCTCCATTTTCACTTCTTCGTTTCTTCTGTTGCTGGTTTTGGCTCCTCTGCTGGAGGAGCCGGTGCCGGTGCCGGAGCCGGAGCCGGTGCCTGTTCTGGTGCAGCAGAAACTCCACTGTCGAGGCAACTCCTACACTTTCTTTCAACCCAACCTTCAATGTCATGCTCCCCATCTCCACCAAAGTGTCTTCCACCACACAGCCGAGCAATGATTCCTGCAATAACAGCTACGATAGTGATTACTGCTAGAACAACAACCAGTGTTTCAATTGATCTGTGTGTATTGTGGCTAGGCTGTTGAGCCCCTCTACTTTGTGTTTCAACTACTGGTGTCAGCTGATCTTTTAAGCTTGCTTCTAAAGACCCCATGAACTTGAGAAAGTTGTTTGCCTGTTGGAGACTCTGTGTCCGTCACTCTTGCACTGCGTGATGCTGGTATCAACTGTTGAAACAAAAGGCTTCAAAATAGAGAGTTAAAAACAACAATGAGAAGTGATTCACAAGAAAAAGAGGATGTGATGAGAGATAAAAATAGGCACTTGAAGTGAAAAAAAAAAAAAGAGAAAAAATGAGCTTGAAGTAATAATAAGTGAAGGGAGAGATAGAGGGTTGAGTGATTTTATGTTGTGTTTACTTGTTGGAGTGGGAGTGAGGAGTGTGGATTCCTCCTACTCCAGGGTTTACTTCCTCTAAATGGGAAGGGAGTAGGAATCCCAATTCGTGGGCTCCACCCATTTTTGGAGTGGGGAGTGGGAGTGGAACTCCCATTGGGGGAGGTGGGAGTGTGACACTCCCACCTCTCCCTTTTTTACCCTTTTATTTTTTTAATTTAATTTAATTTAATATTTTATAATTAATAAAATAAAATAAATATTATTATATTTATTTGATTAATAATATTATATTTAACTAAATAATAATTTGTATTGATTTTAAGTTAAAATTATTTTAAAATAATATTATTATATTAATAGAGAATTAATAAATATAATATTATTATATTTATTTTAAAAATAATAGTACTATATTTATTTAATATTAATAATAATAAATAGTTTATTCTAAGAAAATATTAATTTTGTACTAAATAATATTATATTATTATTTTATATAATAATAAATTTAATATAATTATATTAAATAAAATAAAATAAGGTTTCATTTTGTATTAAAATTAATAATTTATTGTTCATAATTAAGAATATTAATAATTATAATAAATTTATAAATATAATAAAATAAATATTATTCATTAAATATATTTTTTATTAGTTTTGTAATTAAAAACTATAATTTTTTAAATAAGGATAAAATTGTAATTTGAAACTATTTATTCCCAATCCAAGACAAAGTAAACACATAAATTGGATTCTGATCTCTATTCCATACTTTCATTCTAGTGTAAGTAAACAACCTACTCCCACTCCCACTCCACACTCCCAATCCTAGGATTCCCATTCCTTAGAATTCCCAATCCAATATAAAAAGTAAACGCTTACCTTAGTGTCGTAGAAAATGAGAGAGAAAACTGAAATAGGATTCCAGAATTAAAAAACAATTTATGTGTTGCTTTTAGGTACTTTATTACTTTGGAAAGTATTTTTAACATGCTAGTAATTAGTCTTGGAGGGCTCTGTGACTGACACCAAAATGAAAATGTTTCAATTCCACTTCCCCATTTGTCCTTAGTGATATCACATGTCCATATAAATTGATATGTGAGCCCCATGAGCAAAACCAAGAAAACCAACAAGCTTATAATTTCTTTGATTTTGAATCTTTTCCCAGTTTGTCACTAGCCTCATTTGTATTATCTTGTCTCTTAGAGATGTGAGAACTTTCAATCTCTCTGTGTGTATCAAAGGTTGGCATATTTTGTCATCTAGTTGGGAACATTGATGGGTGTTAATCACATAAATGAGTAAACGACCCTTCAGCAAGCAAGCTCTGAATAATTGGCCTGCCAAAATCAGGCTGAGGGGTAGAATTTTTGTATTGAGAATTAAATGAATTAAATGGGCTGTTCTGAAAAGCTGCTCGGGACTTTGACAATTAAAATATACACATACATTGCTCGAGCAAGTTTTCCAAGTTATCTTACAACTTGAGCTTTACAAAGAATTTACAAACATACATAGTATTACCTACAGATCAATTTGAAAATCTATTCCTACTAATATTTGTAAAAGTATCTACCTACCTTACCTATATTTGTGGAAAGAGAATGTTAGTCTCTGTAGAGACTTGAACTTATACCCTCAACTTTACTAAAGACATAAGGTCGGAAGCTCACAACTAAATCATTGTCCCAATGGCATATTTAATGTGAAATTTTTTTAAGTCTAATGAATTCTCTCAATTAAAAAATTTGTAAAATCACTTGGCACGACAATAATTTAAGAATCCATTTGCAATCAATCCTCTACAGATAAAAACTAAGGAAATAAATAAATAAATAAAACTCTAATATGAAAATCATTTTATTGATTAAACTAGCTAATTTTTTAAGGCACATTTGGTATCCAAAACATGATAAAATATGATGAAATGAGATGAGATAGGATGGAGGATAAACCTGATATGATAATTTTTTAGCTTACTTTTTTATTAAGTAATTCTCAAGAGGGAGCGATCCCTTTTTTATACCAATCCTAAAATGATCCAAACATGGGATTGAACAAAAAAAATTTAATCTCATATATTTATCCTACAACCAAACATACACTCGATGTATAGGTTCTTCACCAACATAACATTAATTGTGGTTTTTGGCTTTTTTTTTTTAAGGAATCCTTAATTAGTTATTGATTTTGTTAGTTTTGCTTTATGTCATAATCGAAACCCAAAGTTGCGCTAACACATAATTAAATAACTGAATTAACTATCGAGTAATAATATTTGACTCTCTTAAATTATCTTACCAATCCCATTTTTTCAAAATTTTTAATTACTTTTCAGAATTGTCTTTATCAAATATAAAATTTTATTATTTTATATTATTTTATTCTTTCTCTCCCTCTCTTTCTAGCTTAGCCATCACCTCCCGTACTTATTTTTATCAACAACAAGCTCATTACCACCACCACTAATCTTCTTCACCATTAATCAATCGCCTCCACCAACTTATGATGAGTTTGAATATTGGGTTTTGTTAAGTTTGATGAATAAATGTTGGATTTTGTTGTTATTGATGATTATTGATTTTAATTTTGTGTGATAATCTAAGATTTTGATTAGAAATTAATATTTGATTCAAATTGTGAATCAATTAAAAAAAAGAGAGATGTTAAAATTGATGAGATAATCTATTGAGAGCTTGGGAGTGAAATTTTTTAATATTTAAATTACTTTTATTTTTCAATAAATACAATTATGAAATAAATAATATTAATTGAAGAGGTGAAATATAATCCTTTTCATTATCCCAAAATTTGGGCTTGAGTAAGAAGGTTAATTAATCATAAACCCAGCCCAATCCAATTCATCTTAAACTCAAATAATTTAAGAATCCAATTGCAATCAATCCTTTTTAGGCCATTTAAATAACTTGAAATCATATATGATTAAGCTAGCTAATCTTCAGGCACTTTTTGTATCCAAAACATAATAATAATATGATGAAAGATGAGATAGGATATATAAACCTCATATGATAATTTTTTAGCTACTTTTTTATTAGTAATTCCCATGAGGAGCAATCCTTTTTATACAAATCCCTAATGATCCAAACTGGATTGAACAAAAAAAATTTAATCTCATATATTTATCCTACACCAAACATACACTCGATGTTAGGTTCTTCACAAAACAAATTTGGTTTTGGCTTTTTTTTTTAAGGAATCCTTAATTAGTTATTGATTTGTTAGTTTTGCTTTATGTCATAATCGAAACCCAAAGTTGCGCTAACACATAATTAAATAACTGAATTAATTATCGAGTAATAATATTTGACTCTCTTAAATTATCTTACCAATCCCATTTTTTTCAAAATTTTTAATTACTTTTCAGAATTGTCTTTATCAAATATAAAATTTTATTAATTTATATTATTTTATTCTTTCTCTCCCTCTCTTTCTAGCTTAGCCATCACCTCCCGTACTTATTTTTATCAACAACAAGCTCATTACCACCACCACTAATCTTCTTCACCATTAATCAATCGCCTCCACCAACATATGATGAGTTTGAATATTGGGTTTTGTTAAGTTTGATGAATAAATGTTGGATTTTGTTGTTATTGATGATTATTGATTTTAATTTTGTGTGATAATCTAAGATTTTGATTAGAAATTAATATTTGATTCAAATTGTGAATCAATTAAAAAAAATAGAGAGATGTTAGAACTGATGAGATAATCTATTGAGAGCTTGGGAGTGAAATTTTTTTATTTAAATTACTTTTATTTTTCAATAAATACAATTATGAAATAAATAATATTAATTGAAGAGGTGAAATATAATCCTTTTCATTATCCCAAAATTTGGGCTTGAGTAAGAAGGTTAATTAATCATAAACCCAGCCTGATCCAATTCATCTTAAACTCAAAATTCAATCACCCTATTATCATTGGTCCAGTAGCTTGACGGGCCTATTAGTTGACCTAAATGGATTGAAGTAGATCCAAAAGATATTTTTTTCCCCAACTCTTTTTTTTTTTTTTTGAATTCTGTTATACACATATATTACTGACATTACATCAGACATTACAATGAATATTTACAATCATACTATATAACTGGGACCACTACCATACATTGACACACTGAAGTATATACCCAGATATTTTAAACCATCTCTAATATTTGAGGGGTGCCTACTCCACTCACATTTCGTAAGGGGAATGGTCTCCACTCAATAATTGTAATTAGAGAACTGAACTACCTTACTCTATGGAGGCTTACCTGTCATCATATTAAGTGCAGGCTCTCCAGTTAAGAGGTCCCTCTTTTGAAGTTACACAAATAATATTATGATCACAGTAAGACCACGTTCTGATTGTAGAAATATATAGTTTGTCTTGAGTGATGCGTCACATATTTTTAATTATTATATGTTTGATATATAAATTGATTGGTAAAAGAGTTGCGACCAAATATCCACACCAACACTTGAATTTGTATAGATGAGAACGGCTCTAGTCTACTTTTCGCGACCAGGTATCCACACCAACACTTGAATTTGTATAGATGAAAACGGCTCTAGTCTACTTTTCCTTTGTTCGAGCATATTCTAACGTCCACAAGCACTTCCTATAAAACTTACCTGCACTCACAAAAAACTATTATGGGAACGTTGGATCTTTTTGTCGTGTAAACTATCCGACCCTGAAGTTAGTAATTGGACTTTTTGGGGAAATCTTATGGTACAACTATCGTGGCTTGATTCTAATTGCTTTGGAAAAAAAAATATTTAAAAGAAAATCTCGCAAAAAATTGAAAAAGTCATGAGAAGTGGAAAAGAGAAGAAAAGTAGAAAACTCTTGGAAACAGAGAAGATACTTATCTGATTTTGAATTTTTTGGAATTCTTATGGAGAACCGCAACTCCTGTGTCCTAGATAAGTGGAGGTAGCCATTAGTTAATCAGAATCGTGACCTGATCTTTCGGAGAGAATCCTCGAGTTGGCTGTTGACCGAGTCTTCAGGTTGACTTGGTTGAGTCTTCTTCTCGCGAAATCCTAATGCGAGCTTGCCTACGCTGGGCAAGCCTGCAGAACGACCTGCCTGCTATGTAATGGTTAAAACATACCGTTTGGAAGTTCATTTGGATTCCATCTCGAGAAGCCCAGATTTTGCACGGAATCACATTCAACATGCTCCCTCTTTTATTCCCCAAACATTAAACGTGGAGTATTATAGTAAGTCCTCTTTGCAGTGATACTTTATTTAAGAATAACCTCTTAGTTGTAATAATTTAGATAAGTTATAAATAAAAATAAACTCTATATTGTAATAAATTATAATTTTTTTAAATTCCATATGAAGAAAACGCTTCCACATAGAAATAATTATCTATATAATATTTCATTAAAGATTTAAAATAGAATATAATATTTTTATAAATATTTTGGGACAAAGATTTATTCTTTAAACTTTTAAGATTATTTTACATATCTAAAACACTACATAATTCATGTATTAATTTTATGAAACTATCTCTAGCTCTTTTATTAATGTCTATATATTAAATGAGTAATGATACAGCCACAAACTCTTGTACAAACTATTTTGTACAAACTGACGTGGCATGATATCATGGTTGAATGAAAAATATAAATTAATAAAACAAATCATGTGGGTCAAGTGATATTTAATTCATCATCTTATCATGCCACATCAGTTTGTACAAAATAGTTTGTACAAGAGTTTGTGGCTGATCTATTACTCATATTAAATTTGACGTATCAATTGATTAATTTTCGATCTAACTAGTATTTTACCTTTATATCACTTGCACTAAGGATAAATAAGTCAATTTTTTTATAATTATATCTATATAAAGTTATAAGTATAACTTCCTTATAATAGTAAAATTAGGGTAGTCTCAACATAATGACTGTTGAGAGATTTTACTGAGTTTAACTTTATCCTTTGTTATTGATACACTAACTTTAAATTAATCATATTAGGGAAAATATCACCGTCCCTATTTTTACACTTTTCAAACTACATCCTTATTTTTGGGATCCCCTAAAGTTACATTTTTTTTCACTTTTCCACTTCGTTGGGTTAGAAAACTAACGGAAACTAAAAATGACCTTTTACCCCAAAACGAAATATAATTTCACCTAAAATGCCAAAATAGTAAGATTATAATGAAATCATTCTGGGTTAATGAGTACAAAAAATCTTAACTACTGGATATACTCAGTAAATATAAAACTTTACTATCTTAAATTCATTGATGGTTTATTGGACTATTTTAAACTACTTTATATTATATTCTAATTCCGACATATTTTAAAAAAAACTCATTTGAGGTGTGAAATAATTCTTATACGATGGGGAACATTTTAGATTTAATCTGATATTTTTTATTTTTAAGTGAAATTATAATTTCGTTGGTGTAAATGGCATAAATTCCGTTTTTTCTTAACGGACCGGAAGTGGAAGTGAAAAAAAATGTAAGTTAGTAGATTCAGCCAAAAATGAGGATTGTGTATTTTGAAAAGGTGTAAAAACGGGTGGACGGTGGATATTTTCCCATCATATTATTGGGTGAGATGTTAATAATTCTATATAGGTTACCAAAAGGGGTGTGTTAAGGGTTATTGGCACTATCATCCCTCAAAAACCTCTTAAAGCATTTTTATCATCCTTTAAAACAATTTTTAAGACCTCCAGTGATAAAAAAACATATTGATGAGCTATTCTTCACCCTATTCTTCAACTTATGGTGCTATAATCCTCTCGAAACCTTAAACCCCCCCACAATAGACTTGATGATTTCTTCCCCCCCCCCATTGAACCATTAAAATCCAATCGAAAATTCTTTCTAATTTATCTCTTATTTCTCTTCCTACTTCTGAACCTCCATGCCAATATGTTCGCATTCTTTATTCATCGTTCTCTTATAGAAATAAGCATCTTCCCATTAGATTTACATTCATGGAGAAATCAACTGTAAAAGAAACAAGACAACAGCAAGATATGATACAAAATTTAGTTGCATGTAAAAGATTGTTAAAAGTAATTGACCAGGCAAAATGAAAATTAATGATTCTCTAAAATTTAGTTATTTCTTGCCGGTCATTGTTCAGAAACGGTTAAGGGATTGCAAAGAAATTTGCAGAAATTAAAATTACTATCTAGTAATAGACAAAATTGACTTGTGAGAGACACTAATTTGTTTATAAATATTGAATTTGAGAGGATAAAATTTGCAACTAGTCTTTAATTATTGCATGTTGTTTTGAATGATTATAATTTCCTTGAAATTGATAGAAGAGAGGAATTCTTGAACCTTGTTTTAGAATAATTTCCATGAAACTGATAGTAGATTAGTGTCTTCTTGTACCCAATTGGATTTTCCTTTTTTCCAATTTGAATGTCATCACTTTTTCTGCATCCTTCCAATATCCATTACCAGCGACTCGGTTCGGAAGATTTACAGTAGATGGAGGCCGTGTGAAGAAGTACATTATTTTTTCTTCTGGTCTCTGTAATACAGCTGTTATTGCACAAACACGACTAGTCATCAGTGCATACGTTAGACTTGTTAGTGAAACTCCTGAATAAGAAAATTTAAACTAACCCCTCGTGCCAAACGCCCGAAAAAATCCTGAGACTTATCCCAACCCAAAAGTGAGGCAAGAAATTAAAAAAAAAAGTTAAAATAGAGTTTGCATGAGAGGGAATTGAATTTTTATAAGCCACTAAGGTCTGGGCTTACCGGCTTAGTGATGGACTTGTCCCCAACAGAAGTTAAAAAGCACAAGTCCACGCCTAAATGTGGGGATATAAGTAAGTCTTTTTTCAAATTATAGTGAGAATAGATTTTTGTGTGCCTCAATAGATTACAGTTACATTGTTTTTAGAATCATAGGAATTTATAGACTGCAGCCAATAAAAAAAAAAAGTTAAATCTAATATGTAAGAGCACGACAAGAATAAGTATAGATAATCTTCACAAATAAGAAAATGAGAATATTAATAAGAACTTTTAGTAGAAGATTGAAAGAGAAATATTTTTTTTTAGTTAAAAAAATTCCATAATTATTAAAGTCATCTTAAGAAATACATTATTTTTTTCAGGTCAAATTTTAATTAAAAAAAATTATGCGTATAAGTAAAATGGTCCGCACTCGATCTTTAATGATTTCTTTCACTTGGGTTTCATAATCAGCAGTTGAAACTAAGCTAACTTGATTATTCGAACTTGTTATTAACACGGGCTCAATCCATACAACAAGTCACTGCATTCATTTGACAGTTGGAAGAATAACTTGGTCTGATCTTTGATTCTTTTGGCTTAGAAATGGGCCGAAAGGCCGGCTCAAAACAACAGAACAGTGAGAAAATTACCTAAACTAGGCCTCGAAAAACAAAGATAAAATCCTATTGGCCCCCTCTTGAGTTTGGCAAAATAAGACCTTAATCTATATATTATCAGAAATTATGAAATATCCCCTCAACGTTAAATAACACAAAAATATATCTCCAATTGAGATCACTATTTTTGTTTTTAAGACATTGAGAACAAGAGAAAATGATGTTTTAATACTCGAAAAAAAAAATTGATGTTTTAATCATCTACCTTTATTACCATAATTTGATTTCTTCATAAAAGAAAAAGTATCATTATTTTCAAAGAATTAAAAAAAAAATTCCCAGGCATACTACTACTGGGTGTGGTGAAGATGTTAAAATTAGATCTTGAGAGCTTGTGTTAAGATTTAAGAGCAAGTTTCAAGAAAAAAAATTTAATTTCATAAGTTGTAAAATAATCAAAATTAAAAAGTAAAAGCAAAAACAAAAGAATATTTATTAAGTTATAGTTTTAATTCATAAAAAGTTATTAAATCAAATCAATTTTTTTTTAAAATTTTATATAAAGATGGACAAATAAATAGGACCCCGAACAAACAATTTTGATTGAGTTTGATTTGGATTGTAAATAAATGAAAAGTAATTAATTTAATTAAATTAATAAAAAAAACTAACGATTTCAAAGATTAAAAAATATAAAAACTACACCGAACTGTATACCCCCACTAATTTTATATACTGTTCTAACTATGGCTGCGTTAATAAATTTTTCACTAACAACGGTTATAGTTAGGGGTACTATATGTACAGACAGTAATGAAAGTTTTTGGGGACTATATATCAATTTGTAATAATATCTAGACATAGTTGTGATTATGTAAAAATAGAGAGGCAAAATGGGAATTATCCCAAAACGTAACCCTACTTTGATTCATCGTGGCACATATATATAACCCTCTCAAAACTGGCATTTCGCTCTCACTCAAGCCTCTGTCGCCTCGCATTTTTCACTCTCCCAAAGCCCAAACCCTTGCTTCAAACCCTAAACACACAAGAACAAAACCATGGCTGAACGAGGTGGCGAGCGCGGTGCATTCGGACGCGGCTTCGGTCGTGGTGGACGCGGCGACCGTGGAGGCCCACGTGGCCGTCGCCGCGCTGGACGCCGAGAGGAAGAAGAGAAGTGGGTTCCAGTCACGAAGCTCGGCCGTCTGGTGAGAGAAGGCAAGATCAGGAGCCTCGAGCAAATCTACCTCCACTCGCTCCCAATCAAGGAGTATCAAATCATCGACACGCTTATCGGCCACAAATTGAAGGACGAGGTCATGAAGATCATGCCGGTGCAGAAACAGACACGTGCCGGTCAGAGGACGAGGTTCAAGGCCTTCGTCGTCGTCGGTGACACGGACGGCCACGTGGGTCTTGGCGTTAAGTGCTCCAAAGAGGTTGCCACTGCCATCCGTGGCGCTATCATATTGGCGAAGCTGTCGGTGATTCCGGTGAGAAGGGGTTACTGGGGTAACAAGATCGGGAGGCCACACACCGTGCCGTGTAAGGTGACCGGTAAGTGTGGCAGTGTCACCGTGAGGATGGTTCCGGCCCCACGTGGTGCCGGAATTGTGGCGGCTAGGGTTCCAAAGAAGGTGCTGCAGTTTGCTGGTATTGACGATGTTTTCACATCTTCTCGTGGGTCGACCAAGACTCTTGGAAATTTTGTCAAGGTTTCGATCTCTGTAAACTCTTTAATTGGTTATTTAATTGGGTTTAATTTATCTAATTTTCTTTGCAATATTTGTTCTTTTTTTTTTTAACTTTGTTTTATATTTGGTTAGATGCTCTATTGTATCCAAAGATCTATATAGGTGACTGTTGAATTGTATTATATTCTTCTTTATTGAAATTTAACTGTTGTGGGCATTTAGAATTAAAATATTGATTATTTTGGTACTGTTCGTGAGATGCTTTTCTTTGGGGTTCATATGATTAGTCGATGCCCAATTGGTTTCTCATGAGGATTGGAAGTGCGGTATAATATGAGTGATTATCCCTCTCTATTGTTGTTTGGATTTTGTCTAATGATTGATTCTCTTACTTGAATTTCTCAGTGTAAATTTGTGAGTGGGTGCACAAAATTTTCCGTGTGTAAACTATGTGTCTTGATTGACTTGAATGTTCTAAAAATTGTCTAAATTTTGATTTTATCTTTATGCATTTGTACTTTTTGTTGTTCACAGATGTTCTTGGTAACTATTAAAGCGCTTTGTGGAGTTATCTTGTTTTGGCTTGATGTTGTTAAGCTTCCTTTAGAGTGCTTTTTTGTTGTGAATCAGTGTGAAGTGATTGTTTAACTTTCAATTTCTTCTAAAGTTTCATAATGAGTGGTTGCAACTTAACTATCAGTTAACTACTTTCATGAACTGATTATTATTTTGGTTAGCATATGATGGTCCTTTTTCTTTGAATCCACAGGCAACCTTTGAGTGTTTGTTGAAGACATATGGCTTCCTTACACCTGACTTCTGGAGGGAGACTCGCTTTGTGAAATCTCCATACCAAGAGTACACAGATCTTTTGACGGCAAAGGCCATCAGCAAGGCAGTCATCACAGAAGTTGATCAAGTTGAGCCTTAAGCTACTTAAGGCTGCATGGAGAGGAGAGCATTAGAATGAAAGGCATTTTGGTCGACTTTATAGTATAGCTTTGTTTGTTACAGACTTTTCTGTTTTTTATTGCTGCAGGACTAGTATGTTGCTATTTGGGGACAATTGTTTGCTTTAAAGTTTTGCAATCAGAGTTTTCTTGAATGGATGTTTATTTATCATTGGCTTCTTCACTCTGTTTTGACACCAAAGTAAATTTTTTTCATCATGTTGATAGATTTATCTCACTAGCTTTACTTTTTTGTGATTATAACTTTGAATGAATTATTCTAAGGACTAAGAGTCTGTTTATTGTAAAATTTGATGGCGGTTATTTGGGGAAATTTTATTTTGCGAATAAATGAAAAATTATAGTTTATTTTGGGAACTAAGAACGAAATAACTTTCAGCGGAGCCACTAAGAATGATCATCTTCTGGAGGATCAATAAGAAGGGTGCTGGTTTGATTTCTTGCTCCCAAAGGGTCTTGTTATACTTGTCCACTTCTATAGGATATTTTTTCTTCTTCCTTTTGTTAATTGTCTCTTATATAATAAAACATTTCTTTTATAAATTATTGTTTATTTTCTCGCTCAAAACATGAAACTTGGGACTACAAAAAAATTGATTGAATATCTAGTTTCTTTTCTTTTTTCTCTTCTAAATTTTGCTTTTCATCATCTCTTTACAGCATCTGCTTTCTTTTTGCTGATTATTTGCTGTCGACGGTACACATTTGTATGGGACTGCAGCCCGATGTAAAAAAAAAAAAATCAATCAATTTGATTAAAATTATGGAAATGTCATTAATTTTTAATTACGAAAATACCATCATCATCATTACTTATCCTTTATTTCCACAGGCACCATTAGAAAAAAACAAAAAATATCATTATTATTTTTTCCTTTACTTCCACCGACACCATTAGGAAAAACAAAAAGATTTCCAAACCCTTCACGATTCTTCATTCTTCATCAATTCACCTTCACTGCTTCAAAAACCGTAACTCATCATCCGTTCATATCTTCCAATTTCTTTGCAACTTGTACATTTTTCTATTGGTGTGTTACTATACTTTTTGGTTCTTGGTTTCGTAATTGGTAGTTTCGATAGGAGGATTTTTCCACTACAAGAAAACAAGGTTTATTATGTGAATTATGAAGCAGGGCTTCTCACACACAATAATTGCAGCCTACTGTTGGGATTTAAATTTTAATTTGGTTGTTGCTCAAGCCCTTGTTTATCCTGCTATGGTGGCTGATTCCCGTCATGGTTCGGATTGATTTGGAATTTCAAAGATACTATAGGCTCATGTTTCAACACCAAGAAAACATTGCCCTCTAATAAGCGCCCCGCCATCACAGCCCCATTGTTCAATGCTGCATCCGCATTCAATTTATGGGATAAATTCTAGAATCTGGAAGGCGGCTTTTCCCACGAAGCTGCACCTCCACAAATCTGAGCACTAAAACCTCATTAGCATTTTGAAACAATTTACTATTACGCTCCTGCCATATCTTCCACAGGGGACATACCCATCACCAAAAGCTCAAATCCTCACAAGCTGCAGCATGTGTAACACTCCCAAAATCCAGCCCGCAGATTAATCTTCATCAACTCATTGAAAGAGGCAAGTATATGTCGCACCGCACCAGCCTTCATCGGCATCTTCACTTTTGAAAACACATTTTCCAACAAAATTATTCAAAAATAGAAAAATGTAAGCACATATGTCATGAAAATATTGTTTATTACCACTATAATTATCACAATAACAGTTCTCATCATCTAATTTGAAATGACCTTTTAAGTCAAAAATTGATTTGATACAAAATTGCTAAAGAAAAAACCCATGCACGATATTAGATCCAATTTTAGTAGGCTTACAAATTTTAATTGAACAAAACAATTGCATAAAAATAAAGTGCACAAAAGCAAAGCACAGTATTAATGAAGACTTACTGATGTGTCCAATGAGGATGCCAATCGTACAAGTATATAATGAAATTCCTAACAATATTAATGAAGACTCATTGATGTTGTTATAGAAATATCAACATCCATCATACAATGAAATTCCTAACAGTCTCCTCTCTGGCATCCTTTTGGGCAAAACATCATAAGAAAGAAGGCTAAAGCCAATAACATGTACACAAAGTCGACCTTCATGATGTGTTGTAGAGTCGAGTGCCTGCAAATGGTATTGGGAGTGTGGAAAATAGATTTTTTTTTAAAAAAATTTATTATCTATTTAATTATTAATTTACTATATTCACTCTAAGTCAAAACCAGTAAAAACGATTGTTTCATCAGGGTTATCAATTTATCAAGGTTCTCTTGTAATATTTATTTCAGACAAATTGGCATTGTAGTATTACGGCTCTAAAGTTGTTGTGGAAGGAACAGATGCTCTAGGTGTTAAGTTATTCAATTTTGTTTGTCCCCGAATTAAAGGGGTGTGAAATAAACGCTGCTATATCTAATAAGTTTTACAAGAGCATTCGAAACTGGGCCAAAATTATGTTGTAACTGTGGTATGGTACCACAGTTACAACCAACCATTAAATTTATAGATGTACAGTTGTATTAGTTAAATTTAATGACTGAAAACAATTATTGTAACGTATCACTGTTTCAACATAATTGAACCCTTGAAACCGTAATAATTGTTTGAAAGATAAATGTTCCATTAGATATCTGTAGCTTCAGCCAACTTTCTAGTTGTTCTTGTTACTTTTTTAACCATTCGATCTGATATTTTAAGAGTAAAATATTTTTTTAATTTAAAATAACTTAAAATTTAAATAAATATTACATGCAACATGAATAGATTGCAATTAAATAAATTTTAACATAAACATATGTACAACTAAAATCTTTTCCAAAAGACCATTTATCCGTTGTTTGAACAAGAGTTACATTCACACACCAATAGTGCCGATATTTGAATGTATGGTAAGGTGAGAATGACATATAAAAACTCATAACAATGATTAAAGCAATGGGTGTCGGCATTGCCTGTATTTATGGTTTTAATCATCAAGTGACGTCACGTGAATCAATAGAATTTGAAGAGAACATTGCCTTGAATAATTTTGGTATTGATTCAACAGGAGAGGACTTAATGGAATAAGAGGGAAGTTTGATAAAAGCAACCAAAAAAATTAGCATTCTTTTTAACAAAAACATAGATGCTTCTTAAATGTAAAAAAAAAAAGTTATAAAACAGAAGTGCTGCTAAATAATTAATAAGTATTAGGGGTGTTCAGAATCTAAACCGATTCGTAAAAATCCGATCTGTGGATTGATAAATTGGATTGGATTGAAAATTTGATAATCCGTAATTAGTGGATTGGATATGGATCTACTTTAGTAAATTCACAAAAATCCGTAAATTCGTAAAAAAAAAAAAGTATTTATTTATTTAAAAAATAAAACTTGTAAATATGGCATTAGTACTTGTTAGTAAAAAAATAACTTACAATATAGTTACACTAACACTATATTATATCTTATCGGATAATATATAAAATAAAAAATAATTAAATAAACAAATATAACTTCCTAAACAGTTAATTTTCATGTATTGGTTTAAACAAATGAGATTTTTTCCTTTTTGATGTGTTATATTTTGAAATTTCAACTGTATTTTTTAGCTTTATTTAAAAAATTAATTTGATTAGATCTTATTTAATTTTAAATTTGATCGATAATAAAATTATTTTTATATTAAATTTTTTTATTTAGTTAGTTCGTGAATTGGACAGAATTAAAAATTTTCAATCTGCAATCCAATTCAATAAATGGTGGATTGGATATGGATTGAATCAAATTTACATCCGATACGTAGATGTATGGATTGAATTTGAATTGTATTTCACTAATCTGTGGATTAGATTGAATTGAAAATTTATAATCCGTAAAATCGTGGATTAGATATACATTGATGTCTAATCCGTAAAATCCGATCTGCGAACACCTTTAATAAGCGTTATTTGCTCCTATAACTACTACTTGGCATTTTCAAGCATAGGAGTAAAAGCATCTTCCTCCTCACCCGCACATCCTAGCCTTAGTTTATTGTACATGAGGCATAGGACTGCACAGCAGTTGCACTCAATTTCTCTTCTCTTGTTCGATGTCGAGGGTTTTTGGATTGAAATAACACCAATATTTTCAGTGTCCATGTCTGCGTTGATAGAACGAACTTTTCCGTCCAATTCATCTCTATTCTCAATTTCGGCCTCCTGATTGTAGATCTTGCACAAAAGCCACTTATTATTCTGGAAAAAAAAGAAAAAAAAGCAAAATAAAATTACTATTAAAATTCTTATTAAAAAAATTAAATAGCAAACAGATTAATGAATACAGATATGGTACCTTTATTAAGTAAGCTTCGTATTGCGTACATGGGAGTGGAAGGTTATGTTGGTCATTAATTCTATATTCATGCATGATCCAACTAGTCTTTTTTGCATCTTTTGAATGATTATAGTTTCCTTGAAACTGATAGAAGAGAGGCATTCTTGCACCTCCTCCTGAATAGTTTCCTTCAAATTGATAGCAGATTAGTGTCTTCTTGTACACAATCGGATTTTCCTTAGTTTCAATTTAAATATCATCACCTTCAGCTGTATCCTTCCAGTATCCATTGCCAGCGCCTCTGCTCCGACAATCTCCAATATCTGAAGGCCATGTGAAGAAATACATTATTTTTTCTTCCTGCTTTTGGAATATAGCTGTTATCGCACAAACACGATTAGTCATCAATGCATACGATGGACTTGTAAGTGAAACTGCCGAATATTAAGAAACACTAAACCAACCGCTCAGGTCATACGCAGACAAAAGCCTATGACTTAATCTCATAAGTTACAATTAGGCAAAGCTCGATAGTGAGACAAGAAATTAAAAAAAGAAGAAGTTAAAATAGAGTTTGTATAAAGGGAAATCGAACTTATACCTGTCACTAAAGCCTGGGTAGTGGTGAGCTTGTCCCTCGACAAAAGTTGATGGCAAAAGTTTTAAGTCCATGTAGAAACTCAAATATTTCCCTCCCATAAATATTGTAGGAATGAGAGTAATTATCTTTCCAAATACTAGTGGGAATAGATTTTTAATAAACTTTTAAGTCGCATTATATATTTTTACAAGTATTTAGGTCCCTATAGACTTCAGATATTAATGTTTGTAGATTGTAACCATTAAAAAAGATGGTTAAATCTAAGTATGAAGAGGCCGAACAAAAACATTCAGGACAAGCTTCAACGGCATAAAAGAAGAAGAGAAACATTGTACGTGAGAATGTTTTATAGGGTACATGAGAGTTGAGTGAGGAAAACAAATATTTTTTTTGTTAAAAAATCCATAATTATTTAGGTCACATGGAGAAACTCTCCTGTTGATATTACAAGTATTGAATTGTTTAAATGATATCAATAACTTGAAATAATAGAAAGACGACCAGGGGTGCCAGATTTCCCGGCGTTAACTCTCCGACGCTCAAATCAGAGATCTTATGTGATTTTCTATATTAAAGAAATGATGTCTAATTCAAAAAGTCCAACCCCCGTTTCTGGATCTTTTACCTATTTTTATAGACAAATGCAAGCATAAGTTATTGTGGCCGTTATCTAATTGAATGCATTGATTGCACCATTTAAGTGTGCTGCTTGCCTCTTGTTTGCGGGTAAAGTCCTATTCCAAATGTATGTTATTATTGGATCCAACCACGAGGCTTTGGCTTCCAAGCACATCACCTCTACTTCATACACAATGCTTAGGCAGGTTTTGGTTTCTACAAGAACCAATCGAGGTATCTTTTCATATGATGTTGCTGCCATTCGAGCTAGAATATCTGCTCGATAATTTTCAATCCTCGGTGCTTGCTCGACTTCCACTGCTTGGAATCTAGCCATAATTTACTTGACATATTTTAAATATTCCTCCATCTTTTTATCTTTTACTTGAAAACTCCCATTGAGGTGATTTATCACTAGCTAGGAATCTGTTCGTACCTTCACCCTTTTTGGTTGTAGAGCATGTGCTAACTTCAATCCTCCAATAAAAGCCCCATATTTCGTCTGGTTGTTAGTAGCTTTGAATTCGAATTTGATTGCATATGAAACCTTTTCACCTTATGGGCTGGCTAAGATTACTCCCGCTCCTGCTCCTTGTTCTCCATTAGAGTTGTCAACCATTACCAGCCATGTTTCACTGATTTGCCTATGTGGATTCAACTATAAAATTGGCTAGCGCTTGAGCCTTTATTATTATTTGCATCTGATAACTGATATCAAACTCGCTTAGTTCTATCAACCATTTAACCATTCGTCCAGAAGCCTCCGGTCTGTGCAGCACCTGTTGTAGCAGCTAATTGGTCATTACAACTATCATATAGGCTTGGAAATATGGCCTGAGTTTTCGAGTAGCCATCACCAATGTTAGAACCCATTTTTCTATTTCTGAATACCTCGTCTCCGCATCAAGCAGTGCCTTATTGGTGTAGTATACAGGGTGCTTAATCCTTGCCTCCTCCCTCACTATAATTGCGCTCGTGGCCCTTTTAGATACAGCTAGGTATAGGCATAATATATCTCATTCTTGTGGCATCGACAGTAACAGTGCTTTGAGTAAATATTGTTTCAGCTATTGAAATGCCTTTTCACACTCGATCATCCACTCCATCTTTCTACCTTTCCTCATTACTTTAAAGAAAACATGGCATTTGTCAGTTGGTCACGATATGAATCGATTTAATGCGGCCAGCTTTCCAACAAGACTCTCTATGTCCTTGACTATGCGAGGAGACTTCATTTTGACTACAGCTCGTATCTTTTCAAGGTTAGCTTTAATTTCCCTTTGCCTTACCATTAACTCTAAGAACTTCGCTAATGAAACTCCAAACATGCACTTTTCTGGGTTAAGTTTCATCATGTACTTCTTCAGGAGCTCAAAAGTTTCATTTAGATGCGTCAGATGTTCTACTTGAGTCTTTGACTTTGTGATCATATCATCTACACAAAATTCCATTGTTTTCCCAATTAGTGGTTTGAAAATTTTGTTAACCAGCCTCAAGTATGTTGCACCCACGTTCATAAGGCCAAATGGAATCACTTTATAGCAGTACAAACTAACATTAATTATAAATGCAGTATGCTCTTCATCTTGCTCTAACATCAGTATTTGATTGTAACCTGAAAAAGCATCCATGAAGTTGAGTAAACCATGAACTGCTGTCGAGTCGTCCAACTGATCAATTTTTAGCAAATGGAAGCTATCTTTCAGGCACGCTTTGTTTAGATTTGTAAAGTCTACACACATTTTCCATTTGCTGTTAGATTTCTTCACCAGTACCACATTAGACACCTACTCAGGATATTTTACTTCCCTTGTAAAACCTGCTCACAACAACTTCTTGACTACAATACCAATTGCGTCGTACCTTTCTTAGTTAAAACATCTAATTTTCTGCCTCATTAGGCTGACTTTTTTGCTTATCGCCAGTCTATGACAAGCGATTGCAGCATCAATCCCTAGCATGTCGTCATGTGATCATGCAAACACATCCGCATATTTCTTTAGACAACTCACAAGCCTCTCCTTGACATTTGCTTCAACTTTTGACCTTATCTTAACAACTTTCTCAATCTGTCCTTGTTGAATACTCACTGTCTCCACCTCCTCATCTAGTTCTTGCCTGCCGATTTTCATATCTCCTCGAGTATCCAACGATGTAATCTGCATTGTCTCCTTAGCGGCTGTAGAATAGCAACTTCGTGCGATCCTATGATTTCCTTTTACTACCCCCACTACTTCATTTACTTGATATTTCAATGCCAGATAATGATTGGAGAACACAACCTTAATGACTCTAAAAAAAGGCCTTCTTAAGATTATTTAATAGGGGCTATCTTCGTTAACCACCACAAAATCCAACATCACGATTTTCTGAAATTGGCTGGTACCTATTGTAACAGGTAACTCGACCACTCTGAGTGGAATTAGCCTCCCCCCACCGAAGCCTTTCAAGGATGTGTTTGTACTCTTTAACCTTAATCCTGCAATTCCAACGTTATCTAGAGTCGATTCAAACATAATATCCACCGAACTTCCTATGTCTACAAGTATTCAGTCACATCTTTTGCTCGTTATGTCTGTGCTGATCACCAATGCGTCTTCATATGGATACAATATTCCCTCCTCGTCATCATCAGTCCACATGATGGGCACTTGCCATGTCTTCGCATACTTTGCTGCTGGAATATTAAACATGACTACTTTGTTGGTCATTGCATACCTCAAATAACATTTTTGGGACCTGTTCGAATCCTCTGCCAGAGTTAGCCCTCTAGTTATAACCCTGATAGTTGGCTGCTCACGCTAACATCTTCTTTATTTTTCTTTAGCTCATGTTGTGAATCTGCTACGGAGTAGGGCCCTTCAATGAAGTCATCTAGATAAAGATTTCTCAGAAAGTCCTCTATTTGATTCTTTAGATCTTGGCATTGTACTGTCGTGTGGCCATGAGTGTTATGAAAATCACAGAATCTGCTCCTATCTTGCTTATTAAGCGCTTTTGCTATTGAAGCTGGCGGACACAATAGACCACGATCTTTGATTGCATGGAACGGTTCTCCCACGGGAATCTTCAGATGAGTAAACCATTGGTATGTTGAGTTTTGTTCTATCACATATATTGTCCGGTCCTTAAGGAAAACCTCTATGTCCTTGAGTAGATGACGAGTCATTTGACTTGTTGTCCCTCACATCTGGTGGGTCACGAGGTATTGGGGCATTATATTGAGGTTGCCTATGCTGCTGGCCTGCTTCCCTCAATTGACTATGTTCAGGAAACTGAATAGGCTGGATTCTTTTAGACTGAAATTAAGTATGCTTCTGAAGGGGTTGATATGGGTATGCTTGGTTTTTTTATCCCCCTCCTGAAGAAGATTTGACATTTCGGATGGGCCTTGTAGCTTTTTAATCATTATTCTCTATTTTCTTCAAACCTTGAAGCTGCTCGGCTTTCAACTTTGTTGCCATTTCCTCCTCAATATCCGCATCCTTCTTGGCCTGTTCATAGGTTGCAGAATACGATTGTATAGCTGGACTTCTTAGGTTGTACTAGAGACGCCATATTTTTATTATATTTTTCAATCCTTTCAGAGCATGCGGGTGATTAAAGACTCCTAAATCGAGAATCGCTCGATGATATCTGTTTAGGAATCTTTAAGGGCCTCATTTTTTCCCTGCTTAATTCCTATCAACTCCATCATATCATCTTCTGGGGTCATCACCTCATGAAACTGCTTCGCGAACTTTCTGCACAATTGCTCGAAAGTCTTGACACTGCCTCGGGGCAATCTCCACCACCACTCCCGCACATGTCCATTTAGAGTTAGTGGGAACACACCTTTGATCATGAGTTAAACCTTGTACATCAATCATATCATTAAAGCATTTAACATGGACCAATAGATCGCTCCTCCCAGAATATTTGATGACTGAAAACCGAAAGTCTCTTGGAATAACCATACTCACAATCTCCTCAAAGAGAGGTGACTCCCCATCCGATATAATTTTCCAATCTGGTTTCTTTGGTCGTCCCTGAAGCTCATTAATCACCTGAGCTAAGCAGTGTACCTCCCCTTTTAATAAGTTATACGGTCTGGATTCTGAAGGACTGCATGATCTAGCTCTCTTTTGACAACATTTGGATGCTGCCTCATCACACCCTCTTGAGCGTTAATTCCTCCTTTAGGACTTCTTTGGCCTTGATTCACTCTTTGTTGGTCATTTACTCGACCATTTCGACCTATATAATCCCGCATTCCTTTGCTAGGGTCATGCTCTTCTTGAACGACTCCATCTACTAAACCAGCATCTCAAGTTTGCTATTGTGACGTTTCTCCATCTTTTCTTCCTCCTTCCCTTATTTCTTTGTTTCTCCATCCGTTCCATTTACTCATACATCATCTTCTCTCTTTCATCATTTGTTAACTCCCTACTTCCTCCAAAACTCATTTTTCTTTCGCAACTGTTGATTATGCTAACACAACACATCTTTTACTTCAGGTCCCCACAGACGGCACCAAAATGTTGATGTTGAAATCTGGTCAAACGGATGATAACGACTAGATTGCCTTCTCAACGGTTGAATCTGCCTTTACTTGCATATGCTCTCCTATTGATATTACAAGTATTGAATTGTCTTGATGATATCAATAACTTGAAACAACAGAAAGATGGTCAGGGGTGCCAGATTTTCCAGCGTTAGCTCTCCAACGCTCAAGTCACAGATTTTATGTGATTTTCTATATTGAAGAGATGATATTTAGCTCAAAACGTCCAATCCCCTTTTCTGGATCTTTTATCTGTTTGAATGGACAAATGCAAGCATCAGTTATTGTGGATGTTATCTAATTGAATGCATTGATTGCACCATTTAAGTGTGCGAGTTAATATGTCCGTTTATGTAGTTATTAGTCAGCCGTTGTAACGCCTAATCATGATTTAACGCGTCTAAACGTTACAGACCAATAAATGGACTCCTTTTGTTCACTTATGAAATCACGTGACCAGCTCCTAGCTTGCTCGAGCCAATCTGGTTGTGTTTGATACTTGCAACCAAATAACAGAACTTATGCTCGTCTTGACTAAATCTTAATATCCCAAACAAAAATAAAAGAAAATAATATAGCTTATAACAGAAAAGTAGATATAGGTAATTTTTAAAAATATAATTCAACTGAGTAATTAGTTCAAACTATTTAAAGACTAATGAAAGAGAAAAACAAAAGTTAAAAAAGAGAGAGAGAGAGAATAATGAAGTAACTTTTAACGGAACAAACATACAATTAGAATTAGGGTTGAGGTTATTTAAACCCATAATTTTACTAATTAAACTTGTTTTCTCAATAAACCGACTATTAAAATTCAAATATTAGATTTTTACTATATACGCCCTGTAAAATCTCAAAAATAACCTCAACTAAAATAACATTCTTTTTATTTTTTATTTTTACACCCATTATTAACTTCTCTATTTTTACTTGGTCAATCTCTATAACCTCTCCAACATATATTCTTTCTTTATCTAACTTCATGTAGAGTTCAATTTATTTTTAATTAATTAACATGAGATTAAAGCTTGAACATGGGCCATCTTGTTAAAACCAAGGACAAATTGAACTTGTTTGTTTTTCTCATGCCCTTGTGGTTCTGTTTCATATATAATAATAATATTGTTGGCTTTACCGAAAGAATTTTAATATAAAATAACATCTTCATAATGAAGGGTGAGAACATGAAATACAAGAAATCTAGCAGCTATGCCTATAATTGTTCTTTGCTTTGTTTCTTGATTACCAAAATTTGAAATTTATGTAAAGAAAAAGATAAGAAAAAAGGGAAAAAGAGCAACATCAAGTTCTTTCTCAAGCAAAACCTGCAGAGAGAATTATAGTTATTTGTTTTGGGAATTCTTCTATAGGCTATTTTACATTTTTTTTCATTAATGAATATATATGCATGAGAGAAAGAGTATTTATAGTTTATAAAAAAATGGGTATAATTAAATTATAGTTTTTATTTGTTTAATTTGTTTAAATTATATTTGTTCTTTTATGTAATTTTATTTAAGGATAAATCAGTAATTAAAAATTTTGTTGAATGATGGGTTCAAAGAGTAAATTAATGGGTTCAAATAGTCTCACCCAACAATTAGTAACCTTTAATTTTTTCTTATAAAAAAAAGAATAATAAGATAAAATTTTCCCTCCAATTTCCCGCACCTTTAACGATATTTAAGCAATCGTAATATGTTAGTGCATTCTTTTACCTTCTAAAATTTTGTTTCTGCTGAAAAAATGGCTTTGCAAGCCTACAATCAACCCCTATTTTTTGTGTGCGGTGGCTGCTTAACCCACATTAGTCATATAAGTAATGTCCTTGATTTTGTGAGTTTCTTATGTTTCTTGTTAGCTCTCTTTAACTCGATTACTTTCTTTTTGCATTCTTTAAGCATGTCTCTTGATTTTAAACATTTCTAGGAGGTTTTTACATAATTTCACATTCTTATTAAATCAAATCTGGGCTATTGTACTTCATTTCATATAAAGAAATTTGTGTTACTTCATTTGGTTGGGTATGGATATTTAACGGGACATAAAATTTGGATAGAAGAAGAGGCTCTAGCCAAGGCAGATCAAGTTCTTGCCCCTCCATTGGTTCTCTCTATTAAATGAGTGAGAAATGCCTAGAAGAAAATACTTCTTTGCCGATATTTTCTATCTTTCAATTTAATTACTAGGTAGGATTCAGGCTTCTCATTTTGCTAGAAGCTAAGACTTGGGATTACAAATGTAGTTATGGCCTCTGTTATTTCCAATTCAAACCAAGTTTCTCCTCAAGACCCGAGCACCTATAGTGTGATCATGCCTTTTCGGACCCCCTGTTTCTCTTTATAAGCATTTTATGCATGTGTGTTTCTATTTTTTTTATTATAGTTCATGCAGTTGTATTTATTTTGTTTTACTTTTTATGCTGTATATATTTACAGCATTTGATAACAAACAACATCCTTATTGATGATGGGTAAGATTTAATTAACAAATAATTCTTTTGTTCAATATATTCAGTATTTTTTCTTCAATTAACAAGAATTTTTTTTGAAGAATTAATATTGGCATATTACCTCAAGACCATCCTTTCTACTATTTATTAAGGTTTGGTCCGCTAACAACCACTAGGGCCTTTTGCACAAATTGCTATCGTTTCCTCGAATGGATCATTGTACGTTTTGATTGATTTTTAAAGCTGAATTTTTTTTGAGTAGATTCTTCATAGTTTAATGACAATTATTTCTTTATTTATTGATTTTCTTTTTAAAACTTAGGTCAATGCTCAACAACAGTATCCATTGGGGAATCTACAACCAGGCCACGAGATTATACTCCAGTATGTTTTAAAAAGTTTTTCAAATTAACTCAAGCATTGTTTCTTTTGGAAATATATAGTTAAATATATATGGATATATAGGGTTCTATCATTTTGAGATCACTCATGAGGGAAGCATGACCAAGAGCAAGTGATCATTTTGAGTTAGAACTCTATAATATTTTAAATATTATATTGAAATTAAGAAGATGATTACTCCAACAATTATTTAAGCTTATCTAATGATCATTGAAAAGATGATCACTACTCTTGAAATGCTATAAATAAAGTGCAAATCTATAGATTAAAACAGCAAGAGAGGTTAAGCAAAGATCTTTCCAATGGTGTATGATATTCGAAATTCCAACTTGTATTGGGAGATAATGGACTATTTAAATTTCAGGTTCGAAATTTGAAAAATTGTTGAGGTTGAAGAAGATGAACAGTGATTCCATATGCAAACCTACTCTCAGGAAGGTATGTGTATTAGCATTGTTCATCCAATTCAAAATCCGATACTGGATTCTGAATCAACACATAAAAAATAATGATACATATAAATTCGCGCCAAAAAGTTGATGAAAATCGGAGAATGTATCACACTCTCCGCTAAGGAGTGGTTACTGTAGTGAATGCTGTAGCAGGCCGAATCGAGCCACTAAACTGAAACGGTTTGGAGTTGAACTAGTTTTAGCTTTTAGGTATAGCCCACTCGCAGTAGTGGAGAGTGTAATTCACACGCCGCATTCCCAACTGAATTTTGAAATTGTCGTCGTTGCAAAAACCCTTTAAGCTTCTTTTGACTTGCATTTTCTCCAAATTTCACTTTGCTTATTCTTTGCTTAACCTCTCTCGCTTTTTTTATCTATGGATTTTCACTTTATTTATAACATTCCAAGAGTAGTGATCATCTTCTCAATGATCACTAAATAAACTGAAAGAATTATTGGAGTGATCATCTTCTTAATGATTACTTAATATCTTTCAATATAATATTTAAGATATCATAGAATTCTAACTGAAAATGATCACTTGCTCTTGGTCATGCTTCTCTCATGGGTGACTTTAAAGTGATAGACCCCTATATATAAATATATATGCTTGTGTATTAGCATTGTTCATCCAATTCAAAATCCAATACCAGATTTCAATCAGCACGTCGAAAATAGTCGAGATACATATAAATTCATACCGAAAAATTGGTGAATATTGGAGATTGGTTACTGTAGCGAATGCTGTAGCGGGCCGAACCGAACCACTAGGTTCAACCAAACCACTAAACCAAACCGGTTTGGAATTGAACCAGTTTTTGCTTTAAAGTAAAGCCCACTCGTGGCGGTGGAGAGTGTAATTCACGCGCCGCCTTCCCGACTGAATTTTGGGGCGCCATTTGCTGTGACCATTTCAAATTTTTATTCTCTATTTTATTGTGATTTAAAAATTAATTTATAACATGTTTGTATATTTAATTTCAATTTCAGTCAAATAAATACTTTAAAATTATAGAATAATACTTTATGTAAGTATTAAAAATATGAAAAAATATTTTTTGCGTACAATGATACATCCTTATGAGGCTTGTGCTTCAGTGGAAGGATAACAAAATTACTTGAAAAATAAGATGAGAATATTCCTGGCGTAGTAATATGAATAAATTGCATGTCTAGAAAAATTCTGACAAAAAGGCATGAGCCTAAGGAACTTTGGTACTAAGAGGGATTTTTAAGTCTCTACCATCTTCCTGGGAATTTTTCTAGTGCATTATCCACGTGAATAGATGTATGATAGATGTATTCTTATGGCATATTTAACGAATGGAAGTTTTATTATTGTTAAAATTTTGAGGGAATAAACAATAAATAGATTAATATTTTGCACAATATACTTAAAATTATGTTAACTTAATGTTTGGAAATGATGATGATTAGAAGCCTCGATGACTTTTTGAATCCAATCCTTACATTAAACTTATCATATTTTGAGCTATTTGTTTGCAACAAAATAATTAAATATGTGTAAGTAAAATTAAGAAAGTTTTTTCTTATCTCCGTGTTTTGTGTTTTTTTTCATAAGAAATGACAACAAATAATATCACGGCTAAATTAAACAAAGGAATTAAACTGAATAGTAACAATTATGATTTTTAGTACCGTAAAGTTCAAAACCTCCTTAAATTACAAAACTCACTAGAGGTAATTAAAAATGTTATGACTGACCACCAAAAGGTAACTTTAGTCAACATAAAAGTGATCTTGAAGTTTATGAAGTTTGTAAAATAAAAAATCATAGTGCACATATTTTGTTACTGTGCACTATGGAAGATGATTTAATATGTGAATACAAGGAATGCCAAATGGCTCACCAAATATGGAATGCCTTGAAAGATAAGTATGGTGATACTTTTATGACCAAACTTGGAAGACTCACCATTAAATTTGACACATACAAATTGCGCCCCAATACTTCGATGGAGCAGTATTTGAGAGAAATGTCACTTTTAATAAGAGAGTAAAAAAATGCTAATAGTATTATAATTGATGAACAACAAGTTCAGGCAGTTATTCTGTCTCTTCCAGATAGTTTGATAATATACACTTTACTATTGTACCCTTCCGCCCTAAAAAAATTAACGGTCAATTTCAAACAATAGATCTTGGTGTAAAAAATTCACACAAACAAGACTTGTCCTTTAAAAATGGACAAACTCTTGCTTTTTAGAAAAATTATAAAACAACAGGGACTCCTGTGTCAATAATTCTTACTTATTTTAGGTCACCAATTGAAGTACTTGTCTACACTTTTTTTTTAATCTTCATTTGAACATTTTACATCAACTGTTAGATTTTATACTAAATGAAATCTGAACGTTGAAGCCATTGTTATTATATCACATCAGCTGACACCAATATCGAGAAAAGGAGACTACATAATCAAGGCGCTGGGACGACTTGCTTATTACTTCATAGCTGAGCATTTTTGTGCTGTTTCTGTATCAAGTACGTGTTATATATACATATCCATATGGTATCCACATTCTATTTTAACATCATGCTAGCTTTTCTAGCACTTCCACTTTTTAACTTTAATATTTTTTTCCCTAATCTGTTTGCAGCAACATATCCTGTTTAAGTGTGTCGACACATATTATATACTGGTAAAGTTTGAGAGTACTAATGGCCTAATCTTCTCGTCATATGATGACATTTATTGTTGATACCATATTGATGTTTTAGCTAAGTAGTTGGAAAATGGTATACATTTATCTCATACTAAAAGAATAATTTTATTTAAAAAGAAAATATTTTGCCAGAGGTTTAAGGGTAGTCTATGAAGATATTTTTAATTTCAGGGCTGCTTTTTTTATTTTTTTAATTACTATAATGCACATATATTTACAATATGAAAATTTTTAGAACTTAAGACACATGTATTAGAAGAGTCTACTGAGCATTAAATTGAAAAAATCTACTCCATTTATATTCAAAGAGAAATCAATTTTATCTAAAGAAAATTAGCTAATGGAGTTAGAACACATTCTCTCAGTATAAGTTGAGAAACAAGTGCATTGGGCCACACCGCTACAAGCCGAAACGACATTTGAGGGCGAGGTCCGTCGTTCAGAGAATTGGAAAAAGAAAAATAAAAAAGTATATGTGAGAGAGAATGGTGCTTTTGGCAAACCCTAAAAAAATCACAATAGAATTACTTTTAGATTTAGTAAGTATATTGTTTTTTATTTTTTGACCAATTCTATTGGTATTATTCAGATTAAATTCAACATATTGGTGACCATGCATAAATATATATTTTACTGTTCATAGTTTTAGTTGCAACAATAAATATTGCTATAATGTAGTACAATTATATACATATAACAAATCTGTTCTAAAGGGTACATAGGCATGTGCAAAAAAGATACCAATATAAAGATCTTTTCTAGAATGTGGGCTACGGATCGAATACCAAGAGTAGGAAATTGATTAATGTAAGCTAGGGGTGTTATATATTGGAAAAAAAAAGTGCATTCATTTCTTGCTAACATAGCTGATGACTTCATTTCTTTTTTCAGTGTGTTCTCAATTGAAATAATTTGTTAAATCACCTCTGAAGGACCACAAAAGCTAATTAGAGAAAGTTTGATTCGTTCATCTCCAAACTAACGCGTCGCGACATAGTTCATGAAAATTCACACTTTTTATTAGACTTATGTGGAAATTGAAAGTGACCTTTGCATGCATGACAAATTATGAGCTATTAGCAGGTATAACCTTACAACCTATTTGCTCACAAAGGTCTTGACTTTTCCCTTTTGTGCAACAAATTCAAGTTTATTTGACTCTATTTACACACAATATTCTAGAATTTTATAATTTAGTGTTGCTTTAACTTGGTTATCCAACTTTTTCAGCCAACGTGTTTTGATTTTCTGCTTTTTTCATCTCTTTTATTATTTAATTGAAAGACAATTGCATATCTGTTCAATATTGTATGTATATATATATATATATATATGCATTTGCCTTTTAGGATCTCGATCGCCTAGTTAGGAGATGTGGAAGAGCGTAAGCAATTAACAAGGTCAGGGCAGATTATTTTGTTACCTTTACGCTAACGAACATCCTCAGACTGAGTGCTTAGAGCTATATATATTACCGAAATAGAAACCCTTTCATTTGCAGCAATGATCAGTTTCATTTGCTTAGGCAAACATGACAATAACATATTACATCTAGCTGCACACAGTTTTTATGTAACCCAAAGGCCAGTCAAAAATTTCAAAACCATGTGGTACCAGCTACACTAGGAAGTAGCTACAACTTTATAGTTATTTTATATATAAGAGAAAAATTTTACAAATAAGAAAAATGAGAGAGGAAATGCTAAAATACTTATTTTATTCAAAGCAATACTTAATTAAACCTCAAGCACCTTCTAAAAGTTCTTCCGAATAAAAACTAGTGGATAATCCTACTAAATGAAAGAATTACAAGATAATTCTAAATTTGCTAAAGAATCAGCACAAAAATTTTCTTCTCTGAAAAATATGATAATACCTAAATTATATCTTGTTTAGTAAATGAAGACAATTAATCCATTTATTTTATTCATATTTTAAATTCACGTAAAATGATAAAAGACAAATTTAAAGACATCAATTAGTTCACATAAAATTCAAAATATATAAATTAAACTCCACTATTATGTCCTTACATATTGATTAAAAAAAAAAAGAATCCGTATTATTTTATTAAATTAGATTTTTTTTTTAACTTTTCATTCTTAAGGCTTCTAAAAATTCACACTTTTCTTTGAACTTTTGTGTGAATTAAAAGATGACCAAGGGAAGCCTTATTAACAAAATATTGACTTTCATCTTCTATGTAACAATTTCAATTCGATTTATTTACAATTAAAAGGGATGTCACTACTTAAAATTAAAGTGGCAAATAATTAATCGGATATTTGTTTCTTGCTACTTACTATATCCATGCCGATGGAGTTTTGTTCAGTATTTCTCCTATCATTTCACAAAAGGTTTGGATAGTTTACTTTAAGTGTGGGCAACTCATCATTAGTGTGGTATATTAATACGACAATACTTGGCTTAACCTCTGCTTTAGTGCTTGCATCATTTTATTTGGTATTTGTTTTTTTCAATTTTTGTTGCCTTTGTGATGATTGTTTATTTATAACATACAATTAGAATCTACTATCACAATTTTCTATTGAATTACAATATTTAGATTCTCATATCTATGTGATCTAATGAATAAGAATTATCTTCATAAGTAATTAATCGATGTATCATTATTTTGCTACCACAAACTTTTGCATCATTACTTGAGATAAATAATATCATTTTAACACATATGTTTCAAGTGCACATTAACACGTATACTTTAAGTGCACATTAACACTTGGACATCCAACACGTATACTTATATTAACAAGTGTTTCAAAGAAGTTTCAAAATTTCAACGCTTTGTTTACTCTTATGATTTGGTTCTCCTCATTGTAATTCTGTTCGTTTGTTTAAGTAGGAGAAAAGTATTTTTTTAATTAGCATTTTATCTTTGAGATACATTATGCTTCTATTGCTCTGCACTTTTTTATTTACTGTTTATAATAATTTTTTTCTATATTCTTGGATCGTGATGCAGGTTGTGATGATAATGATGAAGAGCATTTTGACGAGAGGTAAGTGGTGCAAATGCAAGATGAACTAGTAGTTTTTGTTTGGTTTTCAGCCTTTAGAAAGATTATGAAGAATACATACATGTTTATGCTTATTGTTGTATTTATAATCTAACAATATAGTAAATATTTTGTGACATTGTAAAAGCTAAGGTATACTTACTTTTGTTTATCAATGGAATAAGTTAAAGATGAATTCAAATTATCAATTTAATTGCATTATGATATGTCTTCAATTCTACTTGCAAAGTGGCGTAGCATGATCTTTTCCAAGATACTCAATAAATGACAATTCCATTGCTTCCTTGCTTCCCATAATAACAGTAATGAGAAAACTGTGTTTGCTTGATGGTCTCTTACTGCCAAGTCTTCCACTTTTATTATGTTCGCTACTTTTCTATGAAAACAAAGTGTTTTCCAACAACTGCCAAGTGAAGAATTGTCTCTCCGTGATCAATGATGGTAGCACGTTTGAAGTCTAGATTTACTGAACTTTAGTCCGAAAAGCTACCCAATCCCCATCACAAGCAGCCTTTTGCAGTTCCCTTCTAACTGATAATATGGTTTAACAAGCCGTATTTTCACAATCACTTTGAAAAGTTGCTTGTAATTTCTTTATATTTTTTTTCTTGGCTTTAAACTTGAGTAGATCATCATGATTAGGATATGTCAAGTATCCCAACTTATTTTGTAATAAGGCGATCTAATAATATATGATCAAACTAAATCAACATTAAAAAAATAATAATTTTTTGCAATTGAAAGGTGAGTAAAAAGAGTGCACTTTTATCATATACTATGTAATCCGACTAAACAAAAATACACCATCATGAGATTATAGATGGCTTAGAAGAAGTAAAAAACTGCATAGGGCACATCAATGGCTGGAGGTCAATTCTAAACTTCCGCTTTTGTTTTTGTGGTCATGTTGTGCTATTCTCACACATTTAAAACAATTTCTTTTTAAAAACGCTGAATGAATTTCTTTCATATATGTTTTTCCTTTGATCTATTTCCAGTCTTTTGCTGAATTGAGTTTCTTTGTGTGTTTGCTTAATTGCCTTCGAAAATATATTTTGAAGGTTAAATCCTTAACACACTCACATTGCAAAATCTATTGCTTAACTGTTTTTTCTTAGATTGTTGGTAAGTCAAAAATTACAACAAATTTATAAAACTACTGCCATGCAAACAAAGGATAGAAACCCCTGCAATTATCATCTTCTTCCAGCTTATTCTTTGAGACTTTCTTCTCTGTAATTTTCTCCACTGACCTAACCTCTATTGAATCTGGTTCTCTATGACGAGTGAGTGAAGTTAGACTCGATGTATATGTTATCTCCTTACAGAAGGTGAATTGTTCCATTCTCTCAATCTGAAGCTTTTTGAAAGTCCTCTCTTTCGGAGAGTATAAAAAGAATAGTTTTTTACCACAATTGTAAAAACTATCTTTCAAATACAAGAGGACTTCACCGCTCTCGTGAAAAAAGGATAGGTGCCAAGTATAATCTCGGGTCTAGTTTCTTCACGCGTGGAGTGCGCTTTATTTGAATCCAATTATGTTCTTTTCTTGTCCAGATATCAATATGAGCTTTTCTCTTGTCATGATAGTGAACCACGCAAAGGCATCCACCAAATCACAAAGATCGAATTGAACAGTAGTAATCGTACTGACTTCATCATTAGGTGGTAGAATCAGGCTAAATTTATCGTCTTCTAGATCAAAACGAAGGATTACTTGTGAACCGTCGAATAATATCTTCTCATAAGGGCCTTTTGTGTCTACCGTACAATCTATCCGCCAATACAGAGCTGCATTAACGAAAGTCCCTGAATACTTGCAAGAATGCAATGCAGAAATATGCCAGGGGAGTGTTCCCCTTTCCTAGGAATTAATGTTTAATGAATAGATCTCAAAACGAGTTCTACTATCATCCTCTATAAGTCTTACAATCTTGTAATCATTAGTGGAGTGTTAATAACCAAATCCAAAAGTATTTTCATAGCCAAATTCAAACATATTTTCAAATAACCCAACTGGTGATATTGATATCGTCCTGTACATCTCCTCAACAGATTCCATAACACTAAATCTGCCAATCTCGTTTGTCTTTCCTTTTCAACAAAAATACGTAACAAGCCGTTGCAAGAACTAATCAACTTGTGGAGTGTTTCTCCAAAGGGAAAATCACTACCAACAAGTAGAAAGATGTAAGTAATTAATCTTGAAAACAAAGTATCAAATCCGAAACTGCTAACCAAGTTATTGGCAATACAATAATATTGAAATGTTTCCCTTTTCTTTTAAACATACAGCAGTGGGAAGCAACTGATGTTATATAACAACATATTATGGGAACAAGCAAATAAGGCTTCAAATGCACAAGGAATAGTTTAAAGCCAGTAATAATTAATTTACAAGAAAAATGATAGCAAGAAAAATCTGAATGACAAAAGTAAAACATCATCCTGCCAAAGAAGTTCAACGATAAGGTAAATGTCTAAATGAAGTTCGGAATAATTTCTACCAGAATCAGGTATCATGCCTAACAAATTAGAGAACTAAAGTTAAACTTTTTAGCAATCCAATTAGAATAGATGTTATGTACAAAGTTCGTGTAATGGAAATCTATGAGTCATTCTTCATATGCACTGAGTTAAACACCCTATGTAGTTACCGACTTATCGAATAGTTTTTGGAGAAAGCTAATCCAAAATCGTTTGAATAATCTCTAGACTTGAAATTGGAAGGCAAGGGTTTACCCACTAGCCAATCTTAGAGGGGGATATATCGGAAAAATAATTTCAAGATATCATTTTCTAACAAACAAACAATAATAGGATCCTTCTTATATATGTTACAATCGCTCACATAAACAGTAAGTGGTATGGGGATCATTCACTGTTCATATGAGTGGTTGTAACATACATTAAATGTATGTTATGATTTGCCACAATAATAATTGATTCTTCCAAAATCTATTATTGATGTACCTATGACATTTATTTAAATATATGTATTTAGTTGTATTATTTATTAGTGTTATATTATATATAATTAATTTTATAATTGTAATTTATCTATTTGATCTGTGTTAAATAACCTACTTCATATTATATTTTATACTTATTGGTAATAGATTTTGGAAGATTTATTTATAAAATATTATCACTATGCAAATTTAAAGAAGAGTTAAAAGTTAATTTTAAATAAAATATATTATTTAAGTGAAATTGCTTCAAACTCTAAGGGTGGTCACAATTATTTTACAACATTAAGGGACTAAGGATATATTTACTATTATTTTTAATTTTTTTAGCAAAAATATTGTATACCATTAGATTTAATCCAATGGTACACAATTAAAACATTATTGATACTGTGAAAAAAATAAAAGCTTCGTAAAGAAATCATTAAAAAAATCATGGATATTAAAAAAAAAGAAACAAATGGATACTTCTGAGTTTCCCTCCAATTTCCTTCACCCTTAACGATCCTTTACTCTTTCTTCCCTACATTCTTTTTCTCTCGCTATTTCACAATATTTTTTTCCAACTCTCTCTTAAGAGCTTCTCTCTTTTCCAAGATTAAACAGCCATAACTGCCAATATCCATTTCTTTGAGCAACCCCCGTACTACATTTGCAGAACTTGCAGCACCCACATGACATTGGAAGCCAGTATAACCCATTATGTAAGAATGATTCTTTATTAGTTTTCTTGGTTCTTTATGAAGCATCAACTGTCGTTGTCTGTTACAGACTTTATCCCTTTCTTTGCTGTTATATTATTGGTGTTGTTTATGGGAAAAATCTTTACAAGAATTTGTGAAGTTGTAGCGTGCTTAATCATTTTATACAAGTGGGCACATAACATCACTGGAGTTTGTTCAACTTAACAATAATTTATGTGTTATTATTCATATTTTGGTAGATAATAGCGTAAGCCCTAGTATTTCTGTGAGCATAAATTAGTATGAGTTATCTTCTATCCATTGAGAAGACGATATTGGATTATATATTACAATGTCAACTAAGACTCTCAAAATTTGAGGCATTGTTTAAAAAATTGTTTAGACTATTTAAGTTTAAAAATTAATGGACATTAATTCATTTGTTAAGATCGTGCCATCAAAGCAAAGGATAACGTCAAAATTGGATTTGGAAACTTATATATTTATACATATATTTTTGTCTCAGCATTATTAGCTACAAAGGAAAGAAGAAAATTCCAACCTTTAGGTCCCTCTTGTGTTAAGATACTAATGTCCTAGTCTTTTTCTAAAAAGATGTTTGCATCTTTGGAACCATAAAACACAATGATTAGTTTTTATTCTTTTATTCTTTTTCTACTGTCAATATGTTTTAATTCATTTAATGGGAGGCTATTTTACTAGATTATGTAAGTTTCTTCAAATTTTGTGAGGTTCATTTTACATAATCTAGGACATGTGTTTATTACTCAACCTAATATAATATTCTAATATTGGCTACTTTATTAGATATGATGAGTAATTTATTACTCAACCTCTCTACATTTAGCCGAGTAGCTAGAGCTTAATTATTTCTTCAATTATGGACAATAATGACAATGTTATGTATGATTTAATATATAAATTATTCTCAAAACATGCTATATAAGATTTAATGTAAACTAGTATTAAGAGAGTGTTATATGAGTTTTAATGTAAACTAATTAAAAATAATGATAATAACATATAAGATTTAATGTAAATAAGTCCAAATAATTGGACATTTCTACATGTTAATGGAGCAGACAATGTTATATAATTGGATAGTGTTATATACGGTTTAATAAAAATTTTGTACAGTACTATATATGATTTAATGTAAACTAGTCCTAATTTAATGTATACTTATTTAATGTAAACTAGTCCTAATTTAATGTATACTTATTTAATGTAAACTAGTCCCAATAAGATTTAATATAAACTAGTCTAATATGATTTAGTTTCAATTTAATGTATATTAGTCTTAATATTGACAATTCTATATAATATTTAATGTAAACCAGAGTAAAAATCTAATATAAGCTAGTCCTAATAAGTGGACAACGCTTTATAAGATTTAATGTAAACTAATCCTAAATTAATGTAAACTAATCCTAACAATTAGATGTGCTATATAACATTTACTGTAAATTAGGGTAAAAATATAATACAAGCTAATTTGAATAATTGGATATTGCTATATAAGATTTAATAAATATTCTAAATGGTGCTATATAAAATTTAATTTAAGATAGTTCCAATAATTGGACAATACTATGTAAGATTTAATATCACCTAATCTCGTATTACTCAGTATTGACATTTCTATTGTTTTTACAATAAACAATTTGTAGTATTACTTTATTTGAAATATTGTGAGATTCGTTTCATAGTAAGCAATTAGTGGTATTACTTGTTATTGTTTGTTGGGAATGATATTTAACTAGATTTTACAAGTTTTCGGCCTACATTTTTTCTTGAGATCTTGTGAGACATATTCATTTCATATTACTTTCTTCACATTCATGATTTTTATTTTATTTTTTTTACTTTAATTTTGTTGAGGCTATTGACAATGTTCAATAACAAACATTATCGTTATTAATAGTGGGTAAGATTTTCTGCACATTTAGTTCTTTTGTTTAATGATATATTTTTTCTTCGATTAATAAGCAAATTTTATTATTTTTTTAAGAATGAATATCAGGACATTACCTTCCAATCATCATCACTATTATTTGCTGAGATTTGGTCCTTTATCAGCAACGAAAGCCTTTGAAAAAAATTGTAAAGTAGTGAATCTTTACCCAATCCACAATATTAGCATCTTCAACTATTTGATTTGCACCTTAAAACCTTTCCGAAATTCACCACATTTAATATTTAATAATTTTGTTGTTAATTTTCTCCAATAGTTCAATCTTAAATATGCTTTAAAGAAAAAATGACAAAATAAAGGTCAATAATAGTAAATTCGTTGTTTGTTTTATTAACATATTAGATGCTAAACGTTGTCAAATATGATAATTGTGAGTGAAAATCACTGGTAATATATGAATTTTCACTAGGGATGCCAAAATTTGGATCTAGATTAAATTATAGGGATATTTGTAGTGTTAATGAATTGACTTTCCGGATCTAAATCATCATAAAGATCTTAAAGTCAATACAATTACACTTTGCTGTCCACTCACTTGAAATTGCCATGCGAAATTGTGTTCATCTTTTATTTAGTGTTTGGATATGAAAGACCCATTTAGTAATGCCATAATTTTCAAATAATAATTGTTAGCTGTGTTGTAAAAATAATTAATTGTGAAGAGAATTTATTAAATATTTAGAAAATTTTATTTTTAAAAGTATTATTAATTTTAGTACTAAACGTATATATTTAGTAAATCTTACTAAGTTTTTCCCCTAAGAAGATAAAAGAGGAGGAAATTGCACCGTATATGACATAAAATTCCTAGATGTTGACATATATGGCAACATAATCATTATTTCTACTAATATGACAACAATTCAAGGAAAGTTTCAAATTAGCCTTAGTTCTCTATAATTTTGACACTACTACTCCCATATAACCCAAACCTTTCTCTCCCATTCACTCTCAATTACTCAACACTAATTGTCACTTTCTCCATACACTCTCATTTACTAGTAGCTATGAAAATTAAAAAAAAAAGTTGTAAATCTTGTGGAAAATTCAAGTTAGGGCTTAAGGTTTGCTTTTAAATTGTAAATTTACCCAACCACAATTAGATTGCCTATTAGATAAAGGCTCAGGTACTTAGATATTAGTTCAAATAATTGAGTATTGAGGTCAAGTAATGTCTAAATGGCTATACATTTCTATAGATATAGTAATATGTTATTGATTTGGTTGGGTTTTTAAAAGTTAAAGTCGGCTATTCAAAATTATTAGGTTAGGTATTTCAACAAAATTTTGTTTTATTCCTTATTTTGGATTATATGCAATTTACAAGCTTAATATCATCAATTATTTTTTATTTGAAAAGGTTGCCATGTGGATTTTCACTTACAACTATGAAACACTCTCATACAAGCGCCTATACATTTGAAAATTAAAAAAGTGTTTGAAGTTATTTTTGTTATTCATTTCAATATAAGTGATGGTGCTAGGATTTTTCTTATTAAACTTATGACAATATAATGGTAAAAGTATGTAACACTTCTTTGCTAAACCTTGATAAGATGCATAGCACGTTCTCTAACTCTTTATACCTTAAGGTAACTTATAGAGTGCCTTAATTGTTTTAAAATGTCTCATTGAATAGATATTAGTGCATAAAAAAAAGAATCCCATTCAAATTTCTGTTTGATCTTTTTGGCAATCAATTTTAAGAAAACTGACGATGATCCCTTTCAAGATAATTGAGAGAGCATAAATGACTAACATGGTACTTTCGAGTATGAAAATATGCATAGAGTATCATTCATCCATATGGTGTTTAGGCAGCATCGACAAGTCTTGTATGTATGTACTGTTAGCCTAAAGAGCTATATATAATGTAATTTTGATGATAACAAACATGTGTATTAAGTAATTTAATAAATATTGTATTTCACATTTTCACTAGTTTTTAAGGATAATATTTATGCAAGTGAATCAAGTGAAATCAAGATTGAAGACACTCAACGTATAACGGCGAAATCAAGAATAAAGTTTAGAGCTCAACGGACAAATTATTGCGACAAATTCTTGTAAAGCCGGTATGATTTAATTAATACATGATTTAGCATTTGAGAAGCTCAAGAGATTAATTTAATTAAATACTTTTCATAAACTAAAAGGTTTTATTTTTATAAAGTAAAGTATTTTGTGGATTTAAGTAATTTGGAATTAAATGCTAAGATTTGAAATCCTTGATTTTAAATAAGTATTAAATTTCGGAGTTGGACGTTTTTACAAACATTTGAAATGTTTTGAGCCATACTATAATTTATGAATATTTTGGACTAAAGTGAAAGGTTTTGAGAACTTTGAAAAATATGGGTATTATGTTGAAAAGGACCTTTGTGTGAAACAACAAAATGTTTGGGGCCATATCACAATTTCAGAAAGTTTTGGAAAGATAACTATTCTGAAGTAATTCTGAAATTGGACCTATTTGAAAAGTTTTCTGACGTTTTTGGCCATAAAATAATTATAGAACGTTTTGGGCCAAAATATAATTTAAGTGAACAATGTTACTGTAGCAAAATTCAAAAATAACGGTAATATCATTGTTCCTGAGCGGCGAGCCGGATAAACAAGCGGCTAGCCGCTTGGGCGTTGGAATTTGCCTATAACGGCTAGTTTTTGGGCTTTCACTATAAAAACTCAACTCAAACTTCATTTTAAGAATCAATACAAGGAAAAACAAGATCATACAACATATATTGAGCTTCCATTTTATAAATCATCATTTGTTGAATCATCATTGAGCTATAATTTGTTATTCACTCTTAAAAAGAGTTTTATTGTTGTGAATTTCATTTCTTATCAAATTGTGAGTGTACAAGTGTGGGAAACACTTGTGGTCAAAAGATTGAGGATATAATCTCTTGTTGTAAAGGTTCATTGACACCTTGGAAGTCAATTGTAAACATTTGAAGCCTTGAGAGGTTTGGATAGTGAAATCCTCAAGCCGGGTGAGATTGGAGGCGTGGACGTAGGCTGGGATAGCCAAACCACGTAAAAATCCTTGTGTTCGTTTTCTCTTCTCTTACTCTTTTAATATTGTGCTTGATTGAATTTATTGTTTGATTTAATTAAGGTAATAGATTAAATTGTTGTGCGAATTGTATTGCATTATTTTTAAAATCCCAATTCACCCCCCTCTTGAGTTGCATAACTTGCATTTCATGTATGTATGTATGTGTGTATGTATGTTCTAAAGTGCGAGCATCTTTTTTTTTTTTTATGCGGACATACTATTAACCCAAATGGTTTTATAGTTAATTGAACAATAACTCTATTAAACCGTGTGGTTTAATAGTGAATTGAAACTGGTTCTATAAAATCATATGGCTTGATATTGTGTCCGAATGAGAAAAAATGGGGCACTCGTGCTTGAGAAGGAAAACACACACACACACCCTAATTTAATTGTCTTGAATTGAAAATTCTTCTTCATTACTACTTTGCTTAGGTAGACTATTAAATCTTCTTTTATATTAAATATTTCCTTTGAATTGCGTAGTTGCAAGAATGAAGTCCATGTTTCTAAAACAAAGAAACAAGCACAATATTAACAAGTGTAAAACTACATTTCTGCTTAGTTACTCGACTTAAATAATTAATAACTCAACCCTTGCTCAACCTTCAAGGATTTATATAACCATTACTTTCAACTTTACCATTACCCAAATTGGGGTTTAGTAATCGTATAGTATTTTCTACGAATAACAATTTTTTTATCACAAATTGTAGCTATAAATTTGGATATTTCACAATAATAACTTACTATTTCTACAGTATAAACTTATTATTATCACGATTTCTTAAATTAAAAAAATAATACACATAAACCATAGATTTTAGTAAATACAGCTCTTTAATAATTTATTTACTTGAAGAGAGTAATATAAACAAGAAAATTTAAGTTTGAGCACATAATTACCTTTATTGGAGCTAGATCCATCCAATATATATGTCCTCATAGATGAAACGAAAATGATTTTGAGTGTTCTGAAAATTTTTGGTGTGTTTCGAAAAAGAAGTATGGGAAATTGAGAAGAAAATAGGTTTATACTGAAATAATTTTATTTTAGAGGTAAGGGTATCTTTGTTTTTACTTAGGTCTATTTATCATACAAATGAACAAAAAAGAGAGGGGGTATATTTTTTAAAATAAGGCAACTTGGTTGTATATATAACCAAAAAAAATTTAGATAGAAGAGGTGGACAAAGCTCAAATCTCCTTAGGATTTGAATTTGAGTGACTAGGTAAATAATGTTACTTGAAAACCAATCACCAATGACATTAAGAGTAGATAAGTCTTATTATTATTAGAGTTGACAAGCTTGTTTGGTTTGAGAGAAAATAAGAAGGAAAATGATTAAGAAATATCTGGAAGAAACTAGAACTTTAATTGAATGAATCTATAATACATATGATAAATCTATGAAATGAGAGTTATCAAAACATTTTTAAACTTAAACTAATATTACTTAGAGAGTAAATGATGTGTTTTTATTACATTTTTAGTTACTTTTTGCATGAGCATCCGTTTATTTTAATTTTAATAAATTGATTGTGTTTTAGATTACTTTGTGCCCTGATTATGAGCATGATTGTAGGTGACCAAAAAGCTCAAGCTTTATGGATGGATGGATGGATGCTGCTACAGCAGCAGACTTGCAGAAATTACAAAGAACTTATCTGCAGATGAATTAAAACAAATCTGAATCAAAGAAGATGTTGAAGTAATTGCTACATCAATCCACGAGTAAAATACAGACAAGACTGCCCACGTGTTAATTGACAACGCATGTTGCTGCCGTAATTGCACTGTCACTATCACGTGCAGATAAAAGCAGACAAAACAATGACAGGAGGAACAAAACGATACGATCTGAGGTTGCCAAAAAGAGACATGTGGCCATATGCTTTTAGATGCCCTAATTTCAAGATATAAAAAGAGCACATATGAAAGAAAAAGAGGAGAGAGAGAGCTGTTATACAAAAACAGTAAGGAGAAAAAGAAAAAGAAGAGAATAAGAGAGAGTTGAGGGTTATAGTAAGGAGTTTCTAGGGAAAAGACATATTGGATTTGGCGAATCTCTACTTATACCTTTTATTTGCTTGTTTTTATCTCTTATCAAGGATGTATTTGATGGAAAAAAATGTGTGTTATGACTATTTTATCACCTATCATAAACTAAGCTTTGATATAGTTAGGTGTTGAACAAACTTAATGGTTATTTGGCTTGTATATATGTGTTGCTTAGAATCTGCTGTAGCATTTTGTTTTGAGTTTACTTATTGCAAATTTCTATTTCGGTTGACCACCTATTTAGTGGATATTAGTTAAGAAATATACTAAAAAAGGTCTGAATTAGTGGGAAAAATTAAGACAATACATGATTTTAGATTGAGTTTCCCAAGTTAAGTTAATCTCGATCTGAATAGAGCATGCTTAATCTAAGATTAATGAAGAACTAAACATGAGGATTCACCTTGTAGGGAAATTATAATCTAGAACGCATAATGCTATATTTAATGTTAGCATAACAATTAGTTATTGTTAGGTTTCATATAAATATAGGATATCCAACATGCGACAGATGATGATACATGAGAGATTATGTCTAGTGCTTTAGTAGATGATGTAGCAATAGTACCGTAATTAAAGAAACAATCAATGCCATTAAGTGAGTTTAAGTACTCAACTACCTATTTCCTATTGAGTATATCTTTGTGTTTGACTTTAGATTTTCTTATTGTATTTTGAATTTCATTAGATCAATAATTTCATCAGTTATTTTATTTTAATTAGACTAGAATTGCACTGTTAAGATTGCTGTAACAAGTTCTGTAACATCATCCCTGCAGAGTTGATTTAGATACTCATTAGATCATTAATTGTTTTGTACACTTGTACATTGACACCTATAGCAATACCCTTCAACAAATAGAATATATGAGCTTACAAGTTATAGCTAACAATGAATCTAATAACAAAATTCTTAACAACCTAAACTTTCAATCAATTATAATTTGTTGTGTGGCTATTCATAATTTGCATGTGAAGCTTGATCAACAAACTTGACACATCAGCACTTTATCAGCACATATTAGTTAATCACCATGCTAGCTTATCTGAGCACCTCAAGTGAATTCAACTCATTATTATAATATCTAACATCTATCGTAAAGCTCAACTTGGTGAAGCACATTTGAGCTTATCATGCAAGTAATGAAAAAGGTGATGAGCTAAGGCTTAAATAAGGATATCTGGAGTGTTATTGGAGTTGGAAACATAACTGACCTGAAAACTTTGACTTGTAACCTTTTGCCTCAAGAAGTGAATATTAAGATCTATATGCTTTATACAAGTATTAAACTTACGATTGCCAGTAAAGACTGCTGCACTTCTATTGTCATACAAGAGAATTGTGTAGAGAATAAAATAATGCCAAATTTTGTCAATAGGGACTTGATCTATAAAACTTCAGAAGCTATCATTGCCAAGGCTCTGTACTCTGGCTCTGTACTGGACCTGAAAACCATAACTTGTTTCTTTAAGCACCATAAGACTAAGTTTGGGCCAAAATAAAAACAATAACCAGCTATCAATCTTTTATAATCTTTGTCACTTGCCTCAATCTGCATCACTAAAGCAATCAATAAGTAAAAGGCCATGATTGTAGAATTACAATCCTATATGTAATACACCTTTAAGACACTTACGTATTCTCTCGCATGCTTGCCAATGATCAATAATTAGAGTAGTTAAGAACTAAGCTTATTAACTAGAAAAGCTATCTCAGGTTGGTTAATGTAGTATATTACAAAGCATTAATAGTACTTCTATATAAAGTAATGTCAGCAAAGGTTTTACTGACTTGTTTAGTAAGAGCAATGCCTTTGGAGTTAAGAGCAATGTATGCAATCTAGCATCTGAATTTTGCCAAGAAGATCAATAATGTATTTAAACTATGAAAGATGTAGATTAGCATGATTCTGAATATGGAATTGAATCTAAATCTATTGCTGGAGTAGGTGATTGATAAAAAGATGCATCAATTTGTGCAATAGTATGAGTTTGAAAGGAATTGACAGGAGGATTAACTGAAGCATCACAATTGTTAGATAAGTAGGAACCACAAATTGAAGAAAAATTAACTCCTAACTGAAAAAGAAAGGTAGATGTATAAAAAAATAATATGAATGAAGAAACTAATATCCTTCGTAGAGAGAGTTGTAACATGTCATTTACTCTCTAAGTAATCATGATTTAAGTCTAAAAGTACTACGAGAACTCTTATTTTATAGAGTTATCACACCCCAAACTTAAACCATTACTTGTCCTCAAGTAATGACAACAACACTCACAGTTCAATCACACAATCATGTAACAAATAACTTAGTTCTGTCATCAAATTTGTAAGGATTCTTCAACCTTCAGTTCACACTTTTAATTATGCAAAATTACTATAGCAGTTTAGTTCTAAACTTAAGCCTCCTTCTGTCCAAAGTGTGCGTATGCACTTTGATCAAATTCTAGAAGTGCTATAACATTGCACAAATATTATATAACTCAGAGGTAAAACATAAGTACATTCATACATGGGGGAGCAAAAGTCACAAACAAGTTCAAACTATGCTATAGCAAAATATTCTTTCTTTTTTTTTAGTCAAATTCTCTTCAATGTATCATTGATTTTTCATGTAAATGTTTATTATTTGTAATAATGACACTCAATTACTTAACCAATGCACATATCAAAGTTACTGTAACAATGTTCATAACATAGTCTTATCTAAATATGCATTTAACTCAAGGCTAAACATTGGGCTTATAAATAGACCTGGCTACTCAGTATCCTAAACAGAGGACTTTCTTCTTCTTTTTAAAAAAAAAAAATTTACAACAATGCTCATAGTTCTTTTTTTTTAATTACTATAACAATGTTATGGGGTGCATACTCAACCTTGGTTACTCAGCAATTTAAGCCATTAGAGCAGAATTTATTTCATAACAAGCACAATTCAATAAAAATTTTCAATTTTTTTCCCCCAAACTTAAGATATTTTCTATTCTTTTTTATGTTCCTGGTTCTACTACAACATTCTCATAAAACTCAAGTAAAGTTTAAGTGTTGGGACATAATTTCAACATCCATATGTAAATTATCCTTACTTGGCAGTCACATGTACTAAATAACACTCAATTTATCTTTATTAGGTTTTCCAATCCATACAAAAATATAGATAACAAAGTTTCACATAACACACAACACAAACACATGCACTTACGAACACATTACACCATAACACAACCCCCCCAAACTTGAGAGGTGTTGTGTCCTCACAAGCACACTAAACCAAATAAAGATAAACATGTATACACTAAATAAAAAGACATGCAAAATAAATTGTAAAATAAAACTAGATGAAAGAAAAGTTGCTAGAAATAAATAAAATAAATTGGCTAGTAGGGAGTACTCCCTTGTTGTTGGGGGGCTATGCTGCAGCACTGGTGAAGCAGAATCACTGATGTTAGGCTTAACCTCGCGCACTCTTCCTTGGTGAGATTCGTGTTGCAGCAACTAATTTCTTCTTCTTCTTGCTTAGAGGGTTGGGGGTATCAGCAGCATCTTGAGATGCAAGCTGATTAGACTTAGCTTTCTTAGTTTCTGGTTCTTCTGATGCTGCATTGTTGTAGCATCTCTAGAGGGTAATGCCCCATTACGCTTGCTAGATACCCTGGGAGTTCGGCCAGGAGATTTGATGAGAAGTTTTTGAGTTATGGTTACTAAAGGAGTTATTGTAGCGGTTTCCCCAGATGTGATTTCAACAATAATATCCAACTAACTCTTCCTTACTTCAGCAAATCTTATAGCCTTGGTAGCAGCTACTTTAATTTTTTCCTTAATATCATCTTGATCTTTTTTTATTCTTCATCAACCAAAATTTTTTCCTTGCGTTTGCTTGGAAATATTGCAACTGGCAGTTCATCATCCTGTTTATCCTCTATCTCCCACTTATCAACTTTTATGATGTGCTTTTTTCTTCGTTTAAGAGGCACTACTGGAGGTACCTCATCCTTCTCCTCTAGTAATGCTTCTTATATACTATGTTCCTCATATGTTTCTTATTGTTCTTTTTCCATCTTGTCTTTCTCTTCTTCAACTGGTTGTTTTTCCTTTTTCAGATTTTGTTGCTTTTTCACTCTTAGCCTTTACTTTTGCTTGTTTGCGCACCTTCTGCTGCTGATTGAAAATTAAATTGTTACAACAAGTTGTCAGGGAAGTCTATATTCTTTCTCTTTATTTAGACTGCAAGTTGGTGCATATGGTCTTCAAGGTGCATCAGATAATTCCAAAATTTTTTATTTTCTTCTTGTTGCTTCACAGTCATTGATGTTGTCACTCAATTCTTGTAGCTTTCTTTCAATGCAAGTGACCTTCCCTGTTCTGATTACAGCAACATGTTCTAGAATTGCTACAGTAATAATTTTTCCAGTAATTCTTTCTAAAGTTCCAGCCATAAGAGCTCTTTTATTCTTAATTTTCTCATCCTTGGCAGATATTTTCACCCCAGACACTACACAAATGTTGGTGATGAGTGAGGGAAACAACAAAATAACAGTCTTCTGCTTCTTCATGGCACATTCTCTAATCTCTCTCTTGATGATTTTCCCAACATCAATTGTTAAACCCTTGAGGATGACATATAATAGAATAAGTCTTTCATGAGATACGGTAGTGGTGTGTGTGCTATGCATTAGTCTAGATTTTAGAAATTTAACCCACACTTTGGCTATGGGTTTCAAGTCAATTCTATTCACTACTCTGCCATCCTCATTCAACCATGAACTACCCTCTATCGTTAGGGTTTTAAGCACACCATTTTACTTCTTAGCAGTCATATTCTCAACCATGTTTGAATATTCACAATCAATATCAAATGGTAAGTTATAAAAAGCATTAATTACCTTCAGATCTAAGGGGACTTGAGCATTACTCCACTTCTTAGCAGTCATATTCTCAACCATGTTTAAATATTTACAATCAATGTCAAATGACAAGTTATAAAAAGCATTAATTACCTTCAGATCTAGGGGGACTTGAACATTCCTTACCATGACTGTGTGTTGGACGTGTTGTTGCATTTTAGAGTAAAACTCCTTTACGATTGGTAGTACAGTGTCCCTTGGGTGAGTGCAAAAATTTAGCCAGCCTCGCTTTGCTGCAACAGTATAGATGGTATGGATTAATCCCAATCCATGTTGAGGAAATTAGAAACCCTTTTCCTCTAGGATCTTTCTTGGCTCGATGATATCTTTGAATTTCTCCTCAGCCTTGTAACCGTGAAAGCGTTCAGAATTTTTCAATCGTCCAGCTCTTTCTTTGATTTTTGGCATTGTTGCAATAAATCCCAGAACTCTAGTGTTTAAAAAATTAAAATTAGGAGAAAATATGATAGGCACTTAAGAGATAGAGGTTAGTAAGATATGGGCAATGAAGTTGATATAAAATAGGTAAAGTAAAAACCCTAATTTATAGCCACGAAAATGAGAAAGTGAATAGTAATTAATTAACAAGATAATTATGGAAGTAAATCTCTTTAATTTTTTAAACCACTTGGAAAAAGCAAAGGCTAGATATGCGTCACGGAATTAAAAGGGTATCATGAATTTGATTTTGAAAATAATTGTTCTGTTGACTTCAGTGCGTCAGCCTTCCAAACGGTAAAATTAAAGGAGGTTTATCATCTTTAACAATAAAAAAATTATGACTGTTGAATGACACGTTATTTGAGCATTCAACGATGCTGCAGCATTAGCGTAAGTGGCTTAACCATAATATTGGCTTTCTAATTTTAATAATGTTACAAACAATGTTGTAGCATTCTGAATGTCTGACATTTTGTGCAACTCAATTAGTCTTCCCAGTTATATTTCTAACCTTTATTTTCCTTTACTGAAAGAAAGAAAATAATAGTCAAAAGAAACGAGAACATAAATTAAAACCTATAAAATTAATTCAATAAAAGAGTACACTAACTAAAATTAAAACAAATTGTGCGAAAATTTAAAGTTTTCTTCCTTATTGGGTTGCCTCCTAATTAGCGCTTAATTTACAGTCTTTCAACCTAACATTCCTCTAATTGCTCAAGCTAGGCTTGTGAGGCATAATTCCTTCATTGAATTGTGCAAAATATCATTAATCTTTAACTCGTTGCCCATTTATCATAAATTCCTAGCCTGTTCTCTCATCATTGAGCTCCAAAGCGCCATGAAGATGGGTTTTGGTAAGTGTAAAAGATCCTGACCATTCAGACTTTAACTTTCCCAGAAAAAGTTTTAATTTAGAGTTGTATAGCAAAACTTGTTGCCCTCGAATTAACTCCCTTTGCTGGATATGTTTATCATGTCATTATTTTGTTTTCTCTTTGCAAATCCTTGCATTTCATAAGAGAACAATTTTAACTCTTCAAGCTCACAAAGTTACAACTTTCTATGCTATGTTGCAGCATGCATGTCCATATTCAATTGTTTTAGCGGCCAATATGCTTTATGCTCTAACTCCAATGGCAAATGGCAAGCTTTGCCATATACAATTCTGTATAGAGACATGTCAAGTAGTGTCTTGTAAGGTATGTGATATGCCCATAAGGAATCATGTAGTCTAAGAGACCAATCCTTTCTATTACAGTTCACAATTTTTTCTAAAATCTTTTTTATTTTCCCGTTGGACACTTCTGTCTGACCATTAAATTAAGGGTGATATGTTGTAGCAATCTTGTGCTTAATTCCATATTTAGCCAATGCAGCAGCAAATATCCTATTGAAAAAATGAGTGCCTTCATCACTAATGATGGCTCTAGGAGTCCCAAACCTTGTAAAAAGGTTCTTCTGAAGGAATTTTACCCCGGCTTTGGCATCATTTGTTAGTAGTGCTACAGTATCTAGTATCCACCCATTTGGATACATAGTCTACAACAACTAGAATGTATAAATTTCCAAAATATGGTGGAAATGGACCTATAAAATCTATCCCTCAGACATAAAAAAGCTCAACTTCTAAAATGTTAGTTAATGACATTTTATACTTTTGAGATATGTTCCTTGTTTCTTAGCACATGTCACAACATTTAATAAACTTATAAGCATCCTTAAAAATAGAAGGCCAATAATAACCTGATTGTCGAACTTTGACTACTGTTTTGTGGCCTCCAAAATGTCTTCCATATGTTGTAGCATGACATGATTTCAGTATGTTTAGAATTTCTTTATCAGATACATATCTTCTATTCACATGGTCTGAATATATCTTGTACAAATAATGTTCATCCCACTAATAACTTCTAACATCATGGAGAAATCTCTTATTCTGCTGATAACTCAGATTAGGTGGTAACAATTTACTTACTAAGTAATTAGCAAAATCTACATACCATGGAAGCCCAGATTGCTGCAACATCTGTACATGTTGTAGCATTAACACTTGCTTATTAGGAAATGTCTATGTGATCTCTTGCTTTATCAGAATGCTTTCATCTACTTCCAGCCTTGAAAGATGATCAGTTACTTGGTTTTTAATCCATTTTTCTATCCTTCATCTCCAAGTCAAATTCTTGTAGCAAAAGGATCTATCTTATCAACCGTGGTTTGACATCTTTCTTTGAAATCAAATACTTTATGACTGAGTGATCTGTGTAAATAGTCACTTTGGTACCAAACAAATAGGCGCTAAATTTCTCAAATGCAAAGACAACTTATAGTAACTCCTTTTCAGTGGTAGTGTAATTGATCTAAGCATCGGCTAAAGTTTTGCTAGCATCATAAATAGAGTGAAAATTTTTGTTCTTTTTCTACACTAGCACTACTCTAATAGAGTGGTCATTGGCATCATACATCAACTCAAAAGTTAAGCTCCAATATGGTGCTATAACAATTGGTGCTGTAACAAGAGTTTTTTTCAATTCAACAAAAGTCTTTAAACAGTGCTCATCAAAATGGAAGGGCCTATCATGCTCCAACAGCTGACATAAGGGTTTTGATATTTCAAAAAAATCTCTAATGAATCATCTATAGAATCATGCATGTCATAAGAAACTCCTAATGCCTTTGATTGAAGTAAGTGGTGGAAGTTTATCAATCACCTCGATTTTGGGTTTATCCACTTCTATTCCCTTTCTAAAGACTTTATGACTATCCCTTCTTGTACCATAAAATAGCACTTTTCCTAATTCAGTACTAAAATTGTCTCTTTACATCTTTTAACTACATTTTCTAGATTATGCAAGCAATCATCATATGTTTCCCCAAAAACCAAGAAGTCACCATGAATATCTCAAGTGTTTACTCCGCCATATCTAAAAAAAATAGACATCATGCACTTTTGAAATGTTGCTGGAGCATTGCACAAGCTGAAGGCACCCTTCTAAAAGCAAATGTTTCATAAGGACAAGTGAATATTGTCTTCTCCCAATCCTTTGGTGTTATAGCAATCTGGTTGTAGCCTGAATACCCATCCAAGAAACAGTAATATTTTTTTTCAGTAAGTTTATCAAACATCTGGTCTATGAAAGGTAACGGGAAGTGATCATTCCTTGTGGTTTTGTTTAGCTTCATATAGTCCATGCAAACTCTCCATCCAATCATTGTTCTTGTGGGAATAAACTCATTTTTCCATTTGCTACAATAATTACTTCACCTTTCTTTGAAACACATTATACTAAACTCACTCAAAAGCTGTCAGATATTGGGTAGATGATTTCAGCATCAAGCCATTTGATAATCTCTTTCTTCACAACTTCCTTCATGATGAGAGTTAATCTTATCTGCTGCTCTACTGAGCTATTGTAGCAATCCTCCAACAGGATCTTGTGCATACATATGAAGGGGTTGATTCCTTTAATATCTACCATGGTACATCCAATAACTTTCTTGTATCTCCCTAACACATCCACTAAGCTCTTCTCTTGATCTACATTCAAAGAAGATGAAATAATTGCAGGTAGTGTACATGTTTTATATGTGAAAGTAGAAGTTTTAATTATAAAACAGAAGGTAACTCAACAGATGGTTTAACAAGTTTCACTTCTCTATTTGAAAGATCAATGGGCTCAAAATGTCTATCAGTCCTCACAGGTTACTTATCTCCTAAACATGCTAAATGTACTGCTACAGCATCTTCATCTTCAAGTTTTTCGAATCTGGTAACCTTGATTTCTACTTTGCTGCAGTAATAATTCAAGTTTTCTGTGACAGTAAGTTCCACAACACTGACAAAATGGCAGTCTTCCACCTCATCAGGACTCTTCATTGCTTTCAATACATTAAAGGTAACTTGCTGATCATTGACCATTATGGTTAGTTCCCCCTTTTAAACATTAATTAGAGTCTTTCCTTTAGCAAAAAAGGCCTGGCTAGAATAATTTGTACTTTTTTATCTGCCTCAAAGTTCAATACTAAGAAATCCACTAGAAAAATGAATTTATCTACCTTAACCAGCACATCGTCAATCTTTCCCTCATGATATGCATGAGATCTGGCAACTAATTGCAATGTCACCATAGTTTTTCTGACTTCTCCAACTCCCAATTGCTTGAACATTGATAATGGCATAAGATTGATACTTGCTCCCAAATCACAAAGTGCATTACCACTGTATTTAGTTCCAATGGAACAAAGAATTGTAAAACTTCCTAGATCCTTCAACTTCTGAAGTATTTTGCTCTAGAGCATATGGCTGCATTCTTGTGTTAGAGTAACTGTTTCGAATTCTCCAAGCCTTTTTTTTTCCTGCAAATATATCTTTTAAAAACTTCACATAATTTGGCATTAGTTCCAATGCTTCCATAAAAGAAATGTTGATATGCAGTTATTTCAATACTTTCAAGAATTTACTGAATTGCTTGTCTTACTTTTGCTTCTGAAATCTTCAGGGGGGTGGTGGATGTCTAAACTGTTGTGCTACAGCAAGATGTATAGACTACTTTTCTTTTGCCATGTTCTGCACCAAAGTAGTTGGTGCTTGATTATAATTTTATGTAGATGTTGTAACAGAAATGTGTTGATTTACATTCTGAAAAGTGAAAGATTGTGACTCCACTTCTATTTGAGTGTCTTCTTGGCCTTCTTCTGACTTCATTCTTCTCTTTGGTACTCCAACTAGAGTATTAACATCTTTTATCGATCTTAAGTTAATTACCTTACAATGTTCTTTTCCCTCTCTTCTTGAATCTTCTGTATTGCTAGGCAAACTACCTGAGGTATGTTACCTAATGCTGTAGCAAGTTGTCTAATTTGATTTTCTAAATTTCTCAATAAAATAGCCTGACTTTAGACAACTACTACATTCTTCACAATATACTTCTTAATTAGAGTTTCAAGAGAACCGAATTGATCATTACTGGTATTTCTTTGCTCTTGATTTTCCTGGTGAAAATCAGGTGGCTGAGTAGGTCTGTTATGTCCACTAGATGTTGCAGCATGCTGATTCTGATTGCTCTATAAAAAGTTTGGGTGCTGTCTCCATCCAAGATTATAGGTGTTTGAATATGAATTGCTCTGATTTTGTCTATTGAAGTGGCCTATATAATTGACTAAAAGCTAGATTCTTAGGACAATTATCATATAGATGCCACTCTCTACAATAAACACAAGAGACTTCAGTAACTTTAACAACTTGATAATTTTGATTTTATGGTCCTAAAATTAGTCTTAGAACTCTCTGGTTTTCCTATTTATTTCTATCGATCATTATCTTTGAATAATAAGAAAAAGTTTATAGTTTTGTCTCTCTATTTCTTTTCTTTTATTTGCTACAATCAGAAATATATAAACTAAGTATTTAAAACAATATACTAATTAAATTTAGTTAAATTTAAAAAATGGACAACAAGTTAAGTACTGAAATATGTCGCCATCGTTGGCGATCCAGCAACATCAAATGACATAATTACGAGACATGAAATATTACCAATAGGCTCTATTTTTTTACTCCATTTGGGATTTTTACAATGGTGAGTTTAGTTCTGCTATATCTTTCTATTATGAAAATTAAGGGTTGGCAAAAAAGTTTAGGTCGTCCTAGCCCGCAGGCCCAAACGCCGACTCGTATGGGTTGGGTCTAGATATAGGCTCAAAAAAATGTAAAGTCCGCATAAATTGGGCGGATAAGGGACTAGCAAAAAATTCGAGAATTTTAATTTATAAATAAAAATAAATTAAATGAAAATAAAAGAGAAAAAATTCAAAATACTAAATTTAATTTTTTTAATTAGTATTTGTGATTTATTATGTTGTGTTCCTAATATTTTGTGTATTGGACTATTATTCTATTATGTATTGAATAATTATCTTAATTTAATATTTACTTTATAAAAAAATTATTTTATAATTAATGAAAAAATCCAGCCCAAGCGCATAAACGGCTAATCGTATGAAAATTCTCCCCAACATTTTTTTTTTCAATTTGATAATCCTCAAGATTAATTTTCCCACCATGGAACCAATATGTAAACTTGTAATGTGTTAGGGTCTAAGGAAAAAATGTTAGAAGTTGTACAAAGTGAAGCGATAGATTCAAAGGGTAAACTCGTTTAATTGAATAATATATTTATTTTTCATAAATATAATATGAAATTATTGAGGCATGGCCTCATGTATATTATTAGGATGTATGAAACGAAAAAAAGTATATTATAAAGTAAAAAATTTATCAAAGTTATAAATTTTAATAAATGTTAACAGGAGTAGAGGCTATGCCCCGACGCAATTTCAAAAAATTTTGTGAACTATTTATAAGGATTTATTCCTTGATTATATTGTGAGCTGTATATATTAGTTGTATTGTGTCTTACAAAAAATAATAATAATAAATATTAGGGTTAATTCCACCCTATCTTAGAAGGTTCGAAATCTTCCACCGAGCTCCAAATATTTCAACAATTTCCACTACGCACCTAAATTCGTTAATTTGATCATTTATTCTAACAGTCAAAGAGTAAATTTGAAGTTCATATCCTAAATATTATTTAGTGATAAATTAAGTTTATTTTATTAGTTAATTGATGGGATTATTGTGTTATTACCTTCAGTTAAGATTTTTAAATATAAATATCAATTATTGAATTAACATTTTATATCATTTAGTTCTTTTCCAATTTAAGATAAGGGGCATTTCTAACATTTAACTAATTTTTGGACAATGCCGTTAAAAATAATTGTCAAATTAACAGAAACAGAGTACGGTGAAATTTAGATGCACAATAAAAAATATCAAAATGTTTCAGGACAGAGTGTAAATAACCCTAAATATTAACGTGACTCAAATTTTACCGTGAGCTTCCGGGGATTCCTATTAATATTGTTGCTCTTGCTCCCCATTCGCTAATGTAATTTGTTATGAAAAGACGAAAGAGGAAAAAAAAAAAAAAATAGTTTGTAGCAGTTGACTTAGCAACAATGGGTAAAACTTAAATATTAGTAATGGCTTATAAATACTAACAAGTCTTGGGGGATGACTCGGTTGCACATTGACGACACCTTGCCGTCGCTTCCCCGGCATTTGGGATTTCCAAATCTTCAATAACGCAAGAACCCAATTGCCAGGGATTTTAAAAATTGTTCATAAAAAATAGAAAATATTACAAAAAAGAAAAAAGAATAATCCTGAAAATTGAATGGGGACTCCGCAATTCCCAGATCTGGGAAAACATTGCAGCCTTCCGGATTGCAAGCAAATCGATTTCTTGCCTTTCACTTGCGATTGCTGTCACAAGGTATCATTTCGTAAAATTGAATTATGTTTGATTCTTATTCGATAAATTGTTGTTGTCTTTGATCAATCAAATGCTTGATGGGCAATTGGGTACTCCTTAATTTTTGGTACTGTTATGTGGGTACAATTCAATTATGGTGTTCTTATGTGATTGCTGAAGAATAGGCTGAAAGGAAATTTGGCTTGTGATTAAAATTTTAAAAAAATTAATGTGTAATTTTGTGTGTTCTGTTTGGTCAATCTTTGTGTTGACTAACGATGAACTCTGCCCGTTTTAGGAATTTTTAGTTGGTGTTGAAATTAAGCTGGATTGTCAAAATGAAAACACAAGAATTTGATTTTTTTTTTTTTTTGGAGTTTACTATTGCTTATTGTCACTGCATTTTTGTGTTCTTCTGATAGAATAATAATATGTTGAGTGCTCTTGTTGGTAGGTTTCTTTGGTTTGTGTTAATAGTAATGCTGAAACTTGGATAGGTATTTTGTTTGGACCATCGAAGCTACAATCAACACCAATGTCCAAAGGCTGAAAGACATGATGTGACCGTTGTTATTTGTCCGCTTTGTGCTAAAGGTGTTCGTCTAAGACCAGACGAGAATCCACACATCACTTGGGAGAATCACGTTAACGTTGATTGTGACCCATCAAACTATGATAAAGTTACTAAGAAGAGAAAATGCCCCGTTCGTGGTTGTAAAGAGATTCTAGTATTCTCCAACACGATCAAGTGTCGGGATTGCACTGTCGACCATTGTCTGAAGCACCGGTTTGCACCTGACCACAGTTGTCCTGGCCCCAAGAAACTTGACACGGGTTTTGCTTTTATGAGTCTTTTAAATAGGAGTAGAAAAGAGGAGCCAAAACCTAAACAATCTCCAGCCACATCTTCAACCAAGTGGACCTCAAGCTTTCTTAATGCAGCTTCAAGCTTCCGAGCCTCAGCTGAAGCAGGCATGTCAAAATTGAGTAATGAGATTAGTCAAAAATTGCAGATAGCAAAGGATGGGGCGGGGCAGAGCAGCAGCAGTGGCACTGGCGGAACAGAGTTGTGTCCTCAGTGTGGGGCAAGGTTTTCCTCTGTTACAACTCTAATAGAACATGTTGAGAAAATTCATGATAGGAGTGGCAATCAAGCTCGTCCTAAGGTGACAGTAGATGTATGTCCCAAGTGTAGTCGAGGATTTTGTGATCCAGTGGCCCTTGTGGAGCATGTTGAGAGGGACCATGGTGGTACTTCAAGAGCTTAGAGAGGTTTGGTGGTCAAAATAGCTGTTTATACGTTGAAGAAGTTATTGTAATTCTAGGGCACATTACTTCCATTGACTTAATGCCTGCAAAAATGGAAAAAAGATTTAGCAGTGTTTTGATTGAACATACAATAGAGGAATTTTTTTTTTATTCTTGGATTAGTCTTGCTGCCAGCCAAATTAATATACCTTTTATTTTTCAATTTTTGTGAATTTTGTGGCTTCTATTATTTTTATTCTCAATTGTGGATACAGATAGGCATTTTTCTAGAATTTCATGGGTTCCTTCTTTTGTTATTACCATAACAGCAGCTTTACGAGAACTGTATGTATTGGCTCTGATATCTTGACCTGCACTGGTACTCTTTTACTTTCCAATTTTGCTTCTTGTTATCTTTGGTGCAGTATGTATTAACAGATCCTTTGATTCGATGTTGAATCATGTTTTTATTTCCTTTGGAGCATTGTGCTGTAACCAAAAAATGGCAATGGGAAACCTGTTTTTGTCTAGATCTCAGTTTATGATAATGACCCTTGGAATCTGGTTACTCCAGCATTTTGGATGTGTTTGACAGCTGATTTACAAATGTCAGGGGTCTACTTGATTTTCACCTGATATATAATGATATGGAGTATCATTATAAGAATAATTTACCATTTCGAATCTACCTTTTCTTTAGTTGGTGAAAAGTACATGTATTAATACGATTAATGATATGGAGTATAACATGTTTTAGGGCATCTGGGCTTTTATATTGATATTTGTTGCATTCTGAGCCATAGATTATATGAAAGAGCCTGCATGATTCTTTTTGATGATCGCGAAAAGTCAATGGTAATGTATTCTTTCTTTTGTTATAGATGAATGCTTGTGTTTTGCCGTAAACTATTTGCTCTATCAGACGAATTTAGAGGAAAGCAATAGTTATAGATAGGACCTGTTATTTATTAAGCTAATTACATATTTTTTATTTACCTTCGCATGAATAATAGTACTCGACTCTTGCAGAAAATATTGCACGTACTAATGTTTCCAAAATAGAAAGCTAGGAAGTCCGGGGAGCCAAACCATTTACTGAATGGGTGGAAGTATTTTTTTCTTTTAAAGTTCTTATTAACTTTTGAATTTTCTGCAACATTGATGACAACTAATTAGGTAGATGGAAGCACTTGAGCTCTTCCATTTCAAAAGGGGACATGAACAGCTGGATAATTTGTCTACTCATATTTGCATGATCAATGATTCTTCTGCTAATTATTTCTTGAGTTTGCTTTAAGATATAGGATGCAACCAAATCATCTCCTTCATTAATTTTCCTCCTCTTTTTGACCATCTTTAATCACATTCTTCTGATTGTTACTTGTGAAGAGTAATTTATTGCCAAGTAATTGTTGTGTTAGCGTTCTTTTTTTTTTTTTTTTTTTGTGTTTTGCCTTCAGAGCTTTTTAAAAGAATAAATTGTTGAAATACTTGTATATATTTGTATAATTTTTTTTATTCCCCTTACAAAATTGAAAATCGCAACTGTTAATACTATATTATAACTAAATGCTAATTTTTAAATTTAAATCACAATTGTTGAAGGGATCCTGTTTTGGGATAATCCACCAATGGAGATTGAGAACAAGCAATCAGTATTGAGGTTAAATTCTCTTCGTGTGTATTGTGGGATTAAAATTTTTCCTTTCTTTGGAAGTTGATATCTTCGGATTAAGTTTCAAATATAAAACATCTAAGTAAGTCCCAACATTATGAGTAATTTTAAATGTACCCTATAGTGTAATATTTAAAAATAAAATAAAATATTTTAAATAGATTCAAAAAATTGGAAATTTGAGTTCAGCTCATGAGAGTTTATTTGAGAGAATTTAGTCAAAAAGGCGGGTAATAAATATAAAAAACCAAATTGGCAGAAATATTATTAGTTATTACACACATAAAATAACAAAAAAAAAAGAAAGAAAAACCAGCAAAGCAAATAATGGCATGCACTATCCAATTAATTTTTCTAAAAATATTATTTGATTACTTGGGGCCCACATGCATTTGTTTACCGTTAAGCTTGAACGTGTGGAATTATTCAATATATTCTCAAATGCGTTACTGGCAGGCCTTGCCGGTCATAATACAATCCTTTGAGCGTTAAAAGGCTACATTTTTTTTTGACAGGCAAAAGCTTTTAAAAAGACAGAACATTTTGATTTTTTTTTCTTTTTGTTTAGTTTTAATTATTTTTAGCATAATTTTTAGTGTGTGAGAGAGAAAATGTTGGTTTAATTTAGCGGTGTGGGGGAGATGCTGGAAATTCGGTTCATTTTTTTGCATGGCTTAGAGAGATTTTCAGCCTCTAGCCAGCTGCTAAAGGTAATCCTCTGATTCTGAGAGTATTTTTTTTTTCATTTTCATTTTTTTTGGTTCAATTTTGATCCTGTTTATCATTAATTATCTTAGGTTATAGATTTGTTTATGTCGTTAGTAATTAGATTTTGCTGTTGTAAGAACCCTTGTACTTGCTTTTATCATAAGTTGTGATCGTCTATTCAATTCTTTAAATAATTATCAAAACTTGATTTAGTTTTGTGGTTTTAATAGACCCTTTTATCAAATTTTGAATCCACATTGTATAAGTTTGAACCCCGTTGTTCATGGTTGTGCGAATTTGATAGGGTATTGTGGTTTTAGAAGACTTGTTGGATTGGCAATTCTGCATTTTTTTAGTTTGGCTTTGATTTGGAGGTAAAGTGACTATAAATTGTTGCTTACAGGCTGGTTATTGAACTTGAGAGGTATCCATTTGTTTATTTTTTGCTTTTCTTTCCCTTCTCGGTGCTGAGGTCGAGGTTTTCTAGTAGAAGGGAAAGAAAGTAAAATTTTAAGGAAATTCGAAGGTTTTAGTATTCCTGCACTTTCTGGAAACAAAAATGAGCCTAATTTCAGGCGTGATTTCGAGGAAAGTTTTGCCAGCATGTGGTAGACTTTGTTTCTTTTGCCCTGCAATGAGAGCAAGGTCTAGGCAGCCTGTCAAGAGGTACAAGAAGCTGATTTCCGATATATTCCCTCGTAATCAGGTTGGTTATTATTTTGTTTATTTTTTATTTTTGGATTTTTTTTTTATTTTGCACTTAAACCTGTCTTTATACTCTTTTTTTTTTTTTTTGGGATCTTGCTGATGAAATGTTAAAGGTTAGTGCAAATTATGTTATGCTTGCTGTTTGCGAATCTTCAGTATGTAAACCTATACCTCTAAATTGAATGCCTTTTAACAAATTGGATATGCTAATTGGCCAACCTATGCTTTTTCATGTTGAGTTGAAATATATGGCAAATTTTGGTTTCATTTTTAATGAACTAATCAAAGAATTTGCACTAATAATAGTTACAGCTTTTTTTTTTCTCCTTTCTCTGTCCTGTTCTTAAAAGTTTTAGTTCGTGCATAGCTGATAACGAAGTTTTAGTTGGTGCATAACTGATAATGGAGTGTAATTAAATTCTTTCAGATATATCAAACCTAACGTCAGGGTTTTTATAGTAAATGAATGTAATTTGAATGCTGTTCTCTATGTTTTGGTAGGATGAAGGACCGAACGATCGGAAGATAGGAAAATTATGTGAATATGCCAACAAAAATCCTTTGCGCATTCCAAAGGTATGTATTGTTTTATGTGAGCCTCAAAGTAATTTTATTTTATTTCCATTCTATGTTCCAAGTATCTGGCGATTATACAAGTGAGGAGGATTATAGTGGTTGGATAAAAATTATTTCAGTAATTCATTTTGACATTCAGCTGGACCACTTATATGGTCAAGTACTCTCATATTAACTCTCTTTATTTTCTCTGTGATGTTTATTGATTTTTAATCTTTTTGCTCCACCAACATTCTAGAAATGTATTCCTGGTTATCATAAAACTCAGATTTAGAAGTGATGTAAGAAAAAGGCTTTTTTTGAATTATTTCAAATGTTCCCGGCGTGCTTAACTCCACTGGTTTTAATTCTTACCTTTCGTGCAATAATTATGTTGTTTGGTGACCAAAATACCAATATCAGGTTGAAATTGTTTCTCCATTACTGAAAGTTGGGTATTTGGTGATCAGATCACAACCTCTCTCGAGCAAAGGTGCTACAAGGAATTGAGAAATGAGAACTTTCAATCTGCAAAAATTGTTATGTGCATTTATAGGAAATTGTTGATCTCGTGTAAGGAGCAAATGTAAGTTTAGCCTTCTCTTTGTTTTCGACACTTTCCATTTTATGCTATAAAAACTTTGCACTTCAATGTTTCATTTAATCTTTCTTGGAATTTCCTTTTCATGACAGCTGTTTTGCCTTTGATAATCCTGCAGGCCTTTGTTTGCCAGTAGCTTACTGACCATTATACACACTCTACTGGATCAAACACGCCAAGATGAAATCCAAATTATAGGATGTATGACTCTTTTTGACTTTGTAAATAATCAGGTCAGTGAATTTGTTACTTTTGATGTGATAGAATAAGGCATTCTACATGATATCATGAGTTGGTTTATGTTCGGAGTTATCTGCTCATGGGTAATCTAATCATGTTTAATTGTACTGAATTTTGCAGAAAGATGGGACTTACATGTTTAACTTAGAATGCCTTATCCCAAAACTCTGTCAGTTATCTCAAGAAGTTGGGGAAAATGAAAGAGCAAGAAGTATACGTTCTGCTGGGCTGCAGGCCCTTTCTTCAATGGTAAACTTTTCATGTTGCTGCTACTGTTATTCAAATTCACAGAATCTTTCTCCTTTATTTTGGTTGCTCAGGAAACTTAGAAAACGGTAATAGGTTTTGGAGAGTTCTTCTCTGCCATCTATGTTTGAAATTATGAGAAAAGTAGAGCTAACCCATTCAGTTATGGATTAGTTTCATTAGAGTTAAAATATCAAAATTCAGATTCTTTTCTCTTAGTCTTCTTCAAAAACTGAAAAGTGAGTAGTTCTAAGCTGTTTCAGGAAAGCATTATTTTTGAAGTGTTTGTAGGATACTTCCTTCAATCAATCATGAAAACCATTGGTTCTTAAACTTTCTCCCATTAATTTTTAATCTTCTAATATGATTGATTGTGAGAATGGTTATATATTTGAACTACTGTTGTTTTAGTTATATTCTTTATGGCCTTAATCCATGGTCAGTGCCTTTAAAAAGTGTTAAGATTGTGTCAATGCATTATATTTCATAAAGCCTACATGGACTTACAAAAGAAAAAGAAAAATTAAATTAAAAAAGTGATCTTAACTCGCAAAATGCACACTAAATATGACATAAAGGTTGTTATTTTTGGGATATGGAATGGGAATGTTTGCATGGTGGGCATTCTCATCCTTAGATGTGGGATGATGGGAAGACGGGAAAGCATAAATTGCTCGTATGGGTTAGTATGAATATTATTTTAATTTTTATTTTGATTATTAGCAATCAAAATGGTAGATTGTTATCCATTCCCGCTTTCTATTTTCTTTCAACTCGTATTCTAATTGGCTCATTCAATCTAAAACCACATTAGCTAACAAGATTTTAACTCTTTTATTTTTGCTACATCTCATTACAATAGGAGAAAGCATGAGAAGATAGCAAGAAATTTTTTTTTTTTTTCTTTTGGGCTCCCTTCGTAGATGCTGAAAGCTTAAGTGAAAAGCTTCATGTTAAGAGAGTCAATTCAGTAGAGAATAAATAAATTCCATTATTGAACTTATGCACCTAGCATATATAGAGCCTGTGACTCTGAGCTAGTATGGAGTGTAACATTTTTCTAGTTAGTGTACAAACAAAAGAAACTTTTTTGCGGAGAAATAGGAATACATATATCGTGCCTCTTCAAAGTCAAAGTGAAATAATCTATTCCAACTTAGTTTCAAAATTGAAGTAGTCAAAATCATGAGTTTAGGGGAACTCAATGTTATGGTACAACTCTACTCCGGTCTTGACAATTCAGGAAGAGATGGGAGAAACAGTTATCAAAATAGCCATCCTTTTCGGTAGTTGTAAGAAAGTCTAGTGATAGTAAGGCATGTTGTTTTGCATTTGTAGTAGGCTCAGAGAGTGCATGGCTGTAGGATGTTGATCTGAAGAGAGGATTGTCATGAATTACGTAGAGCAGATGCATGTAGTGATAGTGTCTAAAGACACTCACATAATATGCATGATCTTTTCATGCTGTCATGTGATAGAGTTTGTTGGCATTGAGGGAGCTTTAAGGACCAGAAAAATATTATGTGTGTAGCCCATGTCACTTTCTGTTAACTGTAAAAGCTTAAGATGCTAGAAATTGTGTAAATATTTAGTTCAATAGCCTTCACTTATTGAACCCCAGATGCAGATCATGACACCACATGCAACTACTTCTAACTTGGCAGTCATCAAGATTGTGCCTCAAAATAGCTTCGGCTGTTAGTTATTTGACTCCCAGTAGAAAGCATTTTTAAATGTGCACCCTAGGGTAGAAGGTGAGCATTCTCCTCATCTAAGAATACCTCTCTGACAGCGAGGGGACTGTTTTGGCTGTGCTGACAAGATCAACAGCTTCTCCATTGCTTCTAGCATGATTCTTGGACCTAGCATGGGTCAGTCTCTGTGTCCTTTTTGTTAAACCTAGCAAAAATATTAGATTGTGAAGTTTTTAGTTTTGAAATTTTGGTTTGTCATATACTCAATTTAATGTACTCATGTTTCATTTCCATATTTTTTTTAATTTTTTTTTACTGGAGTTATACTTTATAACTTCATTTTTACACTTATGTGCTCTCTTTTCCTATATATGATTATCTTCTCCAATGCAGGTTTTTGCACATATGTGAATATTCTAATTCGAACCACATTATCTATTTTGATGTGTAGGTTCGGTTTATGGGTGAACATTCTCACATCTCAGTTGAGTTTGATAATGTAAGTAGTTTCTCTCTTGTCTGATTAGTGGTGCAAGTTTTTCTCCTTGTCTTGGTTTGTATATGAGTGCCTGTACACGTGCACACACATGCATGTTGTAATGGGAAATCATTTAAAACTTGTAACAGCTCATTTATTCTATCCTAATCTGTCTGTCTTACATGAATCATTTAATGGTGACAAGAGTAATTGGATAATATTATCATTTTTGGAGTCTAAAAATTTTTGTGATGTTATCGGACAGGTTGTTTCAGTGGTCCTGGAAAATTATGGAGGTCCTAGAAGAAATTCAGAGAACTCTGGCCAGAATCAGAGCCGGTGGGTAGAAGAAGTTCGCAAAAAAGAGGGTCACGTCTCTCCTTTGCCAGATGTCTCAATAAGGGTTCCTTCTTGGAGACTAATGGTCAATGAAAAAGGCGAAATAAACGTGCCAATGTAATTTCTTGGTTTTGAATTCTCTGAGTTTATAAGTTACTGTCTTCAAATCTTTCTCAAAAGATTTGTTTCTTTTAATTTCACAGCCAAGATGCCGAGGACCCTTGCTTTTGGTCAAGGGTTTGCTTGCATAACATGGCCAAGCTCGCAAAGGAGGCTACAACCATTCGTCGAGTTTTAGAGTCATTGTTCCGTTACTTTGATAATGCAAACCTATGGTCTCTTGATACTGGTCTGGCATTCTTAGTACTGAAGGATATGCAGGTTCTAATGGATAATATGGGGCAAAATACACACTTTTTGCTGTCCATATTGATTAAGCATCTTGATCATAAAAACGTCCTTAAAAAACCAAACATGCAGCTTGAAATTGTTGATGTTACCACCTCCCTTATCGAACATACAAAGGTAGAGCCCTCTGTGGCAATAATAGGTGCAGTGACAGATGTAATGAGGCATTTGCGGAAGAGCATCCACTGTTCGCTTGATGATGCAAATCTGGGAGCTGATGTAATAAAGTTTAACAGAAACTTTAGAGAATCAGTGGATAAGTGCCTTGTACAGTTATCATATAAGGTGCAACTTGTCCTCTTTATTAGTTTTTTTACTCTGAAATATCATTATTATTAAAACTGGATATAAGCTTACCTGTTTTGATGTTTCTCTTTTATTTTATTTTGGGTTGGCCTCCTTTTAAAGAGATTGATTTTGGTTTGTATGACCATCAGTTTTCATCTTGTTTGTATTATGAAATAAAAAAGCCTGAGTTACCATTGCCAGGTTGGAGATGCGGGCCCAATTCTTGATGTTATGGCTGGGATGTTGGAGAACATCTCAACTATTACAGTGATAGCCAGAACTACTATTGTCACTGTTTATCGGGCAGCACAAGTTGTAGCCTCTTTGCCAAATTCATCATATCAGAACAAGGCAAGAGAAGGACAATTTCATTATTTTTTATTCTCTTATATGTGCAGCTATTGTTTTATAAGTTTTTCAGAGCATCTAATAATTCTTCTTTCTTTCAGGCATTCCCAGAGGCTTTATTTTATCAACTACTTCCAGCTATGGTTCACCCAGACCATGAAACACGAGTTGGAGCTCACCAGATATTTTCTGTTGTTCTTGTGCCATCTTCAGTTTGCCCAAATCCATCCACAAATAGTGCTGAGTCAAGGAAGGCAGGGGATCTTCCAAGGGCACTTTCCAGAACCGTCTCTGTCTTTTCTTCTTCAGCTGCACTTTTTGACAAGCTAAGAAGGGACAAAACTATGTCAAGAGATTATACTCACCAAGACAACAGAGATAACATTGCTAGCGAGGGACAACCAAGAAATAGTGGTAATGGGGGGCTTAATAGATTAAAGTCATCTTATAGTAGAGCCTATAGTAGGAAAGCTTCCCCGGCATCTGCAATGACTGATGGAAATTCTATGAGTGATTTCAAAACAGAGCCAGTAAGTCTTCACATTTTCATGCCTCGAACTTCATAGCAAATAGGTTTGATGTTATGGTCTTTCATGCCAATCTTGTTAGATGGATTTGGACCAACTTGAAATCCAGTTAGGTCAGGGCTGGGCTCCAATCAGCCATTGGTTTTTATCTTGCTTTAATCTTTTTTTGCAGTGGACATCAGAAATTATTTCTTCGTTTTGTTGTGTTGCTCGCTCTTAGTTACTCAAATTTTACATCTTTCTTTTAAGGTCAACAAGTTTCTTGTCTTGTGCTACAAAGGAGCCAATGGCAGTAATAAAATGATTTATGTTTATACCACCGGGCTTAAATCAGATTTCTATATTCTTGTACAAGTCAACTTAGATTGCAGTTGAGAGCGCATATTTAGATGGATTTGGGCCTCCCTTTATTCATGTATGCTATGTTATTAGCAGCTCTCGCGAAGGCAGCTGCTAGTTGCCGCTAGTACTCTGTGCCTGAAGTCCTCTGGAAAATGAATGTTATGATTGTAAACTGTGTACCTAATACCTGATTTCTGATTAGTCACTCATTAACCTGTATGTGACAGTTTCTATTTTATCATTCATCAGGCAGCCAATTCCCTAAGGCTGAGTAGCCGTCAGATTACTCTCTTGCTATCATCAATCTGGGCACAATCCATCTCTCCTGCAAATATGCCTGAAAACTACGAAGCAATTGCTCATACATACAGCCTTGTGTTGCTATTCTCTAGAGCCAAGGTAATCACTGGAATGAGACTAGATGGTTGTATCCTTTCACGAGCAACCTTTCTTGTACACTGTTGCTCTTGAATTTGTGATCCACATTTGCAAGATCCATGCGTTGTGTTTCATAGCTGCTTTTTTGTGTCCCTATTATAGAGCCTATTCTTTCACAAATAGGGAGCGGGTAGCGCAGCTCAGATTGTATATTTCTACAGCAGCCAACTTAGTTAATGCCATGATTGCAAAATAACTTCAAAATTACAAGATAGTGACTTTTCAGTCTTTATTAAATTTCACAGGAAGTTTTATCATATAAGGTTCATAAGGGTGTTTAATAATATGGTTAGTGTTGTCTTTTCAGGAGGTTAGTTTCTTTCAAGTCAGGTCAATTAGTTTCGTTAGACCCTTGACTGGAACCCTAGGAACATTACAAAACTTGTGGAATAGATTCTTTCAAAATGGTGTATAACTTTAGAGGAAGAAATTTATGCTTGACATTGCTCTGATTTGATTTAAATTGTTGGGGTGCAGACATCATCTGATCAATTCAGTTTTTTATTTGCTGGGATTTTATCCTTCGATGCATTGGCTTTCAATTGTTTCAATTGCTAGAAAAATGTATTTTATCTGCCATAGTAGCTGGCAGCCACATCATTATATTTTTATGTTAATCATAGCATGTTCATTGTAGATGAGCGGCATTTTAAAATTAAAGAAGTTAGAGTAATTTTACAATAAGGGAATCTCTTACTTTAATAATGTAAGGAACAAGTTAAAGACAAAGAAAATTAGATTTTAATACACTATAGGATAAAATATACTGTATTGGAATGTTTGTTTTCTTCTTTTATTTTTTTAGCTTGTCTAAAGTAAGGGATTTCCTTATTATAAAATTATAATAGTTATTCATGAAATTTGATTGTGAATATATCACATTTTTCCTAGGACTTTTACTCTTTGGCTAATTTTCCAGTTCTATAATAATTTATTTTGTCTTGCAGAATTCCAGTAATGAAGTTCTTATTCGAAGTTTTCAGCTATCATTTTCGCTGCGCAACATATCTCTAAATGAAGGAAGTAAGCTCTGAAGTTTTGATCATACTTGCAATTCCTTGCTTATGTGTTGGAATTAGCATTGAATGTCGACCATAATAGTTCAGTGATATGTTTCATGTTTTACATGTTTGCCTTGCCCATTTACAATAACAAATACTTTTTCTTATCATTTGTCCTGTGTCTATACTAAGAAATCAATGAGAATCCAAGATGCCTTAATTTACCTAAAAAGTTGCTGTGGATGTATTATGGAATATATGATAAATTTTCTGAAGGGAAGAACAGATTTTTATGTAAAATGAGCTCATTTATAGACTAAATTCTTGCATGCTATCTCCATGATCAAGGATACTTGCATGCATTACTCAATTTTATTCACAACAGAACTCCAGCTGATAAGTATGGCTAACTGTGCGTCTGAAATATTGATAATAGGCATGCACATGGTACATACCCTTCTGGCTAAGGTATCAGGCTCTGCACTTCACAACTCAAACCTCCACTAACTTTGCCTTCGCCTCTTCGGTGATGCATGGGAGGATTTCTTCTAGGGGCCATTTAAGATAACCATTTATGATCTATGAATCAAATTGTGAAAGATAAAATAACACCCCATCTTGTACATAAAATTCTTTCAGTTGATATTATATTCAGATTCTCTAATAAGAGAAAATAATTCAATTACAATCTAGACAAGACTGAATTTGTTCACTTCTCCAAAAAAAAAAAAAATTGAATTCGTTCCAGTTAGGATAGGAAAATGAATTTCTATTTCATGTCTGTGTCAAAGAAATTTGAAGATCACTGTGAAGTCCTCTTGAATTCTTCTGATAGTCTTCTACTTTATATGATCGACATGAGAGATTTTGAAGCTTGATAATATCTTCTGCGTGATTGCAAAAAGACTTGTAGTCTTATTGAAATGATAACACTGTTAGGTTATTGACACTTAATTTAAATTAGAAATTCTTTCTGAAATCTTCTTGATAACTATTTCTCCAATTGTTTGAAATCAATGCTTAACCAAAAGACAAGCAGTGTAAAAAGCTGTAGTTCTTTAAATTGATGTTTACAGGTGTTCAGGTATAGGAATCTTCAAGAAAGTAATCTTGACAATTAGCTGTGCTTGATTCGTGTTTCCCAATTGATTTTGACAAGTAGATTTGTTCAATGTTTCCCAATTTCCTTAGTGAAAATGATCAAGAAACTCCATATTTTATTGAGATGTCAACGCTTCAGCTCAAGCCCAATTCTCTCTATTTTTGCAGGTCCACTCCCACCGTCATGTCGCAGGTCCCTCTTCACCTTGGCAACATCTATGATTCTTTTTTCATCAAAAGCATTTAGTATTCATTCACTTGTTCAGCCTTCCAAGTTGTTACTTACAGAGAAAAAGGTATGTGATCAAATGTTGAAGAAATTCTAATTCGCTTATATTTACCTAGTAATAATGTAATGTACTGAATAGCATTAGAAGTGTTTATATTCATGTAAGTATTTCTTCCATCTTTTTTATGCATGTGGTTTAATGCAAGCAATTAACATTTCCCTCTGCTTCAATCAGGTTGATCCATTTCTACACTTGTTTGAAGACAAGAAGTTACGGGCCATTCATACTGGGTCTGACCTGCCTAAAATTATTTTTGGGTCGAAAGAAGATGATGATTTGGCTTTGAAGTTCCTTTCCGAAATAGAGAACACTGACGACCAAACTAGAGAGAGCTTAACTTCTGAGATTTTGAAGAGCTTGGAAAATTTGCCAACAATACAGCTGTCCAGTGTACAGTTTTTATGTGAAATTGACAATTATTTCTCATTGCTTGTATGATTATTGTACATGATAAATATTTTCCTCTAATAGTTGTTGACCTGTTGGTGCAGTCTGAATTGTCTAGCATGAAGGAGCAACTTCTTAGTGAATTCTTGCCCGATGATCTATGTCCACTGGGAGCCCAATTCATGGATAATCCAAACAAAATATATCTAGTTGATTCAAAGAACAGCAAATCTCAAAAGGAGGTAATTACTTGCATATCTTCCAAACTTCGTATTAGTGCTTTTGACATACATAACCTGATTGAATTGGTGCAGATTGCTACTCTTTTTACAATTGATGATGATGCTTTTAATGATTCATATGAAAGTCAAGACAAAAGTAATCCTGAGTTGGCCAAGGAAATCCCCTGTCTCTTGAGTGTCAATCAACTCCTAGAATCGGTATGTATGCATGTCGTATTCTGTTATTGCTTTTAATTTGTTCTTTTCCTTTTTTCCTATGATAAGTGTGAGATGCCCTTCTTGATTTATTTGTTAAGGCAAATCACTCTTTGATAATGGTTTATCATTACAATATTATGGAAACCAGGGGGAGTGACACCTACTTTGGAGGTGGTGAATAATGAATGCACACTTATAAAATTTATTAAAACTCAATAACCATAATTATTTCAAAAGCAGAATGTAATTTTTGGCGGCATGCTTTATGTGCATAGGTGTTAGAGACAACACATCAAGTTGGAAGAATTTCTGTCTCTACAGCTGACATGCCTTACAAGGAAATGGCTGGTCACTGTGAAGCACTTCTGGTAGGAAAGCAGAAAAAGATGTCTCATTTGATGAGTGCTCAATTGAGACAGGAAAGCTTGATTAACTTCTCAATAACAAATCATGAAAATGAGGTAAACGAGGTCTTGCCTTCCCAAGTTGATGCAGGTACCCTTATGGTACTTCCATGTTCTTCAAAACCTTTCTCTTGTGCACATTCATGCTTGATATGATCGTTGACACATTTATTTGTTCAGTTGAAATATCCCTATTGAGTTATAATGCAGTTTAATATATTTAAAAGTTGTTAACTGTTGGACCTCGAGGACCTATATAAACCCCTTTAGATTTTAACTTTGTGAACCCAAACAATATCGCAGGTTGGTAATCCCTTCACTGATGAGAGGATCACTCCGAATTCAAACAAACCACCAGTCGGTACTGTTACAACACAATGCGCGTCTGAGTATCAGCATCATCCTCAATACTTCAGACTGCCAGCATCGAGTCCATATGATAACTTCCTAAAAGCTGCTGGCTGTTGATCCTAGAGCTCTACAAAGAAATAGACCTTATTGATACTCAAAATGATGCATCATGTTAACAGGTCAGAGGTTTCTAAGCTGGAAGATCCACCTCATTTTTTTGTTTAATCTTTCTATCTAGCCAGCTGCAAGAATCAACTTTTCCTGTGTATTGGAATCTTTAGTATCCTCAGGAAAAGTTACTAATGTAATTAGATTGGTTAAGTTCATTACTTTCCTGCAAAATCAAGTCTTCCAATCATTTTCCATATGCTGCATGACTTGAAAAGACAGCCATTCCCGATTGTTTCCTGTCAAATTTTTCGGTCTCCACCTCAGTCCTCAAAGATGATGTATATAAAGGGTCTATTTCTATTTGTTATTATTTCCATCATTGTAGTGGATGCGTTTATGAAAGCTTCAGCCTTCAGGCTTGATCGTATAAGTATTAAATGGGATAATACACAATACCCATTTAGTGAGATTTTTTAGTAGGAATTTTCTTAATATGTAGCCAGCCAGGACCAGGATCATAACCAATTGTTACTTAAGGGTTTTGTTTTCTCCTACACCGAGAGATCATAGCAAATTGGGGCCTTTTTTTTCATTTCTTTTTTTCTTTTCTCTTTTCTGGGACATTTCGGATTTTCCCTTGTCAATTTTGTTGTATAATTGAAGACTATTAAGTTCATCCTGTATATGTTTCTTTTAAGTATTTTGCGACTACAAGCTAAATCCATTTGAATCAAAAAATTTTGTACAACTTTAGAAATATGTAATAAAGGAATGCTGAAAGCAAATATTTGTCTGACATTATAATTAGTAAGATGAGATTACATTGTTTTTGCCAGCATATATGGTAGAAAATAGTTATATTAGAGCAACAAACTAAGTGTATTTTTATAAATTAATGTCGCATAATTTAGTGTTAGATATAAAAGGATGGTAAATTGATGGGCTGGGCTGAGTTTTTCCAAGCTCATATTAGGGAAACATGCTAGGGCCCTCTAAAAGTCTTTCCAAGTTTGGTGGGTTGAGCCTGAACTATGATAAATTTTTTAAAATTGTTGTAATTAATAATGAATTAAAAAAATTATCTTAAAATAAAATAATAAATAAATAAAATAAAAATTTATAAATTTAATTTTTTAGTGTTGAATTCTAACTTAAGCATCTTCTTAATTAATCAATTCTACTTAAAACCTTAGGTAGCCTTAATTTGACCATACTATAAAATAATAATAATAATATGGCTACCTAAGGCCTGAAGGTCTTAAATTAATTTACATTTGAATAATTAAGCTTGATAGGAGAATTTGAAATGGTTAGAAATTGATTTATTAATTTAATTTATAAATTTAAATTTAATTATTTAAAAATATATATATATCCTTGTTTGGCTTTGGCTTTTTGTCTAACCTGACCCCTTGTCCAAACCCTCTCATAGCGAATTTAAGATTTTTTATGCTCATGTTTAGGCCCTCATGCAAAAGGTCGAGCTTAGCCTTAGGTCATGCCTTTTAAGGGTTAGGCCAACCCGAACACTTTTGTCAAGCTTAATTAGGACATAACTAGCATTTTAAATGAGCTATGTCACATTTAAAATTGAATATGATTAAGGTATGCGATTGCATGTGTGGCAAGCTCTCCATAGGAAGATGTGTTGTGGGCCCCACAACTTTCAAATAAGAGTTTGTAATGCGCACAATTGTGCTACTAATGGAATGAGACTACGCACACTTGATTAGCACACCATTTAAAATTTAATATATTTTTTAAAATTTAGATGGGATGCTGATCACAATTATAATATACATTGAAAATAAGTTATGGGAAATTATCATTTGCATACTCTTAGTTTACTCTATTATTAAAAAATACCACAACACTTTGAGGGTTTATCAATTGTCCATCCTAAGTTGACAAAATATATCTACCATCCACTAAACGGTTAGTTGCCATCTAAATATAATGACGACAAATGAGTAATCTGGTCTTTTCATATGATAAAAGTGATAATTTAAGGGTATACAAGTGTTAATAAGAGAATTTAAGTGTATATAAATGATAATTTTCATTTACTTTAATTTAAGTTTTAAGGGTAAATCATCAATTCGCTGTAATTCCGTTAACTTTCAAACGGCAGCTAACGGTTTAGTGGTCAGCAAATAGCTTTTGTCAATTTAGGATGAACGATTGATACACACTCAAAATGTTATAGTATTTTTTTATAAAAGGACAAATATAGGGTATACGAATGATAATTTTTCATAAATTATTTATTACAAATTGTTCTCGTTGAAGACTTCTCAACTTTATTTCACATGTTTAAAACACTATATTATAGTTTCATTATTAGTATAATTAAAATCATCTTTTCTAATGTACACAACTAATTTATCAGTTAATTCATTCTTAAAATTTGTTAATAATAGTAAAAATATTCATATACTGTAACACAAATAGCAAACATAAATTCATGATAAAATTAGGAATTTTGGAACTGTATAAAACATCAATTAGAAAAATTAAACATTAAAATTAGCTAGGGTTACAACTCAAGAATTAATGTTGAAAGACTAAATAATTGCACAAATTTACCTTTGACTTAAGGAAGTAAGATGAAACCTATACACTGACTACATGATAAACACTAATTGGGCTTTTGGTTTAAAGCATTAAAAAAAAGACAAAAGGAATAAAGTAAATCTCTTTTAATAATTTTTAGTCTTTTTTTCTTTATGTAAGTTTACAATGTTTTAATAATTAATCAAATTATTTAGAATTAGACATTTAAACTAGGGCAACATGAAATCTTTTAAAATTATCAATAGTACTTATATTAATTTTATGATTCAGTTGGGACACTTTCTTAAATAACAAATCAATATTTTTTTTCAATAATCATAAAAAAAAAATTCAAAAGATGGTCTTGGCCCTTTGCTAAATACAATCCCAAAGTTAATTAGTTTAAATATCACTTAGTTCACATAATTTATTTTTATTATTTTTTATTTTCATACAACTAATAAATTTATATCAATGCTCTATTATAACTTCTAACAAAATTCATACAATCACTCTATGATAAACAGATAAACAATTGTGCTTCTGGTTTAAAGCATTAGAAAAAGACGAAAAAGACAAAAGAATAAAGTAAATCTTTTTTTAATTTTATCTTAATAATCTTTTGTCTTTTATCTTTATTTTAGTTTATAATTTTTTAATAATTAATCAAATTATTTAGAATTGGACATTTAAACTAGGGCCAACATTAAATCTTTTAAAATTATCTATAGTACTTGATTAATTTTATGATTCAGTTGGGGCACTTTCTTAAATAATAAATCAATATTTTTTTCAATAATCATAAAAAATTCAAAAGATGGCTCTGATCCTATGCTAAATACATTCCCGAGACTAATTAGTTTAAATATTTTTAAATCTACATGATCTATTTTTATTATTTTGTATTTTTATATAATCAATAAATTTATAGCAGTGGTGTATTATAACTCTTAGCAAAATCAATCTGAGTTTGGAAAATTGATAGCTTAATATTTCAAAAATAAATAAAAGAAGGGATAAACTTTATTGAATTTACTAATATTTATTTTAATTGAATACATACGAAAATATTTTATTTTATTTTTTGTGTATTAAATCATCTGATATCTGAAAATTACATTGGATTCCGACTAATTCAAATTCGAGTTGAGTAAAACTACTATGGCAGTAAAGTTCTCCCAACAAATATTTAATACAACTGCATTCCCAAATCTCGAACTAAAAAACTTGGTTAAATTAGAACAGTTTTATGTAAACTGATCTACGCGCTTGCTAATACATTCAAAAATATCATGTAGGTAAATATTGACCTGAAAATTTTAATAAAAAGATAATTTTTAAGAACCTCCCTTAAGATTTAGTGTATTAAAATTTACATAAAATATATTGATGTAATTACGAATACCTCCCTTCTGATAATATAAAAATATGTATGGAGTCAGTGTTGATGGGTAAATGTGTAAAAATATGTTTAAAATTAAAAAATAAAATCAGAATCAAAAAGTAAAATTTGCATCGGACAAAAGCAAAATTAAATTTTCATCCAACCACATTGATATGCTCCTCGTTTCTGATACCAAACCCACACGTCCACAACACAACCATTTTTAATTGTTTGCTCTGGAGAAAGCATTGAAGAAGCTGGTGTAAAGATCAACACTTCGCAAGCAATTGTACCTTGAGTTGTGAACGAGATGAGCTCAACAATGGCCCAAGTTTTCGGCGATCAGAGTTAGCCACGATTGAGATTGGAGCGAATAAGAGGTTCATCTTCAAATCATAGTTTGTATTTGAAGATTAAGTGATTTTAAACATATTGCCGATGCTTTTTTTTTTTGGACTTTGTTGATTATATATGAAAATGGGTTTGTTGAATTTGATGAATATGCTGCTGTAAGTTGTTCTTTAAGTGCTACCTTCTGATTTCTTGAGTTTCAAAACAATCATAATTTATAATGTTAGAAAGTTATGGTTTTTATATTACCAAAAAAGTGGGTTTTGTCACTTGTATGAATCTATTGCTTGAAAAGGATGATTTTTTTTGTTTGATTTAACGCAGAAGTTGAAATGGATGTGTGATTTTGCTTATGTTAGGGAGTATTTGCTATTGTGTTTGTTATGTTGGGGCAAATGGGGTTTTCTTGCTGTTGAGAGCAGATTATGTAATGTTGCTATTTAGAGCAAATTCAAATCCTGTTGTAACATAAGCTTCTTCTTTTTTATTGCTTTCATTATTCTTTGTGGCTTTTAATGAAGTACTAATCCATTATGTAATTATCTACATGTAAGATGGAGGAGAGAGATTAGGCTATAAAAAAAAGATGTGCTGCTGCTGGCTCAGAACAGTGTTCATGGAAATGGTAAGTATTCCATTGTTTTAAATTCACTTAATAAATTAATTTACTTAGTTTATAAGTTTGTTTTCCTCATTATGTATTTACAAAGCATGTGTTACAATTTAATTTGTTTATTTTAATCATGAAGGACAACTTACTCAAGAGTGACTAGTAGCAAGTTAATGCATCCAGCTGCATTGAAAACATGAAGTTGTAATTATGGAGTGAAGACAGCAGAAGCCACGCCATTCTCATCTAACAACATATTTTTGAGGGATCAGATAGATACATAACCTTTAAGTGTAAGCTTTGGAATCATGAAGATGTTGTATCATCTTTTTGTCACTTATAGCCATAGATGTGGGTTTGAATATTTTTGTATACTTTGTTGTTGTGTGATCCTTAGAAACTCACACGCTTGAACAGGCTAAGTATGCCTTCTGTTTGTTTTAATCATAGCAAATTGATATTATAGTTGCTACTCCTCTAGATATTGGCTAGTACTGATTTGTACAAGCTGATGGAATTCATCCTTTGATGACATTTTATACTCTTATTGCTACTAGTTATAAATATGCATTTTGTTATTAAGATGAGTTTGCTTTATTATGGTGTTTGCTGCTTTTTCTTGTTGAAATGAATATTCTATGGCAGTTAATGAGTAGTTTGAGCAGGGGCTTGTGCTTTTGTTGTGCTTGTTGTTGTGTATTATTTGCTTGTGAATTATTTGTTTGCTGTGCTTGCTACTGTACATTATTTGCTCCTATGCTTGCTTGTTATTCAACATGTTGTTTGTATGATTTTATTTTTGTTTGACATAATAAATTGTTAGAGTAAGCACATTTATATGATAGCAGACTTTATGTTCATGGGCTAGCACAAATAATTAGTGCAAAAATGTAGAAATAGATTTAAGAAATAAAGTAGCATAGTATTAGAAACTTAAAAACCTCATTAATATCATAAGCCACAAGCTACATTTTTTTAGAGATCAGAATTTGTGGCTTTCAGGTAGTGTTTGATCTTGATTTTGTTGATGAGTTGAATGGGTGGTGAGTTTTGAAAGGATGTTAAGATTTTTTAAGAAGAAGAAGAACGAAGTGTGCCATGTGATTTGTTGAGTTTGCCAAATGCTCCATTTATAAGTGTTGCTGTTAAAAATATTACCATTAATTTACAAGGAAAATATTGTTATTTCATTTTTTTTATTACTATATAATGTCAATTTTTTGACTCCATTTTTTGATCCTTTTATGTTTTGTGATTTTTGCGGGAGTTTTATTACTCATCAATTCACCTTTATTTAATCATTAAATATTTGAAGGCAAAGGTATTATTGAAATTTTGATAGTCCACTAATAGTCAAGATATCGGAATACTAATGACAGCCATGAGCCACGGGAGGTCTTCATAATTACATTAATACATTTTATCTAATTGTTAATACGTTAAATTTCGGGGAAAGTCTCTAAAAATTACCCTTTAATAAAATTTCAACTATTGGGTTACATCGACGTTTAGGCAATAGTACAAGGGAAGCCAGTGATATTGTTTAATATTTAACATTCTTAAAGTCCAAGAATACACGTGGCAACATACTCGCACCAAGTGGAGAGTAGTTTTTATCATATACGTAGATGTTGTTCAGAAAATTCTCCATTTTGGTAATAACAATAAAAAGGGTGCAATTTGGATTCAACAAGACACATTGTGGACGATCAAACTCAGGTGAACCCTAGGGATATTCAATCCATTTCTCCTTTTCTCTTGGTAAGTTAGGGCTTTTACCATCCTTTCAATCTTACTTCTCATTATTTTAATCTTTTCTACGTTCCGCTTGGTTTCCGGGAATGTCGTATGAATAGAAGAAAAAAAGAATTTGTTTATTGCAAAAATAAATAAATAAAGCTTCACTTTAGAGGATTGATTTTCAGAAACCTTTGAAATTAAAATGGAAAGATTAAATTTTGAAAAGACAATTTCATTTTTTGTATTTTTTTTTTACCACAGCGTTAAATTATGCATTTATGATGCACGAGTGTACTTAATTAGCATGTGATGAGAAGATTGACATGTAATGTAATGTAATGTATGTATGTATGAATGTATTTGATAAATTCTGTTTGGTGTTGTATCGAATGCAATTTGTATTTCCTGCGAGTGATGATTGAATTGTAAGCGAAGCCGCTTCCTCTTTTCATTGATCCCTTGAGAGGTTTTTGAAATAACGCCTTTTGCCCCATGTAGTCTTGGGTTGTTTGGAGTGAAAGATTTGTTGGTGACTTGGTGTTAGGTTATGGTTATATGTCCTAGGTTGGCACGAATGTTGGGCTCATAAGGCTTTCAGTGTCATGCTAGTTACCTCATCTCAGGCTAGATAGCATCATCACTAGTAGCCTCTGCTGAAATATTTCCCTTCGAAGCATAGTAGCACAGGTCAGGCTTGTGGACCACAGGGGAATTCGGTTGGGGGGTATGAATACATAGGAACAAATTGGATGCGTCTCAAATTTCCCCTTTTTGAGTGCTTTTATCTCGTTGGATATTCTATTACCGTTTTTCCTTTTCGCTATGTATTAGGTTTCCTGACTTTTATACCCAATATTTGAGCAAACACACTACTTCCATTTAGAATCTTGCTATTGTTCAGCATTCCATTAGTTCAATCAATGCAAGTTCTACCTGTATTCGGGTATCTCTTTAGGCTCTGTCAGCTCTGCTATTTTATCTTTCAAAATAAATATTATTCTTGTTCATGAGGTAATTTAGTCTCAACCAATTCCCATTGCGCTTGATCTTCTATGCTGCGTTTACTTGTCGGCAATCAGAATGAGATAGAATCTGAATGGGCTGAAATCGAAATGAGCTGGAGTGGAAATGAGAAATGGGAATCAAAATAAGTTGTTTACTTAACTTATAAGAATCTGAATCGGAATGAGCTGAAATCTTATTGATGTGTTTATTTTATTTTAAAATCGGTATCGAAATGAGTTAGAATGTAACAAATTACTAAAAAGTACTTAATAAATTATTGTCATAATTATTATTTTATATTTTAATTATAGTGATTATTTATTCAAAATTTATTATTATTAATAATTATTGTGAATAATATATTAATATATTAATTAATTGTAATTTTTAATTAATTATAATTATATACTAATTAATTATAATTATTATATTAATTATTATAAAAATATATTAATTATTTTGATTATTTATAAAAAAATATAATTATTAATAATTATAGTTAATAATATATTAATTATTTTGATTATTTATCATTACTAATAATTATGTTAATAATATATTAATATAGTAATTAATTATAATATATTAAATAATTAATTATAATAACATATTAATTAATTATAAATGAAGACAATATAAATATTTTTTATTTTGGGGAGGGCAAAATAGTCATTCCTGAAATAGGAGACTCATTCCCATTTCCCCCTTAGGAATGAGTCTCCCATTCCTCATTTTCAAATTATGGTGGATCCCATGATTCCAATTTGGATTCCAATTCCCGATTCTATTTTATGAAGTAAAAACTATCAATCATTCCCATCTTGCGCTTGATCTTCTAATGTATTACTTTATCCTATTGCTAGAGAGTAAAACTTGTAAACTCCTGAAGCTAGAAGGTGAGTGGCCATTGCTGGGTCTCAAAAAGACCTGTGGTGAGGAAATTAATTTCCAATATCTGGGTAAACGTGAATCTGATGTGTTCTGACTTTTGTGATATGGCTTCATAGCTCTTTCTCCCTGATGATATATGGAACTTTTCTTAGTTGTCGCAGTTTGAGCATGGCAGCTAAGATAATAGCTGGAGTAGCAGGATCATTTGGATTTGCATATGCATGTGACCTATTTATTGCTGAAAAGAAGCTATTTGGGGGCAAGTTGGGATCTTCTGGCTTTATTAGCTTCAAAACTTTGCTATTGCAGTGGTTGATGCGATCTTTTTTTCTTCGTTTTTCTTTTTTTATAATTTCTTAAATGATACTTCAGGCAGAACCCCAAAAACTGTCAGCAAAGATTGGTGGGAAGAAACAGAGAAGAAATTTCAGGCATGGCCTCGAACTGCAGGGCCTCCTGTGGCAATAAATACCATAACTCGCCAGAATTTCATTGTGAAGTCCCGCGAATGAACCAAAGCTTCATAAAGTATTAATTGGATTCTGTTAATTTGGTTCACTTTGTTTTACATTCTTTTATGTCAAATAATGTTTAGTTTAGTTCTAATACTTAAATGAATTGAGCATGCCTTTGATGCCATTTGGTTTACGAACTTTCTTTTCTAGATAGTGGTTGGTTGATGATGTTAACTTTGTTCGCTCTAAATAAATATCTTTGGATTTTATTTCCCCTATATTCAGGTTATTTTGGTCTATGAATGTTTTTGGATGTTAACTTTGTTTGTTCTAAATAAATATCTTTCAAAGTCAAGAGACACAATTTTAAATACAAGTTTAGACACAATTTTATGATCATTAGATTATAAATAATTAAGGGTTTTAATTCTAAAAATTAATAAATTAATGCAATGGGTCTCTTGTAATAATAAAGGAAAATGATGTTTGTCGCGGGTAAAACCCCCCAAAATACAAAACGGCGTCGTTTTGTTCTTAATTTTTTTTTTTTTTTGCTTCTCCAAAACGCTGCCGTTTTTGACAATTTCGTTTTTGCTTCTCCAAAAGAAACTGTAAGTCTCTTCCTCTTCGTATCTTCGTTTCACCTGAGACAGATAGAAGAATTCGTTAGTTTCCTTACCGAAGAATTCGTTTCACCTGGGATTCCTTACCGAAAAAATCGTTAACACTGTTAGTCGACTCACAGCCACGGTCACCGTCGTTACCTTCCTTCCCTGACTGAGGTCCAGCCATTCGGGATCCACCCCGACCGACTCACAACCACGGTCACCGTCAATGCTGGTAGCCGAAACTTGTTCGGGAAATTGAACTAACGAAGCGTCAAAGCTCACAACCTGAGGTAATGCTTCGTTTTTGCCTCTTTAGGTTATGGCAAAATGGGGACGATTTGGTTGATCTAGGTTAATATCATCGGCTGAATTTGGATAGCTATTGTCATTACCGTTTTATTTAAGTGTGTTAAATTCCAATTTATTTCCCTTTCGCACTTGATTTGGGTACAATTTTGAATTTGGTAATGTTGAGGTTGAGGATGAATGATGATGAGAGATTTCTGATTTGTGAGGTTGAAGAAATGAGAGATTTCTGATTTGTGAGGTTGAAGAAATGAGAAATTTCTTAGCTATTGCAGCTGTTCTCTATTCTTTTTTGAATTAATGTAAGGTGTATTTCTTAGCTATTGCAGCTGTTCTTTGTTCTCTGTTATTTCTGGGCTTATGCAGCTGCTCTCTGTCTGTTATTTTTGGGCATGAGAGATGTTGATGCAACTACTTTTGCTAATTTTCCAATCTGTAAATAGTTACTTACACGAACTAATTGTGCATACAGCACTTGAAGAAAATAACAAAAATGTACTCTTCTGGTACGCAAATTTCCTTGTTTCGAACTCCTCACAGTGTCTGGAAAACATTAATGGAGCAGATTAGCTCCATCATTCTGACAATGATCGGAAGTGATCTCCCGGAATTTTAAATCAAGTGGCAGGAAAAACAATAACAAGTATTAGCAAATTGTATCAACAGTTTTGATTTGTTTCACCTAAATAGTGGGAGGGGCCAGGCAGCATGTTGTTCGGTTGCATCAATTATAGATCAGTCTCTTGCACATTTCATAGAACAAAACTTTGCCATTGTCGATTTAAATGACTGAAATTTTATGTTTCCTTAAATAATAATTTATTACATTGCTATATCACTCAGTTCAATCAGAGGATTGCAAATATTTTACCTTTACATATGTACACTGAGAACATCATAAGGACGTAAATGATTTGTCTGAGATTCCTAGTTGTATAATACAACCTCTGTTCTAAATGACAGGGTTCAAAATAATAAGAATTAACATGGCTTATTCACATAGCAATTAAGAGCACCTGAAAAGCGTGTCATCTGGGACGCAAATTTCCTAGGCTTCGCAGGTATCACATCCTGTCTGTTCACATTTCTGACGTCGCTCCCTGATTTAACAAAGAAGGCTCCATTCATCATCAAATCCATTTCTGACCTCCAATTCCATGTTTTCCAAACACTTTGCTGGGAAGAGTCCCTCTTGGTCACCTTCAACGAAAGTATTATTAACTCGTCTCAAAATTATGCAGCACATTGTAACAAAAGTCAAAAAAGGAAAAGGGGGGTTGTTACGACTGTACCTCTTTAGAATGGTGACTGTTAGAGGCAAGGAATCGGTTGCCCTGGCTAAGGATAGTGGGATGTTGGCTACCGGCTATAGCATACATTAGCCAATGAGTGTAGTCATTGTTGACAACATGCGCAAATCCGAATCGGACTCTGGGCATTCTCTGCACTAATTGTTTACCAAAGTGATTGAAAGCAACAGTAACTTGCATGATTGAATCTTGCGGATCTCGTTCTGCTGTCTACTCAAAGGCTGTGGATCTCGGTCGAGGATGGAAGAAATGAAAAAGGAACGAAGAAACGAAAAAGAAAAAAAAAAGAAAAAGAAAACGAGGCAAATAAGAAAATGGAGAAGCCAAAAAAAAAATTAAAAAAAAAACGACGACGTTTTGTATTTTTCGGAGTTTGACCCGGGGCAAACATCAGCACTCAATAATAAATGGGAAAAGCTACTTACCCTGATTTTAAACCCCGAAACCACGCCCCGAATATTGTCAAAACGGTGCGTTTTGCTTTGATTTCTTTTTTGCTTTGACTGTTTTCCTTTTGCGTTGATTGCTTCTTTGTTTTTTTGCTTTTTTGCTTTGATTGCTTTCCCATTTAGTTCCACCTGCGCAGCACGTGAATATTTTCTTTCTTCTTCTATTTGCGCAAGCGTGAACCACAACACTTCGCTTTGCAGACTGAAACTGCAAACTGCAAATGGAAAAACTCCAAGTACAGAGCTTCCAAACTGCAAAATGCCAACTGATTCGTGAAAGTTAGAGTGCTGAATTTCTACATTGCAAAACCCGTAAGTATTTGTTTGTATATTATTGTTCCTACATTTAATGATTGTAAGCTGAATCATGAGCGGTTTGATTTTAAATTTATAAATCTTGAGTTGTTTCATTTTAATTTGTAAGCTGAATCATGAGTATTTGTACCTAAATTTGCTCAACCGTGAGCATTTGTATCAAGTTAGAGTGATGTATTATTTATTTTTGTCATTGTTTGGTTCCAAAATGGGATATTCAAGTTAATCAACATTTATATAAGCAGTTTATATTTATATTGCTGCAGCAACAATTAAAATAAATATAATTTCTAATATAACATCAGCTCTAGAAACTCAAACAGCCAAAATACATCTGCCTAAAACATCATCAAACAGCTAGTTGAACATCAGCTCTGGAAACTGATAGTTAAGGTTCATAATGCATAATTAGACATCCAGTTGTTGGAGCATCATGGGCAACAACAGACCCTAGAGACAGTTAATTGCGCTCAAAATTTCTTCAAAGATCAATCAGCACATAAATTATGGCATTAAAACAAATAATTTCTCATATACAAACCATTTACAGCAATGCTTAAAACTTCATTACACAAGAACAATGTTCCATTTCCCGAGGAGAGGATCAACTTTATGAAAGATTTGAAGATGCATTAATTGAATGTGGGAGAAAATTACTTTAGTTTTGCTTCAACTTGTTTCATTGAACCAGATTTCAATAACACGGTTGCTACTCCTATCTGAATAATGAATATCATAGCAACACAATCAAGCAACCTTTATGCAGATTACTACAGAATTATTGTCAGATTTACCAAGCTGGTGAATACTGAAACTTCTGCCACATGTCACAATGGGGAGTCTCCTTTATAGAACCCCACTGCTGCCGCTGAATCTCTAACCAACAATTCTGTGCAAGAATTGTAAAGTAATCCTTTTCAACTTGCTTTTCAAGCCTTACTCTCTGAACACTACCCACCGGATAGTCCTGCTCAAATTTGCTAGACTTCACATAAAAATTCACACTTCTTTCTGTTGTAAACTTGTACTCATAAGGGTAAGACCTCGACAAGGCATAAATTGGATCATAAGACGCAAAACTGCAAGAGAATTATCAAAATCACAAGCAATAACGAATCAACGCACGTAAATTAAACCCATCAGAGCCATCAACGCAGGTAACTGAATCAACGCACGTAATAATCTTTCATTTTCTTAATCTGTCTCACGATCGCGATTTGCTCTTCCGTGTACGTCGGAGAGGACGAAGAAGAAGCTGAGGCAGACGCGCCAGTTGATGGGCCCCGGTTCCGGATCGTCGATTGATCGGACGGCTTTAAATTGGGCTCTGCGAACGGGCCGTTAGGTTTTGAAGGAAGCAGCAGTGACAGAGAGCTCGGTCTTGAAGGAAGTAGTAGCGGCAGTGACCACAAGATGATAGGATTAAACGAAAAGGAAGCAAAGGTTCGTTTTTGTGGTTTGGCAAAAGAAACACCAGTAGAAAAATAGTCTTTACTGATACTTGTGTTCTAACATTTTATTTAAAAGGATCAGTATATATATATATATATATATTTGGATCATTTTCTGCGTTTAACAGATATGTATCAATAATTACTAATACTGAAGTATCAATAGCTTTAGTAATAACGATCAATGACGCTTAGGTATCAGCAATTAAAAATTATCATTTTAATTTTGTTTTAGTCCGAATTTGAACCCAAGACCTCTTAAACCTAGAGCTTCTACATTGAATCAAAAGACCACTAGGCTACGATTTTTTATTTTTTTAGAGTTGTGCTTTTTGAGTGGATAAAAACAAAACAAATGGACAAGTCTTATCTTATCCAAAATACAACTTTTCAACTCCCTCTACCAAAGTATTTCGTTCCCTCCTAAGCTCCCCAGATCTGAAAAATCCATAACATCCAAATTGTCAAAAAGTGCTCAACTACCAATCCCTAAATTAAACACAAGCAAGAATCAAAAGCCAACAACCGTCGACCGACACCCATACAACTTAAATCGCAGCCATCACCGATCAATCCAACCGTTGTTGAATGCCAATCGAACCCATTAGCTATCACCACCAGCTAGCGATGCAACAGCCACGAGAACCATGCAGCAACAGCGGCGAACCCAACACGAGAGCGCGAGCAGCATCAGCGGCCAGTAAGCCTCTACGAACCCAGCACGCGAGCGCGAGCAACAGCATCAGTAGCCAGCGAGCCTCTTCAAACCCAGCACGTGAGTGAGAGCATCAACAACGAAAAAGCGAGCCTCTTCGAATCCACGTGATTTTTGAGGTGCAAAGAAGTGTCATATTAAAGGCCAAAAGGGAAGATTTTTGCAAAAAAGGAGCTGGAGACTTTTGTGTATGACATTCTTCATTAATCGTTGAGCTCTTTCCATTTCGTGTAAAAAGAAATCAATTATGAATATATTTTTTGACAAAATTTATGTAATCATATGCCTCTAGTTAAGAACTTAAATTATTATGAAATTGTTCTCTATTATCAGCAAGTGACTGATGATTTTCCATATGTAAATCTGAAAATTATTTATGTGCTAAAAAAAATTGTCAAAAAGTGCTCAGCCATGATCCTATCAAACCGGTGGCACAAGTTCACCATTTGCCTTTAAAATCCTAACTTCTGGTTTCTTTTCTTATTTTATGATTTCGGGTCTCTCTTATTGTCATTAGATCTTGAGTTTTTTTTTTTTGTTTTAATTGTTCTTTTAGGTTTAAATAAGTGATTTGGAGAAGAGCTTCTATGTTTCTTTGGCTACTTGGAAGAAACAAGAAGGTAAAGATTTAGCTTTTATTGTGTTTTTTTCTCTGCTACTTTCTTTTCTTTTATTGGCACCAAATAGCCTTCATTATATCTACTTTGAAAATTATTGTTTTTAGGGTGATCGTCACTGTAAGAATAACTTTATTTCGCTGATGAACGGCATTAAACATTTTTTACACTAAAACCCTAAAATTTTCTAATTTGGGAATTCTTAAGAGCAGTATGATTATGCTAAAATTGATGGTTTATATTGGTTCATAGTGGTTCTATGTTGATATAACTTATTGCTTATTAACCATTTGTTCATGTGTTATTAGTTTTTTTTTTCAAAAGCAATCTTTTCATTTTTTTTCGGCTGTTATTTTTTAGTTTTGTTCACATCGAATAGATTTCAATTTTTATTTGCTATAAATAGTCTCATTGGATGATTACTTATTACAAACTATCAAATAGATGCTTTTACAAAGGAAAAGTTTGAAGTATGTGCCTTAGGTTGAGAAATGAGGTGTCTTTATCATTTCTTTAATGGATTTGTTTCTTCAGTTCATTACCAAGGCAATATTAGATTTGTCTTATTTATATTTATGTTCATAATAAGGCAATATCTACTTCAGTTATTTAATTTTTCTTATTTATATTTATATGACTGATGGCCAAAATTATAAGACTTGTTTATAAGTAATGATTTTGGAATGAACTCTCAAATTATTGAAATATTTTGTCCAAACTTTACCATATATTTGAAATAATTAAAGTAAATGTGTATGTTTTAGTTCTGGAAATTTTGGAATGAATTGGGTCTATAACTGATTTTAATCGATTTTTCAAAATGGTTGGTTGCTGTCCAATCTTTCATAAATTACTCATGTATCATATTTGGTGGTGCAAAACAATAGTCTAAACATGTTTGAATGAGATAAAATTTTAAGAAACTAAAGTTCTATATGCATACTTCAAATTTGAAAAATTTTATGTTGATTGAACTTGCAGGTTATTTTTAATGATTTTTTAAACTCTGCTCCTCTAAAACAATTAACCATTGTTTCTCTAATGGTTGGGAATTGGCAGCTAATTTTTTCTCCCTTTTCCATGTATGCAGATTTGCTCAATGTGTTTGAAGTGTTTATTTCTCAACTTCACTTGTATCCTAACATATACAGTCTATTGAATGGAGAAGCTACTTGTGTGATAACGCAATTATACTACTCATATTCAAAGAGTGAAAGACAGTCATTATTATCAATTTAGCTTATAGATTTATTAAATTTAGCCACAAGTAGTAGGCATTTGATTGGATGGTAGAAATTTTTATGTATTGAATTTAGATTATTTAGTTATGAGAGTAGGATATCTCATATTTTGGTATTGAAGTTGAATTTGTAATATATACTAATAATATTTAAATGTGAAATGAAAGATTTTGTGATATAAATCAATTTCTTTTTGTTATTTTGTGGTGCTTTTAATTTTACCAATAAATCAATAGGCAATGATCCAATTCAATTTTTTATTTTTTTAAAAATAAATTAACTAGTGATACCATGGTAACAATAATTATAGACACTAATAAAATATCAATAATTACTAACACTATAGTGTCATAATATCGGTGATACTGTAGTAATAGTAATCACTGACACCATTTACAAGTGTCTCTATTTTTCTGACTCTCAGATTACTGACACAATTAACAAGTGTTAGTGAAAGTAATTTCTGACACTATTATAAAGTCAGTAAAAACCATTTTTCTAGTAGTGAAAGGAAAGGAAGAAACATGGGTTAAACGCACTGTTTTCAATTTAATCAAAATGGTGCGTTTTAAATTTGGGGAGCGTTTTGGGGTTAAAAATCGGGGTGAATAGCAGCACTCATAATAAATAATCACTTGTTCCTCTCTCTTATTTAATGTATTCCCCATTTCTCTTTTCAAATTTTATGCCCTCTTTCTCTTTTATATTCATCTTTTTTCTATGAATCACGATACAAAACAACTTTTCATATACACAAGAGTAGATTAAATACTTCATTCCTAAAAAGTGGATAATGTCATAACAATTAGAAGACATATCAAGCAGCCCTCACGTGATATTTCCAGTAAGAAATGGTGTTCTTTTTTTTTCTTCAATTAGTTATTTATTTATCCATTGCTTTGTTTGCAAGATTGGAAACAAGATTTGAAATCAATGCTATTTATCAATATATCTTTCTATTTACACGTTTTAGTTTCTTTTATATACAATAACTTGATGATGACTTAATATATTAAATCTAGTTTAGGTGGTTAAAAGTGGTGCTGAGCAAATCAAAACACCATCTGTGGGGATGTTCTTTGAAACAATTGAAGAAGCCCAAAACTATTATGAAGAGTATGGTCGACAAGAAGGATTTTGGATTCAAACTCAGACTTCATCCAAGACAAGAAGAGGTTTAAATGAGGTAACTAGTATGCAATTTGTGTGTGCACATGAAGGAAAACATTTTTCAACACACAAGAAACATAAGGATACTGAAGAAACTAATGGCACAGAGAGTGTAAGCAAAGTAAATAAGAGATGTTCAACTGTCAAATGTGGTTGTGAAGCTAGAATGCAAATTGTACATGATAAGTTATCTAATAAATGGAGAGTTTTAATATTTAAGGATACTCATAATCATAAAGTAGTTACTCCAACAAGAAGAATGAAAATGAACTCAAATAAGTATATGCTTATTGTAGCTAAAAATTTGACAGAGACGTTTCAAAAAGAAAATTTACAAATTGGAAACGTTTGTTTAGTTCTTAACGGTGTGCAAGATGGTTTTGAGAGTAGATATTGTTATAATCACTTAAGAAATGTTCGACATAGACAATTGGATGGATGAGATGCTCAGTCAGTTCTTACTTACTTTAGGCAAAAGCAAGTTGAAAATCCAATGTGATGAAAGTGGGAGGGCAGTTAATTTCTTTTGGGTAGATTCTCGATCACGTATGACCTATCAATATTTTGGGGATGCAGTCACATTTGACACCACTTATAGGACTAATAAGTAAGATATGCCTTTCGTACCATTTACAGGAGTGAATCATCATCTGCAGTCGATACAATTTGGATGTGCTCTTTTACAAGATGGGACAAAGGTAACATTTTTGTGGTTATTTGAAACATAGCTTGAAGCTATGGAGGATGTCAACCAATTTCTGTCATTACTGACCAGGACTTGGCAACGAAAGGAGCAATTGCAAAGGATTTTCCAAATACCCATTATCGTTGATGTCTTTGGCACATTAAAAAAAAAGTTTGTTGAGAAATTATCTCATTTGTATTTGAAGAAGTCAAAATTCAAGGCTACATTGAAAAACATACAAGATTGAGGATTTTGAAGAAAGGTGGCAGACACTTATGCTTGAAAATGGACTAAAAGATAATGAGTGGTTAAATGATCTCTATGCGATACGAGCTTCTTGGGTGCTTGTTTATAATTATGGTATATTTTTTGCTGGAATGAATACTACTGGGCGTAGTGAAAGCATTAATTCTTTTTTTGATGCCTTTGTTACCTCAACAACAAATCTTAGGGAGTTCGTTGACAAATATGGGCAAGCATTGAAGAAGATCATGGAAAAAGAAAGTGATGAAGATTTTAAATCTGAACACAAGTATCGCATTGTGAGTGACAGAGAATTACTTTTAAAACATGCAGCCAAGTTATATACGAGAAATGCTTTCAACAAGTTTAAGGATGAGTGGAGTCAAGTTAATCGATACAAAGTTGAAGAAAAAGGATGTGATGGGGAATATAAAGTATTCTCGGTGATAACAAAGTTCGGTGATTTTGAAGAATTTGTGGTCAAGTTAAGTCTACAAAATTACAAGGGTAGGTGCAAATGTCAAAAGTTTGAGTTTATGGGAATACCTTGCATGCATATTTTGAAAGTATTTGTTCGGTTAGATATTGATTTGTAGGTACTAATTACTTTTTCCTTTCTTTTTGTTTCGTTATCAAATTTTTCATCTTGTCTTATTAGGTTTTGTTAATCTGTTTCCATCAAAATTGCAGGCCTTGAGGAGAAATCAAAATTGGATCAAGCTATGAATGGTGATGCTGGGCGAAAATTTTGTGAGTTCAATTTCTTATCACTTTTTTTTCGTAACATTGTTCGTTAGCTAATTGTATTAGAAAAATATTAGTGTAGAAGGAAGGTAGTTTGTTAGAGCATGTATGGTTTAATCTTGTTAAAAATATACATTTTTGTCTTTTTTTAAGAAAATACATTTTATTCTTTAGAAAAATAGAATGATTGTGCATTAATTATTATTTTGAATCATTATTATTGGGTATATACTATATAACACAATTTATTTTGATATTTTTGCAGGCATGTGAAGGAGGTGAAAATAAGTTGATAATGTCTTCGCCGATGGTCAAATTTTGAAGTGGAGCACTTTCATTGATGAGAACATTTTATTTTTTGTTCTATACTTGGTGCTTTGGAATAATTTTTTTTTATTGAACATGTTTGAATATTAAAATATCATTTTGTAAGAGATGAACTACTTTATTTTGTAATAGTTGAATTTTTTTCCTTACTTATAAAATTTTTGCCGCACACAAGAAATTTCCGGGCATAATTTCAAAGCATAAGGATTATTTATTATTGCAAACTACCTTATTTTTGTCGTACACAAGAAACTACTTTTTTTTTCCAGGCATAAAATTTCATTGTGATTCATAGAAGAAAGATTAATATAAAAGAGAAAGAATGCATAAAAATTGAAAAGAGAAAGGGGGAATAGATTAAATGAGAGAGAGGAACGAGTAATTATTTATTATTGCAAGGGACTCACTGCATTAATTTATTAATTTTCAGAATTTAAAAAGGTATGTCATATTTAATCTCAACCCTTAATTATTTCTAATCTAATGGTCATAAAATTGTGTCTAAACTTGTGTTTATAATTGTGTCTCTTGAACCTACCCCTATTTTCATATGTTATATTGTTATTTTTTAGGCAAGGCAGCAAGAATTGTTGGATCATAAACTTGATCCAAAATGAATAAATCAAGCCCAACTCATGGAAGGTTCCATGAGTATGTATGGTTGGTGAGGTTTGAATTATTTGTGTTAGGTGTGTTAGGTGTGGTTGGTGAAGTAGGTGAGTGGTAAATTTTAATGGATGGTGATGATTTGTTTATTAGTTCAATAAATGAATGGTTGTGATTAGTTTGGTTCATGTATAAATACCCCCTCTCCCCTTTGGTTTAAACATCAAGTGAAGTAGCAAAATCTCTAAGGTGTAGAGAGTGAAAAATAAGAGTTGTAATTGGTGAGGAGTGTTGTTGAAGAAATAAAATAATGTGTTTTTATGTGTTTTATTTGTTAATTCTCCAACAAAGTGGTATTAGAGCTAGTTCTTGATGCTATATATAGTCATATAGCATATCAAATCGAAGATCTCGACGAGAGGAATGTGACGCCACAAAAATCATCCCGATCCGAGACCAAATGCACCCACACTTGCCACCGGAAGTTTTCTGTCCTTAAGCTGAGTCGATTCACCGAGTTGAACCAAGCTGAGCCGAGCTGAACCGAATCAAGTCGAACCGAGCCAACTCGAGCTGAACCAATTCGGACCGAACCGAGACTACCAAGCCGGTGTTGACAGTTGACCGACGTTGACCGTTGACCGGCGTTGACCGAAAGTTGACTCGAGTCCTTCCCAAGGTTTTTCGACGTGCCGGCTCCATCTATACTTTCAGAATCTCCAAATTCGCACTCAATTTGTTAGTTATGGGAAATGATGGTATGATATCATTTCAAGTTCCACAATTAAAGGGAAGTAAGTTTGACAATTGGAGTATTAAAATGAAGGCTCTATGGGCGCACATGACGTATGGGATGTCATGGAGAAAGGCTTTATTGTGCTAGAAAATGAGGCCACTTTAACTGCGGCGCAGAAGGAGAATTTAAAAGACTTGAAGAAAAAAGAGAATAAAACAAAGTATCTCATCTTTCAATCATTAGATGAAGATGATTTTGAAAAGATTGTTGGTACAACCTCCTCAAAAGAAGCATGGAAGAAACTAGAGACCTCTTACAAAGGAGCGGAGCAAGTTAAGAAGGTTCGTCTCCAAACATTAAGAGGAGAATTTGAGTCCTTACACATAAAGGCGTCGGAGTCAATTTCTGACTACTTTACTCGGGTTGTAACCATTTCCAATGAATTAAAAAGAAATGGCGAGGAGTTAAAAGTGGGAAGGATCATTGAAAAGATACTTCGATTAGTAGACTCGAAGTTTGACCATATTGTTGTGACAATTGAAGAAACAATAGATCTGGAAGATATGACGATCGAACAACTTTAAGGAAGATTGCAAGCCTATGAAAAAAAACAAAAAAAGAAGTAATGAATCGAAGAACAATTTCTCAAGATGGAATTTAATCCAAAGAAAAGAGAAGAAAGCTCCGACAACGAGAGAAGGCACTATGTCCAAGGTAGAGGTTGAGGACGAGGTAGAAGTCGTGGTCATGGACGAGGTTGGAATTTCAACAACAACAACTCCAATTATACTAAAGGAGAAAGCTCAACCAGAGGACGAGGCAAAAGCAGAGGCAATCCAAGATCGAGGTATGACAAATCCCAAGTACAATGCTATAATTGTCAAAAGTTTGGGCATTATACTTCAGAATGCAGAGCTCCAAGCACCAGAATTGAAGAGAGAGTGAACTATGCTGAAGAGAAAAATGGTGAAGATGGTACACTTTTACTAGCACGTAATGACACAAGTGGAGGTAAAAAAAATACATGGTATCTTAACACAGGCGCTAGCAATCATATGAGTAGAAACAGAAGCATGTTCGTGCAACTAAGTGAATCTGTGAATGGCAATGTCGCTTTTGGAAATGATTCAAAAGTACCAGTGAAGGGTAGAGGTAACATTCTATTTCGTGCAAAAGATGGTAGCCACCAAATAATTTCGAATGTTTACTATGTGCCCAATATGAAAAGCAACATTCTTAGTTTATATCAACTTTTAGAAAAAGTTTATGATTTCACTTAAAAGATTATAGTTTTTTCCTAAGAGATGACAAATGAAATCTAATTACAAAGGTGAGAATGTCAAAGAATAGAATGTTTCCTTTAAATATTCAAAATGATGTTGCAAAATGTCTCAAAGCATGTCACAAAAATCAATCCTGGACTTGGCGTCTTTGATATGGACATCTCAACTTTGGAGGACTAGAGCTACTATCTAAGAAGAACATGGTGAAATACTTACCATAAATCAATCACCCTGATCAACTTTGTGAAGGATGTTTACTTGGCAAGCAGTTTAGAAAGAGCTTTCCAAAGAAGTCAAACTCAAGAGCTCAGAAGCCACTCGAGCTCATTCATACTGATGTGTGCGGTCCATTCAAGCCAAACTCCCTTGATAAAAGTAACTACTTCCTTCTCTTCATAGATGATTTTTCAAGAAAAATTTAGGTGTATTTTTTGAAGTAAAAATCAGAAATCTTTGAAGCTTTCAAGAAGTTTAAAGCTGCAGTTGAAAAAGAAAGTGGATACCAGATTCAAGTCATGAGATATGATCGAGGTGGAGAGTTCACTTCCAAAGAATTTTTAGAGTTTTGTGAAGCAAATGGAATTCGACGTCTTTTAACAGTTCCAAGATCCCCCCAACAAAATGGTGTTGCAGAAAGAAAGAACAGAACTATCCTCGATATGGTAAGAAGCATGCTTAAAAGTAAGAGGCTACCTAAAGAATTTTGGGCTGATGTTGTTGCATGTGCAGTCTACTTATCCAATGGATCTCCAACAAAAAGCGTGTGAGGTAAGACGCCACAAGAAGCTTGGAGTGGAAGAAAACCCGGCATTACCCATCTAAGAGTTTTCGGAAGCATTGCCCATGTACATGTACCAGACGAAAGTAGAGCCAAGCTGGATGACAAAAGTGAGCAGTTCATTTTCATCGGCTACGACAACAACTCCAAAGGATACAAGCTTTACAATAAAAACAACGGGAAGATCGTGATCAATCGAGATGTAATTTTTGATGAAGAAGGAGAATGAGATTTTGGCTCTGGTGTGGCTGACTTCAATTTCTTTCCCATTGAAGAAGATGATCATACACAGATAAAACAAGTAGACGAACAACAAGAGCCTGCCACTCCACCTATTTCACCAGCACCAACCACATGCAGAGATTCACCGCCGTCTTTCTTAAATGAAAGACCCGAGGAACGTACAAGGAGTCTTCAAGATCTCTATGAGGTAACTGAGAGACATGATAATCTTACTCTCTTTTGCCTCTTTGCTGATTGTGAGCCAATCAACTTTCAAGAAGCTGCACTAGATGAGAAGTGGAGAATTGCAATGGATGAAGAAATCAAAGCCATTGTGACGAATGATACTTGGGAGCTTACTACTCTTCCAAAAGGTCAGAAGGTGATCGGTGTCAAATGGGTGTATAAAACAAAAAGAAATGCGAAGGGAGAAATTGAAAGGCACAATGCGAGGCTAGTTGCAAAAGGTTATAGTCAAAAGGCTGGCATAGACTATGACGAGGTATTTGCTCCTGTAGTTCGACTTGAAACTATTAGACTTATTATTTCTTTAGCTGCTCAGAACAAATGGAAGATTTTTCAAATGGATGTGAAGTCTGCTTTCTTGAATGGATTCCTTGAAGAAGAAGTTTACATCGAACAACCATTAGGTTATGTGGTAAAAGGACATGAAGACAAAGTTTTGAAATTGAAGAAAGCTCTTTATGGGTTAAAGCAAGCACCAAGGGCATGAAATAGCAGAATTGACAAGTATTTTCAAGAGAAAGACTTCACCAAATGCCCATATGAACATGCTCTCTACGTCAAAGAAAAAGATAGAGATATTTTGATTGTGTGCCTGTATTTAGATGATCTCATCTTCACTGGAAGTAATCCAAGCTTGTTTGAAGAGTTCAAGAGATTAATGATCAAAGAGTTCGAGATGACTGACATCGGACTGATGGCATATTACCTCGGCATTGAAGTCAAGCAAAAGGAAGAATGCATATTTATCTCCCAAGAAAGCTATGCAAATGAAATTCTCAAGAAGTTCAAGATGAATGATTGTAAGCCTATAAGCAGGCCAGTGGAATGCGGAGTCAAGTTATCCAAACATGATGAAGGCGAAGATATAGATCCAACATTCTTTAAAAGTTTGGTTGGAAGCCTACGTTATTTGACATGCACAAGACCAGATATCCTTTATATTGTTGGACTTGTGAGCCGATACATGGAGAATCCAAAGACCACCCATTTTAAAGCTGCAAAAAGAATCCTTCGCTACATCAAAAGTACAACTAATTTCGACTTGCTATACTCATTTTCTAATGACTACAAGCTTGTTGGATATAGCGATAACGATTGGGGTGGAGATGTAGATGATCGAAAGAGCACCACGGGATTTGTGTTCTTCATGGGAGATACTGCTTTCACATGGATGTCAAAGAAGCAACCAATTGTCACGCTATCCACCTGTGAAGCTGAATATGTAGTTGCCACATCAAGTGTTTGTCATGCAATTTAGCTCAGAAATTTGCTGAAGGGGTTGAGTTTGGCACAAGAAGAGCCAACCGAGATTTGTGTTGATAACAAATCAGCAATTGCCTTATCCAAGAATCCAGTCTTTCATGATCAAAGTAAACACATAGACACTCGCTATCATTTCATAAGAGAGTGTATTGCAAGAAAAAAAGTGCAAATCAAGTATGTAAAATCACAAGATCAAGCAGCTGATATCTTTACTAAGCCACTCAAGCAAGAAGACTTTGTAAGATTCAGAAGTTTACTTGGTGTCAAAGGATCAAGTTTAAGGGGAGGTGTTGGATCATAAACTTGATCCAAGATGAATAAATCAAGCCCAACTCATGGAAGGTTCATGAGTTGGTATGGTTGGTGAGGTTTGAATTATTTGTGTTAGGTGTGGTTGGTGAAGTAGGTGAGTGGTAGGTTTTAATGGATGGTGATGATTTGTTTATTAGTTCAATAAGTGAATGGTTGTGATTAGTTTGTTTCATGTATAAATATCTCCTCTCCCCTTTGGTTTAAACATCAAGTGAAGTAGCAAAATCTCTAAGGTGTAGAGAGTGAAAAATAAGAGTTGTAATTGGTGAGGAGTGTTGTTGAATAAATAAAATAGTTTATTTTTGTGTGTTTTATTTGTTAATTCTCCAACAAGAATCTATTACTAATAGCTGGCAACCTCATAATTTCGCATAATTTTTTTTTCTTTTGAATTTTCTTTTTATCTGATTGATCAAGAGCATCCTACTAAATGCTTTGATAAAAAGCTCATGGAAAATAGTCAGATTTTGAAACTAAATCTCAATTAATTAGTTAATTAAGATGCGTTTACTTAATTAGTTATCATTTTAAAGATTTTTAGTTCATATTTGGTTTAAAAAAAAGATATTGTGGAGTGGAGAAAAAAGTTGAGAGGAAATATGATTACATTAATGGGTTGAAGCATATTTTCTTGTAATGGCTTTCTTTCTACAAATAAAATTTTCAAAATTACCCTTCAAAAATTTAATATTAACAATATTTTCTTTTAAAATTTCTACTCACCTAAATGACTTTGAAAGCTTATAATCATTTTCATGAACAATCCAAATAACATCATAATTTTTTTTTGAAAAGGAAAAAAGTCTTAATTTATTCCTATGTTCCAAATTTACGTCTGATAATCATGTATCATGAAAAGTATAAATAAAAAGGCAATTATCTAACGTTCACTTGTTTTTTTGCACTTTTTCTAAAATACACAATTTTTAATTTTTTTTGCTGAGCTTCACTTGAATTTATATTTTTTTACACATATCTATTGCCGTCTTCAAACCGTTAAGAAAACTAATAGAATATTGTCCAAATTACATAGATGAAATTACCATTATACCCTTATGATCTCAGCAAAGTCTTAACGATTTAAAGACGCAATGGACAGGTGCAAATATATATATATATATATATATATAACTTCAAGTGGAATTCAATAAAAAAAAATTTAAGAATTATGTATTTTTGAAAAAGTGTAAAAAAAAGGTGGATAATTACCCTAAATAAAATGAATTATAATCACGACTCCTCTCATTTTTCTTTATTTTTTCATTTAATTATATATAAGGGTATAATCGGTTTTAAAATTAACAACTCATTATGCATATATCATGAAAAGTTTGTATTTAATTTTATCCAAATTTAATAAAATTAAATTTGAAATGTTGGAGGAAATTAATACAAAATTTCATTTACCTTGGAGGAAATCGTCTGACTTTGAATGTTGGTGGCTTCGCATGTTGGAGGAAATTTTTAATTATAAGTATCTATACATCTATCTACGCTTTCGCAAAATTGACAGCTGGGAGAAAATTTCTTTTTCGGGAAATATAGTTATATAAAGCCTCCTTAATAGCTAGCACTATCTCATGTTCCTTAATAGGTAGCGCCCAGACCAGGCCTTTTTATTTTCATTTTCTAAATATGCTTATTCTTAACTTAAAAGGACTTATTTATAGCTAAAATCTTAAGATCCAAAAAATGAAAATTCTTTTAAACAAATGGAAAAAACATTAAATTCTTATTTAAAATTATCTGGACTTATAAGCTCGGCTTATTTGCCGGTGAGTGTAGTACTGTAGTGTGCTAATAATTGTATAGACCAGCAGTGGACATTAAATAGTCTAGCCCATTTATGTTAATGCTAGGTTACAAATTAGAAGTTTATAGACAATGTCTTTACGCACTTATGCTATTTGTGAACATCATTTTAGATACGAACTTGTAAATTTGAAGAGAATGAATTTAGCAACAGTATCTGTTGTAAGTAACGAAATCATATCTTAATGATTTATACCAAAATAGTAAGTATGCTATTCTGACGAATTCTATAATATCGGAGGTAATACAATTAATTAATGCATATATGGTATACGTAGTTGAATTTATATAACCAACAATTGCATAAAATTTCTTAAAAGTAAATACACATGTCATAACGTCATTTGTTAACGTACTACATCAAAGGATAGAATTTCTCTACTAATAATTAATGACAAGCTGATGATAATTTTTTTTACCTGAAAAAGAGATTAAAAAAAAATTGAAAGTGCTTAATTAGCTAGCCAACCCCTAGGGACGATCCTTAACATCATCGAAATTTGAAGGAGGAAACTCTATCACCGGAAGATCAACATGACAATTATTCCAGACTTCCTCAAAAAGAGATGATGTGTAATCATAGTCATGGAAGAACTGTTGATCGAGCATGACGTTGCTGCAATTAATCGTTTCCATTGGAGGCGCCGCAGAGCTAGTAGCGCCAAAATTAATGTTAGCCACATTGTTATTACTTTGCAATGGAGGAGCAGAGCTAGTGACACCAAGATTAATGTTAGCCATGTTGTTATTGCTTTGCAATAGAGGAACAGAGCTGCTAGCAGCATGATTGATGTTAGCCAAATTGTTGTTCCCTTGATGTAGTGGAGGAGTTGCAGAACTTGTAGAACCATGAACATAAGGCACGTTGCTGTAGTTGTAGGTGGTTTGCATTAACAATGGAGGAACAGAGCTACTAGCAGCATGATTGATGTTAGCCAAATTGTTGTTCCCTTGATGTAATGGAGGAGTTGCAGAACTTGTAGAACCATGAACATAAGGCACGTTGCTGTAGTTGTAGGTGGTTTGCATTAACAATGGAGGAGACTGAGAAATGCATGAAGAAATACTAGGGTTAGTGCTAGTGGCATCAGTGTTGATGCTTGTGGCTTCTCTGTTGTCTTTATTTGATTTCTTGTCCTTCAAATAGACCTTGCATAGCACCCAATCATCCAACTGCATCCACATACATTGATCATTAATAGAATTGATAAACTTAATAAACACCCAAGATTATTTACTTACGTACCTTCATGTCATGAGGAGCAGCCGTGCTTGAACGAGCAGGGCTCTGATGGTCAATTCTATATTCATGCATTATCCAATTAGTCTTTTTCGATTTTTTAGGGTATCCTTGATAATAGACTAATGACTTTCTATATCCAATCGGATTTTCCTTCCGTTCGATGATATTATCAACTCCGGTAGCTTTCCAATATCCACGTCCGGCGGCTCGGTTGGGACGAGTTCCCTTCGGGTACTTTCGATCCCTTGGAGTGAAGAAGTACAATGTTTTCTCCTCTTGTCCTATGCGCATTTTTTCTCTGTATATAGCTGTTCATACACAAATATCAATCATGAAGTAGTTAACCATTTAGGAGTTTAGACAAATAATGCGACGTAAAATACTTATAATGCTAGATCCTTTCCTGACTAGAGCATTAAAAAAAGAAAAAAAAATAACTCGGTAATGAAAGAAACGCGAACCTGATAAATCCTGAGGGCCATGGTTATAGAGATTAATATCCATAATCTTGTTGGGCGGCAAAGGTTTGTTCATGACTTTGTTCTTCAAGTAATCAAGAACAAGCTCTTTATCAGTAGGGCAAAATCTATAACCTGGAGGAAACGAATTCAAGTACTTGAGCATTGCCACTCGTTGCTGTTGCTCTACGCTCACCATCCTTGGAAAGAACTAAAGAATTGAATAAGAATAATATATACATATATATTTGCAATTTTCAGAAGACCGTACAGGGTATTCTTGTAATAATAGCGTATACGGATAGTATTTTCCTACTTTCACGCTTTACAGTAGTCATAGGACTTCTCTCTTGACACAAATTGTACAAATCTATCTAATATATTACGTTATAGGGTATTTTTCCGAAAATATAGGGTATTTTTTCCGAAAATATAGGGTATTTTTTCTCAAAAATATAGGGTATGTATAAGGATTCGTCAATAAGAAAGTACGGAGAAGTTTTGATTAACTAATAATTTTTTTTCCACCAATATTTCGTTTATGTGGTGTCAAGTTTAAACCTGTTCTTCACAAATTAAACCTGTTCGCACTTGGCCCTATCCTAATCCCGATTAATGGAGTTTTGTATCACGAGATTAAAAGATTGATTGAGATAGTGATTCTCGTATGGGGCTGCCTTGCATATATTCTTATTTCTAAAGTGAAATATTCCAAATGGGTCACTTTTAATGCTTTAATTAAACTAATTTAGGTGGTGGGTATGTTTTTAAGTTCTAATTATGTACTCTTGCTACTTTCAAACAACACCAATTCATATTTAATTAAATTTTATTGATATTACTATTAACAATAAATTCTTAAATCCCTAATAGTTTTTTAAAATATAAAAATTCACTGAGCAATTAATTCATAACAGTAAGGATCAAAATTTACCTTTAATTTCGTGAACATTAACATGCAGTTGGGAGTGCATAATATAGAGAATCACATTCTTATATATCTTTCAACATTCTTTATTCGAAAAAAATGAGGGTGTTAAGATTCCTCATTGATAACAAGACAAACGAAAACTAAAACAAAACATAAATAAAATAGTAATTAGAAATTTTAGGAGAATGGAACAAAAGTATCTATTGTAACTAACAACATTATATCCTGAACTTGACAAGCTGAAAATATCTATTTCCTGAAAATGGAAAATAAAAAACCGAAAAGATGAAAGGCCTCAGTTAGCTAGCCAACTTCTAGGGACGACCCTTAACGTCATCGAAATTTGGAGAAAGGAAAATCTATCACCGGAAGCTAAAAAAGATAAGCCATATAATTGTTGATCGCTCATGATGTTGCTTTAAAATCCAAGATTCATGTTAGCGTTAGTATTTGTCAATTTTTTAGAGTATCCTTGATAATAGACAAGTGACCTTCTAAATCCAATCGGATTTTCCTTCCGTCCGATGATATTAACAACTCCAGTGCCCTTCCAGAATCCACGTCCTGTAGCTCAGTTCGGACAATTTCCCGTCGGGTACTTTCGATCTGTTTGAAATGAGCTGGAATTTTGTTTGGATTCTAAGAAAGTGCAAGAAAATGAATTCTGTTTTTATTGAAGAAACGGTGGAATTGCAAGCATTACAATTGCATGTACATGTTGCTGTATTTATACTAACACATCATCACATATATGAATAAGATTCTAGACAATAGAAGCTTCTTGCACATTACTAACAGTAACTAAGTTTCTTACATTCTTGCTCAGCTGGATAACAGATTTTGCCATTTCAGTATGACTAAACTTAATAAGCTGCTTGCTGCATCACCGAGCTTATCAAGCTCTGCACCCTGCACTCTCTGTATCAGCTACATCATCAGTACTCACTCTAACACGATCCCTCGGAGTGAAGAAGTACAACGTTTTTTCTCCTCTCGTTCCATGTGCATTTTTTGTCTGTATATAGCTGTCCATACACAGATACTAATTAATCATAAAATAGTTAACTATTTAGGGTTTTCAACATCTTAAACCCTAGGACAAAAAAGTCACGTAAGATAGTTAAGATATTCACTTCGGAGCTTAGACAAAAACGAATTAACTTGATAATGAAGAAACGCCAACCTGATAAATCCTCGGGACCATACTTATAGAGATTAATATCCAAAATCTTTTCCTGACTTTGTTCCTCAAGTTATCAAAAACAAGCTCTTTCTCAGCAGGGCAAAATCTATAACCTAGAGGAAACGAATAATTCAAGTTCTTCAACATTGCTACTCGTTGCAGTTGCTCTGTGTTCACCATCCTTGAAAACAAATAAAGAATAACAACATAAATACATACATACATACATACATACATACATATATAAATATATATATATATACACATATATAGATAGATAGATAGATAGATAAGAGAGAATAACATCTGTAAAAAATAAATTGATAACGGTAGCTATTTTGTAGTAGTATACTAGCTTTAAGTTTTGAATTTGCATGCCTGCATGGTAAGACTTCCCATTCTACTAGGAAACTTATGTAGAAGATGTTTCGTAATTTTCGGAAGACCGTACAGGATATTCTCGTAATAATACTGTATACGGATAGTATTATTCTACTTTTACGGTTTATAGTAGTAATACTGCTTCTTCCTTAAATTATACGCTACCTACAGCTGCATCAGCTGCCTTTTGATTATTATTAAATTAAGCTGGAGTTATCAAACAACTAATTATACACTCTCCCTTCTCTCTAGTTTTTTTTTTCTTTCTATTTCTTTTCTTTATTTGAAGCAGCAAGAAAAAAACAAACAAACGAACATATATCCTGTATATAGTGAGCTTCATAGTACACTCTCTCAAATATTTATTTTACCTCCCTCTTTAGGAAGTGTTATTTTCACACATTAATATAATGAATAATTCAGTTTTGAAGTGTTCGAATTTTACAGTGCAAGATAATGATGTTGATGACGACGAACAATGCTTCAATTTTCCACCAGGTTATCGATTTGTGCCAACATGTAAAGAGCTGGTGACTTATTACTTGAGGAACAAAATTTTAGAAAGGCCTTTGCCTCCCAGCAAGATTAGGGAAGCAAACATATACAAGCACAGCCCTACGGAACTCTCCGGTTTGTCTTTTTTAACTTATTCTTCTTTTCGTGTTTTGTTTCTAGGTGTATGAAAGAGTCCTAGGGTTTAACAACTGAAAACACCTAGTAATATGTGAAAATAATATAATATAATTGATACTGCATTTACTTTGTGTATTCTTCACTGTCCATTGATTTGTTTATGTTGGTACTTGCATTAGTGGATGCGTTGTAAAGCGATTTGTCATTTATAGATATTATTTTTCAGATTGTTGTGCAATCAGTTATGCATTAAAAGACAGTTAATGGGTCTTTATCAGAAAATAGTAATTGTCGGCAATTTTGGAATCGAACATATTTAACTTGCAACACATATATTATATTCCTTTTCATGTCAAGCATTAGCATTCTTTATTGTCAACCTAAACCCTAAACACGATAACAATGTTTGTTTGTGAGTTATTTTTAATTTTAAGTAAATTTACCATAGTTCTATAGTTAGGGTTTGTAGAAGTCAATTGGCTTAAGGATTCTTCAGAGCCTGGTACAATCATGCATGAAATTAACGAATTAATCAAGTGTTTCAAAGCCCAAATTAAATTTTTAGCCCCTTTTGCTGGAATTCGAAAAGGGTGGTCGGAAGCAGCCTGGAAGCATCAAAACGTTTTATTTGATTGCATGACGAACTTATAATTACTTGTATCATTAGTTTCTTTTTTCCTGATTAAATAAATTAAGATCTTTGACAACAGAGAAATATGACAAAGAAGAATCGGGAGTAATGTATTTCTTTACACCAAGAGATCGAAAGTACCCAGAAGGAGAACGTCCTAAACGATCAGTTGATGGTAATGGATTTTGGAAGGCTAGCGGAAAAGCTGAGGAAGTTGAAAATTTTGATATTCTGATTGCAAAGAAGAGATCACTAGTCTATTATCAAGGCTCATACAAGAAGCCAAAAAAGACTGACTGGCTTATGCAAGAATTTTTTATGACTGGTAGCAGCAGTTCGAGTGCAAGAAAGGGGCGCCCTCATAATATGAAGGTAAATTTTAAAGATTGGATTTTTTTATATATGCATGCTCTTAACGTGTATAGAAATTAGTGTAATGACATACTTATTTTATGGACATTATCCTACATCAGCCGAGAATTTTTATTCTATTATAAGTATGTAAATCTTAGTTTAGACAACCTCATCAACTCCTTAGCTAGTTTTTTTATCATGAGTTAGGCCCATGGATTTGTATCCTAAGTGACATATATTTGGTGATAGTTAACTTTTTTATTGTCATAGATGAGATAACCTTATTGTAGGAGTAATGAATGAATGATACAAATCATGTGTCACATTATATTCGAAATACAAACATTGTATCCCAACTTTATAAGCATACATGTCATTATTTTCCAAATAATGTAGCCCAAGATGTGTCATTCATTTATTTGTGTAGGGGAATTTTGTAAGTAATGATGGTATACAAAGTCAACTATTACCAAATATTTGGCAATCATTGTTTGGTGACTACTTAATTTGTCATAAGTTATTAATAACCCATTTTATTTTTGTGTAGCTGGACGATTGGGTTCTCTGCAAGGTGTATAAGAATAAGAAGCGGGATAAAGAAGAAGATGGTGGTCATCCTGTTGCTTTTCCCAATAGTTCTGCGGTGGTCGGAGAAAGTTCTGAGCTGCCAATGATGCAAAAGCTGAATAGCAACGTGCCGGCTCAATCGCCTAATTTGCTTCATCGTTCTCAAGCAATGCATGATATGAGCTCTCAAATGTTCACTTACAATAATGGGCAAAATGGCTTTCAGATGCCTGCTGCTATGCTTCATTCTCATGAAGTGCAAGCTACAAGCTCTCAAATGCCTATGTATTATAATGGGCAAAATTTGTTGCTTCTCAATGGAGGACATGGAGATACCCTATGGCAACAAAATAATAGTCATCATCATGTGGATTCCAAGACCAATAATCAGCCAGAAGGAATCGATATGATCAACAATGTGCCAAATGAAGACACATTTTGGTGTGGTTTCTTATCATTAGACAATGGAGATTACTCTGAACCAATAGATTTTGGCGGGGTGCCAAATCTAGATTATATGAAATCATATTAGTTTTGGATTAGGATTTTATAATCTGTTGTTTGTTGTTTTTGCTAAGGGGTAGTTTATTGGGGTTTGAGCTGTTAGTTAGGATGTTACTTGTATTATTGGTGGTGTTTTGTTGTCGAAGTTTAGGCTTTTGATGAGTTATTTCCTTAGAAAACTACAATGGATTCAGTTTTTTCTTCATTTAAATTTGAAATTTATTTTGGTTATTTTTATTTCTAAATATTTGCTGCCAGTGTCTAGATTATTTTCAAGTATGGATATAGCTACAACATCTTTTGTACAAATTAGTGTACGTAGTATCACGATAAGTGGTTGAATGAAAATATTAAATGACTCGCGTGTTTTAATTTTATTATTATGTATTTCTATGTCATCTCAATTTATATAAGATTAATTTATACTGTAATTTTAGGAAAAATTGAAGATGATCTTTAAGTACACCGTCATAATTTTGTTAATGGAAGTTAATCATGGAGCCCAGTCACGTATAGGCAATGGGGCTTATATTCTCAGTCTAGAAACTGTATTCCTGGAATTTTTCTCAGCCGTAGGATGCTGGGTATTTACATCTGGACGAATTGATTATCATGAAAATTATCATGCATTAGTGAGTTCCTAACATAGAGTGCTGAAACATATAATTTATCTTTGTTATCGGAGCTCGGATTGTTTATCTTATTGAATCCAAACTCTTGGATTCGGATATAACTTCCTTTCAAAAAATAAAAATAAAAACCAAGAATAATATGACTTAATAAATTAAGTTTTAAGAAACAATTTAAAATTGAAAGTTGATGTCGAGGGACCATTAACACACCATGAATGAACGAAGCAATATAAACTTGTTGATTAAATCTTCTTTACGAATTTATGTCTAGATAAATAATAATAATAATCTTTTTTTAAATCTATATACATTCTCTTTATATTTTGAAGGTAAGAATCCTTTTTTTATCTATATAGAGTGCTCTATGTATATTTTGAAGGTAATTCATCTTTTTTTTTTTAAATTTATATAGAGTAATCTATGTATATTTTGAGGTAAAATTCATTAATTGCTTCCTCCTGATTAGATGTAGCAAAGTCTTTATGAAGATAATTGTGTGAGTCCTTATCTAACAAATCGATTCATAATTGGGGGTGGGTTCTCTAATTAAACGCCTCGATAGAGCGGTGTGTAATGACGAATGGTTCGCTCATTTTACTGACAGTAGAGTGTTGCATCTACCGAAAGTTGCTTCTGATCATAGACCTGTGTTAGTTCGTTTCAATAGGGAGGAGAGGAATAAGTCGGGCAAGAGGCCTTTTCACTTCCTTGCAGCGTGGCTTACCAACAGTGGCTTCAGTGATCTTGTTGCTGAGACTTGCAGCTCCGATGCTTCCTGTATTCAAGCGGCTCGCCATTTCATTGATAAAATCTCAATCTGGAATAAGGACCATTTTGGAAACATCTTTAGAAGAAAGCGTCGGATTTTGGCTCGTTTTGGGGTATCCAAAAAGTGCTCGAAAGCCACTATTCTAGGAGCCTTATTCGTCTTGAGAAGCAATTGAAAAAGGAGCTTGAAGAAGTTTTGTCTCAAGAAGGAGAAATCCTGTGGCTTCAGAATGTTTTAAAGACCCACCCGGTAAACAATGCAATGCTTCTCGCTCGAAAACTGTTTGGGAGCAAACTGTGAACAAGTGCTTGTCGCACTAATCAAATTGTCATTTGGGGTGACTAGTACGCTGTCGTACTAGTTCTTTTTTTCTTTTTTTCCTTAAACTTTTATGAACGTATTATAAAAAATTTGTTGTGTGATTGGTAACAGACGCATGGCGAAGACCAAAGTAGCAAACTATAATCCACCGGACCGAGGAAAGAACCGAGCATGATGAAAATATGTTATGCCCATCATTTCCTCGTGCGTATCATGAATACGTTTTAATTAGATAAAGTTGCAAAAGCAATCCAAGAAAAGTTAACAAAACAGTAGTTCCAGCTGTTCAACAAAGACATGTTTGGACATTTCATGGAATTGGGCAAATTTTACTTTAGTGGTGTAATCATGCACAATGTGATGCATAGGCAAGTGGCCCATGAAAAATGCAACAAGAGATCAGTTGTGAATTAGTAATCATTTTATACACTTACAAATTCAAGAGTGATGCTAAAAAAAATTAAAAAACGAAGCATAGGTTATTTTTTAAGTATTTTCACAGTATGTAACTTGAGTCTTAGACAAATTCGACTCAAAATTTGACGACTTGGACCTCTAAGCTACGGGCAATACAGTTTAATTAGTATTAAAACCTATAACTGTACAACTGCTATGGAAAAAAAAGCCACCGCTGATAGGTGTTTGATAAATCAGTTCAGCAACTAAGCCATAAGTCATATGGACCGTAATCACCCACTACTTTATTCATGTGCATGTTTGTAATGCCAATTAAAGAGCATTACATTACAAACATGCACATAAATAGACTATGTCAGCTTACCTTGCATTAGAAGCTGTGGGATCAGAGAAAATGGTCCACAACTTCATTGCATGATAACTTCTTTTTTTTTCTCCCCTGGATTGCAATAAGAAATTTGTTCAACTTTAAACCAATCCATCAACCTTCCCCACGTTAAATTCCATGATGATAACTGGCACTTTTAATGATAAGCACATTCAAAAATTAGGAACTCGTGGTGCTGCTGAAAGCTATAATTATCCATGAAGCACTCTGTTTTGTAACTTTTGAATGTGCAAACTTTCAAGATTGAAAACTCAATTTCCAAATGGGGAGCTAAAACATGTTTTTAAACTGTAAGACCATAATTCATTAAAAGATAATGTGTAATTTGATTGTTGATATGCATTTCTGACACAAACTTCAAAACCAGTAGCTTCAACATTACAATTCTTCTTTTGCCTAATATGCAATATAAACTCCGAGTAATGCTTTCCAAGTCAAGCACCCTCATCACAATAACCAACCACCTATACTGATTATAACTTAAGTAGTTTACAAGCTTCCATTTCTCATTAACCTTTCAGCACAAAAGGAGCAGACAGATAATTGAAGAACGCTTACCAGCCTGAACCAACATGAATGGACTGCCAATTTCTCCATAGAAGACAGTAGTTGGATTTTTACATCCAAGCCTCCACATCTTTCTATGAGGGATTCCTATTTTCAATGCTTCATCTGCTGGTGGTGGGTTCATGATTCGGAATATTTAGATGAGAGAGTCCATCAGTTTTGCTTTATTTCTTGAAGCATTTCGACTACCTTTTTCATTTTTGGCCGTTTGGCTGGAGTGCTGTCAGTGCAGAGTAAGGCTACCTTTAGAGCTGTGAGCATTTCTTTCCTCCAACCAAAAGAAACTGTGCTAAGTCTTGCGTCCAGTATCTGCTCTGGGGTTTCTCCTCTTGCAGGAGCACCATGAACCCACTTCACCAAATCTACCCCTTCACCAAAGTCCTCCTCAACAGGTAGTCTCGTTGTTAAGATCTCTAGCAATACAACTCCATAGCTATATACATTTCCTGGTGCTGTAACTTGCATTGTATATGCATATTCTGTAAAGAATGCAAAAATAAACATGAAAACCATGAGCCAGAGCAAGCAACAGAGGAAGATTGAACAACAAATCACAACATATAAATACCTGGTGGTATATAGCCAAAGGAGCCAGCAACAGCACTGATACTTGCGGTACCTTTTGAAGGATCTAAGAGCTTTGATATTTCAATCTCCCCAAGCAAAGGCTTGAAGTCGGCATCCAAAAGTACATTACCCGAGGAAATATCAAGGTGGATAATTGCCACATGATGAAGGAATGCTAGCCCTTCTGCAACTCCAATGGCAATGGATAGTCTTGTAGGCCAGTCAGGTCGATAATCGGGTTGCTTTGTAGACTCATGAAGGAGTTGTGCAAGTGTCCCATTTGGCAAGTAATTGTGCAGTAGAAGAGCAACATCTTCATAAATTACAAATCCAATTGGCCGCACTAAATTATCATGACATAGCTTGCTTAGCTTTTCAAGCTCCCTAATCATCTTATTCTGGTGATGAATTATAGTTCTGTCCATTGATTTCAGTCTCTTCACAGAGAGGATCAACCCAGAAGGCATAACAGCCTTATAAACCGTACTAAAAGTTCCACAGTAGATCATATTTGAATCCTTCATTGTTGCTTTGACAACAGCATCAAGATCAATTGCCTGTCTGAGATTCTCAACCAAGACATTCCCTGCTATTATTGATGGCTGACTACTGGCTCCACTATCAACAACGTCAGCACTTTTGGATGCTTTCTCTTGTCTCTCCCTCATCATAAAGAGCAGAACAACAACTGTCACAGAAATAAATACTGCCAAACCAGAACCAACAACGGCTAGAATGATCCTGTATGAAACTCTGTGACGGTAATTTTTACTGTCAGGACCATTGGCGTTTCCACATGAAAAGCTCAATGGCTCTCCACAAAGCCCTTTATTACCAAAAAAGCTCGAATTTGGGCTCTTTTGGAATGGCACAAAGCTTGGAACGGGGCCGGTAAGCACATTATTCGAGAAATTAACTTCTATCAAGCTCAACATGCCTTTTAGTGCAGATGGAATAGTGCCTGATAGCTGATTATTAGAGACATCGAAAGAAACCAACTTGTCGAGCTTCCCCAACTCAGGAGGCAGTGATCCATGCAGGTGATTGAAGCTCAGATTTAAGGCTATCTGCAGATTCCTGATATGACCAATCTCAGGAGGGATACTTCCCGTCAAATAATTACTGCCAATATGCAACTGAAGCAGTTTCATACAATTACCAATCTCATGAGGTATCTCCCCTTTTAATGAATTTTGACCCAATAGCAAGTATTGCAATCTCGACATGTCACAGATTGCATTTGGTATAGTTCCATTGAATCTGTTATTACTTAGATCAAGCTTGTTCAGATTCTTGCATGCAAGAATAGATTTTGGAATCTCACCAAACAAGCTGTTTTCATAAAGGATCAGCTCTTGTAGATTTATTAGTTGCCCAAGCTCCGGAGGAATTACACCAGTAAACCCGTTTGAAGCTAGATTTAGGAGAGTGAGATTGGAACACTGAGAAAACTCCGGTACAATCTCACCTGAGAGATTGTTATTGTCTGCTTCAAAGTATGTAAGGCCGCTAACATTTCCAATAGCCCTGGGAATAACTCCGACGAGATCATTGTTCCCAATCCGTATATTGGAAAGGCCTTTGCAATGACCAACTAATTCAGGAATATCACCAGTAAGTCTGTTCTGAGTGAGAACCAAAACTTCAAGCTTCCCTGAAGCAAAAATGCTCTTTGGAATTGACCCTTTGAGCTGGTTCGAATGAAGATTCAGCAATTCAAGTTCAGAAACAGAACCTAGATTATCCGGAATTTCACCAACCAATTGATTTTCATAGGCGGTAAACACTCTCAAATTGGTCAAATTGCCCACCCAAAAAGGAATAGAACCATTCAGCTTATTGCTAGAAACTTGAAAATCCTCCAACTTTTCAAGACTCTTAAGCTCATCAGGTATCTCTCCCACCAGCACATTATTGGAGATATTAAAAAATCTAAGGTTTTTGAGACTACCCAATTCTCTAGGGATGACACCTCCAAACTTATTCAATGACAAATCAAGAAACTCAAGCTCAGATAAGTTCCCAAAAGCAGATGGTATTGTACCAGAAAAAGCATTGTTAGAAAGATCAAGCCGCTTCAATGCTTTAAGCTCAGAGACTAAAGTGATGTTACCTCGAAGCTGAAGTCTGGAAAGATCAAGCTTTACCACAAAAGCTTGATTCAAGTCACAATCAATGCCCTTCCAGTTGCAGAAGTTTGTGCCGTTGACACCCCAACCAGGTACAATAAGCTCCTTGTTGATTGCCAGCAATGTAGGTTCATCATTTAACTGAGCAAACACAAGCGGAGATTTTGATAAAACCCCAAGGAGTAAAATAGACAAGAAGCATAAAAATGCCATTATTGAATGTCTTTTTGCGGCTGGGATGATTATTCTACTTCAAGGCAGAGAGCTCAAAGGGCCATAACGACCCTTCAAATTTGTTTATTTGATCAAAGAATCAGAAGTTCATACCAAATCACTCAAGTTTTGTCACAGAACACATTTCAGATTTCTAAACCAACCCCTTAATTGCAACCCCATTAAAGATTTTGATCAGAAGACAGAGAGACCCACATCAAAGAAAGAGAAATAAGAAGCAAAGAAACAAGAAAAAACAAACAAAAGAGCCCGCAAAAATGAGTGCATTACAGAACATGGGTGGTTGCATATTTGCATGCAGACAAATCAGCCATCTTTTTAATGAGACACAACAACAGCAAGAAGAAGAATGGCTCACAAAGGCAGGACTTGAGTAATGTGACTGACTGAATGAATGAATAGGGGTAACACTGTGGCAGAGAGCAAAAGAAAGTGAAGCTAAAGAAAAGGGAAAAAGCAAAAGAAAAATAAAAACAGTACAAATAGTACTCAGTGTCTATGGATGTATGCGTGATGTTGAGTTGGTGTAACACAGATGCTGTTGATTGGTGGGTCTGAAAAAGAATGAGGGAGAATTCTGGTTTTGTAAAGGCTGTTCACGAGAAATGTGCAGTGATGAGTGAATGAAGTGAAGCCAAGCCCTGCACCCACTGCATCAAATTCTCTCTCTCTCTTTCTAATGAGACTGAAAAGTTTCTATGATGTATATATATAAAAAATGGTACTCCCAAGAATACTAATATGCTTTTAAAAGTATTCACACCAAAATTAAAAAAAAAAAAATTGCATTCAAGGACCGTCCCCACAATTTTTGGTACCATAATAGTGGGCATAATTAGAGGATGAGAGAAAAAAAGAAAAAAAAAATTATGGCATGAGTAATAAATTGAGTTTAAATAGCTCAACATTATTTTAAGAGCATTTTGTGAGTTGTTCACTGAGTTGTTACTGCATTACCATACTCCCACAGCTTTGACACTGTTGGATAATAATCAGGTATTATTCACTTTTTAATTATACGACGATGTTTAGATTGTGAGATACATAATTTTAAAGTTACCATAATTAAATCGTTAAAAACATTCATATTTGCACCGTATCCTATGCACATAATATTTATTGAACAAGCAAATTTTATTACTCTAAATATTACAAAAATTCTAAAAAAATCTAAACATAAGAAAAAAAATTACATTTTAATTTTTTTTTAGCTTAATCATAATTTTATAGACAGTCCCAAAAAGAAATTTTACTAGTAAAACCTTTTATGATTAAGAGCATAGTTTCCACGCTTTTTTTTCTGTAGGTGAACAAAATGTAAATTAATTTTTTTAAAAAAAATATGAACAAGGTGACAATTTTCCTAATTTTTTAAAGCCAGTCCCCCTAGAAATAATGCCCACAAGCTATTACATTCATAGAATCATAGCAATCCATTGTAAAATTTGATTAGTTTTTGTACCATCTTCAATCTTTCCCTCACAAAAACTTGATTCAGAAACAGAACAATTTATCCCCACAGATGCAGTTACCAAGGGTATGTACATAAAAACCTAGGATTCCTTCTATTGTGGGGTACATGGGCAGATGTTATTATATATGATGTATTATTTTGCAATAAAAATATCTTTCTCTTTTTTCTTTTCTTTTTTTTTTAATTTTTGAATCTATTTTTTTTAATATAATGATAAGTTGATAACCATCAATTCTTATATGAATCAAATTTTCTATTAATAGCTAATACAAATATTATAAACTTTCCAGACAAAACTAAACCAGCTTGCTAATTAAATGGCAGAATTTCTGGGATATGCCTTTTTTTTTTTCCCTGAGCTGTCACATTCAGAGAAGGTCCTTGTGCAAGAAAATTAAAAAGATCTTGCTCCCAAAAAAATAAATAAATAAAAACAAAATAAAGCAAGATGATTAGATACATCCTGGTTTTATCTCTAATTTACGGACAAATAACTATTTGTTGGTCTTAATCTGTCGATATTTTGTAGGTTACTTAATTAACTTGTCATTGTGTCATGTAAAGAGATATATATATTAGCTTTATGTACAAGATGATAGCCGCCACATATCCTTATTATTGTTTTATGATGTTATGCAAAACGTATACTTGTATTTATGTATCATAATGATACATATGTGTGTGTATGTATAATTCAAAGAAAAAAATTATATGTATAAAATTAAGCATCAACTTGTAACGAAAGAAATATCTTAATGATAGACAACTAGACCCTCAATTAACTTACAATTTAATCTTACAATGCAAGCGTTTATCTATTCTGTGTTGAATTGTCAAAATGAGTTAAAAAAATGACACAATTATTATCTATAACAAAAAAAAATCATAATTTATATCAAATTATTATGCTTCTAAGAGTTGTTTCAATATATGTAAACTGATACTCAGATAATACATGTAAATTGACACCCATATAATGTTATATAGCGGTCACTCAATTATCAAAATTTTAAATTCGAGAAAATTGAGAAATATTTTTTGACCAGCTTTGTATTGTGTTTAATTATAACTACTTATTAATTGGGTGATTCTCATCTCTTCATTTTAAATGAGAATTAGATATTAAAATCTCTTTACAAGACAATCAAAGAATTTCTTTCAATACAAAGTAGCAGACAAAAAATAGATCATCTAAGCTTAGAAATTTGGACTCCATACATTTTGGTTTGGGGTCATTCTACTAATTGGTGTAAACTTAACACAAACGTTATGTATTCAAATCGATACACACTAAAAAATAGAGAGTTTAGTGGTTTCCAGCACATCTTCAGAAATTTGAAGTCCTTATTTCACAGCCACAATACAAAACTGGTCATTTATCTCGGGGCACAGGGCTTCAACTATAAAAAGCACATATTGGGAAAAGACAGTACTTAAAAAAAAAAGGGAGTCAGAAAAGCTATAGTAAAAACAATACCCAAAATGACAGGACACTCCAAAATATACACAATGGAGGAACAGCAGAGAGTTACACAATGCTGAGTGGCAGAGTATTGTGTACACCTCCATGTATATATTAATTAAGGTTGTTTTAATCTCTTTTGCAGAATCTTGTCGCCCTAGAAGTGCTAATTTGTTTGGCTCTGTATCCTAATTTTTAAAGCTCTCTTGGAATGCACACTTTGTCCTTTAATTGTTCTTTCTCTTTTACTCTTTCCATTATTAATTAATTTAAGATTATATATAGTGATGTTATTGTAGGGTATCTTTCTTTAACTTTAAATGGATTATCAAGTTTTCTACTCTCGTCAAGTCAAAAAAGGACCTGAATAATAATAATAATAATAATAATAATAATACGATGTAATAAATTAGGAGAATGCCTTTCAATGTATTGTGTATCAGTTTTATGGCGAATATGATTTCATTTATGCATTTATGCGCATCTCTCAATTTTCTTTTGAAATATTTACTTACAATGTTTATAGCTAATTATATTGTAAATAAGAATGTGATGGTGTAATTTAAATATTTAAACTAAAAAAAGTTGGATCTACCACCATACTTACCATAAGAATTCAATAGAAAAAGTGCAATTCACCATGAGTATCCAATACCTTTCCATAATTATGGGCTAAAAGTTCAAAGATATCTTTCAAAGTTTTTTAATAATTCCAAATAAAAGATGTTCACCCTATTTTCAAAGGAAAGAAATGTCCATTTCTAGAATAAAATTCATTATATGAAATTATTAAAACTTCATTCATAACATCCTTATTATTATTTCGAATAAATTTTTATCTTTCCCTTAAGTTTTCTTACAAATGTCGTCCGATTCATAGAATTGCTTTTCTTTTTCTTCACTTTAATTTGAACAATTTCTACTCTGATTACTTGTGTCAAAAAGAAAAAAGAAAAAGAAAAAAAAATCATATCTAGCATGTATTTGCCATAAGATCATAAAATTGAAAAATTATCGTCACCATGAGCAAATATAACCCAATAATTGAAACAAGAATTTCCATCAAATGTGACTTCATTTGTTACTTAGTGAATTATTGAAGAACTCATGTCTCCAGTCTTCACATCTTGCAGTCCTTTCCTTTGCTTAAGCGGAGAAAAAAAAAAAAAACAATGAAAAGGGAACCAAAATTGAATTATTTCATATGGTCTGTAGGACCCTCAGTAATGGGTAATGCTTGTGGCTTCTCACAGACAAGCAGGGTCTGGACTGGATATGTCTGTGTGACAGTCAACTGATCCCCACCATATTCTTCAAGAATATATCATATAAAAATCTAAAAATTATAATAATATTAAATATATAGAATGTTTATATTATTCACATTCAATTTTGAAAAATACTGCATCTATAAGGACGTTTAGTTAAAAAGGAGCAAAGACAACATTATGAATGATTGAATGCCTTAGCACCTTTCACTTATGACTAGAATGAATGCATTGCATACAACAATACTTGATGAATTGATCAATCTAACAAAAGGAAAAAAAGGAGCTCAATTTTCAAATATGGAGATAATGATTGTAATTGACTTTCCAATTTTACTTTGCACTAACTTTAATCTTTACCTAATAACCAATTTAAATCTTATTAATTAAATTAGAGTTAAAAAAATACACTGATGAGGCAGAAATTATGCAGGAATTCAAGGATTTTGATGGATAGGTGGAGTACAATCATGTTGCATTCCATTACAATGTGGCATCAATTCGAAACACTGAAGGATTCCAATGATAAAAATTTTTGAGTTGCGTGAGAATTTAACAATATCTTCAGACAAGAAAACTTTTTTATTAGCCGACCGTCTTACAAATTTATATCAAATTTTGAAATAAAGATAATATTGCTTTTGTGCCGGACTGACTAGTTTATCTTCTATTTTTAAATATAAAAGATAAGTATTGTTAAATTTTATTTATTTATTTTATAATATTTTAAGAGTGAAAAAAATAAAACAAACACCTTGAGGGAGTAGATTCCTTTTAAGAAACAATAAATAGAAATTTTTTAGTATGTTCATGGGTTTTGAGGGTTATAAATATATGAATAATCATCTTTTTTTTTTTTTTTATTTATCTAAGCAAACAGGGATGACATTGGGAGGGAATGGGAGGGGCCCAACATCCCCGTACCCATCCTGATGTTTTGAATATGTCCTCATTTCCTTCTCATCCTTGTCAGAATTGTTTAAGAGGATTCCCGTCCCCTCCCTAAATAATAACAAGAGATCCTTGAGAGTCCCCAACACCCGAATAATTGATATCTTTTTAGTTTTTAAACTTAATTTAATCATATTAACTTAAAAATATATGAAATAAAATAAGAATGATCCTGAATGAGCCTTATTTCATTCTACTCCTTCAAACTTTTGGTATGTATATATAATACTCAAATAATGATTTTCAAAACAAAAATCAAATAATGTGATTTTTATACAATATTGACGTGATTGTCATCTATGAGTAATGATACCTGCTAATCATCGACTATGGCGCAACAAAGCTGCATGTGTGGCTACTAGTTGACATTGCGATGAGATAGGCTACTTGGCCATTGACAACATGACATACTACTGGGCTATGATAAGATGAAGATGAGTTGGGTACTTGCTACTACGCTGATAATTTGGAAATGAGAAGTAAGACTGTGAGGGAGTAATTTATAATTTGATTTATGAGTTATGAGCTTGTGTGATTGTGTGCTTTTGGTTGTAGTTAAGTATAAATTATATTAAACATTTTATATTAGTTATTATTTGTATAAATATTTTGATATTTTTTATTTACACCAATATTTAAATATTTTATAATTTAAAACTTATTATTTATTCACTAATAATTCTAGAAAAATAAAATAAAAAATAAAAATTAAAATAGGGAAATGGGGAGGAGATGGGAATTCCACTTCATCCCCATCCCTTTCCCAAATAAATAATTGGGTAAAAAATCGACATCGTCCCTTTCTCGAATAAAAAATTTGGGTATAAAATTATTTTCATACCCTCCCCAAATAGAAAAAAATCTCCAAAAATCTCCGTTCCCGTAGGAATTTTTGTCATTCCTATAAGCAAATCTAAATTTAACAAGATATTTTCATACATATGGCGTATGTATTTTTCTCTGTATATTAACAAAATTTTCTAAATGTTTTTATTTTCATTTATGAACCACTAACTATATGATTGTATTCATTTAAATAAGATGTCAGATGTCATGAGAATCCTGACCCGTATAATAAAGCGAAGCTCGAATTTAACATGTTTTTTGTTGGTTGGCTTGATTTTAATATAGATTAGAGAAAATATTCATTTCTTAATAATGCTCTGATTAGGTTAGGATGCCATGCCATTGCCACATAAAGTAACAGTGAAAGTTGATAAAGGAGAAATGAATGCAAGTGATGATAGCATCATTAGTATCATTTTCAACATTGACTGCGCAGAAAAGGTTCAAAGGGAATTGCCTGTTTGTAAAGCCAATCCCTCCAACTATGCAACAACAATAAACAACTAAGCTACTAATTAAAGTTAAGTAGTATTGTCAATACCCACCAACCATTGTGATTACTAAATTAATTAGGTTGATGATATCTTGATTACTATGCTGCTTTTTTTTCTTAGGAGAAAATAATATGAACTATATAACATGACTAATATTAAAAGAATTAATTTGTATAAATTTCAACAATGTATGTAATTATACAAGAGATTTGAGATGAATTAGAATGAAATTAATTAAAAGGGGGTCTCTTTGTCTTTGACAATATTAAGTGAAATGGGACCTTCATTCCATCGATAAGATCCTGCAATTGTACTAAATAAGATCCAAAACCCACATTGAGAGTTTCCTTTAACTTTATTTTAACTTTCCAAAGACATGACTCCACTCTCTCACACTCAACCAATGGCATGTGGATGGGTGATGGTTGTGGGGAAGCCACTTTTAGTGATTGTCATCCTTGTAACCACAAAAAAAAAAAAAGAAAGTTAAATGACTGAAAGAAGCTAATTTGAAAAATTGAATTAAAAAAAAAAAAGCAAAAAGGAGGGAATTTTGACTGTAGAATCTCTATTGATTGTGATTGGGTTCTCTCTTTACTAGACATGCATCATGAGCCTTGTATCATGTATTGTCTCACCTGTAACTGGCATCGAGGGGCCTTTCTCTCTAGGCTTCGTATTTTCTTCTCTTATAACTTTTTTTTTTCTTTCTTTAAAAGATTTTTATTTTTTCTCTTTCCACAAATCACCTGTTTCATGTGATATATGATATCTTGTGTACAACGTGAAACTCTTCATAAATAATTTCAAATTAGACGTTTGATGAAAAATATTGAAATATCATTGTTCCTTTTCTTACATCACAACTCTTTTATCAAACATAAACACTTTACTTTCTATCATTGTGTAACATTTGTGTTTAGTTGTGTTATGGATGAACGTGGCGACGAAAATGACCCTTTAAAATGTGAGTATTAGGGATTGTCAAAACGTATGGGCGGGCTTATATGTTTGCGGCTAGACCTGGCTGGGCCTAGTCAATGGGCTTAATTTTTTAATTTCTTTTTCTCAATACACCAATTTTAATTCTAAATGCACTCTTGTAAGCTAAAATCATAAGATTTAATGTAAAAATTAAAAAAAAAGTTAAATTTATTCTGTTCCTTTAACAAATTATTAAAACATTTAAATTTTATTTATAAAATCTGTGCTTATAAAATGCCTGGCTCGGCTCATCTGCCAGTGAGTATTGCTATTAATTGTATAGACCAGCAGTAGCCCAGGCCCATTTATATTTGTTCTCCTAAAACCAAAAGAACAGCCTGCACCAACTTTATTTTTAGAGTGGAGTTATTCCCACCCCTACATTATTCTTATAAAACCCCATTTTAAATAAAATTACAGTTAAAGATAATTGAAAATTAAACATATCTAGATTTGTTTTTAACAAATTACTTAATTCATAATCAATCCTTTTCAAAAACAAATTCTATATGTTACTTCCTATGTAACTAAAATAAATTGTATAAATTTAGAATAATTTATTGTTCTTTTTTTATTTCTTATTGATTAAATATTTTTATACTTAAAATTACTTTGAAATTATAATTTGAAGTATGTGTTATTTCAGCCAATGATAAATACTAAAAAATTTATCACCTATATAATTTTTTAATTTGTGTGTAGATTAATAATAAAATTAAAAATAATTAAAAAATAGCACAATAATACTTTAATTTTTAATAATAAAATAAATCAACTGAAAATAGAGAACTTATAAAAGTGTATCTAAAATAGGGGTATTTTCGGAAATAAAATAAATATAACTAAAAAGGGGGTTTTATGAGAAGATGAGAGGGGTGCCAATAGTCCAATTCTTATTTTTATTACAAAAGTTAGAGCATTTTCAACTCGAGCTGCATGTGTGTTTGTGTTTCTACATACATACATACACACACACATACATACATATATATGTACATAATCCTTCTCTAATTTATTTTGTTAAGGTGAGAATGCATACTAATATTAAAAAATATAAATTTTAATACATTAGAGACAATATATTTTTTTTATCTCCTAGTAACATCATATCTTTATTAAAATATGGTACTCACTAAAGAATTATAATTAATAATATATATATATATATATATATATATCCCACTTGAGACCACTTAATTCCATAAATATCCTTATAATAATTAATCATATCGAAAAGATATCAGTTTTGCTTTGCTGGTCTCTCTGTTCCTGGTTCATCTATTAACTCTTTGATTAGTTTGATATCGAAAATCAAACATCTAGAATACAATGTTATACTCCCAATAGAAAAAGAAATGTGAAAATTAGCTCTTTCAACAGACTTCCTTGACAATAAATGAATTGAAGGCCTTCCCTTGGTGCTATATCTTAGATATGCACCAATGAGTAATGTGATTCATGCTATGCTTGCAAATTAGAATATGTTTAGAAACAAGGTCTTTATCCTAGATGACGTGGCACTTGTAGTAATCATATAAATGATATTATAAATCAAGTGTACGTCGTAGTGGTAGTTATTAATTTGTGAATATAATTTTGGATATAAATTTTGTATTGAAACTTTTCATGCGTAGCATCATTGTAATGTCAATAACTTGAAAAGAAAAACACAAAAACTACATAATATTAACAATAATTTGAACCACAAACTATTAAATTTGAAGATAATGAAATTAACGAAAATAAATGTCGTAAGTCGTAAGTAACAAAAATATATCATAATAATTTAGACTACATAAAATAGCATGTATAAAATAGCTGGATCTCTTATTTTCATTTGAGGCATTATGCATTTATATTTGTTTTTTATTTGTCACATCTGATTTTTTTTTCTTTATGTATTTTAAGTTTTTCAAAAGGTTGGACTGAGCAAAGTTTAAACCATTATTTTTTAAATTCTCTACTTTCCTATGATTCGAATTTGGATGACTAGCCAAATAAAAGTACTTGAAATCTATTCAACAAAACTCTTAAGGTCTTGTCACATCTAAAATTGGCTTATCCTTCTTAATTTACTACTTTTATCATTGAAAAAGTAGAATATGGTGGTAACTAGATGATTCATGGGACGTATATAATATTGAACTGATAAGGGTGGGAATACTTTCATCTCACAATTTGTTGTCAATCCATCCCACTCCTAAAATTGTATTATTTTTTAAAATTGAAAATACAGAAAAAGTTTAAACAAGTAATCAATTAGATCCACTTTTTTATATAAGTCACTTGATCGATGATGATCACTACTATTGTTTTAACCTAATTTTAAGTTGACATTTTAGCTTTATCACAAAAGATGACTAAAAGTAAATTTTTTAAAAAAATTTAACAAACATAAAAATTAGCTTTTAACTTTTCAAAATTATTTTTGAACCTCACAAAAGTAATTTCAAATAAGTTCTCAGAATTCTATTGGGATTCCAAACTTTATAAGGGCTAGTTTGGTAATGTTGTAGTTCTTAAAATAATTATTGTTAGTTGTGCTATAAAAATAATCAGTTGTGAAGAGAATTTGTTAAGTGTCTGATAAGTTTTATTTCTAAAAGTGCCGTGAGTTTTAAAATTAGTTATATGTGTTTGGTAAATTTGATCATTAAATTATTGCTAGAATACAAATGATTAAAATAGATATAATATTAAGTGAAATTTACTTAAAAAATATGCGTATACTTAATATTTTTATATGTATATATAACATTTGATATCTTAAAAATTAGTACTTTTACTTTATTATTTTTCTTCTCAAATGAATTCTTCATCATAATAATAATAATAATAATAATAATAATAATAATAATAATAATAATAATAATAATAATAATAATAATAATAAACAACTTCTACCATTAAATAACATCAATTTTGTATAATTAAAGTTTAATGAGACGATCCTTTGAAAATCATGAAAAAGTATATTGATAAGGTTCATCATAATTTTTTTTAAATATTTATAAATCAAAGAACAAAGAAATGAAACAAATATTAACCTAACTGGTGATCTTGCAGTGGTCGTATTTGTAGTGTTAGAGGAGTTTTGATGGAACAAAAAATAAGAAGACGAAGACTTGGGTTAAAGAGCATGCATAAAGATAAATACATATGAATTTGGGTTATATAAAATATGTAAGGATTGTTATGCAAATTTTATTGTATTCGCAAGCGCACTAATCTATTGTAAAATAGATTTTGTGGTGACGAGTGTCGATCCCACGAGAAAGTAGATTTAATTATGAGTAGGGTTAATTTTTTAGGTGTAAATGTGAGTTGGTTGGAAGTGAGTTTGTTTTTTTTTTCTTAAGATTTAAAATAAAATGGCAGGAATGAATTAAAAATAAAAACAATGCAAATAAAATGCTTGAGTCTTTGGATTCGCACTCAACATTCACCATAGGCTTAATATTTATTTTTTAGTTTCGATTAATTCATGAGACAGATATGTTCACTCATCATAATCTTTACTTTAATAAATATAGCATCAAGCGCTCAGTGTACCAGAGGTAATGATCTTCCACTAAGTGTGGTGTTAAGAATACGCTGTGCCATATGATAATAATCTTTATGTTGATAAGGTGGTAAGACCGTCAATTAAATAGTTTAGATACACTCTCTGTCGATATTGAATCAAGACAACCCACAAAATATTAGAGGTGAATTTTCTCTCTAATTAATATGGTACTAAGTGCTCAATGTGCTAGACAATAATGATCCTTCACTAGGGAGCCAGTATACCGTGGAAAATCTAGACATGATACACTGTCTGTCAACACTGAGTCAAAACATACACACAAATAAGAGAGAATAAGAAAATAAACTTACCTAATTAAGTCCATGGATCATGTGAAGCTTTATCTTCAACTTAAGGTTGAAACTAAACTAGCACTCATAATTGAACTAGGGGTAAAATGGTAATTTTATTAAAATACGTAAAAAATACAAGATGGTGAGAGAATTACAAAAAAAAACCTTTAAAATGGATTCAGGAGTCTTAAATTAAGGGAGAGGGAGCCCTCTATTTATAGATACAATGAATAAATTATAGTCATTAGATGAAAACAATTTGGACGCTCAGGATTGTGCCACGTGGCAAGTTTCGATTGATTGGAACACATCATCAGTCAACACCACTTCAGCATTTCGGTCCAATAAGATGTTGTCACGTCATCGGCTAATGTCACGTCATCGGTTAATGTCACATCATCAGTTAACACCACATAATTAGTCAATGCCACATTATTAGTCCAATAGGATGCTACCACGTTATCGGTCAATACCACATCATCGTACTATATATGTGAACATTGTCGTACTTATGAATAGTATCGAATCCCCTTTTATGCTCCTCTTAAGGGTTTCGACCGTCCTACATTAAAAAATACCATTTGTTTCACTATCTGACTTCTAATTAGTCGTAAAATGGTCAAAACATCCCTAAAGTATATAAAATATAAAAAAAAAACCTAATAAAAGCTTAGAAGATTTTAACACGTGAAAGTGAAAATGTTAGTGAGGCTTGGAGCATAAAATGATAATTTTACCCTGTACAAATATACATTCTCCAATACTCAACAAGGATAAATATGAAATTGTATTAAAATAAAACTAATTCTCAAAGTAAATTTTGAAAAGTTACCCACTCTCTACTTTTCAAAATTTGCTTAACAACATTTGATAATAAATATACCCTTATTTCACATTTTATGAAAAGGGAAAAAGCCTCAAAGGGCCTCAAATTGGTGCCTATTGATAGTATCAGGCATCCATGACTTGACTATGACACTTATAAAAATTATTATATAGAAGTGAAATAATAAAATGATTAGTAATCTTTTGTCATCAGATTATATATTTGTTTTAATTCCTAAGAATATATCAATTTACCAATTTCAAATTAATTTATATGTTTTACTTTTTATTTTCAAATCTTATGTTTGATTTATAAAATTTATATTTTATTTTGTACTTAATGTTAATTTACTAATTTTATGTATATTTGTAGGTTTTTGTTTTATTTACCACTAATACATTAATTTATGAATTTTTTATTAGTTTACTTATTTTACTTTCCATTTACAAGTCTTATACTTTATTTTCAATTTTATGTATTATTTTACAATTATTATTAATTTACAAGTTTTATATTAAATTTACTAATCTTATGTTTCATGTACATAATTTATGTTTAATCAAGGCATTTTTATCATGGCATCACACACACGCACACACATCACACACACCCATATATATATTTTTGCAAAATTGACAGTCGGAAGAAAATTTATTCCAAAAATATAGGTGTATAAAGCTTCCTCGTTAATTAAGAAAGTTCACAGAAGAAGTTTTGATTCCTCATTAAGAAAGCTTATAGATGTTTGGTTTCATCATGAATTCATGATAACTTTACATGGAGATGGTGATGGTGATGGAGTCATTAGATCTCTTATCTTAATTTGAGGTATCATGCATTCACGTCTAATTTTTTATTTAATGTATTTAAGTTTTTTGAAAGTTGGCAGGTGAACAAAGCCTTTAAACTAATTTTTTAACCTTTTATTTTCTCAGAATTCGTGTTTGAATGACCAACCATATAAAATTGCTTGCAAATCACTCAACTAAGTCCCTAAGGGCTTGTGGGCATGACACATACTTGTAGTCTAGATTACCCGGTATCTTGGTGGGAGCATTTACGAGTATTGGAGTTATAGATTAACAATATAGAATTTGTACAACACATCTCTTGATGGGTTTTCGGCACTTGATCATAGAATTCTCTGACCAGAGTGTGTCAACATATTTAATATGTTGAAAATGATCATTAGAGAAAACCAGTAAGTATCAAGGAATAAGATGTTATTAAATTGATTGGACAATTGAGATATCAATTTAATTAACGTTGTAATACAAAGGATTGTGCAGTAAAGAAATCAATGTGGCTTGGGACGAATTATTATTCGAGCATACAATTATGGAAGTCAGTTCCAATCTTTTAGTGGAGTAGATTTGAAATTAAATAATTGGGCTAGTTTAATTACATGCCTAATTATTGTAGCAACTATTGTATGTTCCCAAATGATCCCCGGGTTAGCTCATTTAATTGACTGCACCACTACTGGACTAATAAGCAAGATAACTAGCTATTTGGGTCAAAAACCTAAATATATCATTTAGTGGGAGGTTCCATTTAATTAGTTTATGTGTAAGGGGCCTCATGTTATTTTACATGGTAGGTCCCCTACAAAATGAAAAGTAACGTGGGTTTTGTTGTTTGATTTTTGGAGTGTAGGGTTTTCACTAAAGGGTGATATAAAAGACTTATTTTTCTCTAAAGAAAAGTGAGAAGCCACTTTATACAGATTAGAGAATAAGATTTTTCTCTCCATTGTTGAGAGAAAAATTTTCTCGTGCTAGTTGCTTTGGTAGTGATAAAGGCGCCCACACGTCAAGTGCAGATCGAACCTGAGTCATAACCTGAAAGATCATTGGTGACAGTTCGTGATCTAACAAGCGTGGTGGTGACGGATCGTGATCTAACAGGAGTGGTGGTGGCGGATCGTGATCTAGGAGCCTGAATCACTTCAGTGGAAAAAGCCAACTCGGATTTTCAAGGTACGATTTATAGAATACAAATTCTTATATATTATATGAGAGCGATCTTCAAAAGGTTATAAATATTTTAAAAACCTAATTTTTCCCCAACATGCACAACCTATAATCATTAATAACAACAACATAAGAACAAAAACGTTTAAATTGCATAGGCAATTGTAGACCTCTCTCATAAAATATATGAATTCAAATCAATACAAAGATGATTAGTTGTCAAAAAGGTAACTCACAGAAAATAAGGGAAAGGGAAAAGTAAACGAGCTAAATGAACAAACAATACAATTAATCCATTCCAATTTAGTTAATAGTGCAAAACACATATGACTCAATAGTAACAACTAAAGTAAATAAATATACAATCAAAGCTTGATAAAATTCACCAGGCCAGATTCGGGTATATGCCACGAGGAATAGCAGACCCGCCAATTGTGTACTCAAGTATCAGAGCCAGCCAATCAACCACCTAACACTGCCAAAATACAACATCAACTAAGTTAAATCAATTTATTAGACCAAAACATTAATAACGATTACTATGCCCCAGCTAATCACTAGTTTATCCCACTTTAGAAACAAGATCCAATTATATGAATCAATAAACTACATCTCTAAGAAATGACTATTACGAGTTATACCAGTATTAAAGGTAACAAGGACTTACCCTTCTCCAACACATATGTATGAATAATGATAGGCACTCCCAGCAGATGGCCAACGACTTGAAAGCTCGGCATAGCAAAAGGCTGCAAAAGCAGAAGCTATTCCAGCTATAAGGAAACGAAAGGGTGAGTGCCCGTCCTGAATGCTCTCTAGCAACCGTTCCAACAAGAATATATGTTCCAGCCCCAAGTGTTGAGTCAACACCTAACCAGAGTTTGTACAAGAAATAAATAGTAAGATCCATCTTTAAAAAAAAAGTCTGAAATTTATTATATCACTGCTTAATAAAGAAATATTGATTATATGAACTGCAATAAAAAATGAAAATTTTCAGAGCAAACCCTATCACAATAAATAAGCAACTAATCCAAGCTCCAAGACCATAGTCTACCCAAAACACTTAGCCATTTAAAGAAAGGGGAGGGGGAAAGCCTAATAATCACACACACCCATCATGAAATCTTGAGTTTCCTGACGAGAATCTAACAAAATGCTCAAGAACACTTAAAGCCATAAAAAAAAAAATAATTAAATTCAAGATCTGTTTCATAAGAATTTAACCAAAAATCAAAATTCTTAGATATTCAATATGGAAAGCAAAAACCCCTACTCTTAAAAATTAGAAATTTAACCAAAATAAAAAAGATTTAGAAAGAAAAATATCTTTTGTTCATTACGAGGCATCTTCCCATTGAGCTCATGTAGGATTTTGAGAGAGACCAAATTTGAAAAATTAATGCTTTCAGAGAGAAATGCAAATTCCAAAAATAAGAAATAACACAAAATAAAATATAAAAAAATACATTTATTCATTCGGCGTTGCTCCTCAGCGAGCTAATGTACGGCTTCAGGAGAGAAAGATCAAGTTTGAAAAGTTAGGACTTTGAAGGAGAAAGCCAAATTTTAAAAATTAGAAATTTAATAAAAAAGAAAAAAAGAAAAAAAAGAATACCTTTATTCATTCTGATTCATGCCTCCCACTGAGCAATGTAGGGCCTGAAGAGAGAGATCAAATTTGAGAATGAAAAAATTAGGCCTTGAACATAGATAAGCCAATTTTGAGAATGAAAAATTTAGGGATTTGAGAGACCGAATTTGTCAATGAGAGATTTCAGAGAGAAAATATCGTCGTTGAGAGAGTGATTAGATTTTAGAATGGAAAAATTTTAGGGATTTGAGAGACGAATTTGAAAAAAAAAAGGAGGAAAATAGAGTGTGTGTAACCGGTTGCAAAGGTAGCCAATTATTTTATAATTTAAAAAATAATTATATTTGAGCCGTTGGATTCCTGAACTTAAATCCAACGGTGAATTAATTACTCCGGCATGATACCGGGGACTTGTGTCCCGGCATTGTAGCTTTAGCCGATTTCCATCGCCATCGCCCACTGCCGTATGCTCGATCATCAATTCACATTCAAAAGCCAAGCCCATGGATTTTTTTTCCTCGTGTTCATACGTAGCTCCAAACCCAGGGGTTTCACATGTTAAAATTTTATACAAATCACGGTGCGTATTATTAACACATTCATGGTAGAAGCTAATGACCAAGCTTATGTTAGAAGCTGGGTGATCAACATTGTGGTTAGAAAGTGACTTCATGGTAGTCATTTGTCCCATTCGTTAATTAGCCGGACCACTTTCTTAATAAATCTTCATTTGGATCAACCTGTCATCAACTGTTGGCTTCCCAAAATTATTTTGATAAGTTTGACACAATTTATTTTATTTAATAGGTTTCCCAAATAATTGCCTGTAACAGTCTTCCTTATGATAACGTACATGCTGATACTTGTTCTTGTCTTGGTTGAGTGAGGAGCATTGGGCCGAGTAGTGTGCGCTTTTACTGTAGGGTCAGCAGCCCATACAGAAATGATATGACCGCCACACGTGTTAAGATTATTGGATCTATTTTGATAGATTTTATTGCATTATTGAGCAAGGGCCGATATATGAACAAACGTTACGCGTTAGAAATGGGCCACCAATTTTTTACTTTTCTTATCTTAATATAATTTTCTATATATTATTTCACGAGAACCCAGTCAAAGAACACATTCTCATTTTCGGTGTTTGTTGCCCTTTTTAACCAAGCTAATGGTTATTATTGCCACCTAACTCATATACCAATTGAAAGTTTTTTAGCTCAAGATTTTTTTCTTAATTGCTGTAGGATAATTTCTTTAATATCATCTATCATTGTTGAAAGGATCCTTTTGCATGTGCGTTCATTTTCGCGCAAAAATATAGTTGGAGCCTCACTCATGTCATGAATTTAACTCGGATACTATATAAAAGTCTGTAGGCATATCTCATACTGAATAACTAAGTCCAAAATTGATGTTCGCCACAAGATTATATAAGTTCTCAGCTGATATGTGAAAACATATAACAAAATAATCAATTTACCAATATACAATAATATTCATATAATAGTTACTTCTAAATTAATTAATGCATATAAATTAATTTCTATAAATTAATTAACATCAAAGCATACCATCAAACAGACACAAGTGAAATGATAATGAAATGACTTAACATATTTGTTTGTCTTAACCATTTTCGGTGACAATAATTGATGGCCTCTCACATGCATGAGTAAAGACTCGTCTAATTTTTATATTTTAAAGTTAGTATCCGTTTAATCTCTGTATTTTTAAAATACCTCAAAATATCTCCCTATTAAATTCTTGATACCCATGACGTTACTTTCATTCCTTTTGATTTGTTTTTACAATAATAGTAATTTCTTGGATATTAATAAAATAAATAAATTATCAATTTAATTCCAAAAAATAAAATAGAAACAAAAAGATTGTATATTATTTTTTTCTTGAAAACTCTGCTGAGGAATTAATACATTAATTTTTTATTAATGCGAACAAAGAGTTAGTAATTTAATTTTTTTGGACATATGTGATCTTCCAAAAAATTAATATATACTCATTTTTTATTTTATTTTTGGGATTAAATTGATAATTTATTTTTTATTAATGTGAAAAAAAGAAATATTTTTACAAGAGGTAAATATTGTAAAAGTAAGCAAAAAATAATAAAAATAAACAACATGAGTCTCAATAATTTAACGGCATTGATGTTTTGAGGTATTTTTAAAAATAAAGGGACTAAAATGGGCATTAACCTTAAAATATAGGGATTGAATGAGTTTTTACTTCATATAGATTGATCAAACTTTTGGTTAAGATCCTATTGGTCACAAGCTAAGATATAACAATATGTTGGCCACAAGCAAGATTCAAGAAGCTGAAACATTTTGTTGTTGGAAGCACTTGGTGGTTTTCAATTTAACTTCAAATTAAATTAATCTACTATTTGCATCCATAAATGATTAGTCCGATTCAAATTTAGAAGGATCTAGGATATTTGATTTGGTTGATTAGAAAAGTCATACAGGCACAAATTGATAAACATTAAAAATGTTAACATCCGATCGTTAGAGTCCAAGAATTTATTCTAGATCTCTAACTCTTTTGATTGGCACCAATGCTAATTTGCATTATAAAAATAAGAAAAAAAATGAATTAAGATTCTCTTTTGATATGAACTTCTCTTAAGTAAAAATTTATGTGTTGATTGACGATTAATAAATTTACAATATAAAGAAATTAACTCATATTCATAAACTATTATTACATTACATATGGCATAAAATCGTTAAACCTTAATGGTACTCAAATTAGGAGAGGTTCCTAATCCAGAAAAGATTCAGTAGCGATATTATCATATAACAATTTATAGTTGATAGTTCACTATGCCAAAAACAAAAAGTTACACCTTACAATGTCATAATAAGTGTGCATTTGCTCACAATAAAATAATAAGCAAGACTCAATAATCACAATATGGATGTCTATCTTCAAGGGTAGGCATGAATCCTAATATTTAAAGAAAGCATATTTTTGAGTATTTTCTTAATAATTTTCTAATTAATAGATATATTTTTTAAGCTATTTATTGTAGGAAAACCTATTAAACATCTTTCTAATTAATAATTATTCTATAATTAAGAATTTTTTTTTTGTAAAAATTTTGTAGTCGGTAACCTTAGTGTTAAAAGGAAATGATTAATGATATTGTCTTCTTTAAAAAAATGATATTGTCTTTTTAATTTCCTAAAAAAATTAATTATGTAACATTAGAATCTTTGACTTTTAATATTATCTTTAATTTCTATTAAAAATATTTTAATTTAAAAAATTAGTAGATGGAAAAATTTTCTTACTCCCTTCTTGACAAAGAAAATTATTACATTCCTTGATTTATTTAAAAAAAATACTAGTTTTTTGAAATACAAATAACATATAAATTATTTGATTATCAATTTATTATCTCAACTTTCTATGTGCTACCATTCTAAATATTCTATTTGAAAATAGTATGTTCAAATTTATTTTTTTGTTTGTTATTGTAATAATTCTAATGGAAGTAAAAAGAAAAAAAACTTATTGACTAATTTTTTGGATTTTATTTTTGAAAATTTTTATGACCTTTTTTTATTGTTGTCAAAATTCAAGAATTAAAAACGAAATTAATTTTAAATTCTTTAATATTTCTTTAAGTATTGAAATTACATAATAAGAAGAGGGCCGCAAAAAAAAAAAAAAAAAAATTCTCCAAATGCCCCAAATTCTCTAAAACTAACCGCTCTATCTTTGCCATCAAATTCTAGAACAAATAATTGTTTCTGCTTTGGCTTCTAAAGAGAATTAAGCACCTAAATGAGAATCAGCTTTACAATCACCTCAATTTGAAAGATTCAACTTACTGTTTGCATGATGTGCTCACCTATCGCCCACTCATATTACTTACCCTGTTTATGAAGTGTGGCAAGTACAAACACATCTTGTCATTTGAAAACAACACAAGAGCTACCACACCCCCAAATTATTCTTATGTCCTTTGCTCATTGTTTTAATTTGAGAGAAAGAGAAAGGAGGGTCACAGATATGATTATGAATATGATGTGACCTATAGTGAGTACATAAACGGAAGACATGGCCGTGTTTACATGGAATATTTCACTAAAATCTAGTGTTAAATATGAAATATTTCTCTAAAATCTAGTGTTAACATGGGATGTTCCGAGATTGAGTGAAAGAATGTGATTGGTGAGATCTGTTATGTATAGAGTTTATATTTTACTGAGCAGAGGCAGTGCAAATACAAGCAATGTATGTATATACATGCACCCTAACGTTTAACGGGACTAACCTTTCAAATGCTTCTACAATCCATCTTCAGTTTTCATTTGTCTGTATGTATACACAGATAGAGATTAGGTCTCTCACGTTTCTTTTCTCTTAAGTGCATGTAACTGTCGTTTGTGTGTATGTAAAACTACATGTACTAATAAGTTTAACTAGTCAAAATCTTATGGGAGACACAAGAGGACTTGCCAAGATTATTTTACTAACATGAATGAAGAGGGGTTAGGGATGAATTTCTATTATACATAAAACTAATATAAAGAACAAATCAAAAGAGAAACTAATATAAAGAACAATCCAAAAGACAAATTGACCCAAAGTCACTCTTTAATTAGGGTTTATGGAATTAAACAGATAGGGCAATGCATCTAAAACCTAAAGCTCAAACCCAAGAGAGAAATTTTCCTTAAAATATTTAACTGTAACCTCCGCTAGAGATCAGTACGATCAGTGAAATATAAATCGATTATCTTCTTTAAGATTGAGGAAGTCATTACATTAATTGAACTGATGTAAATTACAGTAATAATTGAGAGCTAAATGTTGTAAGAATTCCCTGGATTATACAACTTACAAGAGGCAAATACTACTAATCCTCGGAGCAAAAAGAGTTGCGTTCTTGACTTCGAAGTTGATGGAATGCCTTTGCCTTTTTGCTATCATGCCCATGCAACCATGGCATAGACATGGTAATAGCAATCCCTAATCACAATTCCTTCGTCCTTTTATGTAGAGTTTTTGTATTGGAAAACGGGAAAAATGATGCTATGTACGTGAATATTTCAATGCAAAAAGCTGACGGCCCTCGGCGAAACCTGAAGGTTAATTTATTGGTGAGAGTTATATTAGTAGACCGGTCAGTCATGGCACAGGTACTCATTTATGAGCAGTGAAAAATCTATTAATTTATTAGCACAGTTTATAGGACAAAACTACGTTACAGATTCTGTAAGGTACAGACTCAGCATCAGCCGTTGGATGTGGTTGGATGTGGAGTGAGAAACTAAACAAAAGAAAATCGGATGGTGGGATGACGGGAGATGTTTGTTACAGAATCTGTAACATAGACAGGTCCACAGTTATAAAATAACCGGAGAGTGGAGAGGTAGCTAGCTACAGCTAAGCTATAGCCAAAGCACTAGTCACTTCATCTCTCTCTCTCTCTCACTGATCATCAGTTTCTCAATTTATGGGGTTCAAAAGTTTGAAAAGATTGCTCAAGAGTCCCTACCGTTGCTTGTGCTGCTCGCACATTTACTGGAACAAACCAATTTTAACATCATTGTCCTTTTAAATAAGGATATTATTATTTTATTATTAAAATTTTATTAACATATCATTATCAATATTTATTAAAAAATATATTTTATTATTAAAATTTTGTGCCGTTATCAATTCATTATCGTTTCATTAACAACGTTAAAAATTTACTAATATCACAAAGGCATTAAAGATATTTTCAATTGTAAGAGTAAAATTGTCTATTAATTTAATAAATAAATTATTATTTTACTACTAAATTTTTAAGAAAATTATCATTTTACTATTAAATTTTTAAGAGAATTATCATTTTAATACCAATTTCTTGGGGTAAAATCGACTTTTAATTCAATTTTCATTAAAAATTAATTTTTTCTTAACGAAATGGTAGTGAATTAATAACGGCACAAAATTTTAATAGTAAAATGCACTTTTCTGTAAACCTTAATATTGACTTAATATATCAATAAAATTTTAATAGTAAAATAATAATTTCCCTTTAAATAAATATAGGCATCACCCACTTTCTTTCTTTTGGCAGCTCTGTATCTCAATTTTGTTCTAAATGTCAATGCATGTATAATTAAAGAAATACGCAGCTTTCTATCTCCAGTGTGCACAGACCATTTTAGGGCTAGCTTTCATAATCAATAAAAATTCTTTTTCTTTGGCCACACAAGATGCAGCCCTAAATCTTTACTTCAATCAATGAAATAGCTAGCTGCGAATCCAATGGGTAAAAGCACTTTCATTGGTCCAATAGTTTTTCTTGCCCAAAATTTTCATTATTGAGAGGCTATAGCAGTATAGCTAGGTTTGTTTGTGTATTCACTCAAATTGCATAAATGTTTTCTTCAAACCCTAGCACTAGCTTCAACCCAAATGCAAACATCTTCTCTTCTAATAATTACCTTCATTGTCCTCCTCTATTCGCTGGCTATGAAAACAACAACGTTTTGCTTGATCCACTCACAGGTTGGATCTTACCGGCAGCCAATCATCAGACTTTGACAAACATGGCATTTACTGGCAATGCCAGTGCAGTGGTGAATAGAGAACATTATGATCATCCTTCAAGTTTCATACGAAACGAGAAGCCGGTGCCAGTGAAGAGAGATCGGCACAGCAAAATTTGTACAGCTCAGGGTTTTAGAGATCGGAGAGTGAGACTGTCTATTGACATCGCCCGCGAGTTCTTTGATCTACAGGACATGCTAGGGTTTGATAAAGCAAGCCAAACCCTTGAATGGTTGTTCAACAAGTCAAGAAAGGCTATTAAGGAACTGATAGAGCTGAAGAGGCCCTGCAATGGTACTAATAAGCAATTAATGGAGAAGCTTGCAAAAAAGTCAAGAGATCAAGCAAGAGCAAGAGCAAGGCAAAGGACTCGAGCAAAAATGTTTAAAAAATTTGCTGACACAACTCCTCAAATCTCGACCCAAATCAAAGCTTGCCAAGAATCAAGTTCTTATGTTGTTTCTCATGATCAAGTCCAAGAACCTTGCTCTTCCACACTAACCTGTCAAACGCAAGACAATCAAGCTCCGACAGATAGAAATCAGAACCCATCTTCAAATTTTGCTGATGATCAGCAAAATCTTGAAATTTCAAAGGATACAATTAGTTGCAATACAAGCAACTATAACTTCAATTTACCTCAAAACTGGGACATCGTTAGTGCAATGCCTCATCAGTACACAGTCTGTCGAGCAATTACCAAATATGAATCTCTCAACTGGTAATTAAAGTGCAATATTAGTCAGTATATTATATTCCATATAATCTCAAATTTCTTGATCATCAATATTCGCACTTCAGATGTTAACTTGTGTTGTGTCAATTTGCAGAAGTTCAAATGATTAATGGCAAAATTAACCAGCGGAAAGGCATGCAACAGTCTGTGTCAACACTAACAGATGCATGAGCATTGAAAAAACGTAAGCTGCAGTTATATATCTTGTTGTTTCTGTAGGAAATCATAGCATATTTTTGAACGGTTTTATTTCAATTTTTGTGTCACTGAACTTCAGATGTGGAAATATAATGGACAAGTTTCTCTGTTATGACCTTATGCGTGTTTGTTCTAATGTAAGCAACCGTATGATGATCTTATAGACATCTTATATGACAACCATATTAAGCTAGTCACAGCTAGCACTAATTGAGTCAGGTACACCTGAAGATCAAATATAATTAGGAATTTAATTGTTACTGAAAATTTTGATATGATTCTCACAAAAAGATATTTTATTAATGCCATAACCTTCTTAGTATAAAGTATATGGTTGTGAAATAATTTGTAATTATTTCTACAATACATTTAGAGGTAATACAACTAACTAATGCATTTCTTGTCAATATCTTGTCAATATGAACTGAATTCCTATGTTTTTGTCATCTACATACGCATGCATACTGATCCAGCAGTATAGGAAAATTCAGTAGCAAAATCAAGAATTTTCCATAAGCCTCATGGGCTGCATGTATATCACCTCCAAACAAGATTAAGAATAAAGTCTTGTGGTACATAATTGACCATTCAATTTTGTGAGAACACATAGATTCTAATCTCAGAAGAGTGAACAGTCTAAAAATTTATGAAGAAATAATTCAAGCATGAAACTCATGATTGTTCATGCATGCAGTGTGTTTTAACACATAACAACTCAACTTCAGATAATGTTAGGATAGTCTTCACAATGAATTGAACTCATTTTAGAGCTAATCATATATGTGTATAAATGTTTATGAACATATGTTTATATATTATCCATGCTCTTGCACACTATGTTTCCAAGAACCAGAGTACTCAAATTCATTCAATACTCTATGAACTAAAGAAGTATAACTGTTTATTTACCTTAAAGCTTCCATCTGCCTGGAATTTGTGTACGTTTAATGGTTGAGTTATAGCTTGAACTTTGCAACTTGGCTTGCCCATTATCAATAATTTGTGTTTCCTGTAACAATACAATTTGTTTTACGCAATAATTTGAATTACTTTATGAGCATTAGATAGATCAACTGAAAGCGTTTTCAAGGAGCTTGACAATACATTAGTACCTCTAAACCAGAGAGCTCTTGAAGAAAACCGTGAGAATTGTCATGACTTCAATTTGTAGTGATACAAAAGAGACAATTAGCATAAGTTTGCAAATTCTCCTTCCAAAGATAGGATATTTAGTTGTCGGTGAGTTGTCGATTGATTGGGAAATATTAAGACAATTAATTTTACTGTATTTATTGCTATCTTTGCCATTATAGACAGTAAAATTAACTATTTTCAATTCGAGTTTAGAATAATATCTTGCTGAAAAATGTTAACAAATCAGTTTCGGTCAACAGTATAGTAACACTGAATCCGTGAGATATAGCTTTTGCATTTTCCTATTGTTAGAATCCAATAATTACTAAAATAATGCAGGCCTGTATGTGCATAGATAAGCATGTATGCCTGCACCCACCCACCCCCGCATGCACGTGTGCATACACACGAAAAATGCCCATAATTGACAACATTGTGAATAGACTTTTACAATGTTGAAAACTGTTTGACAATATTGTGAAACAATAAAAAAATACAATTTATAACATTGTAAATCTATCGAACCTAAGAGCAATTATATATGCATTTTTGTGTATAAGCATATATTTATATATGGAGTCATTTTTAGTCCTGTGATCGTAGATTTTATTAAAATATGGGATGAGTTGATAATGGTACAAATAGATTTTCACAATATTGTTAAATAGTTTACACTATTGTAAAAGGTTGTTCACATTGTTTTTAACTCATCCTGGGTTAAAAGATTTTTCTATATCTATGAACTATAAATATAGGTATTCATGTATATACATTTGTGTGTGTATATGTAGGTTTAACGAAGGAGCAAGTTGAGGACTATTTTATGGCATAGGTCCTATTGGGATTGGGGTTTCAAAGACTCTAAACAATTTATTTTATAAGTTTTGACAGAAATTCTGTTTGATAAATTTTTTAAAAGTCATTTATTTTATAATTTTCTCTATTTTGACATTAGCTTATAAAAGAAGGGAAGAGGTTGTTTTTTATGAGCAGCTTATTAAATAAGCCACAACACTTATTTAAAATTCTTAATATAATCTTTCTATTTTAACAAAACGACAATTATTTCTTACTTTTTTCATAACCCTAATATATAAATAAAACACAATTTAAACTTATGACTATTTTGGTCATTATATAATAAATAACACTTTCATAATAAAATTTACCAAACACATATACTCTACAGTTTAGAATCGAAGCAACCACAACAATATAGTTTACCAAATGTCAAGCTACTTTTTTAGTCAGCATCTTATGTTATCTACATGGCAAAAGCTGCTTATTTCATTAGTCATGGCAGTCCCAAATTGGCCCTTAATTAGTTTAATGTTATGAGTGTTTATCTTCTTCTAAATATTTAAAGATAGGATTGGATTATCATTTAGTTGATTTACCTAGTAAATATTTAATTGTAAACATTGTTAAACCATATTATAATGTAATCCAATGAAATGGAAAAAATAATAAAAAGGGACGAGCAACACTCAAGCCCCAAGGTAGGCAGAGATGGCGAAAACTTGACTTGACCCGAGCCTGAGTGTTTCGAGCAGGGCTTAGTAGGCTCTGTACGTGTATGCTAAATACTCAAGTTGGTTCAAAATTCACCTAAAAAGCCTCATGAGCTTGGCTTGAAATCTCGAAAAATGCTTAAAATTTTTTAAAAAATATGAATTATTTTAATTAAAATACAACTTTTAACATATATTTAACTCACAAGACGTATATTTAAATCATTTAAACCCAACTTTTAAAGCCTAAATCTAACAAAAAATTAAATTTTCTATAATTTTATGGAACATAATAAGAAATTTAGAAAAATATAGGATATAAAATATAAAATGTTTGGACCGGCCTGAAAAACACCCGACCTGACAGACGATATGTTAAGTTCAGGCTCGCCTTTGCCAAACCTATCTCGAGCACACATTTTGCCATCGTAAAAGTGGGAGAGTCATGCCTCTTTCCATTATGAGGAAAGATTAATTCCTTCAATCAAAAGGACTATATGCAAAAATTAAAAAAAAAAAGAGACTAGTTGTGATTATGGAAAGACTAGGTGGAGTCTCTTGGCTGGAAAAATCGAAATGCATAGCTCGTGATGAGTGTCGTTTTCCATTCTTAATTTAGCAATGATGATGTGAAACTTGATTGATGCCCTGCCCATGGACACCTTTCTCCTTAACTACTACTGGGGTATGAGGCTTGTGAGGTTTATAGAACTTCTTTCAACTGCATTAGTTAGGATCAATTAGATACGTTGTAAAATTAGTCATTTTTTAATAAAAATAATTAATTAATTAAATTTAAACTATACACAAATCGTATTAGCATTCAAGAAAAATATATAATAATAATAATAATTATTATTATTATTATTTGTCCACCTAGCCTTGGTCGGGGAGATTTGGCTCAGCACTCGCATTTGAATTGTGGAAGAGATATGAGATAAAGAGTCTATTTAAACTTTTGCACACTCTTACATTTTGTTTATAAAAAAAAAGAGGAAGAATATGTAAATTATTATTAATATTATTTGGGTGGGCTTTTCACACCCCACCATACCCATGCTTAATAATTTTCCCTTAAAGGTTAATGTGAGGGGAATGGATTGTTTGTCCTATTGTTTCCACTGCAAAAGTCCAAATCATTTGGATTATTCTCAAATATCAAGGGTAGGTTACGCTCAAACCACTATCTTTAATTTGTAACATTCACTTCTTCTAAAATTTGAACTTAGGAGCTCAAATAAATAAAATTGTTTGAAAACTATTTGACCAATCCATTAAAAACAATAATTAGTTATTAATACAATAATAAATAGTGTAAATACATTTTGATTAATATACATAAGATTTTTTAAAACTCATAATACCCAAATCAAACAATATATAGGTAAAAAATATATTATAAACACATGAAATTTATATTTATAGCCTATAGAAAGCTTGTATGAGAATCATGGAAGACATAGGTGGATAGTGTGATACATGTTGCTAAAGCCTAAATTACTATATGGTATTTCATTGTGGAAGCTTTAGCTATCAAGGAAAGGTGATGAGTGTTTAACAAGAATAATGCTAGATATTTTAGCATTAAAATTCTTATTTGAGTCCCAACTCATGGGACACTATTAATCTATGGGATGATAAAATGATAGTTCTATATTTATTATCCAATAAATAAGCGATACATAGCATTATGACTTAAGTTGAGATTCATATATTGGAATCTCTAATATTATTGGCTTAATAAACACCAATAGTTGTCAAGTAAACATTACCATTTTATTATTTTAGAACTTATTTTTCAATAAATAGCTATGAAGATAACCAATCATGCTATCAAATGTTTACCAAGCATTTGACAATTTTGATATGATTGCAACCAAGTCTGGCCACTCAAGTTTAAAATCTCAAGAGGATAAAGTTTAGAATACATCAGAGATACCATATTAACAATACAAGAAGTAAATTATGCTATGATATATGTACATTTATTAAGTTCCGAAAATAATAAAAAGGTAAAGTTTACTTGACAACTATTGGCGTCTATTAAGCCAATAATATTAGGGATTTGTGCATTTATTTTAAAAAACAACCATAAAAGTTGATTGTATAATACATGTGAATTATATTAAATTCAGTTATACATCTAAGACATGCATTAGTTGAATATATTATCTCTTATGCATTCTATAATTCCTCCCTAGAGCTGATTACATTACCTTTAATGTGTTCTAGAATTCCTCCCTAAAAGAAATGGACTAAAAAATCAATTTAAACTTTTTTTTTCCTAAAGACTTGATCCAGTAGTTATCATGCAGTTTTCTTTAACTAGGCAACAGTATTTAAATTTTGGAAATATAGAGGGTAAAAATTGATTTTTTTAAATAAATAAATAAATTAGCAGGTATGCCCTCAAAAGAGGCATACCGATGGAAACCATGGCCTCAGAGTCGCCAGTGGCTATATATTTGGAGGCCCGTAGTTAGCCCCTAGGATTTCAGCACAGTGGGCAGGACCGGTGATTGCTATTTAGCTTTTGAAAAAATTATGAAGGTAACAGAAACATTGCAATCGAAGCGAAAGAGGAAGAAAATCATCAGAAACTCAGCAACTTTTTCCCCCCTCTTTTTTCAATTTTATGGCCTCATGTTATACACGGCAATTTTAAACAGACTCCGCTGAACAAATTGATTGAATTTAAGTACTTATTACTGCTCATCAGAAAACAACCAACATAGGGCATCAACCTACAAAAACATCCTAAATGAAATGAACCCATCAAATTTAAGGCTATTAAAAGCTATATAGCTCTCTTACGTAACATGGGTAATGCTTACCTGCTGAGATTTGAAGTAAGCCCTTTGTGAACCTCAATCTCATATCCTTGCGCTTCACAGCTGCCACATGCCACCATTAAAAAGCAGTAGCCTCACCAAACACTGCAGCTGAACAAGAAAGAAAGTACACCCAGTAAGCCAGAACTACTCTAAATTGCTTCTATATTCTACAAAGAAATTAATGACAATATATACCAGTAGCTATTAGAGCTTTCATATGGAGACTAGACTAAACACAAAAAGCAAAAAAAAAAAAAAAACCATTATGGTGAAGAAGCTGATGACCAAACCAAACATAAAACATTTTTTTTCATATAAACAAAACTCTCAGAGAGAGAGAGAGAGAGAGAGACAGAATAATTTGCATTGTACCGATTGTTATCTTGCTGAATGTATGATAGAAGTTCATTTGAAATTCTCGTCTGTGGTAGTTACTAGGGTTATTTTACACAGCTTTACTGAGAGACTTTCGACTTTCAAGAAGGGAAAGGGTTTTTATTAGAGAATTGTTTATTTTGTACAATTTACTGTTACCAAAAGGCTGTCCCGAAAGGTAAAACTAACAGTGACCTATATTTATCTAATTTAAAATTCTCAAATCTGCTGCCATTAACTGAAAGACTGATAAATGGTTACTATGAGTATGCAGCCCTTGCTTTCTATTTAGAGAAACAACGGCTGGCTACTAAATTCGGTAACTTCTTGACAAACAATAACAAGGACTCTGTTTCTTTTGTCTTAAAATTAGATTAGCAAGCAAGCTGGCCTCTAAGATATATGACGAACAGTATGAAATGATATAATGGTACTTTTTTTTTTAAAGGGATATAATGGTACTTTAAAACCCAAAAGCACATGCAAAATCACAAGAGACATTATTAATGGCTAGCTATAGGGGTGTAGTCCTCGACAACAGTCAAAAGGGCGTGAAAGCAACAGACGCCCAAATTTATAAATAATTACCGTACACATTCAAAAAATCTCCGATTTAATTAGTAGCAGAAGCAGCTGATAGTTCGGCTGGATTGACTGGAAACAGTAACTAATTTATTGATGGTTCTCCCATAAATATCTTCGCTATCACATATGAAAGATCAGTTGGATCCCATTTTTTATTGCCATTTGTCGATATCGATATAACATCTCCAACAGTTGGTCGCTTTTAAAAATTTAAATTATTTTATATAAATTATTATTTGTATATATGTTCTTAAAAAAAATTTATTGTAATTTTTATTTTTAATTAAATTATAAGTATATAAGTGTAAAAAATACTTAGGATAAAGAGATTGGAGAGATAATATTTTGATTGTAAATGTTCATTGATACTTTAGAAGTTAATTGTAAGAACTTGAAGTCTTGGAAGACTTAGATAGTGAAATGCTTGAGCTTAGTTGGCTTTGAGGTATAGACGTAGGCGGAAATTGCCGAACTACATAAAAATTTGTGTGTTTTTTTCTTTCCATTCTCTTTTATTTTTATGCTTGTTTGAATTTATTATTTTCTATTCCATTAAGGCGTTAGATTAATTTGTTGTGCGAATTGTATTGCATAATTTTTAAAAACTCAATTCACCCCCCTCTTGGGTTGCGTAACTTGTATTTCAAAAAGTGCTAACTTGGACCGATTCTAGAATTTTCTAACTAACTCTAGCACATCTCAAGCTTGTACATATCTAGAATTCTCTACGCGTAAATGAGCAAGTGTACTAATCGGCACAAGTAATATAATGAAGAATATAGTATTGTCCCACAAAAATTGTATGTCTTATTAGCTATCAAAATTATTCTAATCCTAATTTATTTGAACAATCGAGTAGGTGAATTTATATTAAAAATTAAAATAAAATAAAATAACTAAAGATTAAATAAATATGCAATCAGTAATTAAAATCACCAAGAGATTAAGACACTAGCACATCCGATTTCATCATAACCAATCTAATTTAATCTTCCATCTATGCTGTTAAAATTTATTCCCATATTGACAGTGAATTTCCCTAATTGATTCAATATACTCTCTTGAGTAATATCAAAAATACATTCACATATCAACCCACTATATCTCTATATGAATTTAAATATTTAAAGATTTATTAAGCTCTATGGAAATTTTTAGAAAAATTGCACGAATCACGTTGTCACATCTCAGTCTTTCATTCAATTCATGACATTCATTACACAGAGCAAAAGTACATAAATCTCATTTCGGTCTCATTATGTATCCTCAAATCATTTAAATATTAGCCAGATATTTAAAAACATTAAACAAAATAATGAACACTCAACCATGAAATAAAAACTAAAAGTAACATAGATTTATGGAATTAAATCTTCATAGTTAGGCTACATTGTAACCCTAGCAAAATAAATTAGTTCATAGAAATATAAAGAGAATCCATGAATTTAATTGGGAACATTCAAGCAAGACAATATAAAAGAGGAAAAGAAAAACTCAAGAATTAATCTTAGTGTCTTCTTCCTCCTCTAAATTGTTCTGGCTACTCTCGGCTTTTGCTTAAGACTTGCAACTACTACTCTATTCTTTTTTTTTCCCCTCTTGGCTCCAATTTTGCGCGGCTGCCCTCTTCACTTTTCTTTTTCTATTGTTGCGCCACCTCTAAATCCTTAAATATTTAAAACAAGCCAAGCTTAACCAATTTTAAGCCCATGCACCTGCTTGCCATTTAAATAGCCAATTAGTTCTATAATGCTCCCCATGTGCATGCATGCTTAAAATTGGTTAATTAAATCTTCCTTGATTTGGTTTTTTATTTCTTTCTTTTTTTTCTTCCGCAATCGGCAATTATTTCCATTAAGCTCCAATTTGTTTCCTCTTTTTCCTTCCTTTCACTTACATATTCCCAATATTCCTAGAATGATAAAATATAAAAATTAAGATAAAAATTATTATAAAAATTAAGATAAAAATTAATGTAATAAAATATAATTTAACATAAAATTAAGTTATGGAAGCACTAAAATAATATGAAAATTATTAGCACATCAAATACCCCTAAACTTAACATTTTGCTAGTTCTCGAGCAAAAATTAAAATAAAAGTACGAAAAGAAAATCCTAATTAAACCACTTTCGTGGTGATCGCGATTGCATTTAGCGTATGCAGCAAGCTTTTAAACCCCTAGGCGGCCCTAGTAGACGAGTTATAGTCTCGTAAGGGTTTCCAACGATGACACCCATAAACATCATTAAAAAAAATGCCTCAAAAAGTATATAGCTCAAAGAATATTAAAAATATTGGCAAAATTCTAACTTCAATTCAATAGTCAGCCTCATCACATTGAATTCTTGTGTTGTGTGTGAATCAATTCAATCAAAACTCATCTCAAAGTTTTTAAAATCAACAGCCCTTGTCTAGAATAATAAACAAAGTAGGTCACACTAACCTTATCATCTTTATTTTTTTTCTTACTTTTTTCACAGGCATAAATTTGCATTTTCTTTTTATTTTTCTTAAAGCACATTTTTTTTTCTTTGTCCATAGTCAGGAGCTTTCACTTTACCCCTTAAGGTAGGCTTCTTCTCATGGTAGATTATCCTCTACATACTGGTGGTACATAGGCCCAAATTATTCAAGGATAACTTCACTCTTAAGGGTTATAGGTAGCTATTTCTGACTATGGTGCCGAGCCAAGTGTAGTGTGTAGTAGTAGGCACTTCTAGGCCCCTTCCTGGCTACTAGATCAGTCTAGTGCTTTGGGTACTACAGACCCTCTACCATCCATTGCAGCAGAGCCGTTTCATGAGCGGGGGGGCTAAGCGCAGTTCTTTGAATCAAACGTTGAATGAAATAGATTCTTTTTTTTTTTTTAGATATCAAAATCGAAATCAGATAGGATAAATGGATGGATCTATCTTTCTATATATATATATATATATATATATATATTACTAATCCAAAATGGATTTCTATTGGTAAACTTAAGTAATGTAGAATTAAGGTAAACAATCATTTATTCAAACTAAAATTCTCAACTCAGGTTGTCTCAATCTCAAATCTTAAGTCAAAATTCTGAAAGAATCGATATAAGTGCGGAAAATATCTAAAAAATCACAATTAAAACGAAACTAACACAAGAATCAAGTATAAACTAAGACAATATTCATTCCTTTCTAAGAACTATATTCATTTTCAACCATATACTCATCATAAGCATTGAAATCTTTTTTTTTCTATTTTTAATTTTTTTAGAAAAAAATGAAAGCAAATATTCCCATCTCCAAACTTAAAATAAACATTGTCCTCAATGTAAAGAAAAAGGAAAGGAAAAGAGAAACTCCCTCGATTTTGCACTTGAAGATGTAAACTTGTAGCTGAGTCGTTGAAAGACATGTGAAAAGTTGATGTTCATCGACCCCCAAACTTATGCAAAATCCTAAAACAAAATAAAATAAGTAGAAGAAAAGACAAAAAAAAATAAGGAAAGATAAAAACAAATGACAATAATAAAGTTTAGAAAGCTTGGGTTGGGGTTGCCTCCTAAGAAGCGCTAAATTTATAGTCATTAGCCTCATTGTCTTTGAAGAGATCGTTTAAGGAGGCTCATGGATGCAATGAGGAGATCTAGATGGACCTTGCCTAAGTTTATTACAATTAGGCCTCTTCCCACGAAATTGAGGTGATGAATCTTCATTAATAGACTACTTATGTATTGTATTAATAGACTACTTATGTATTGTATAAATAAGTAGGCCTCTTATTACTGAGCTCATTACAAAATGTTCAATTACATTCAATTTATATACTCTACTTAAGTATTACAATAGTAACTAATTCATAACTAAGTAAAGTGATTAACATGAGCTAAGTATGCACACAGTGTTTGTAACTGATTTTAACAACTTATGATGAGCTAGTAGGTACGTTGTCACTTTGCTTACTATCACGCGCTTGTTACACTTTCTCAGCTTAAGCTTCCCTTTCTTCTTCTCTGTATAGTGAGCTTCCTTAACATACAATAAAACAAACAATTATCATGCAATCATTCTATAATCACACCAAAATGACAATTTTGCAGTCTTCAAAACTTTTTAATTGAGCATATATTTAATTGTCTAATTTAGCTACTTGTAATGTCTATATAAGCTCAATTGTTCAATTATTACTCAAGTGAAATACAAATTTCTTTTCTTAATCGAACTATGGTATAAAGGTCTTATTTTCAAAATAATAATTCCATCATCTTTGATATCAAAGATTTCATTTAACTCTCACAACTTTTATCGTGTTGTTTACTATTAATTTAACCATTAAAACTCTCCTTATATGGTTTTGCTTTTCCTGGAGGTTAGCTCCCCATATTCTATCATTAATGCTTATAAAATAAAAATAAAACTAAAGATGACAAAAATTCTCAAGGGAGTTGGTCCTCAAGGATTCTTCCCATATGGAGAGGAGATGGATAGAAGTTAATACTTAATTTCTTATTTGGGAAGGAATGAAGATAATGTATGTATATAAATAAAATAATGATCTTAATATTTATAAAATAATATAGAAAAGAGAAAATTTGAAAGGTAAGGCTATTTGCACTTAAAATATGCTTTTAAAGTATGCTTTGAATACTCATGTTTTAATTATAAAATTATTACAAATATTCCCCTAATGAAATTTACAATTAAGAACAATTAAATGTAAGTGAATAAATAATATTACTTGGAACACTTATTTTACTATACATCCATCTAACGCAAAATTATCTTTCTCTAAACCCAAAATTTCTTCCTCAATATGACTTTGATGAAGGATAATTTTGGAATTTACAAGAATGCGTATGGTAAAAATTAAATTTTTTTTAAAAAATGAATGTAGTAAAAAGTGCTCAAATTATATTTTCAAGTGCAGATACCCTCACTCTAATATAAAAACTTAATAAAGTTTGTCAATGCATCAATTCCATACACAAATAAAACTTTGTTTTGTTGTAATATTGACTATACTAATTTAGTTTGATATGAATGTTTTAATTTTAAATAATTTATTTTGATAATTTTGTGTTGATAGTATAATTTATACTTTTATTGTAATATGATTATATCAAATATAGAAAATAAAATTGTCAATTTTTTTGAAAAGGGGTGCCCTCAAGAACCCGTCTCTCTTCCCCTCAAGTAATTATAATGGGATAGGAAGCGTATAGGGACTTAAGCAAAATGTTAGGGACCGGTATAGTCCCATTTGCCATCCTTAAAAAAAATTGAAATAGAAATCATTATTTATTTATTTATTTTTTTAAATTGGATGGGTGGATAAAGTTCAAACAAGTTTTTTTTTTATTAAAAGGGGCTCAAAAGAACGAGCTAAATTGGAACAAAACGGGGTTGAGTAACCCCAAACATGTCTTGCAGCATAATTGAATAAATACCCACAGGCGGGCTTGTAAATAGATGCAATCCATGAGGAATTGAATGAGCCTTATTAGCCATGAAATCCACAGCTGAGTTCACTTCACGAAAGATGTGTGTGATAGAAATTTGCTAATTTATGGTTAAAAGATCTTGGACTGCAGCCACTATAGTATAGAAAGAATTAGACATGACCGCCTGCTTAGAGATCATCTATGAAACACAAAAACTGTCCACTTCCACCAAAAGGCGTTTTATACCAGCATCCCACGCCAGGACTAAGCCTTGGTAAAGATCCCATAGCTCCGCCATAAGCACTGAGCACTCCCCAATATTCACACAAAAACCAAAAATCCAGTGTCCAACAAAATCACGAATAACTCCACCAACCCTGCATCCCCAGAATTTCTACAAGATCCAACTGTATTTAATTTGCACCAAGGCCATGGGGGAGGTTGCCAGCCGATAAACATCTCTTTTCTCCTCGGTTGCTTACTCATGTGAGACTGATTCACTCTATGAATTTCATTTGCTCTAGCCATAATATCCATATTAATTGTTGAACTATCCACCAACTTTCCCTCTACCATGAAACGGTTTCTCCAGAACCATAATCTCCAAATAGCCACACCGAAAACACACTCCCAAGGGATATGGTTCACGAACCTTCTCTTATTCTGGAGGTTAAACATTATCCATTCCTGTAAATTATCGTGAAAAAAAGAGGAATGCTCACCCTCTGGAACAAGACAAAACCAAACCCGTTTAATACAATGGCAGTCTCTCAAAGTATGAAGGATATCCTCAGACAAAGCCCCACACCAATCGCAAGCCATAGACACAGGTATATTACGCCAAGATAGCTCAACATGAGTCTTCAACTTTTCATGCATGATCTGGCATAGGAATAGTCAAATGGATTGAGGCCCATTCCACGACCAAGCTAGGTTCTATGCTTCATCTTGAGTTGCTATGTTCTGATGGCAGATAAAGTCATAAGCTGAGCGAACAGTAAACACTCCTCTTGGATCCAAACTCTAGTAAATTTTGTCAGCGCCTAATTGCGACGCATGAGGCATAACCGAGGTAATTTGCATAAGGATGTAACTTGGCAGCAAGTGTTCAAAACTCAGCCAATTCCAACCCCCGTGAACATTGATAAACTCACTCACAGTAGCATTCACCATCTTATAAGGTATCGGCTGGAGGGCAAAATTTATCAAAGGATCTTGCTTCGTTACCCAACAGTCCAGCCAAAACTGAATTCTCGTACCATCACAAATTGCCCAGCGGGTTCTTTGCATTATGGCTGCCCACGTTCTTCTGACAGCCATCAAAATACGGGACCCTGGCTTCTCCGGGAGGGAATATGGTAGGTTTCCTAGGTCCAAACCGTACTTAGAGTAGAAGACCTTCACCCATAATTTATTCGAATTGGAGACAATTTCCCAGGTCAGCTTTATTAGCAGCGCATGATTCATTATATCTAGCTTTTTAAACCCCAGTCCTCCATGATTTTTTGGCATGCAGATTCTATCCCAACCCATCATATTCATCTTATGCCTCCTCGACTTCCCGTCCCAAATAAATCGACGGCAAGTCTTATCAATTTTGTGACGCACAAGGGAAGGAAGCAAAGTTGTTTGCATTGCATAAACATGTATTGATTGGATTACTGAGTGAACCAAAGTAACTCTTCCAGCAAAGGATAAATGAGCCGTATTCCAACCAGTAAGTCGCATATCCACCTTATCCATAATTGATTGGTAAGTGGCTTTGTTCACCCGAGAGTGAATTAAAGGCATTCCAAGATAACAACTCAAATCCTTAGTAGCCGAAAACCCCAAGGCATCACCAATAAGCTGGGCATCTCTAGCTAGCACATTTTTAGAGAAAAATACTTGGTTTTTGATTTGTTCACCTTAGCTTCGGATTTCCAACAATAATTCTCCATAACTGCGTCAAGGATATAGGCTTGATCAATTGAGGCTTCTGCAAATAAAAGTAAATCATCAGTAAAAAAAAAAGGCGGGTTAGTGGAGTTCGCCGTTTGGTTAAACGGATTGGTTTCCAACTGCCCTCTATCACTGCTTGGGAAATACCATGGCTCAGACGCTCAATGCAGAGAACAAAAATATAAGGGGACATGGGATTGCCCTATCGGATTCCTCGCTCTGGAGAAAATTCCTCTGTGGTCTCTCCATTCCACAATACTCTCATTTTAGTTGTAGTTATACATTCCATGATGAGTCTAGATAATTGAATCGGAATTCTAGTCAACTTGAGAGTATCAAAGATAAAAGACCAATTAAGTCGATCATACGCCTTCTCAAGATCCACCTTAATAGCCATAAGCTCTCTCTTACCAGATTTTCATTGCATAGTATGGACCACTTCCTGAGCAACAACAATATTATCTATAATATGACGGCCAGGGACAAAATTTATCTAATGGGGTCTTATAATTTCAGGCAGCATATCTTGTAGGTGGTTAGCAATTATTTTAGTCATTGTTTTATAAGTAACTGTACATAAGCTGGTAGGTCTGAACATTTTTAAATTAGTAGGATGCTCCACTTTAGGGATCAATACCAACAGGGTAGTATTAACCTCTTGAGGAAGCTTGCTATAATTAAAAATGTTACCTATAAACTTATAGAAAGAAGACCCAACAACTAGCCATTGAGACTGATAAAAAAATAGCATGCAATCCATCCATACCTGGGGCCTTTAGCGATTTCATACTGAAGACAACACTCTTGATTTCTACTTCCAAAACAAGGTTGGCGACACAGTCGGTATCATGAGTATCCAAAACCGGGAAATAATTCGGAACCTGGTAAACTTGAGAACCTTCAGCCTCACTTGTGAATAATGAAGAAAAATACCCCACTGCATGATTCCAGATTTCTTCCTCATTGTACAACCAATTACCCGAATTGTCCTGGATGGCTTCAATTCTATTCCGTCTCCTGTGAGCAATAGTTTTTTGGTGAAAGAACCTGGTATTTCTATCCCCATGCATAATTCAATCATTTCTTGATTTTTGCCACCAAAAAATCTCCTCCTGCCCCATCACCATCTCCAATTCTTTCCGTAAATTGGCCCCTAGGCACATTAACCCTCTCGAATTATAATTCTCCAAGGCTGCTTGAATTCCGATAATCCAAGCCATTATTGACGTTTCCACTGAAAAATATTCCCAAAAACCTTTCGATTCCAAACTTGAACCTTCTTTACAAAAAGGGATGCGGCGTCGCTATAATAAGCTTTAGGGTCCCACATCTGCTTAACAAAGTTAATAAAATGATCATGCGTTAGCCAAGAAGCCAAGAACCGAAAAGGCCTATTACCATTCTGTCGACGATCAGCTCTCTTAAACCGAACTAACACCGGTCGATGATCTGAAGCAACCTTCGGAAGATAGAGAACTGAGTTATCTGCAAACTTCAATAACCACTCATTATTCCAAAGAGCTCTGTCTAGCCTTTTGCAAAGAAATTCACGAGACCAAGTAAATTGTGGGCCTTTGAACTTTAAATCGAAAAGTTGATTACCATCAAACCACTGCTGAAACAAGCCACACACTCCTAACTGCCATGTAGCTCCCCCCTGTTTTTTGGAAGCGTATAATATAGAATTGAAATCCCCACCAATTAGCCAAACTCCTTGAATTGAAAGAGTAAGGTTATCCAGGTGATTCCACAGCTGTCTTCGCAACAGTGGATTTGGGCTAGCGTAGACAACCGTTGTCCAAGACACAAAACCCTTATTCATGCAAATCCGTAAGTGAATAAATTACCGGTGGTTTATCAACACCTCTACCTCTATAACATTCTGCCAAAGCAGCCAAATTCCTCCAGAGAACCCCACTGCCTCCACACAATGTGAATTATGAAACCTACATTTTTTAATGAACTCATCGGCTTTACTCCCACTAATGCGAGGTTCCATCAAAACTACCATCTAAGGCTTATAATTGTTAACAATAGTCTTAAAAGCGCGGCAAAAATTAGACGAGGCAGCCCCTTGAACGTTCCAGTACATTATGCTTATATACATCTTAAAAACTAACATTAAAAAATGATAGAAACCTTAGTATTACTGACCATTAGTATTATCCATCGACTTCATAAGCGTTTCTTGGACCATCGAGTCTTTATCATCAGACATTCTAGCTGCTTCAACACTACTTAAGGGCTGCACAGGTTGTGTTTGGGCAGTCTCAACTTCATTTATACATGGTGTGGTATGAACATCTGGCGGGTCAACCATATGTTGAGGGTCCGGTTCCTGCCGAGTTCTATACTCCATGACCTCATCTCTTACAATCCCCGGGGGAGAGGTTTGTGGCGAGCAAAAGACCACAGGATGTCTCGTTGGGTGGGAAACTTTGTGGTTACTAGGTGCTATTGGTGAAGTAACAAAAGGGTTCGAATTAAGGTTTGCATGGGATGGGAAGTTCACCTCCTTCTCCCTCATGTTGAGAGCGCTCGATGGGAAAGGGTTCTGGATTGGATTTATTAGGGTTGGTGGTCTCCTATTCTGAGTTTTTGTACTAGCAGCCTTATTATGGAGTTTGCTTCTTGTTGAGGTCCTCATTATGGTATCTTTATGGGCGGTAAAAGTAGGGTTCAGAATAGGCAAGGGTTCTTGTCGTGAAGTAGAAGGGATGTTTGGAAACCTTACAGGGGTAAGATCTTCACGCTCCTCTAGGACCTGAGCTAGAATGTGGAACCTTGTAGTGTTAGCCCCAAAAGACTCACGGTTCCAATTTAGCTCACTGATATTCTCCTTGCCATTATTAGTTCTCCTTCATTTTCTTGTAACAATCATCCAGGGGCCAAAGGGTTCGATAGTATTAGCATTAGCATCGTGACAGCCACTATCCTGATGAGCGGGGACTGTCTGACGTTGCATAGCAGGCTGGGGAGCCTTTTCAGCATCATTTGTTGTATCGGCTACCTTGCAAATATTGTTGTTGTGTCCATACCTTCCACACGTAAAACATATCACTGGCAGCCCCTCATATTCCACCTTCTGCACCTTCTCATCCAACTCAAACTGAGACACTAAAGGCTTGGCCAAAGAGATAGTCACTGCAATTCGAGCAAAACGTTCCCGTGCAGAAGATGTTGTATTCGCATCAATTTTAATCACCGTCCCCACCAACTGTCTAAGTTTCTGTAGGATTTTTTTATCATAAAGATGGACAACAAAGCTAGGTAAACAAATTCATACGGTAACTTGATTCATAACCGTTGTGGTGAAATCAAAAGTGGGTGTCCATGGCTGTACTATTAAGTAATGCCTCATGATGAGCCAAGGTCCCTTAGTTAAAGCATCAACGACATCATTAGATGAGCGGAAGCGAATAAAAAAGTAATTATTCTCTAAATCAATCACTGAGAAACTCATGGTAGTTTTCCACATGACATTCAATCTTGTACATAGAGCCCTATAACCTATTGTGCGGCCAAGTAGTTTCACCACGACAGAATTTCACCACGGATCACTTAACTTTTCATGTACTCTAGCCGAGAAAGTTATGGAGGGCATAGGTCCATCAGTGGTCTCAATTACATCCCCTTCCTCAAACTCCCAGTCCACTGCTTTACCTCCCAACCCATTCTCCTTTGCCTGCGAGGAGTTTACAAGGGTTTCTTTGTACGAAACATGCATAGGGTTACACCAGCTACTTCCTCATCACGAAATCGCGCCTTCTTGGTTGTTCTCGCCTCCCAAAGTGGTTGGGGAAAAACCCCTCAGAAAATATGGTTTTTGCCACGTCCTAAGTTTTTGGAGCTTTCAGTCATTAGGTCTTTTAATTTTTATAAAACAAGTTTTTAATAACCTATCTTTTCTAGAAACTTAATCGGGACGACTAGTCAAAGAAAACTGTTTGAGGACCGCTCAACCAAGCCGTAAAATATTATATGAAATGAAAATTAAATTAATAAACAAAATATGATATATCGAAGAGCGATGACGCTAACATCATCCAAAACAGGTCCGCACACATGCCAATATAAAAGGCATGATTTTTTTAACTCTCTGCTACACCATTGGCTTCGGTCGAACTTGGTTGACTCAAGTATGGTGGGGAATGTGTCTAGTTGGGCAGGTTTTTTCGGTGTTGCCTTATGGAGGATTTGGTTTTGGAGAAATCAGTTTCTCTCTCACCAACGCCTAATGGTGCCTTCGGCTTTGTTGGTGGATGTCTATACACGAGCTGAGGAGATTCACAAGGTTCATAACCATCCGCTGATCACAAAGAATATAAGGGTTCACAAGTGGATTTCTTGGCATCCCCCCACATGGCCCTGGTGCACTTTGAATACGGATGGGGCTCACAGGGTTCATGGCACTTCTACTGCAGGTGGCCTGATTCGGGATCACCTAGGTCGTTGGCTAACCGGATTTGGGATGATGATTGGCTTTTGCTCAGTCACTGTCGCGGAACTTTGGAGCTTGTATCAGGGACTGCAACTTGCATGGAATTTTGGCATTCGAAGACTAAAAGTTGAAACGGATAGTCTGTGTTTTACTCAGTTGCTGGCTAAACCTTCGTTAACGTCTAATGAATATGCTCCTTTGATCTAGGCTATCAAGGAGTACCTTAATTTGGATTGGTAAGTGTCCCTCTCGCATATCTACAAAGAAGCTAATTTTGCTGCAGATTATATGGCGAACCTCACTTTTTCTATCCCTCTTGGTCTCATTGTGTACCTTACGCCTCCTTTGGGGGTTAGGTACTTTTTATTTCATGACTCATACAGGATCTCGTATCCCCGCTCAGTTGTCCTTTAGCTCTTTTTAGAGCCCCATTTTATAAAAAAAAAAGGACCAAGAAATATAAGAATAATCAAAATCATACTTTGCACTAAGACCAATATACACCTGACACAAAATTTTTAGAAGTAGCCAATGAGCGATCCTAATTCATAAAGAAACTCACCTTTGGTATATTTTAGAGGCAGCATCTCTTTGATGGCAACAGCGTCCAAGAGAGGCCCACAAGTGGGATCCTCCTGAATACCTGGATTATGAAACATCACCTTGACAACATCAGAAGTTGCTTTGAAAGCCCATACATAAGTGTCACCTCCACTGCTACTATATAGTGTCTGAATTGGAAGGTCACTCAACTGATCAGGAACCGAGACTCTAAGCACTTCATCCTGGGCACAAGTCCTAGTGGTTCCAAACGTGAGGGAGTAGATTGAGCCTCACTTCACCCTCACAATCTGAGAAATGGAAGCCTCATTGCCTAGCCTCACTGCTTGAACACCGCGAGGGACGGCAAAATAGAAGCCATCGGGCTGCGGCCCGCCTGAGATGTACTCCACCAAGCCGCTGATTTCCCATTTGGGAAGTGAATACTTTCCGATTATCACTGTTTTATTGAGGTTTGATTTTTTCGGTGAGAGTTCAAAGTTTCCATTTGGCAGAAGTGTTGTAGATAAAAATACACATTAGACCAAAATTTTATGTACATCAGAGACTTATCTTCAGTGGAATAATAAGTCACTGATATTATGTGTGTTTTTGTTTAAAAATTAAGATTGTACCACATAAATAATGGACGTTTCTTTCTTGAATTAGAAGAACAACATTATGAAATATAAGTGTGCAACCCAAGAGGGGGGGTGAATTGGAAATTTAAAAATTATCCTAGCAAATCCACACAACAATTCAATCTAATGCCTTAATCAATTCGAAAACAATAAATTCAAACAAACACAATATTAAAAGAGTAAGGGAAGAGAAAACGAACACAAGGATTTTTACGTGGTTCGGCTATCCTCGCCTACGTCCACGCCTCCAAGCTCACCCGCTTGAGGATTTCACTATCCAAGCCTTTCCAAGGCTTCAACGATTACAATTGACTTCGAGGTGTCAATGAACCTTTACAACAAGAGATTATATCCCCAATCTCTTTACCCCAAGTGTTTCCCACACTTGTACACTCACAAATTGATGAGAAATGATAAATACAACAATAAATCTCTCTTTAAGAGTGAATATACAAAAATTGAGTGAAATAGATTTGTTTGAGCCAAGAAAAAAATTGATCCTAGAGATGAATGAAACTAATATATGATGTAGGATCAAAAATGGGCTAAAGGAAGCTTGAAAAAGTAGAGAGAGAAACGGAGTTACTGTTCACGCGTGAGAGATGATGATGAAATGAAAGAAAAAAAAAATGAAGAAATCATGATGGAGAAATGTGTAATGAAGATGAAATGCATGGGTAATGGTTTAAGAGATTGATCTTGGCATAAAAATGGTTGAGAAATGAAGAGGAATTGATTGGAAATAGAAGAGGGTGGCTCACGGTTTTGAGAGAGAGAGGAAGAACAAGTGCAGAAAACTCACGAGAGAGGAAGAAGAAGCAAAACAAGAGCTCACGAATCCGGCTTGCCGGATTTCCTAACCGGCTGGCCGGTTATTGGGCAGAAACGTGAAGAACCGAAAACGGTCTGCCGGATTTGAGATCCGGTTGACCGGATATGAACCCGAGAGCAACAAGCAAGAATTCGGCTTGCCGGATTTGTGATCCGGTTGGCCGGATATTGGCCCGAGAGTGAGAAGCATGAATTCGGCTTGCCGGTTTGCTTAAACGGCTGGCCGGTTTCGGGATCCTTCAAAAACAATCGGTTTTCCGGATGTCTTGAACCGGAAATCCGGTTTTGTTCCAGCAAATTCTCAAAGCAAATTCGGATTTTCAAGATATTGAGTAAAAAATAAGTTTGAATCAATTAAAACGATTTTAAACACAAGAATGGATGAGAAATAATTTATATGAATCAATTTAGATTGAAAACGAATGAGAATAATGGATTTTGGAATGAAATCAAGTGAGGAATAATCTAGAGAGAGAGTGAGAACCAGTTTGCCGAAATGAAGAAGAAGATGAACAGTTTAAAAGACCTTCGAATTCGGCTTGCCGGATGAGTGAAGAACCGGAAATCCGGTTTTGTTCCAGCAAACTTCCATGCGAATTCGGTTTTCCGGTTTTGCTAACCGGTAGACCGGTTGTGAGGCAGTAACTTGAAAGCCGAAAACGGCTTGCCGGATTTGTTATCTGGTTTGCCAGATATGAGCCCGAGAACCATAAACACAAAAACGGCTTGCCGGTTTTGAAGAACCGGTAGGCTGGTTGTGAGGCAGAGATGAAGCTAAGCAAAACCGGTTTACCGGATTGAAAATCCGGTTATCCGAATGTTGTTCCGAGAGAAATCAATAAGAAAGAATGTTTTTCCGGATGAGTGGAAATAGAATATTTGCTAGCTCCTATGCTTGTACTACACACACCATTTCATTTTTGGCCTTAAAAATTGATTAATTTTAAATCATTTTGAGATTTAAAAATTTCAATAAGCCAATTAATACATGAGACATAAATGCATACAAGACCAAGCATATGAAATCGTATCAAACAATGATGTCAATTTTATAAATGAATGATGATATAACACAATTAATGGCATATGAATTCATGCATATAATTCATTCATCACAATCATGAAACAATAAGCATTCAACACGCATACAATCATGAAGCATATAAGCATTCAAAACTTAAGAACATGCAGAAAGGTAAATTTCAAAATAAAAACTGTATTGATTGAGTACTAATTAACATGCAAGCTATATACCATTGAAAAGATAATTAAGTTAGCTTTCCAATACATTTTACAGATCTGGATTTGGAGTTCTCTAAAAGAAGTTATGACCAATTCATTACAGCCTGTGCAAACTCAGGATAAAATGCAGAAAGGTAAAATTCGGAATAAAAACTGTATTGATTGAGCAAGAAGTAACGTGCATGCTATATACCATTGGAAAGATAATTGAGTTAGCTTTCCAATAAATTTTACAGAGCTAGATTTGGAGTTCTCTAGAAGACGTTATGACCGATTCATTTCAGCATGTGCAGACTAAAGATTTTCAACGACGATTAAACATATAATCATTCAAAAGATTAATAATTCAAGCATATAACTTATTTATCAAGCTTAGGCATTATATAATCATCAAAATCAAACAAAGCTATCATGATGAGTTGACAAGCTATCATCTTATATATATAACCATGCATCATGATAAAACACTAAATGTTAAATACAATGATAATTCAATCATGTAAACATATAAGTATATTATCACAAATTCAAGCTACTATCCATTTTTCATGATTCACTCAACATGATACCAAATGAATTATTAAATACTTACTAAGCTTAGAAGACCATCACTCATAATCAATAAGGCAATAATTGTTATCAAAACAATTAAACCATCTTGCCTCATTATTTTTGCCTAGACCATGATCATCCTCACAAGCTTCATCAAGGAACTCTCCACCATTCCTTGTTTGTGGTACCTACAAAAAAATATTCAAGTTGTGCCCTTTGGTACCCAAATGCTTTTGGGTCCTTGAGTGTTAGAAATGGTTCCTTTTGGAACCCAAATACATTTTGCTCCATAATATGCATTTCTCTTAACTGGACATCTAAAACTCATATGACCATTTTGATTGCAATAATGACAAACAATTTTATGATCACTTGTGGAGGTAGCCTTAACAAAATAATTCTTATAATATTTTTGTTTCAAATAAGGCTTATACCCAAGTCCTCCTTTATCAAACACACATTTTTGTGAATTAAGCATGTTATCCAACATCTTTTGCCCATTTGTGAATTTTATGACAATCTCATTTAACTCATTGCTCTTCTTTCTAAGCACTTCATTTTCTTTCATCAATTTATCAACATGTGATTTTTCATGCTCATACGAAATACTTTGTTGACATTTAAATGATGCAATTCTATCATGCAACATTTTATTATCTATCTCTAGTCCTTTAAGCTTTTCATTTAATGAATCATTGTATTTTTGTAAAGCATCATTTTCATTTTTCAAGTCATCTACATATGATTCTAGATGCTCATGTGAAATGCTAAATTTCTCATTTGATAATGCAACTTCATCATGCAATGTTTTATTTTCTAATTCTAACTCCTTTATCTTCTCATTAAATGAATCAATGCAGTTTTGCATGGTATCCTTTTCATTTGTAAGTTCTAGCATTTTCTTCTTAAAACAAGCATTCTTTTTACCAATTTTCATCCACTCATCATACAATTCTTTAAACGCATCATGTAATTCATTATAAGCGGGAAGATCGTTTACCTCATCAAGTCCGCCCCCACATGAAGTTTCATTACTGGTTGCCGTGATTTGCTCCTACTTTGAATTATATCAACTAACATTTTGTAGTACATATAAAGTATAGATTCTATTTCATATTACAGAGGCACATGCTGCCGATAATAGCAAAACAATACTTTACAATCTTTCACATTAACAGATGATATATTTAATGGTTCTCATAATAAATCCAAGAAGTACACGTCCGTCCAGAAGGTTGACTTTGATTGATATGGCATGTGATGTGCTAAATCATATGAAGTTTTCTTGATATTGAATTATCATGGAAATGGTACATGGTTTATTGGGGATGGTGGAAATACTTACATTCAAATTGATGAGGAGACGTAAAAGAGGCTATTATTAATGTAATGTACAGGTCTTCAACAGATTAGATCGACTTCATTTAGTGTTTGCATTTAAAGTAACAGACACTGAAATTAATGATTAGAAATTTAATATGATTGCTGATGGCAACCAATCCACAGATTTAGAGTGATTTTACATGTTCTTGTTCATTCTTTATTTTGTGTACATAAAGCCTTCGAGAAATGCTGGAGTGTAGACTGCGGCACATTTTTCCTTTATTGTTATAATCTACAGAAATTTATTGGGATTTCAAGTTTTATTTAAGATTGGTTAAAAAATATACTGCCGCTAACAACATTTGAAGATAAATATACCTACATTTTGAGAGAATGAGATATGAGCCATCCGACTTGACTGTGACACTTAAATAAATAATTATGTAGAAGTGAAAAAATAAAATGATTAGCAATTCTTTGTGAACAGATTATGTACAACATATAATTTTTTTCTACTACTTCATAACTTCATAATTTCTCAGTTAAATGCCGTAAATTTAACTGTCGATGGGAAGAGAGCAACAGTTAAAAGTTGCTTATGTATGGCAAGAAAGCATAAATCACAAATATTTCATTAATGGTGAAAACTTGAATGACAAAATACAAGCTCACGTTTGTTTATATACAAAAAAGACAAGAGAAACAGCTAGCACAGGGGTAGCCGAGTAAAAAGCCAAATAACCATTTCTTGAATACAGCCAATTACATTTAGCTTCTAGAAATGTGATTTCTGCATGCATATGTACTGGGGATCTTCTGCATATCCATTTTGCCAACTGAGCAAATCCATCTCATCTTCAACATTCTCATATTGCAATTGACTGCAGCTGAGGTGGTATGCCAGCTTGTCATTTGAGTCAACTGCTAGCTTTCCATAGTCACTGATTTCAATATCCTCTCTCAAACACAAGGTCCTGTCAATGACATTGTGTTTGCTTCTGAAATGGTTGAGTTTGTAATGTGGTAGTGGCTTAGTTAAAACATCTACAGTTTGGTCCTTGCTGGCATTGTAGCTTATCTCTATTTCACCTTTTATAACTTTGTCTCTGATGAAATGTAGATCAATTTCGAAATGCTTGGTTTTTTAGTGATATACAGGATTAGCAGCTATAGCTGCTGCACTAGTACTGTCACTTAGAATCATAGGAACTCCTTCAACCTTTAATTTCAGCTCACTGAGCAATGAATTGATCCAAGTAATTTCAGCATTACATAGAGCCATTGCTCTGTATTCAGACTCTGCAGTGGATTTGGCAACTACACCTTATTTCCTTGAGCTCCAAGCCATCAAGTTATTTCCCAAATATACACAGTAACTACTGATTGACCTCCTGTCATCAGGATCACTTGCCCAATCTGCATCAGTATAGGCAATGATGTCAAGGTGTTCTGATTTTCTGAATCTTAAGCACATGTTCATTGTGCTCTTGAGGTATCTCAATATCCTTTTGCATGCAATCCAATGTGGCTGTCTAGGGTCAGACATGTACTGGCTGAGTTTGTTAACAGAGAAAGCCAGCTCAGGTCTTGGAATCACTGCATATTGTAGGCTTCCTATGACACTTCTGTAGAGGTAGGGTCATGAAATCTTACTCTTTCATCCCTTTTTAACTTCTTAGAGGTACTGAAAGGAGTATCTATTCCTTTGCAGCCTGCCATTTCTGTTATGGTTAGCAGATCTTGAATATACTTTGTTTGAGAGAGCTGGATGGTATCATGGATTCTGGCCACTTGTATCTCGAGAAAAAAGTTCAAATCACCAAAGTCCTTTAAGGCAAAGGTTTTGCTTAGCTTCACCACCACTTCTTCAATATCTTTACAGTTACTTCTAGTGATTATTATGTCATCAACATAGATGAGCATAATAATTATGTCTGACTCTGTTCTTTTGAAAAATAATGATGTGTCACACTTGGAATTTTCAAAATTCCAGGAGTGTAAAGCACCCTTTAATTTATCAAACCAAGCTCTGGGAGCTTGTCTTAGTCCATACAGTGCCTTGTTCAGCTTGCATATGTGGTTTGGTTTATTCTTATCTTCAAAACCCTCAGGTTGTGGCATATACATTGTTTATGTCAGCTCACCATTCAAGAATGCATTGTTGATATCTACTTGCCTCAGCTTCCAATCATTAATTACAGCCAGAGTCAAAATAATTCTGATTGTTGCAGCCTTGACCACAGGACTAAAGGTTTCTTTGAAATCAACACCTGGTGTTTGTAGGAATCCCTTTGCAACCAGTCTGGCTTTGAACTTGTTAACGGTGCCATCTAGATTCTCTTTGACTCTGTACACCCATTTGTTTCCAACTAACTTATAGTTTTGGCTGTTAGGTATCAAGGTCCAGGTTTTGTTTTTCATCAAGGCATTGTATTCATCCTCCATTGCTCTTCTCCACTTGGGTTCTTTTAAGGCTTCAGGGGTATTGTTTGGAAGAGAGGATTGCAGTTGGGCAGATTTCTGAAATAGCTTTGGCTTGAAAATTCCTGCTTTAGATCTTGTTATCATAGGGTGTAATAGACAGGTTTTTTGTTTACTAATGTCTTGAGTATTTGGTTCTGTGGTTGGTGATGAATTGTGGCTGTCTTCTGGAATGAGTGATAAGGATTGGTGAGATAAGTGTTTACCGGATGAAATGTCAATCTCCAAGGTCTGTTGTGCTTCATCTTGAACAAGATTTTGGGTGTGATCCAAGATTCCAGCAGTGTCTTGAGAGTGGCTGTATGTAGTTGCTGGTTGTGTGAGATTGTGAAGGTCACTTACAGGGAAGGATACAACTTGGAAACTTTCAGAAAGAGTGTTAAAGTCTCTTTTACTCATTGACTCCCTTTTGTTGAAGGTTGGATCATTTGAGAAGGGAAATGACCTTTCATTGAACCTGACACTAGATGAAATGTAGATCCTACCAGACTGACTCATGCATACATATCTTTTATGTGCAATGCTTACTCCTAACAACACACATTTGGAGGTATGAAAATCAAATTTATGTTTGTTATAGGGTCTTAGGTAAGGAAAACACTCACATCCAAAGACTCTAACTTGAGAGTAGTCTGGTTTGAGAGAGTACAACAATTCTAATGGTGTTTTGTTCTCTGTTACAGGTGATACCAGTCTGTTGATGGTAAAGACATCATGTGTGAAGGCTTCTTGCCAGTATTTCAATGGCATTTTGGCTTGAGCTAGCAATGTAAGGTCAGTTTCCACAATGTGCCTATGTTTTCTTTTAATTTTGCCATTTTGTTCATGCAAGTAAGGGCAAGAGTGTCTTAGAGTTATTCCCTCTCTTTTAAGATATGGTTCAAAGATTCTAAATTCTCCCCCCATGTCTGTTTGTAGTGTTTTGATTTTCAGATTCAGTTGGTTCTCTATTTGTTTTTTGAATGTGATGAATGTGTCAATGGCCTGAGACTTTGTTGTTATGGGAAATAGCCATGTGTATCTGGTTTTATCATCAACAAAGGATATATAATATTTGTGTCCTTTGGTTAAGGGGATTGGTGCTGGTCCCCATAGGTATGTGTGGATTAGTTCCAATGCTGTTTTGGTTTTGGTTTCAGTGTTCTTAAATTGTTGCTTTGATTGCTTTCCATATTGACATGCACTACAAAATGAAGGAATGACATTTTTATTTCTTTTCAATTGATTACAGGACAGCAGGGTATTTTTCAAAGCAATAACATTGGGATGTCCTAGTCTAAGGTGCCAAAGGTCAATCTCCTCTGTAGCTTTTAAAATACTGCCACCTGACTCACCAGTTATATTAGAATCATTAACAATAGCAGACTCAACACTATTTGAACTGAAGGATAACATGGACACAGGATCACTAATGGACCTTATTGACTTAGACACTGAAAATGCAGATAAACAGGTAACATTTGAAGTTTTGCTTTTGCCCAAGTGAGCAGGTAAGCACAGCAGTTCATACAGCCTATCTCTAGCCACTCCTTCATCAGGATTTTCTCTTGCTTCTTGTCCTTGACAAAACAAACAGATTTGTGAAACTCGACATTAATTTCATTATCAAGTAATAATCTGGAAATGCTGATAAGATTTTTGGTGATGTCAGGAACATGTAGGATGCTGTTTAGTGCAATGTTTTTGTATGGTTCATAAGTGGGCAGAATAGAGCAGCCAATATGGGAAATTAAGAGTTTCTTACCATTTCCAACAGCAAGTTAGTCATTACCTTGATACTCAGAGCTCATGCTGATATTTCCAAGTGCATTTGTGACATGGTTAGTGGCAGCACTGTCAAGGTACTAAGCTCCACTGTTTTGACCATCAGTTGAGGCTACATATGCACCTCTTGTCTCTCTTCTTCTGTGTGGCTATGGCACAAAGTTCTTCTTGAACCTGTGCCAGCACTCAGCAGCTGTATGTCCCATCTTCAAGCAAATTTGACATGGTCCTTTTGAGTCTGAACTGTCATCATTTGCTACAGCTTTGCCTTTTCCCTTATCATGAGGGTTTTGACCTCCTTAGTTGTTTCCAGCTCCATTTCCAGGGTTTCTGAAGACTACTCCAGGTTGATACTGGTTTCCAGATCTGTCATTGTTACCCCAGCTTCTTCTCCCATTTCTCATTTGTGTGTAGTTGGCCTCAATAGCTCCTGAGCTCAAGTTATGCTCAGTTCTATTCTCTTGGCTGAGCAGCATGCCGTATACTTCAGAGATTGAGGGGCTCTCTAGCATGGAGTTGATACTGGTGACTACGGTGTCATATTCTGGTCCTAGCCCTGCCAGCACACACATGACAAAGTCATCATCAGTCATGTTATTCCCTACAGCTCTAAGTTGGTTCAACATTGATTTCATTTTGGAGTAATAATCATGAATGGTTAGGGAGCCCTTTTTGGTTGTTTGAATTTGAGTTCTAAGGTGCAGTATTCTAGCTCTAGTTCTGGCACCAAACTGATTTGCAAGTGTTGTCCAGACCTCATACGAGGTATAGCAATCAACTACTGTACCCAACACTCCCTCACTCAATGATGACAGTAACCAACTCAGCAAAATATGATCTTGTTTTTGCCAGATTTGATACTCATGGTTAAGTGTGTTTATGGTGGTTCCATTTGGTCCTGGATTTGTGAAAAACCTAGGTGGGCAAGTGTGGCTACCATCAACAAAACCTTCAAGCTCATTAGCCCTGATGCTGGAAATCACTTGTGATCTCCAAAGCATAAAATTGTTTTGAGTGAGCTTGATAGGAGTTGTGAAGATGTATGTGTTGCTGGTGATATTTTGTGTGGGAGATTGATTAATTACTGCTGAGTTTATGGCATTTTGCCCTGATTCTCTATTTTGATTTAAGTTTTCTTCTTGATCATTTGGATTCATTTGTGATTGATTTGCATTCGTTTGTGCATTACTGCTACTGCTTGCCATAGCTCAAACTTGCTCTGATACCAAGTTAAAAGTTGCTTATGTATGGCAAGAAAGCATAAATCACAAATATTTCATTAATGGTGAAAACTTGAATGACAAAATACAAGCTCACGTTTGTTTATATACAGAAAAGACAAGAGAAACAGCTAGCACAGGGGTAGCAGAGTAAAAAGCCAAATAACCATTTCTTGAATACAGCCAATTACATTTAGCTTCTAGAAATGTGATTTCTGCATGCATATGTACTGGGGATCTTCTGCATATCCATTTTGCCAGTTGAGCAAATCCATCTCATTTTCAACATTCTCATATTGCAATTGACTGCAGCAGAGGTGGTATGCCAGCTTGTCATTTGAGTCAGCTGCTAGCTTTCCATAGTCACTGATTTCAACAGCAACTACTCAGGCCTCAAATGATAATTCCACCCTGAGTCATGCTACCAGATCAATCCCTTGCATTTGGCTTCCAAGAATGCTCTTTATTTACGCTGGAAAAGAAACCTGGCAGTCGTCACGATTTTACGAGACAAAATCCGGTGAAATGGCCCACAATTTGAGCTGTATAATCTCGGCAATTGAATGTGAATTCTCTGATTTGAAAGCTTGTTAAAAACGTGGCAATTGAAAAATGGTTTATTTTCACTCCCATCAATTAAATGGCCATGTGAAAATGTCGAGCAATTTTGTTGGTGCTTGGCTAGAATGTGCTCAAGGAATCGTTGGTCGCCTGTTGTTTCGATAAGCCACAAAAGATTTTCCACTTTATCATTATTCAATCTAATAATTGAACACCTTCAAACAAAATAAAACTCATGGTGACTGTTCTGTAGGATGCTAACAATTGCTTAGTACCTTTTTTATAAAAAAAAAAAAAAAAAAAGTGTTTAAAGTCTCAACAGAAAAAGCGTGAAAATGCTTTTTACGTGAAGTTACAATCCTTACCCGAGATCGGGTAAATTCACAAGGTTTTGTTGATGTTCTCTCTTAGATTTTTATGGATATATTCCTTCATAATTTTGAAAATTCTTCTCTCAAGATCCAAATGATATTCCAAAATTTAGATTCAGTTAGTATGATTGTTCGGATCTTTTCTTCGTAATTAGCAGTCCTTTTCTTTTTCAAATGTTATAACTGTTTCTTTTAATGGTTAACGCTCACAATGTTCCCTAGGCTGTATTTAGGTTCCTTTCACTATATATTTCAATAAATCTCCAAGCTCACGAAAGCTTTAAAAAATCAGCTGAGAGAATCTTTGAGATTTGTATACCTTTTCTTTCTTTCGTTCTTTCTTTCCTTATTATGTTTTCATATTTCAATATTAGGCTGGATTTGAGAATGACAAACAAGCCCAACCCGCCTCTTGGCCCAATTGATCCAACCCTTAGTTCGAAGGGGTAGAGCTTTTTAAGGGCTGGAGCCCTCCGACCCATTACTATATAACTCAACGAGAAAGTTAACAATGAGAAGAAGTTCAGTAATCTTGCCATCATTCGTTTGGATGTTAGTTCAAGATTATAACGAACAACAATAACAACAAATGTGAGGACTGATATTCTTAGTAAGACCATCAAAATATCTCAATCAACAGGAATAGTGAGCATTTCCTTATAAAATAGAAAGAAGGCTACAACAACGCTCGAAACAAGAATTGAATGAAAAATAAAAGAGAACAAATTAAGTAAGTTAGTGAAAACAATAATTTGGAAAGTCATTAGCATAATAAGAGGGAGGCCTAGAAATATCTGAGGGCGGAGACTCCCACAAAACAACATCATGTTATATTCGTACGTTCGCAAATCGTCTTATTAGGAATTTTATTGATTAATGTTAATTTCTTTACGTGGGTTCAATTATCTAAGTTCACGGTTTATAAAAAAGGCGTGGCGTTTCAATGGAACTAATAATATTCTTAACTTCCGAGTACTGATCATGATAAGTTGTGAATAGAATCGTATTTGATGAGGTTTATAGGCTATTACGTGGGTTCAATTATTTGATTTTACTATTACCGAAAAATATAATGTCACTATATATCAAATGATATCTATTTATCTATGTAACAAGTCAATTTGATGTATAATAAATATATCAATGATTTATCTTACAATATATTCGGAATCGGTTCATTTACGCAAATTGTCAAAATGAAATTTTACTATAAAAATAATGCTTAAATCGTAAACGCGTGATCAGTCAGAGTATATGATTAATTAGTGCATGGCTGATTTGTGAATTGTTCGTTGAGAGCTCATTTTATGTGACAATATATTTAATGTTTCTACAATGAGTAGTGTATATATAATAACATAAAGCTAACTCGCTTCGTTGAGGTCATTCAAAAAAATTAAAAATTAAAAATTAAGAAGTGTATATATGAAGCAGTAGCTGGGTATTGTTGCGGATTAGGATGAGACCACATAGATTATAAATGCATGGCATATTTTCATTATAGCCTTAATTAAGTTCTCTTTCATATTTTTCTGATTAACAAAATATCATTTAAACTTATAAAATATTTGGGGAAATTAAAGTTATATTGTTTTAGAAGTTTGTTGTGCGTGGTTCATGCCAAAAGCTTCCAAGCGTATATAAATATGAAGGCAAGCAATTTGTGCCGCAGTGTTTAAAGATAGTCAAGGTTACTTTTGCATAGACATTTCAGCCAACGCCAGATTTCATGATGCCTTTTTACTACGAGAAGACGATGGAATCACTTATGCCTTAAAAGAGATTTGACGACTGCCTTGTGGTGCTTAAGTAACGAACTCTCTAAATCTTTCAACAGAATTGAAAAATAAGTGCCTGGATTTGAATTGGAGCCATGCATGAGATCATTCAGTTCACAAAATTTTAGAGAAGAGAATGTTGCGCAAGATTTAACGACTAATATGAATTTGTGTTGTTCTAATTTGAGATGATGGAATTGCAAAGATCTTGAAAATTTGAATAACACTTTATGATAATATCACTAACACATTTAGGTTGAGATATTCTTTTGCAACAAAGTAAGGAAGAGCTGCATTCCAAACGTTAATGTTAGCTGCCTATATCACCACTGCTCGACAACACGAATATTAATGTTATAAAACATGTGTATAAAATTATTTAATTAGTGATTAATTATCTTATATATTAGATAAAACAAAGTGTACATACTCTTAAGAAAATTTGTACAATAGAAGTCATCACTTTATATTATTTAGCATAATAACTTACCAAAGTTTAGTAAAAGGTTAAAAGTATTACGGTTAAGAAATAGTAAACAAAAAAAAATGAATAAGCTAATATAATTAACCTAAAGTAAAAGTAAGGGCTTATTTGTTTTTATGTCTAAGTCTTAATTTGTCTTGATTTAAGAAATTTTGGTATTTTAGCTTGTTTGGTCTTGTATCTGAAGTTTTATTATAAGATATTTTCATTTGAATGGGAAAAATAAAATTTCTTAATTTTTATTTGAATGATAAAATGTCTCAATGACAAATCAATTTTTCTCACAAGTACTCTCATTAAATTCGGGATGGCAAAATCCGGTCCGGATCCAGATTTAGCCTTTCCAGTTCCAGACTTGAATGACAATTTTGCATTCCGGATTCGAATATAAACCCTAATTTTTTGACTCCGGGTTTGGTGCGGGTTCAACTTTCTCCGGGTTTCCGGATGCCAGGTTTAAAACCCGGATAACTGAATGAACGGGGTTTTTAATTAAATACCCTTCAATAGTTTCAAAATTATTTAAATACCCCCTCCCTTTTTAGTTTTCATGGATACCCTAACAAATGTGAGTAAAGTCGGAAATACCCTTAATGAATGCATCAAATTCACTCAATGAATTGTCTTCATATTTCTTTCCTCATTTCTTTCACCTAAATCTATTTTTGCTGCCGATTCTCTCAAAATCTCTTAGAATCTCTCAAAATCTCTCATAACTTCTTACACAAATACAATTATATATTCATTTCTTTAACACCCACTCTTTCTTTAAAGGTGCATTGCTTATTAAACCCCCAATAAGATATGTTAATGTTGTTGGGTTTTAAATTTTTTAATCTTTAGGAAGATTTAGAAATTTTCCTCACATTACAATGTTTTATTTTCATCATTTTTTCTTATATGTAGAAATATATGCAATGTAGGTTGTTTAATTATTTTTTTCAGCTATATAACTTATTTATGGCGAAAATATTTCGCGTCGTGCATTCTTTTGATATCGTATATGTCATATAACTAGTCATGTAGGTCATGTAAGTAATATAATCTTGTAAGTTGTAGGTCATGTAAGAAAGATAGTCGTGTAGGTCGTGTAAGTAATATAGTCGTGTAGTTACTTGTATTTGAAATTTGATATTATTATTTTTATTGTATCATCATAAATGGGAAGTGGGCTCGTTCTCACTTCGAGGGGAGGCGTTATGGGATTATGAAGACTAACATTGCAGAAAGTATGAATTCTGTCTTAAAAGAAACACGAACCTTGCCTATTTATAAGTTAATGGATTGTATCATTGACAAATTACAAGAATGGTTTGCAAAAAGGCGAGATTTGGCAATGGATGCATGTACTCTAATTTGTTGCATTATGAAATAACTAAATTTTTTTATATTCCAATTTAATTTCACTTCTTTGTTTTTATAATTTCAGTTGACATTTTCTACATAGCAGCAAATATAAATTCTTAGCACCAATTAATTCTTTAAAGAACTAAATTAATCTAATGATTATTGGAAAAAGTCGTGTAATATCTGAAGTCGTGCAATACATGAAGGTCATGTAATCGCATAATATATGAATGTCATGTAATCGCATAATATATGAAGGTCGTGTAATACACGACAGTTGTGTAATACATGAATATATTACATGACCTTACACGATCAAATCGTGTGTTCATAAATTATAGCAAAAAAATAAATTTTCATATTCGACAGTTTAATAAATGATTAGATTAATTATTATAAATAAACAAAGTTATCAGTTTACAATGTTAATATTTGGATAGGATACACTAATGGACATTGCAATTAAACATATTACAACCATTTAAAAATATTTTTTTTTATCTTCAAACTGCTTTCTTCCTCTGCCCAAGCATACATTCATACCTGAGAAATGTCTGTATATAATAAATTCATGAAATCAATTAGAAACAACTCTTAATCAAAGGCTGCTTGAAAAAAAACACTTTAGTTAATTCTTCCTATTAACAGCCCAAGACCACTGACAGTGATGGCCTATAAAATTTCATTTTACTAAATCAAACTATTTCCACTAGCAATGACTTCATTTAAAAAAACAATACTCACATGTTTGTTGTTCTCCGAAAGTAATGACTGGTTATAGAAAAGTCTTTCAGCTAGTTGCTTTCATGAAGGTCGTGTAAGTATAATACATGAAGATCGTGTAATCGTGTAATCGTGCAATACATGAAGGTCGTGTAATACACAACCTTGAATCCTACATAACCTTACACGACCAAATCGTGTGTTATATGACAAAATTATAATCGGCACAATCCATCAGTTTTTCACAATTTGCATGCAGCAAGACAACTAGAAATTTGTTTTTGAACATGTAATGAGAGACCCGCAACTAATGAATCTATTTTTTCTATATAAAACGCTAACTTTTTATTTTTTTCTCTGAATATCAACAAGAAAATTAATTATAAGGAATTACTTACCTCAACTAGTTACATTATGACCATTTTGCAGTAAAGGATTAACTCTCGCCAATGATTATATAGCGACGAACTAGGCTTCTCTTTCTCAGTTGTGATAACTTCCCCTTCTCAAGCTCAGTTTGCTCGTGTTGAAGTTCGATTCAGTATGTATGGAAACTAAATGTTTGTTTCGGTAGAGGTGATGTTGGTGAGGGAATTGCAAAGGTGATGCTGATTGATATTCGATTTAGCATGTATAAGAATGGAGGATGAGTGTTTGTTTGTTTGAGTAAAGGTAATAGAGGAAATTGCAGCAGATATGAGTGTTTGTTTGTTTTAGTAGAGGGGGGAGAGGTGCTGTCCAGTTGAAATGTTTTAAAATGAAGATAGTTTAGTAATTTCTTATAAGCTTTTAAAGGGTATTGATGTAAATTTTGGCAAAATTAGATTTTAGGGTATTGAGATAATTTTTGAAGTATGGAGGTGTACCTACCGCAATTAACTCTAAATGAACTGGAAAACATAAACTTGTTTCAGGTTATGAAAATTCCAGAAATAGTTCAAATCGTAAGCACTGATGAATTGAAGGATTATAGATTCTTTACAATCGAGACAACTTGAATATAAATGAATTGAAATGAATCATGATTTAGAGATAAAAGTTGACCCACAAATGTTAATATCACCTCAGATCACTATTAATTCCCAAGAAGCATGTATTTTGATGATGAAATCAAGATGAATGGTGACGCAAAGATGACGATGGTGAATCATGTACGACGATGTGACGAATTGATTAGGACGAACGACGGCAGGACGAATTGATGAAGAAGAGTGGGGACGAGATGAATTGAATATTGAGGACGATGATGAGCTATTGATGATGATGCTTGGGGATTACTTGAATATTGACAAGGATGATGACAGATTGACAATGATGAATTTGGGCTTTGTGGCTTGAAGATTGAAGAAGGTCAGAGAAGAGGAGAAACAGAGCTGCTGTAATTTGTTTTAGGGTTCCTTTTCTTTTCCTTTTTTTTTTGGTTTTATACTTAGATTTAATAACTTAAAATTAATTATTTAATAAATTTAAAATAAAGATATTCAGGTTTACGTGAATCCGGATCCAAACCTAGATATGTCCAAGTTTATAAAATGAATTTTGGATCCGCATTATTTTTATTTTCGGACCGAATTCAACCCGCACCAGATAATTCGGGTTTATCTGGATCCAGATTATTTTGGCACCCCTAAATTAAATGAATTTATTTTTACCTAGCTATTATGTAAAACTTAAAAATCTTTTGGTTTTTTTAATCGAAAGGATTTTTTTTAATTAATAACATAATTTAGATGTCATGTTAAAATTTCTCTTGACCTCAACTTTTACTTAATATTAATTACTTACATTCAACCTGTGAAAATTCTTTTATTATTTGATAACAATTGTTTTTAATGTATAAATTTTATGTTAAATTGTAAAAAATAATGTTATCAAAATTATTTTTCATAAATTATATATGAAATGTTTACCTTATAAATATTTATAACATATAAATAACATTGTACTAGATAACACTGTACATATATACCTATTTAAATAAATTCCGAGTATGTATAACACTTTCAAGGTCATAAGTATAAAAATACTAGATTTAAAATGTTAGAAAACTTACCACTTACACTTAGACATCAAAAAATAAAAAACAAACATATTATGTAGATATATAGCTTTCAGATCCATTCAGATTTTAAATAAAAATTAAATGCTACCTAAAATTACTTAAATCACGAATATATAGTCAAAATAATTATTTTCGCATTTTTTTTAAATAAAAGGGTGTGGGCATTTGAATTTATAAAATATATAGGACATGTTCAACAGCCATAGATTTAAACATAATTTTTGCCTTCAAATCAGAGAAGGATGAAGGGTGAAGATTAGATAAAACGAACAATTAGTTTCATCAATAATTTTTTTCTCTAAACGAACAATTATTTAACTATCTTTAGTCTCTCTGTTCTTCCCATTGACAACTTATATGTTGTTCTCCTTTAATGATATAATTTCTCTCTCCAAAATTTGAACTTGAATGATTAGTTAAATAAACCTATTTAAAAATTACACTCGAATTTTAGAGTATTATATGTTCTTTTGTAATAATAGTTTGATAACTTTTGACAACAATTAGTTTAAAGTCATTTGTCAGACGAACTAAACCTCTCTCTTCAGAGTCAACCTACCATGCAGCGCTGCATCTCATGCAGCGCATGCATGGTACCGGTACAACTGGTTTTCAACCGGTTAATAAATGCAAATTAAAATTTTTTAATTGTTTATAATGTGAAAATTTTATTTAAAAAAAAGGGAAAAATTAAAAATTTGCCTTCAAATGAGATAAAAAAATTGCAATAATTTTAAATTTATAAATATCATAAAAATTAATAAAAATATTATAAAAATATCACAAAATAGTCATATTTCAATTTTTTATTGTTACATTCCAATACTAATATTATATGTCTCAAGTTTACTTTTGAAATTCCTAGTTTTCACTATCATTTATCTAAATTTTCGTAACTTGTTTCAACTAATTTTTTACTAGTCTTTTCTTTCATATTTCCACTCTTTTCATTAAATACTAACTTTTTAGGTAGTTATTTCAATTTTACAATTTTTATCCCTACATTCCATTAAACTTTATCTAATTTTTAGTAACTTGTTCCTACTCATTTTCCCACAACTTTTATATCGTACAATCCTACTATTTTGATTGAGTTTCAATATTTTGGATAAATGTTTTTAGTTTACTTTTTATATTTCTACTTCGCCTTGGAATTTACCAAATACCTTATAACTTATTCCAACTTTTCTGTTAAGTTCATCAACTTTTATTCCTGTGACTTATAAATTCTATATTCCTATTCTTTTTTAAAAATTCAAATATTTTGGGTGGAAGTCTCAAGTTCATTTTTAGATCTCTACTTGTTGGTTTTTTTTTTTTAAAATTATGTGTAAGTTATTCCAATTTCTAGGTTATGTTTATCAACTCATCTTCCCATCACACTTAAGTTCTATATTCCTCTTCTTTTTATTAAATTCCAACATTTTAGGTGAGTATTTTCAGTTAATTTTTTAAATCCCTACTTTTCATTAAAAATTATTTAATACTTAGTAAGTAATTCCAACTTTTAAGTCGAAATTTCAACTCTTGTGCCACAACTTTTTAGTTATTTGTTTCTACTATTTTTATCGAATTTCAATATTTTAGGTGGACATTTCAAGTGTACTTTATAGATCCCTATTTCTTGTTAAAATTGATCAAATTTATGGTAATTTATTTCTACTTTTAGGTTAAGTTCTTTAACTCATATTTTCACTACTTTTTGATTTTATATTTATATACTCTTTTTGTTGAATTTTAATATTTTAAGTCGAAGTTTCAACTTTACTTTTTGTATCCCAACTTCCAGTTTAAATTACTCAAATTCTTGTTGATTTGTTCTCAATTTTGGGTTAGGTTATTCTTCCAACCACTTTTTGGTTTTATATTCCTACTCTTTGTATTAAAATCCAACATTTTAAGAAAAATTTTCAAGTTTACTTTTTAGATTTCTACTTTTCGTTGAAATTTATCAAATTCTTGATAATTTATTTTTATTTTTAGGTTAAGATTTTTAACTCTTGTTTCCACCACTCTTTAGTTTTATATTTACACTCTTTTTGTTGAATTTTAATATTTTAGGTCAAAGTTTCAAGTTTACTTTTGTATCCCAATTTTCAGTTGAAGATACTCAAATTCTATGACCTTGTTCCAAATTTCGGTTGGGGTTTTCTTCCCACCGCTTGTTGGTTTAATATTCCTACTATTGTTATAAAAATCCAACATTTTAAGTGGATGTTTGGAGTTTACTTTTTAAATCCTTACTTTTTGTTGAAATTATCAAATTTCTGGTGCTTTATTTATACTTTTAGGTTAAGTTCTTTAACTATTGTTTCCACCACTTTTGTATTTTTTATTTCTACTCTTTGTATTAAAATCCAACATTTTAAGTGGACGTTTCAAGTTGCCCTTCGAGATTTCTACTTCTCGTTGAAATTTGTCAAATTTTTGGTAATTTATTTGTTACTTTTAGGTTAAGTTCTTTAATTATTATTTCTACAACTTTTTCGGTTTATATTCCTATTCTTTTTATTAAAATCCAACTTTTTAAGTGGATGTTACAAGTTTGGTTTTTAGATTTCTACTTCTCGTTATAAATTGTCAAATTCTTGGTAAGTTTTTTTCTACTTTTAGGTTAACCTCTTTAACTCTTGTTTGCTCAACTTTTTGGTTTTATATTTATATTCCTTTTGTTGAATTTTAATATTTTAGGTCAAGGTTTCAAGTTTACTTTTAGAATCTCAACTTCCAGTTGAGATTACTCAAATTCCGATTCAGTTGTTCCAAATTTTGGGTGAGGTTGTTCTTGCCACTACTTTTTGGTTTTATATTTATACTCTTTGTATTAAAATCCAACATTTTAAGTTGATGTTTCAAGTTTGCTTTTTTTATCCCTACTTCTAGTTGAAATGTATCAAATTCCTGGTAATTTATTTCTACTTTTAGATTAAATTCTTTAACTCTAATTTCCACCAGTTTTTGGTTTTATATGTATACTCTTTGTGTTGAATTTTAATATTTTAGTTCGAAATTTCAAGTTTACTTTTTGTAACTTTACATCTAGTGTAGATTACTCAAATATTCGGTGTTTTGTTCCTAATTTTAGGTGAGATTGTTCTTTGTACAACTTTTGGGTTTTATATTCCTATTCCTTTTATTAAAATCCAATATTTTAAGTGGATGTTTCAAGTTTATTTTTTGAATCCCTATTTCTAGTTGAAATGTATCAAATTCCTGATAATTGATTTACAGTTTTAGATTAAATTCTTTAACTCTAATTTCCACCACTTTTTGATTTTTTATTTATACTCTTTTTATTGAATTTCAATATTTTAGGTCGAGATTTGAAGTTTACTTTTTGTATCCCAACTTCCAATTGAAATTACTCAAATTGTGATTGAGTTGTTCCCAATTTTGGGTGAGGTTATTCTTTCCACTATTTTTTGGTTTTATATTCCTATTCTTTGTATTAATATCCAACATTTTAAGTAGATATTTCAAGTTTGCTTCATAGATTCCTACTTCTGGTTTAAATTTATCAAATTCTTGGTAATTTATTTCTATTTTTAGGTTAAGTTTTTTAACAATTTTTACCACTACTTTTTGGTTTTATACTTGTACTATTTTTGTTAAATTTTAAAATTTTAGGTCGAATTTTCGAGTTTACATTTTGCATCCCTACTTTTAGTTAAAAGTACTCAAATTCTTGGTGAGTTTTTACCAATTTTGGGTGCAGTTGTTCCTCTCACAACTTTTTGATTTTATATTCCTACTTGCAATTAGAATTTACCAAATTTTTGGAAATTCTTTTACAACTTTTAGATTAAGTTCATCAACTATTTTCCCACAATTTTTTTGTTCTATATTTCATCTTTTTTTAATCAATTCCAATATTTTTGGTAGAAGTTTCAAGTCCATTTTTCATCTAAAATTCCTTTGAAGTTTATCAAATTATGGTTTACAAATTTCAACTTTTTGGTTGATTCTCACTTTTTTCCCACCATTTTGTGGTTGTTTATTCCTATAATTTTTTATTGAATTCCAACATTTATGTCAATGTTTCAAGTTCGTTTTTATATTTATATTTCCCATTGAAATTTATCAAATCATTAGTAAATTGTCTCAACATTTAGGTTAAATTCGTCAACTCTTATTTCCACCAATTTTTTTGTTTTATATTCCAATTATAGAGCCAACATTCCTTGCATGATAGGTTGACTCTTATATTCCTATCTTTTTAATTGAATTCCATTATTTTAGGTGAATATTCTAAGTTCGCTTTATAGAATCCGACTTCCCACTCTAATTTATCAAAAAATTGGTTTGTTATTCTCAGTTTTGGATAATTTTTTCCAATCTTGTTTCATCTATTTTTGGGTCTTATGTTTCTATTATTTTAATTGAATTCTAAAATTATGGGTAAATGTTTCAAGTTAGACTACCATATATCTTTTTCCGGTTAATCATCTTTATTTTGTGGTAAGACATTCCTACTAATAGGTTTAGCTACCTAACTCTCTATTCCTAACAATTTATTATTTGTATTCTCCACATGTCAATTGAATTCCAACTCTTATGTGGATGTTCCAAGTCATCTGCACATTTACCTATTTAACGTTATACTTTATCAATTTGCAGTTATAAATGCTAAGTTTTTAGTTGGGCTATTTGACTCCTGTCTTCAACATATTTTACTTGCATATTTCTACTCCCTATTGAATTCTAACATTATTGGTACATATTTCAAGTTAAGCATTTTATACCTTTTTTGCATTAATTGTATCCAAATTATTGTTACTTATTCCTAATAATAGGTTCAGTTACTTAACTCTTCTCCCCAACAATTCATTATTTGTATATTTTAAATTTTTTAAATGAATTACAACATTTGTGCAGAAATTCCAAGTTGTCTTTCCATTAACCAACTTTACCATTTACGTTATCTATTTATTATTAATAAATCCCAAATTTTTGGTTGGATTTCTGTAGTGATGGTTTCTCAAATTTTTGGTTGCTTATTTCAACTATTATTATTGAAATTTGAAATTATGGGTGCATACTTCAAATTAAATTATCAAATGCGTTCTTTGCGTTAATCATTATCCAGTTTGTGGTCAAGTATTCCTAATTGTGGGGTGAACTACCTAATTATTTTCTCAATAATTTATGGGCTAAATATTCCAACTCTTTTAAATGAATTTCAACTTTCATATGGAAGTTAAAGTTTTATTCGTATTTACCAACTTAACCATCAACTTTATCGATTTTATGTTAATAAATTCTAATTTTTCCATTGCACTCCTGTACTATTTTTTTCCTCACATTTTGGTTAGATATTTCTACTTTTCCTACTGAATTCTAACATTATGGGTACATATTTCAAGTTAAATTATTACAACCTTTTTACGTTAATCTTTACCCAATTTGTGGTGAGTTATTCCTATTTATGAGTTAAGCTACTTATCTCTTTTCTCAACAATTCATTGGTTATATATTCTAAATCTTTCAACTGAATTACAACTTTTGTGTGAAACTTTTAAGTTCTATTCATATTTACCGACTTTTCCATTTTCTTTATCAACTTCTTGTTAATAAATTTTAATTTTGTGGTGAGTTATTTCAATTTTATGGTTTCTCCGTTTTTTGGTTTGTTATTTCTATATTTATTACGAAATTCTGACATTAGGGGTACATATTTCAAAATAAACTATCACATGCCTTCTTTATGTTAGTTTTATCTCATTCATGGTAAATTATTCCTAATTTTCGGTGGAACTACTTAACAATTTTCTCAAAAATTTATGGGTTGAATATTCCAACCCCTTAAAATGAATTTCAACATTCATGTAGGACTTTAAATTTTATTCGTCTAAGCATCTTTACCATTTTCTTTATCGATTTCTTGTCCATAAATTCCAATTGTTTGGTTTGTTTTCTCTACTTATGGTTTCTCAATTGTAAAGTTTGATATTTCGATATTCATTGCAGAATTCTGGGATTATGGGTACGTATTTCAAACTAAACTATCACATGCCTTCTTTGTGTTAATTTTATCTAATGCGTGGCCATTTATTCCTATTTATGGGTTAAACTACTTAACTATTTATCAAGTCTTGTTAATAACTCCTTTGCTTTTGCTTTCTTTTAGTTTCTCATCCTAGAATCGTCAATCTTGCCTACTGTAACTTAAGACCTTACCCTTCGACATGGATCCCACTTTGGCAAATTTTGTTTCTAGAGTCACAAAAAAAACATGCATTTACACTAGCTAAACTCGCGTCTCTTTCCACTATAATGCCATTCAACACGTTCTAGGAGGTGGTATATTATATGTAAGTTGTTTGTAACATAAAATCTAACTAGTCTCACATTACGATTCTTCACAAAACTGTGTTGCTGTTGTTAAATTGACGCTATTTGCTTAGATAATTAATTATGATCATCCTCTTGTGTCTACAGTCTACAGTGACATTGTGCTATGAGACAAGATACTGCTGTAGCTGTTTCTGTACACAATAACGGTGCCGCTTCCTTGGACGGTGCCATTAGTGATGATTCGTTGTCATTGGCTGCATGTACTTTTAATTCAACATCTTCAAACCAATTTGAATCGTTATTACCCAATTCAGAGGCTAATACCCAACCTTCAAATAGCGATCGTACATTTTCCTCTTATGCTTCTGGGGATAGGTTATCTGAATCTGATGTAATTGGCAGAGTGTTTTCATCTATAGAAGAAGCTGAAACATTCTACTTCAACTATGCCAAAAGTATTGGCTTTAGTATTCGTAAAAATATTATGAGAACCAATGTACAAGGACAGGTGACCGTTAGAAGATGGGTTTGTTCTAAAGAAGGTAAGAGGTCGAAGAAGTATCTCGAATTACTTGATCGAAAAAAGACAGCGAGACCTTTAACACGGGAATTATGTCGGGCTGCTTTTCGCATTCGTTTTGACCATTGCAAAGGTGTTTGGGTTGCTTGTGAATGGGTTGACACCCACACACATGTATTGGTTCCGGCCGTTCAGGTACAATTTCTCTGCTCAACCCGTCAAGTGTCAAATGTTGATTATGCTACTGCTTCAACTATGTACCTCTTTGGTATGAAACCATCTCGCATCCATGAGTTAATGGCTAAATGTTCAGGTGGCTATGAGAATGTTGGGTTCACAAGAAATGACCTGTCCAATCGTTTATATGAGGGCCGTCGAGAGCAAATACTACAAACTGACTCAGAAACATTCATTTCGCTTCTGCGTGGAAAACAAGATATGGACCCCGGATTCTATTACCAGTATACTATTGATTCTGAAGGCAGGTTATCCGACACATTTTGGTGTGACTCTGGAATGCGAGCAGATTTTCATTACTTTGGTGATGTTCTGTCATTTGATTATACATATCGCACAAATGCATATAACAAACCACTTGTTGTTTGTTGGTTTAAATCATCATATGAGAAGTACTGTGTTTGGCTTTGCTCTACTTTCTAGTGAGACTGAAGACAAATATATATGGCTTCTTCGCACTTTCTTATCTGCAATGGATGGTAAAATGCCTGTGTCCATTGTCACTGATGGAGATAGAGCAATGCGAAATGCCATCCGAACAGTGTTTCCTGATGCATCTCATAGATTATGTTGTTGGCATCTGGAGCGAAATGCTACTGCAAATATTTCTGACCCAAATTTCACGAGTGCCTTTAAAGATGTTATGTTGGATTACATGGCAGATGATGAGTTTTAATTCAAGTGGGATCAAATGATTGGAAATTTTCATTTGACTAATAATGAGTGGATAAAAAAATTGTATGCTGATCGACATATGTGGGCTGAAACTTTCTTGAGGCACAAATTTTTTGGTGGGCTACGAAGTAATCAACGGTGCGAGAGTATAAATGCATACATAAATCAATATGTCGGTGGCAAACTTATGTTATTTGAGTTTGTGATGCAAATGGAATTTTTGATTTCACGACTACGTTATAAGGAGGCTGAAGATGACCACCGTTCATGCCACACAATGCCTGTTTTGATCACCTATTTGCAGAAGCATTACGAGCAGCAAGCTGCAACAATATATACTCGCACAGTATTCAATCGTGTTCTTAAAGAACTTCGCGAAGATGGATTGTTATACATATATAATTGTATGTCAGATGTTGGTCGCCGAATATATGTGATAAAAAAATTCAAGTTGGAGGATCGCTTTTGGAGGGTTGTTTTTCACGAAGCAAATTCCAAGCTTGTGTGCACATGCCATCTCATGAAGTCACTTGGTATACCATGCAGTCACTCTTTTACTGTTATGAAGGCAGAAAACTTATCTGAGATACCCAAGTGTATGATTTTGCCTCGTTGGACAAAAAATTCCAAAATTGCAGAGTCTTATTTGCAAAATTTTTCAAGTAAGCCAAGCATGAATGAGGCTGCCCGCATTGGATCTTTAACCATTGCTTGTCGAAACTTGATCCACTTTGCAGCCAAGACGGTTGACGGTTACAATGATGCGATTCAGGTTATTCATGGGCTGACCTTGCGAGCTCAGGATGTATTAGACACTGATGCTATTCCAAGAGCTTCTACTAAAGGTAGACATGTCAATATTATCAAGGATCCATTGATTATCAAGACCAAGGGTTCAGCCAAAACAACCAAGGCATCTGTTAAAAAACGTCTTTGTGGTACTTGTCATCAGCCTGGCCATACAAAGCGAACTTGTATTCAATATGGTAGAGTGAAGGGTAATCGTGACACTGACAATGCAAGTTTCTGTACTGACTTTGTTTCTGAAAATACATTCAATACCATGATTGCGACAACAAGTGCAACCTTAGACATGTCAACATGGGGTGATAACATATCCATAGGCACAGCCAGCACAGAAGTAGACCATAATGAAAGCTTTGTATTGCCTATTTTGAATAGGTGTGATGGACAAAGCTCTAACGGTTTTACTTTTCCCTCACAGGACTTATCACAAAACAATAGAGGTGGCACCATTCCACCCCAGTGGCATGAGTGGTGGCATTATAATGTCAGGTGACTTTTATTTACCTTATTCCACTTTCATTTTTTAATTTTCCCATATGGTGATACGTTTTATAGAACATCATCTCTTGTTATATTAACATTTATTTTCTTGTTCTTATATTTGCAGTTAAATTCAATACGACTTGGGACACAATGCAACAATGTAACTGAGCATATGATTTTAACCGAGGACTTATTAGCTCGTTTTAACATATTTTTGTTTATTAAACTAGGTGATTGTGTTGTGTTGGAGTTGTGATTGAATTGCTGTGGGAGTTGCGTTGGTGGTTGTGTAAAATTGTTAAGTTTGTTTTCAGCCATTAAGCATATTAGAGTTTGCAAGGTGAATCTGGAAAAAGCTAATGTTAACAAAAAAGTGCAAACATATAATGCACATAAGATGTTTGATAAAATGTCACATAAAATTATTATAATTTGTGTTTGCTTTTTTAGATTAAAATTGTGGTAACAACTATATTGCAAGCACTTTTTCAGTAGAAAATCACAGAAACTATAAGTTTCTTTGGTTTCACTTATAACCAAAGATTTGGGCGTGCACTGTGGCTCAAATAATAGGCTTATTTATCGCCCAATTTTGCCAACATGTCGCTCAAACTATAGGTTTATTTATCACCTGCAACCAACTAGATTAGCTTTTTTAACCTTATGTATTCAATGCAACCTTTCGGATTATTTTGAATTTGCAATACTACTTCCATGTGTGATTAAATGCATAAGAAAATGGTTCTATATTTTTTTTCCGTAATTTCAATACTTTCTTCCTTTTTTACCAAATATTTCAAATAACTTCTTCACTAAGTGTATCTTTGCATAGATTAACTTCCAAAAAATAATATTTATAACCATGTAATATGTACATTTACATGTGCTAGGGTAACATTTTACCCGAGCACACATCAAAAAAATAGTTCATAGGATATGTTGTTGCCACCCAATTGGCATCTACCCAAAATATGTACATAATTGTACAATACTCCAAAAGCCAACATTTACAACAAAAAATCAACAAAAAATACAATCCACGATCGAGTACAACACTACTTGTAACCTGTTAGGAAAAATGATAGTATGATTAGTAAATAAAATTACATAATAAAAATCTAATGTTCTCAACATGGGTAACATTATACAAACTTGCATTGAAAAAAAGCATTAATATTCATTTCCCATTATTTTGTACCGTACGATTAATGTTGAATAACAATTCACACATTATTAGATCACGTGTATGCTTTTGTACAAATGTAAATTAATTATACAATACCACACAATATTTCTAAAGAAATAATAACATGATTTTTCTTCTATGAAATAATAACATTAATTTATATTGATAGTTCATTTTCAAAAATAAATAAATAAATACTTCAAATAAAAGATACCACTTTCCCTGTATAACATAGAAGACAAATATCACTTACCCTGTTTACTACCTTCTTTTTCCATGACCTTTTGGTTTAGGTTTTGAGTTGATCTTTTGGTTATTGATTTTTAATTTTGTAGCATCTCTGTTGGATTTAATATTCCCTGTTGAAGGAGGCTTATTTGACATTTCAGCCATCTTCCGAGAATAATAGTCACTAGCTAGCTCTATAATCATATTGCGAATAGGATTCATCTCTGATAAAGCCAAGTATAGAGCTATTGTGAGACGCTCTTTATCCGAATCATGCTGTTCATAAAATGTATAATAAGATTAACTATCAATACATCAACATGGACTTCAGGACATGAATTATCTTTTTCTTTGCCATATCATGAGATAAAAATATTTATAAAATTCATGTCATTAATGGATTACCTTGTAGGTGTGGTCCATAACAGCGGGTGATTCGTCCATATACCTCATGACATATAGACCGCAGTCATTGCCGTTAGATTGCTGTGGCAAATTAGAATTTTGACCAAGCTGGAATTGGATAAACCTGAAATTTGGACCATATATCCGCTGTCCTTCCTCCCCAAGCACATGGTCCAGCGCCTTGAGCTATAGAAAATCATGGCAATTTAATTGGAGTCAAAATAAATGCTTATCATTTATTAGAGCTTGGACATGTACAACTGAACAGAATGTTTCCAAATTCACAACACTTACCACTGCCAAACAACTTTGTGTAATCTTGTGCTTACGCCAGCTTGAAACTTGTGAATCCCATATCTGAGCAGAGCTAGAATGGATGTTAACCAGGAGCACAAACCAATGCGATGAACCGTCATGTATTGGTACGAAAATCTGTAATTTTTTTCAAATTATTTAAAAAAAAAATCTACAACATTTTCAAGCCCACACAAAATTTAACCATCAACACCATATTGCAAACCTTCTCACACGTCTCCATATTTGGCATGAATTGATTAGCCCAGCTACTTCCCCTATGGAATGGAGCTAAGTTGACATATGTTGAGTGTAATATGGAGTTCTACAAAAGACATAAGCAGTGGTAAACCAAACTTGGCTTTTTTTAATAATTTATCATTTTATGAAATTCACAACCACTAAAATCTTTTGGGATATATAATTATATTTAATTTTGTTTTAAACATTAGATTAATACTAACAATGAATGCTAACAATAAATAACTTACCGAGAAGTAAACAAGCAAGAACCAGACCCGTGGCCCAACTGGGTTATTTCGTAGCTCTTCCATTGTCCGATACTCAGCATACATGCTGATAACCCGATATCAAGCATATAGTTAACAACCGAAACATCATATTGCAAATTGCCATATACTAATAAGTTTTCAAATGATAAATAAGTTTTATAAATAACAAGACTAACATCGCTGTGAATCCATTTGGTCGGCTTCAATGAGGACATGGCAGTACGACTCACAACGTTGTGCAACGTACTCACAAGGAGTTGACTGTCAACATGTATCACAAACAATTGAGCCTCCATTAGTCTATTGTATAATATTTAGCCTAATACACTTTTTAGTCCATACAACAAACATTATGCACACATTATGACCTAATCCAATAAATAACAATGAAAAAACATTTAAAATAACTTACTAATAATTCAGTACTTACTTTTCATCAAGGCTGTCATCAAACAAATAGTTAACCCCTTGCAATTGAGATTCAGTAATAGGCGATGTTACCACATATGGACCTGCCCAATAACAAGGCCTAACCGACCTGTTGCTGACCCTATCAAATGGTGAGCGTTGGAATCGACTAGGCTTTTTCAGCGATCGAAACTCGTATGGACTACGACTTGTCGAAGAAAACACTGGTTGTTTCATATATCCTGTGATGTTACCATCCTACAAAAAGAATCCATTATGAGATTATTCATGACGAAAGCACCAAAGTATAAAAAAACTGACATAAAAGAAGTCAAACACCCATAACGAATCACTTAACTAAATTATCTACAGTAGGTGCATGCATAGACTTATCACTATTCAATGCTTCCATATTTGTTTCAACATTAGCCTCATTTGGTGCACCATCAGTCGACAAGACAACATCATCATTCAAAAAAGTCTCCACTTCAATGGGGTTTCTATCTTCAGATATCATGTCGCCAAGATCATTGTGAACATCAAGTGGTGGATGTACAGTATCTCTGAAAAATTCATCAATTGTTGGATCCTCATCATTAGTTTTAGGGTTTACTGTCGGTGGTGGTACAGCATTTTCTTTTACTGGAGCATGATGGATTGGTTTTGATTCAGAGTCTGCTTTCTGACTCTGAGTAACAGATTGCTTCACTGCTGTTACTAAATCTAAAACAAGACTATTTAATCTATTGAAACTAGTTGTCAAGAACTGTATAGATTCAGATTGCTCTGTAATACGCTCAACCAGCTCTGCCATGTCAACAGGTACATGAGCAGACAATCCAACACCCTCAAAAGTGCGCATGCGCACCTATAATCATCGACATGTAAACTTATTAGTGATTTCGAATTTCATATGAATATCGCTTTTTTTTTAATAAAAAACTGAAAAATGTATTAAAGATGAAGAATTATAGCAATGAAGTAAAGAAGCAGTCCACTAAGAAAGCAAAAACTAAAATTTTATGTGCTGTGCAAAAGTATACCCAATCTAAATTGATTTGTTACACGAATGCATCACTATAAAATAACACTTATCAAGCAAATAAAATTAAGGAATATAAACAAAAAGTACAATATAGTATGCCAAGTAATATAGTGTCATTATACTCATTACCTTTTCGTAATTATCACCACCGTGTTTTTTCAGCCATCGCATGATTTATTTTATCTCTTCGTCATTCCAAGCTAATACTGGAGGTAAAGAAGAGCCCCACTGGTTGTTGTAATAGTTTTCAATATTTTGAAAGTAGAATATCTAAACATATTGGCATAATCACAGCATTAGTGCATCAAATGCACAGGCATTAATATGAAGACTAATAATGTGTCATCCTATGCATGGTAATCAACTAACCCTAATGACACAATATAAATGACCAACCTGAAGAAATAACAAACAACCTCCTAAATGAGCAGATTCATTTGACTTAAACTTGGAGATAGCCATTAGAAGTCTACTGTAACAAAATGAAGCCCAATTGTGTTCTTTTATGGCATTAGTGTCAACTAATGGATGTAAGAATGAAGCCGATATGAGCATTGCACTTGATGGGCATAACACAGTGGCCAATGCAAACAACATAAATGCAACCTGCAGTTTATAATGACATATTCAGTGAGATTGAAAGTTAAGGTCAACAAATAAACATACTCACATGTGGGTAGTAACTACTAAAATAATAGACATTATAACCAATACTAATGTTACTTTAAAGTCATTGCCGGAACCATCTGACTGCTTAATGAAATCTTCCAGTGTTTTGATGGCTATTCCCCGACCCGTGCACTTGAAAGTTTCTCTCAATGTCGCAATATTTTCAGGTTGACCAGACAAAGACACAGATAAACCTCCATCATGCACTCCCATTATATCAGAAAATGTCTTTGCATTCAATTTTATGTGTTGATTGTTCAAAATAAGCACATGCTGGTCAGGTACAATCATTTCAACCAACCATGCACACAATTGTCTCCTCAGCCTACCAGTTCGCAAATGTAAAAGATTACCAAATCCAATTTCACGTATTGCTCATTTTTTTTCTACATTGAAAGCTTGAACAAGGTCAGAAAACCGATCTGGCGCACATCGAGTGTCAAGTATCTGCTTATCCATCTTCGTTTGCAACTGTCCATCAATATCAGTTTGAGCATCATAGTCGGATACATCCAATGGCTTTGTGTACTTGGCCTTTTCGTCTGGTGGAAGGCTCTTGTATGAATCACCCAATTTCTTTCTTAGCTGGCTAATAATATAAACATTAGTCAGTAGTTTTTTGTAGTCAATTAAGATGCCAACATACAAATCATAATACAAATCACGTAACATGAAACACATGGCAATTTAATTACCTCTTGGCTGACAATAAGGTTTTCATTAGAGGCCTTCAATCACTTCACTTGCTCTTTACTGTGAGTGAAACAAAGAACCATTATATGTTTAGATTTTAACAGAATAAAACATCAACACATAATGTTTTGTTGTACAGTGGTGAAAAAAAATGTGAACAACAAAACATCAATAGGTACTTACAAATATGACATGAAGCCATATGATTGATTGCTAGAACCCACAGTGGTCCCACCAATATTCCCATCTTGCTGAATGGCAACGTCATCTAAGCATCTCTTCTGCTTGCGGTCTCCTCTTCCCATATTTAACAGTCTAGAAAACTTTCTGCTTCCAAATTATATATGCCTTAAACTGATTTTGCATCACTTCAACTTCTTAGCTAAGTTGTAGTGATGAAAAATTACGAGCAAGTTGTTTGTATGGTATTCTGCAAAGGGGAGTTGTTTTGAAGAAAAAAAATAAATAAATAAATAATTAAATAAACAGGGTTATCAATGGGATTATAGAGGGCTTTCTTGACATGGTATGATTTGTAAATATTTGTAATGGGGTTTTCTACAAATAAGGGTTTATTCAACTTATTATAGAGCTTTTCAAATAACATCACTCATAAAAATGTATTATACAACTTACAATTAGGTCTACTGAAAATTATGGATGTTAAAAATTCGTTAGTGTTAAGTAGAAACAAATTAAATTTGATTTGTTTAGCAAATAAAAAGTCATGAAGTTAATTCATTTCTAAAATGTGAACAAATTTCAGGGAAAAAATAATAATTGACTTAACATTAAAATCTAAAATTGGATGTTAAGCAAACATGCAACAGTGAAATAATGAAATATAAAATTATGCAAAAATGATCAGCAAGCAATTTTAATTTTGTAGATATTCTTTCAATACATGAAGAAAGATCAAATTTTGTTTTCTAGATTTTCTTTCTATAAATGAAGAAATCAACTATTCCACAATCTTGATTGTTAAAAGTTGAATGCATGAATGTATCTCTATTCAAAACCCCATGCTTCAACAAGAATTCTTCAAACTGTAAACTAACTTAACTAGCATCTCAATCAATTACATGTTACAACTATAATCGAAGGAATTAGCACCACCAACAAAATCCAATAAACAATCAAGCAAATAGAAACTAAATCACACAATCGGATTTTGCCAATTGAGCTGCAACTTGGACTCAGCTTCATCTATGAGGCACAAGGCATTAAGCAAAACGTAACTAGTATAGGGGAAAATACACACACACAAAAAGCACCAAGAAAGTAAATAATTTCAAATAAAAATACCCATTCTCACCAGAACTAAAATAAAAGCAGTTTGAAGCTAGCCGAAAACAAAGAAGATGAAGAACAGACAAATATTCAAGAATCAAAACACCAATCCAAAAAATGAAGAAGTTCGGGGGAGGAAAAACGGAGACATGAAACATAATTATCTAATTTTAAAAACCTGCCACAGAATTAATCCTTGAGCCGTCGCAAGCTTAAATAGACATGCAAAAAATCCTGTTTTCCATCCAATCAGAAAAAAAAAATTTAATCAAACCACGGATAAAAAAAAAAAAAACCCTAGCCCACATTCAAACAATAAAGTAAGATCAATTTGGAGAAGAGATTGAAAGCCATTGAAAGAAATAGAGCAAACCCTAACCTTTGTTTATCTAGCGAAGAACAGAAGGCTTAAGTAGATGCTGGCAACTTTTGAAGAATGAGGGAGAATATGGATGTTGCATTATGAAATTTTTGGGAGAATGCCTACAGCTGTTGAACCCGAGGAGGGAAAATTTTAAGTACTTGAACTTAACAGTAATAACTAGGAAGCGGACGAGCCGAGCGTTGAGGGCGATAACGTCTTTTGGTTTAAAGAAAATTTAAGTACTTTCCCTTTATTCAAGTCCACTAATCCAGTTCTTACGAAACAAAAATGGAAAAAGGAAAAAAGTCCACTAGTCCATTACATTGCCATTTTAAATTGTTGAAAGTGGATTAAAAAAATAGAAAGAAGAAATTAAAAAAATTCACTATTGATAATGCTTTTTAAAAAAAGCAAAATACATACTTCCCTTTTAATGAAGTCCACTGGTCCAGTTATTATCACACAAAAAAAAATTGTCCACTAGTGCAATACATCGCCATTATTTTGAATTGTTGGAAGTGAAAAAATGGGAAAAGGTAGAAAAATCAGTATTGATAAATTTGGCGGTAGTTTTGCCGCTAAATGTTTTTCCATTTTGGTGGAAGTAATTATTTGAAGTGACAATTGATACTGTTGTGTTTTTTTTTTCATATTCTATTATTGAGTTAATCCGACTTTGAATTATAGTTGGTTGTAGCAACAATTGATTGTGTAATGTCTGTACTGTTAAAAAATTTTGTAATAGTGATAAAATCCTTATACCATTCCTTAAAAATTTTAAATTATCAAAATATCTCAAGTTTAAAAGGACAAACACGTAAATTAATAAATTATCTAGCCATAAATGATAAAACTTGTACCTAAGAATAGTATTTCTCTTAGTTTTTATTTTTGCTTTCAGACTAGTACTTCTTTTAACTTTTATTTTTAAGAGAAGTATAAAGCCAAAATATAAAATTATTTTCTTCTTATTATTGAGTATCTATCTTTATAACTCGTTCCTCGTATTTGCCATATAGTGATAAAATATTTTCCAACTAAAATTTAAAATACAAATATGAATTATGAAATGGGATGGCTGTAATAAGTTTGTTAAATTGAAAATTTATTTGGTGTAATTGTAATTTTATTCTATGCTATAAATTAATTTGTCTTTGGTATTTACTTAGATATCTAATGACATGGGCAATATTGCTTAGAACAATGGCCGATGAGACCGGTTCTCATTGAGAGAGCTATAACACATAAATGTTGGAAAATGATTATCTACTGAAAATCATCACCTAAATTTCAGAAATATTTATGTTTTTCAACAATATTCATGTTCTATCACAAATAAACAAACAAATATTCAGGTTAAACAACGTCCAATTACTCCCTAAAGTTATATGATTTGCTTTTCAAATTAGCACATTTTGTTAGAGAATCCTCTAAATTTTTCTCTGCACTATCTGTGATGATGAGATCTCATAAAATAATAAAATGTTACGTGTGACCTAAGGATCATAAATACCGATATAAATAATTTTCTATGTTATTTTTAGGTTTTTTATTTTAATTGATCATAAAAATAAACATTACTCTTAAATCTCTATATATTAAAATGTCACACCCTATTACATATATTAAAATTTAAATTACTGAAAATTTAATAGATTACTGTTAAGTAGTTTAACCTTTTAAGACAATCCACACTATATAATTATTTACAAATGAGCTCAATGTTGGATTAAGAGCTAGTTTGGTAATGGTATAACTTGTAAAATAATTATTGGTAATTGTGTTACAGAAACAATTACATGTGAAAGAATTAGTGAAACATTTGGTATAATTTATTTTTAAAAGTACTGTTAGTTTTAAAAGTGATTGTATATATTTGGTAAATCGTACTGTTAATCTATTATAAAAACATAAATGACTAAATTAGACATAATATTGAATGAAATTTATTTCAATATTTATAAACACACACACACACATATTATATTTCTCAATATGTATATATAATTATTTGATAACTAAAATAAATATTTTATAGTATTAGTATTTTTATTTTTTATTGTGTTATCTCAATATAATTGATAATAATAATAACAATAATCTCTTTAAGGTTAATGATTTTATTTCCTAATAATCAACCAAAAATTTAAAAGTTTATAATATATATATGGGGCAAAACTATGGTGCAACTGTAGTACCATACCACAGTTGCATCCATTCATTGGATGCTATATGATGATATATACAAAATCATATTAAATGTAAAAGTGATTCTCAAAATCAAAATTTGAAAATCTACTATAAAATTGAGTAATTTTGCCAAAAATGATTTTTATAAAAATTTACCAAATACGAAATTTAATTTTTAAATTTTCAAAATCACTTTTAAATCTCCTAAAAACAATCCCAAGTGAGCCCTAAAAATCCGATTACAAGCACTTATTCGCTTGATACGAGATTGCAATATGGGTCACTACCCTCCGTAAGGAGAGTGACCTCGCACATGTTATCAAAACCAATTCAATTAATCTCAATGAAAAAAGGATTTTATAAGGAAATTTTAGGAATGTCCAAAGGCCTAATCCACAAGTCATAACATTAATTACTCAACAATTTCACGGGATGAATTGCAACTGTGCTCAACTTATCACAACTAATAAATTAGGTTAGAATTAAATTCATACGCAAGTTTGCTTTAATTTTTTCTATTTTAATAGACAATCCTTGTGAATTCTCCAAAAAATTGTGCCCCAAAATAGCAGTTGTAGGTAAATATAAAACTCAAATTTGAAACAAACAACAAGAAATGTTAAATTCATAATCTCTTTTAAATAATAAAAGAATTTACAAACACTTGATTAAATTGTACTATAAATATTAGTTATGTTTCTAAATGATATTGAAAACAACAATATTTTATGAGTAATTACAAAATTTGATACCATCAAGAATATAATTGCTTTTCGGTTAGGTAAGAGTTGGATGGAAAACTATATCCTTCCCACCTTTTCGTAAATTGGTTAAGGTTTGAAACTCTATATTTACATTTCGGAGTTGATTTCTTTTAAATGTAATTTTAAAAATTATATTTTAATCAATTGTATTTTTACAATAATCTTATACAATAACCATATATATAAAATTTTGACGATTGCTAATCTTAAGTATATGTGCACCCGTGGACATTACTAGCAACATTTATAATTGCTAATTTTCACAAGTAAGAATTCTCAAAAATATAAAAAATGGAGGCGGGAAATAAAAATATCAATTTGTACCTGTCAGTGAAAAATTATAAATTTTGAATTTCATTGACATTATATTTCCAGTAGAATATATCATACTGCCTAATCTGAAATAAATGCAGAGGTTTTATTTTTATTTTTGTTTGAGCTTTTGTTGAAAATGGAAGTAGTAGTTCAAAGTAATTTCACCATGCAAGGAATATTCATTTTTTTTTTTTGGTTCTGAGTGCTCAACAACCAGACATTCTAGATCAATATTTTTTTCAAGTGCCCAACAACCAAAAAATAACACTCCAGTGACCTTTTCGACACTCATGCATGCATGCAAGCCACAAAGGAAAAATAAAAGATCACTTAAATTTAACAACGGAAAATTGAATCTACAAAGATATACTATCTGTAGGATTGAACATCATTAGTCAAAGCAAAGTAGATTACAAAAGAGTCGAAACCCTTCAACATCATAATTCATCAAAATCTGAAACAAAACAAAACCAAATTTAAGCTACAAAAAATTCAATAAGTAATTTTACTGGAATTTTAAGACAGTTATAATAGAGAAGAATTAACAGAGATATAGCCCAAAATACATATCAAGTTTCTACAATTAGCCATCTCTGACCGATAGTGCCTAATAACAAATGGTCAGAATATGCAACCTAAATACACTACCCTCGGACACAAAAAAATAAGAGGGCATCCATCAGCACGAAATGCATCTACAACACCATCTTCTAAGGCCACACATGGCTCATCTGCTTGACTGCTTCTTTAGGTGAATGAACTGACAAAGGTTCTAATAAACAGTTACTCGACTACCTAAGCAAAAAATGATTAGTACATGCTATACAAAAAAGGTGTTGTTACAAAAATATTCAAAAACAAAATGGTTTCGAATACCAAAATATAAAAGCTGCAATTCCAAGTGTAGTGACACCTAGTTCAAAACACAAGCAGATGATTAATAACAAGTTTAATTGGTCTACCAAAAACATCATAACTCACTAAAAGAAATAGAAAAAACAACTTAATAACAATTGATAAGCATAGGACATAAGATCAAAAATGGGAATGACAAGCGACTTAACATACCTTTAGAGATCATAGTAATGTTTTTAATAAAGCCTCGGACGGTGTCTGGTTAAGATTAATATTTCTGGCAGCTTTTCTTAATTCTGAAGTTTGTTTACAAGGGGCCCTTTGCGAGTCAGCAGCACTACACTTTCCATATCCATTGGAAGCATCTTGCATGAGTTTATGCCTAATATCATTAAGTGGAGATTGTGCTAGATAGAGTGCCAACAGGATGCGAGCATAATCTGAATCGTGCTAACAAAAAAGAAACACTAATTACAACAATTTCTATATGCTCACAAGATGAATTTATGTAAAAATAATAAAGTCCACATAGTTCACGACTCCAGTGGTTGTTACCTAATTACTAGCAGCAAGCTTATTTTTTCACAAAAGGTAGTTGACTTGCAACATATAATAATACTTCTTAAATATAAATACTTAGCCTTTTACATATGCAGATTTTTAACAATTCACATTTTTAGGTGCTTGTTTACTCGCTAAAAAGTATGTCTTATTGCTTTCAAAACTAGATATCTTCTAAAAACAGCTTGCTTAATACATCCTTAAAAGGGAAAAAAAATTATCGAGTACTCCTACTTATGCCTTAAAAGTACTCTTCATAAAGAAAACTTTAATATTTCTTACTTCTTTGCAGTACTCCTTTGTTATCATTGTTATTAATCTAAATACAGAATCATTAAACATAATGACTGATAAATGGTCTGAAGAAAGCATTGATCATGAACTAAATATCAGAATCATCAATCTTCAAGATTGAAAAAAAAAAGCATATACCTGATAAGACTGGTCAGCAACAATAGAGGGATTGTCCATATATTTCAAGGTATAGTATCCACAATCAAAATCATTTGGCTGTTGTGGCAGACCGGTTTGACGACCAAGTTGAAAATGCAGAAAATTGAAATTTGAACCAAAACGAAGTCGAGCCTCTCTAAGTAGCAAAAAATCCAGTGAGGCGAGCTGCCAACATCAACCAGAATAATTGTTGACAAAATTTAGAATGTTATTTAATCAAATTCCTACTAACGCACAAATGTAGTCAATCCTCCTAAGAACATACAATTGTCAATGACTGATTAATCATTTTTTCTCTTTGACTGAGAGATTCCAATGAATCCCAAATATCAGCAGTTTGACGAAGAATGTCAATAACAAGCATGTACCAATGAGCTTCACAGTGTATGGGCACATAAATCTGCAGTTGTAGGAGAGTAAATACAATTAATGGCAAAATGTTTTGTTATCAGGTTAGTAAAATGAAAAAGATACCAAGGAACTATGTAAAAATACAAACCACAAAAAGTTCATTAAAAAAAATTCATGTTATGCGCTAAACCTTTTCACAGGTTTCCAACTGGGGCATGTAGCGCTCTTGGAACCTAGAAGCTCGACGATAGGGGTTTAGATCACCCGAGTCACCCAATACAACTTGCTTTAAATTTAAGAGGCAAAAATTAAAAGAATAAAAACATTTTGTTAGTTGACAATCTGCATGATCTCATTTAAAGACTAATGATTGAATTACAAATATTTAACTTCTGGTTATCTTACGGAATAATATGACGGCAAGAACCAACATCGAGGAGAGGTGATATCCTTTTGGGCCTCTTCAATAGTCTTGTACTCTGCGTACATAGTAATAATCTGAATTTTTTTTTTAACAGTTGCGACCAAAGTGGAACATTAGTTAAGAGATATGCACATATATACTAATTGAAAATAATGGCATCATTAGTATTGAATGAATCCTAAATATTATACATAGTAGGCATAGAGTATTACATCACCATCAATCCATGCTCTCGGTAAGAGGGAACGCATACTGCTCCGTGTTATGTTGCTGTATTCTGTACGGACGACAACATCCCTTTACAATGAAAAAACAACATTATTACAATGATTAAAGCAAGATTAAGAGATTTATATCTATATTCGAAACAATCTAGCCATTTACAAAAACATTTCATTATTACTAGACCATACATTTCAGCCAACTTGTCGTCAAAAAGGTAAAGAATAAGCTTTTTTTCATCCTCGGTAAATGGAGTGGGAACTGAAAATGGACCAGCCAAAAATCGGGGTTGGGTAGACTTGAAATTGACATTCTTTTTTTTAGAAGTTTGAATATGCATTCCCTTTGCATTTGATTGTATCATCACAAGACCCTCCTACAAACGAGAAAAAATTAAAATTCACATATTCTGAGGTAATGTCACAACATACAATTATGATAAATATAAAAACAACAGTAACAAAGACACTTTAATACCTTAGAATCCTTAAAAATCAGTTCTTGTTTTCCCTTGGTCATTTCCATTTTCTTTGAGGGTAATGCATCTGTCTTTTCACAATCCATAGCCATTTCTAATGTCCTCAATATTTGATATAGTTGTCGTTCTTTTGTGTTTAAGCTGGAGCCATCATAAGGAGAGTTTATCTTATCATAACCTCGGGCTGAACTTTCATTTGATGAGATTTCAATAAACTCAGCCCCAACATTATTTTCTTGAGCAGACACAAACTCGTGGGAAGGAGTTTTAATGTTATCTGTGGTAGGATGATGGACATGAGGGGCAACTCGGTCCATAATTTGCCTTTGATGTAGCAATTCTTTTAGCATTTTTGTCTGGTCAGATATCGCATCAGATAGATAATCAAGCTTAAATGTCAGTACCCTGATTGAAAGTATTTGTTTCTGAATTATTTCTTCAAAATTGAGATGTCTAACAACTTTTGATCGAGAAGCTTCACCGGTATTAGTGGTACGCATCTGAATCTGTTTAATTGAGCAGATAAATGATATCAAAAAATAAGGACAATGCCATTTCTTACACATTATTATGGTAATTATAATGATAAGCACTCTACAATAAAATTTACCTTATTACTTCCAATCCCTCCTTGAGATCTCAACCACTTCATGAACCTCTTCACCATTGATTCTTTCCAGAATGTCACAGGAGTTTTGGTCCCATCAGGCTGAATGCAGTTGTATGCAACATTATGGAGGTAAAAAATCTGTATAAACAGATTATAGTTAAGAAAATCTGTATAAACAGCCATCCATGGCCAGAAAAATGCTAAAATTCAATTATGAAAATCATCTTACCTGTAGGAAAAGAAGACATCCCCCGACATATGTAGTTTCACGATTCTTATATTTGCCAATGGATTTTACCAGCCATTTATAACAAAATGAAGCCCAATTAAGTGATTTAACATTGAGAACATTGTTGCACGGATGCAAGAACAAATGCGATATATAACCACTTGTTGGGCATAACAACGTGGCTAGTGCAAACAAAGTAAACCCAACCTGCTCATATCAAAACTACTATTTGTAAAATGAACAATAACAAACATGAATGAGTTTGATAAATGGCTAATATGTGCTCATATTTAACAGTAACTTTAAATGTTTTATACAATTATGCATGCAAATATTATAGAAAAAATACAAATGGTGTCAGAATAGAATATAATATGAAAGAAATATAACAGATATTCATGATTTAATATAATAATGGGTGTATGCATAAATGTGCCAAAATCAACTTTATTACAAACCTTGAAAATCCAGCTGGTTTTATCTTCTTGCTTTATAATATCCTCAAGCGTCTTGATGTTGATCCCTTTGACTGTTGATTGAAAAATATCTCGTAATTCAGCAATATTTTCACTTGGTCCACCCAATTGTATTGGTATACCTCCATCTTTTACACCCATGACATCTGAAAATGTTCTGTGGCATAGTTTCAAATTTTGACTATGAAGTTCAATAATGTTGCATTCAGGTTTGAATTGATCCACTAACCAACGACATAATTGCCTCCTCAGTCGACCACATTGGATTTCAAGTAGGCTTCCAAATCCTATATCTCTTATTGCATTTTTCTTGTCTTCCGATAAGTTACCAACAAGAGAACAAAATCGGTCAGGCGCACACCTAGTTTCCAAGGTGAACTTATCTGCCTTAACATGTTTTGATTCATTGTTATCTGAATATGCATCTGCACAGCCAATCCTTTCACATTGCTTTTTGTGACTTGCCTTATGTTCTGCTGAAAGTTCTCTGTTGGTTTTCCTACTGTGTTTCCTCAACTGTCACAAAAGTAATAAAGATTAAAAAAATTTACATGTGACTTCTCAAAAGCTCTTCTCATATTAATTTTTTAAAAAATACTCATTTGTGACTTGTCATTAATGAACATCCTAATTTAAAAAAAAATATTTATACATATACTGACCCCAATAGTGGTAGACAAATTAAAATTATGACTTCTCAAAAGCTCTTCTTCATCGCTGCAACTGCATGACATTGAATTAGTAGTTATCTAGTATGCGTGTCGAATAATAAATGAATATAGTTACTTACAAGTGAGAAACAAATCCATATGTTGAAGATTTAGGAACTGCATTTTCATTGTTTACTTTTGGAAGACAAGTACTACTCTTTTGTAAGTTTATTGATTCTCGTTTACGCTTGCGTAGCTGATTGTCCATCCGTTTTCCTATGTAAAACATTGTAAATCCATCCATTAAAACCTATAACATTTAAAAAAAAATTACTTATTTCATTCTATTTCTTTTACCAAATTTTACTTTCCTATTTAAACAATATACTTTATTACTGCATTTTAAGCTTTTTCTTTTTCATTCTCTTCATATGAATATCATATAAACACATGTTAATTCTTTCCCCCTTCGGTCATCATATCTCCACACAGCTTATTAGATTATACCCTTCAATTAATAAATTCTTCTATATTAAAAAATTATACCAATGCTTTAACTCGCAATTCTAAAGGATATATGGTAATTTGGTAAGACATACCTGTTATGGGTAGGTTTCTTTGAATTAGAAATCTCCTTACATAGTCTCGTTAGTTGAGATTGTTTCTTTGTGAGAATAAATTGATCTGTTTAAAATGTAGCCTTCAAAAAGACATAAGACAATAGGGAAAATTTTCAAACGAATTAAGAAATTACCTTATAGAAAGAGAATGTAATCATGATTCTAAAGGTATCCATAGATTTGAAACACGGTAAATAACACAACAGCAATATGAAAATTCGTACCATTAGTTTTCTTTAAGCTGCAGGTGAAAATTTCTTTAACTACATTTTTGTTCTGGGCGTTGATTGAGGCTGATCCTTCGTTGATTGAGCTGATTCTTCGTTGAAATTATACTATTTAGTGCTGGTGCTTGGGCGGTCAATTCGTAATTTTGGATTTGAGAAAGAGATTCAGAGAAAGCCGACCAACTTCCAGTCTCACCACACCATCAAGTTTTTCATTAAAAGGGGATACCAATTGAATGCCCAATTGCCTGAGCTTTAGAGACAGATGAAAAGAGAACGGGTAAAAAAATATCTTATTTATATCACATCTCAATCAATCGCAACTGATACTTCCGGTAGCCAACATTAGCCAAAAAAAATATAATCCGTTGGATTACTTTTGAGTGCGATCCAAAGGCCAATTAATTTTTAAATAAAAAATTCAATAACGATGTATGTGGTGCAGCGTTGTATTAAAGGTGGAGCCCTCTCTTCATTACGTTTATCAAATGTTTCGCATGCGTGCAGTATCCATCAGATCATCAACAACAACCCAGACATTAGTGTTGTATAAAAGATTCTCTTACAACCAAATATTTTTCAGTTTATCGGGTAATAAACAACTAATAACGTCGTTTTGGTCAAACTAAGTCAATAACCAACTCTTTAGCGTGAAGGCTGTTAATTCCTAATATCACAAAACAATAACGGAGGTATGTGAAATTTGTCACATATTTATTGAGGAAGCAAATATCCGCGACCTCACTGTGGCGTGGGAAACAATCCAGCCCGTGGAATCTACGTTCTGCAGCCACAGCCTGTGACAGCCACAGCACGATAGCGCAGGAGACTCGAGCAACAAGTCTTGGTCTTGGTCATTTCACTTGTGGATACCTATAAAGCCAAAACGATTGTTTCTCTCTTCTGCAAGAGACTGAAAAAATGGCTGTCGGTAAGGACGAGGTAGAGATTATAAAGCCACGTACGGACAAGAGACAGTACCGGAGGCTCGTCCTTAAAAACTCTCTTCAAGTCCTTTTGATCAGCGATCCTGATGCCGATAAGGTAATCAGCAAGACCCAAATTTTTAAAATTTTATTTTTCAGTTTAATTTAAGCTAGTAATCTTGTGGGTTTGGTTTGTTTTATTGTTTTTGCTTCAGTGTGCTGCTTCAATGAATGTCAGCGTTGGTGCCTTTTGTGACCCTGTTGGTCTCGAGGGCCTTGCCCATTTTCTCGGTATGTTTAATGTATCTTGTGGCAAATCTGAATTCGTGATTTGGGGAATTTTAGTCTTGTATGAATGTAAATTTTAAAAGTTACTTAAAAAAAAAAAATGGGGATGGGTTTGTGTGAGATGACTCTAAACGCGTTTTCGGATGGTCACAGATTACAATACAATGTGTTGCTCATATTGAAATTAGAGTAGAAAGAGTTAAACAGAATTAGAAGTTTCACTTGTACTTTCTTTTTGGTTCAAGTATTTCTTCATTGTCTGTTTAGGCTTGTTTATTTCCTGTTAAAGTTATAGCATTGTTTCGTTCTCGGTTCTTTCATCTCTTCCTACTTTGCCTACTTTCTTTTCCCTTTTCACTGTTTGTTATTATCATTGATATTTTTTTTTAAATTCTGTTGTGTGGTGATTTATTGGATGATTCTTCTACTCTCCTATTATACATTATTATCACTTTTAGCTGTGCTTAGATATTTATATGGCTGCAGGGGACAATTTCTGTGGCCTTTTTAATGAGTTCGAGTATTTATAACTTGCTTTAGTTACTGTTTTCCTGTTTCTTTAATGTGCAGAGCATATGCTGTTTTATGCTAGTGAGAAATATCCAGTGGAGGATAGCTATTTAAAGTACATATCAGAGGTATTGACCCTCAATAATGTCCTGTTTCACTTATTTCTAGTATGTTTTCTTAAGTAAAAGTTTCAGAGAATCATGCTTTATGCTTAATCTTGCTCTTTGATACTAATAATAGACTTTAACTAGAAGCGGAGGGAGTTGGCGAGATACACAGACAAGGAAAAATTTTTTGAATGCTATTCCCTCGGAATATAACTGACTAAAAAGACACATTTTCCCTCCAGAGGAAAATCTTAACTTTTTTGTTAATCAGGTGTTTGTAAAAACAAAATCATGAAGCAAATTCTTCACTTGATTTGTAGGGCTGATGGGAGTTTTAGTTTTAATTACATTCCTCTATTTTCCTGCAAGCCATTGCAGTCACATTGTATCTTAGTGATTGGATGTGGAAAAGGTATTCTTGTTTAAATTTTCAGCCATGGATTGTTCTATTGTGGACTGGGGTGATGACTCCATTTATGTTCTTTTCTCTGTGGAGCTGACCCATAACCGGATTGGATTTAGATGTAGTCCGTTTATTCAACAAGGGTTTAGAAAGTTCACTGGCATGGTGGTCTATCAATTTCTTGTGATATGATTTGATAATGTTTGGTAATGTTGTCGAAAAAAATACTTTAATTGTCAATATATATCCTTATTGTTCTAAGTGATGCTGTGGACTTTCCATGCATTGACTGATGTATGCTGGAGTGAAAAATTATGAATTATATTGTGAACATGATCCTCTCAAGCTGTCTTTTGATACTTGAGACAACTTGTGCCAGAAATTTCTTTTTTGCTTTAGATTTTATGTCTTTAGGTTACTGATCTTGCATAGTGTCAGGGTGACGATTTAGATAATATTGGAGCAGCAACAGTGAATAATGACCACAGTCTTACTGCGGGTTGTTGAATCACATCCTAAGACTAGTTGTGATTCCACATCCTATCTTTGCTTATGTCTTCTAGTAGAGTCATTAGGTGGTGGTTTGGTATTGTTTATGGTTAAGGTTGATCTTAAATACAGTTTGAGACATGTGAAGAGGAATCTGGAGTCTGAAATTTGTTTTTATTTTTAAGTTTGATATATAATTTATTGGGGAAGCAACTCTAGAGACCTTGTAGGAAAGATGGTTTGTGGATTGTGGGTGATTATTATGGCACTGCAATCTTCTTTACGGAATAAAGGAATACCTCCTACCTAGGTCCTAAGTACAGGTGTCCTGTTTTGATTGGCGGATTCATATTTTGGTAGCAGAAGTACTGAAGTATGTCTTTCGTGTAGTTTTGCTTCCCTGTCTTGAGCTTTATTTGCATTATTTATAGAAATCTGGTTCGCTCCAGAGATTTATCATTTCCTTTTTAATTTGGCCCCCTGTGTATGGGTGTTATCACTGGTATGTTCCTTGATGTGTCTGTTTGGAGAGTGCACTTTTTGTTCTCTTTTAAGGATTATCGTGGGAATTCTTTTGGGGTAGAAACTATGGTGTCATTACACACCTAAGCACGTGCATTTTAGGTTGTGTGATCAAGTGATAAATACAAACTGCTCTCTGCTTTATTTCTTGATTAATCCCTGTAAGTACGACGAGCAAGGTGTTGTTCTAATTTTCACCGCGGATTAATTTTCTTATGCACAGCATGGAGGAATGGCAAATGCATTTACATCTTCTGAGCATACAAACTATTACTTTGATGTAAACCCTGACTCCTTTGAAGATGCTTTGGACAGGTACATGCCATTTTTCATTTTTCTTAAGTATCATATCTTTCAGTACTTGAGTTTTTGAGTCTGAGTCTTTCCTGTGATTTACTGCACAGATTTGCACAGTTCTTTATTAAACCGTTGATGTCAGCTGATGCTACGATGAGGGAGATTAAAGCAGTTGATTCTGGTTAGTTGTTCATTGTAGAGTCTAGCGCATTAATGTACTTTCAGAATCATGTTTCATTATCATTAATTCAGTTCCGCTTTCCTTCCTCCTCCCTCGCTTGTATCCAGAGAACCAGAAAAACTTGTTGTCTGATGTTTGGAGATTAAACCAGGTATTGCTTACTTCCATTAATTTTATATTTGAAGATGATTTTTCCTTGGGTTTCTATTTTCTAAGTTATATCATTGTATCATTTGTTATCATTCACAAGAGACCTTGGACCCCATTGCTGAGCCTGAGTATCAGTTTTGAAGTGAACGTTTTCCTTCATAAAGCTTTATTTTATTGCTGCAACTTGTGTTTTTTTTTTTTTCCCTTTTTTCTGGTTGCTATCCTATGTTCTTTGGTATAAGAAGTGGCTCCATTGAACTAAAAAAACCTGAACATGCACAGACATCTGACCTTTGGCCATTATTTGAATAGATTGAGATATAATATTTGCTAAAATTGATATTCCTTTGTTGAACTCTTAACACAATAAAATTTGGTAAGAAGAAAATAAATTATTATAAGTTGGTGTTTAATGGCACAAGGGTATTGGGGATTGTGTAGGTCTTCTTCTCTTACATGCCTTTTGATTGGTGTTCTATGGAATATGGTCTATCATTCTGCATAGCTTAGTGTTTTAGGTTCAAGACAATTTTAGCAGTGTTGATTAGTTGGAAAATGGATGAGTGGTAATGGACTTAGCTTGATTTGGGGTCTTTATGTTGTACTCGTCTGCCAAAAAATCATTTTCACTCGTCCTTTTATGGAATTTTTAGAGATCTTAAGCACTAGGCTTTAGTTTGGTTCTGTTTCAGTGTTTCTTATATATTTCCCATGTACCACGGTTGCTCCACAATTTTGGTACTGCTTTTGTAATAAATTTGTTACGTATAATAGAAAAAGAATAGGGCTTTTGATAATTGGCGTGTAAAGTGCTTATTGATTGTTAGGTGCCGATATTATGGTACAAAGGGTGGCTTAAGAGTTGAAATTATGTGTAGAATTTTGAATTTTGAAAGGATATTGGTCAGGGTAGCATTTGAGACCAAAATATCAGGTTAAGATAGTGTTACATGAGCTACTTTTACTTGGATGTGCACAGTAATCCAAGAAAGATGAATAAATAGATGTATTCATCACATGTAATGTATGGTGCCTCAGCATCAAATTTTTCCCATACACTTATATCACACAATTCTAAGGAGTGCAACTGATCTTCATTTAAAAGCGTTTGGCTGGAATGTATGAGACTTGCCAGTTTTCCTGAAGTCGCCAAAGGGTTGAAATTCTAAATAGGAAACTGCAAATACTAATGATGTGGGCCCAAAATAAAAAAAAAAATTAATTAATTAAAAAAAAAAAAAAAAAAACCACAGAGGACCTCATGCAAAAGCCAATCAGGACAGTTATGATAGAGAAGGACTGATGTTCTGTGGTGAGGCCTTTTCAATCAAACCTAGATATTAACTCCTAAAATATGAGCAAGCTAAAATAATGCCAAGTGATTGGATTTCTGTTGTTAAGCTTAACATTGAAATAAGGCTAAATGGAAATTATTGCCAAGTATCAAATTTATATATAGATCCCACATAATTTTAGATCAAATTTTGTAGAATTTGTTTATTTTCGAAGGCCTATTTTACAACCTTTGAAACTTCCTTGGAGAAGAAAAGATTCCATCTAGATCTTTGCATTGGTACCAAGAGATTTTACTAAGCAAGTATCTTGTTTTTGTTGTTGTTGTTCTTTTTCCCCCTTTTTAATGAGAAATAAGAAAGTAATTTATCTTCATTGATGTTGTCATCATTATTGCTTTTAACAATTAGCATCATCATCAATCAACCTAAAAGTTTATGCTAATAGATTAGTCAACTATAGCCTTAACAGGCCATCTGGATTTTATCAACTATAGTATTAACAGACCCTCTGAATTTTATTAACAGCCTTGTCATGTGGATCAAGCTAAAATAGAAACTAACTTAGATGCAGATGATAATGCAAATGCAAATACAAATCTGAATGCAATTATATGGGAGGTTTCAAATATAAGACCTCTTGGTCAAATTAATGTTCATATCATATTAATTTTTTGTTTGGCTTAAAAGCATAAATTATAAAGCTGGTCCTGACGATTGTATTTGAGTTCCAGCAAGTTAATTATGATTAAGGTGTTATATCTTTTGACCATAGTAGTAGTTTTGGTAGTGTTTCTGTCAGAAATGACTACCTTTATTTATTTATTTATTTTTAATTTGTACAGCTGCGGAAACATCTAAGTTCAGAAGATCATCCATATCATAAGTTTAGCACTGGTCAGCAACTTACTTGATTCTCTCTCGGTTCTTTATTATACAGCGTTGCATTCTGTTATACTTTTTCATTTATCTTTTTCTTCATTTTAGTAATTTTTCAGAGTTTTATGAAAAAATGATTGTATTCCAAGTTGTTCTGTCGATGTCTACAATTCATTGTGTTCACGATTTTTTTCCTTTCACCTTTTCGCCCTAGTTTCTGCATATTGTGTTTCAACGAGATAGATGTTTATATCAAATACTTGTTGATGTTTAGGTAACTGGGAAACTTTGGAAGTTCGACCAAAAGCGAAAGGATTGGACACAAGGCATGAGCTCATTAAGTTTTATAATGAACATTACTCTTCCAACCTCATGCATCTGGTTGTGTATTCAAAAGGTTAGGAACTAATTCTTCCTGCTGTATTTTGGCCTTGACTGAAGTACTCTGATATATAATGACCAACCCTATGTGATGGATGTTTCTAGAAAGTGTTGATAAAATTCAAGACCTAGTGGAGAATAAGTTTCAGGACATTAGGAACACTGATCGAAATCGTTTCCGTTTTCCTGGTCAGCCTTGCACATCAGAACATTTACAGGTATGGTCAAGTTCTATGTGGTGACAAAGGGTCTCAAGTGACACTGCAGATTCTTGTCAGATCCTAGTTTATATTTTTTGCTTCAGATTCTTGTCAGAGCTGTTCCAATTAAACAAGGTCACAAACTAAGAATTGGATGGCCAATAACTCCAAGCATTCATCACTACAAGGAAGCACCAGGCAGGTATATCAGTCATCTTATTGGGCATGAATCAGAGGGATCATTGTTTTACATCTTGAAAACATTGGGTAGGTTCTGCTTATCCCTTATATTTCTGATTCTCAATGTACTTGCAGCTTTCGGTTGCATCCTGAAACCTTTTTGATTTGAGAACTTAACCAAGTTTTAGTGTCCATAATTTGTGTTCCTACATCCTTAGGCTTGAGATGCCTTCTTCTTTACAAGTTCAGAAAAAATTGTTTTTGTTAATTTGAATAGTAAAATACATAAAACAATGATGTTATGCTTTCTTGAGGGACTGATTTTCCTCTAGAATTTTAAGAATCACTGCTTGATGCAAACAGCTTAGTGGGGATGAAGCACTCTCTGATCCTCATTTCATGGCTGGATTGTTGATGGCTTTGGTTAACATCCACTGAAATCTGTACAATTTGTCTTGTACTAATTTGTGTTGATTATCATATATTTAATTGTTTATTTATTTTAGTATTTGTTCATTGATATTGCTTAAAGGTAAAGTATGGCAGTGCACTTTCTTTAATTTTGATGTTAGTATATCTGGTTGTTGCCTATGATCTTCCAAGAATGCAGTGGTATTTTGATGAGAGCAATTTTTCATGCTTAAGGGAAAATTTTATTTGCGTGATTAGGAATTGAGCTACTGATGAATATCTTTGGAATGATTCATTGATAAATAACGTGATTGTAAAATGCTGGCAACCATTTCACAAGTTTCAGGGTGGGAAGAAGTCTTGATATAAGGACATGTATGTTCTGGTTGATAATGTCTGTGTTTGTTTTGTGTATAAAGATCAAAGTGGAATTTGATGACACTAGCTCAGGGTCTTTGGTTATCCACACCAAAACTTTTCACCTTTGAAAGGCCAACTGACCAGTCACCTCTTTTTGAAATAAATTTTTGCAGGATGGGCTACATCATTGGCTGCAGGTGAAGGAGATTGGACTTTGGACTATTCATTCTTTGAAGTTACAGTTGATCTTACTGATTCTGGTCATGGTAATTCATTTGTATCTCACACTGCATTTAATTGAATGTGATTCATTATAATCAATTGATTTACTTTGTTCTGCTAGAATATGCAAATAACTTCAATTTGTAGATCTTTTGGGTTAAATATTTTTCCCCCCTTGATTGACTAGCAGAGCACATGCAAGATGTTGTGGGGTTGTTATTTAAATACATAAACCTTTTACAGCAGTCTGGTGCTAGCAAATGGATATTTGATGAGGTATGATGACGCATCTTGTTAATTGCTACTGTTGCATAGTATTATTGTTAATTGCATGTTTCTCGCATCCGTGCAGTCTTGCCTCTTTGTAGGATGCTTCTGTTGAAGAGCATAGTGGTAGGATGATTGATTTGCATTAAATTTTCTACCTGAGAATGTTGGGGTTTGGCTGTTAGCTTAGTATCTATTTTGCTTCTTATTTCTAATGGCATTACTTTTTAGTTGTGAGATACTATTATTGTTCGATAGTTTGTTCTTACAATGCTGTGGTAAAAGTTGGTCTTTTGGATAATGACTCGTGATTGTAATTGGCCGTATCAATGATGTATAAGTAGAAATGTGAAATGGGGGAACTATGATAGTTGCTATTCAAACATTACTTGCATGCTATTGTTAAGTTTCAGGATTATGGTTGAAACAGGAAGAATATGTTCTTGTAGATGATGTATCTTAATGGACGCTTTTAAGAAATTGTTCTGCTGACCACCAGAGATTTGAGTATAGCCACCCACAGTATATCCACCGAAGGTTTGAGAATAGTTTTTACTCGGTGTAAAGGAAAAAAAATTGCATCAAATTTATTGCCCTCTAGTTTTTCTTTCTTTTATACTTTCATGCAATCTGAAAGGAAGGAAAGTTCATGACAGCAGTCCAACACATCAATGAATCTGGCTTTGTATTATTATCATGCATTTTATGTCTTTCATAATATTTTAAAAGTTTTGTCATGCTGTATGTGTACAGAGGAGAAGAATAAAATCTTTTCTTATTTTTAAGTACTTCTAACAGCCAGTACAATAGGGTTAATTTATAGGTCTACACATTCCTAATTTAACTTCCTAATTTTTGGAAATATGCAAATTAGTAACAGCTGTACAAATCAGACAAATTAGACAATTAATCCTAGAAATCAGGAATGTCAACTAATGTAATCTTTCCATATTTTCTACACCCCCCCTCAAGTTGGTGCATAGATATTAATCATGCCCAACTTGTCAATGAAAGATTCAAACTTTGGCCTGAAGTGTCCCTTGGTAAGAACATCTGCTGTTTGTTGCTCTGAAGGGATGAACGGCATACAAATTACTCCATTCTCCAGCTTTTCTTTTATAAAATGTCTATCAATCTCAATATGCTTCGTACGATCATGCTGAACCAGATTATTTGCAATGCTTATTGCTGATTTATTATCACAAAACAGTCTCATAGGTGCTTCAATATCTAGTTTCAGTTCTCCAAGGACTCTTTTAATCCATAACACCTCGCAAACTCCATTTGCCATGGCCCTAAACTCAGCTTCAGTACTGCTCCTGGCAACCACGTTTTGTTTTTTGCTTCTCCAAGTAATTAAATTTCCCCATAAGAACGTACAGTAACCAGATGTAGATCTTCTAACTGAAACTGAGCCTGCCCAGTCTGCATCTGTGAAGACTTCTACACTCCTTTGATCACTCTTCTTAAATAATAACCCTTTTCCAGGTGTACTCTTTAAATACCTGAGAATCTTGTGAACTGCCTCCAAATGTTCCACATAAGGTGAGTGCATATATTGACTTACAGCACTAACGGCAAAGGCAATATCAGGTCTTGTGTGAGATAAATAAATGAGTTTCCCTACAAGACGTTGATATCTACCTTTATCAACTGGAACTCCATTGGAAACCTCTCCTAACTTCTGATTAGGATCCACGGGTGTATCACTTGGTCTGCAACCACTCATTCCTGTCTCTTCTAGCAAGTCCAGAACATACTTTCTTTGTGACACATAAATTCCCATTCTAGATCTTGCAACTTCCATACCTAGGAAATAGCGTAAGGGACCCAAATCCTTAATTTCAAATTCTGATGCCAGGTGCTTCTTCAGCCTACTCATCTCATCACCATCGCTCCCAGTAAGTATTATGTCATCTACGTATACAATTAGGACAGCCATCTTTCCACCATCTGTGTGTTTCACGAACATTGTATGATCAGATTGTCCTTGACTATATCCTTCTTTTCTAACAAATCTAGTAAATCTCTCGAACCAAGCACGAGGAGACTGCTTCAGTCCATAAAGGGATTTCTTCAATTTACACACCTTTCCTCCAAACTTGTCTTCAAAACCAGGGGGTGCATTCATATATACTTCCTCTTCCAATTCTCCATTGAGAAACACATTTTTAACATCCAATTGAAACAATGGCCAGTCCAAATTAACAGCTACAGAGAGTAGTATTCGAATGGTATTTAGTTTGGCTACGGGAGCAAATGTCTCTTGATAATCAACTCCATAGGTCTGTGTGAATCCTTTTGCTACTAACCTTGCTTTATAACGTTCCAAGGATCCATCTGAGTTGTATTTTACAGTGAAAATCCACTTGCAACCAACAATTAATCTTCCTTCAGGCAAATAAACCATCTCCCACGTTCCATTTTTTTCTAGAGCCTCCATTTCTTCACAAACAGCCTTCTTCCATTCAGGAACCTTTAGTGCTTCCTGTATAGACTTAGGTATATCCACACTTGACAATTGAGAGACAAAAGTATGATAAGATGATGACAGATTCTTATAAGACACAAAATTGGAAATGGGATGTTGAGTACATGATCTAATTCCTTTCCTAAGAGCAATGGGAAGATCTAGAGAGTCAGAATGTATTTGTGGGATAGATAAAGACTCAGACTCTATAAATTTAGAGATCGTACCTGGATTTTCAGAATCAGTGTTTTTCAGATCTGGAATTGGATCAGATTCATGGCATTGAGGAAGTATCACTGCATCTTTCTTACTTTGAATCCGTTTCTCCCTAGTGTAAGTTTTCCCAAACAATCTCTCATCATTGAAGCGTGTCTCGTCTATTATCCTAGAGTCAGTTTTATGTTCAGGCACTAAGGTAGTCCTCCTATCCTCCATATTCAAGGTATTAGGATTAAAAATTTCAGTTTCAATATTTTCCTTACCATTAGTACTCATGTCAAGCTCAAATACCGAGTTTTCATTTTCTTTCCCCCCCTGAAGAGGAGGATTAAAAAAGCTTTGAGACTCAAAGAATGTAACATCCATTGTGACAAAAAAATTTTGTTTGTTAGGATCAAAACATTTATACCCTTTTTGAGTAGGAGAATAGCCTAGAAAAACACATTTTACAGCCTGTGGATCTAGCTTATCCCTATTATGATTGTGTATATGTACAAAGGCAACACATCCAAAGACCTTTAAAGGTAAATCTGAAGTCAAACGTGTCATTGGAAAGAATTTTTTTTAAACTGTCAATGGTGTTTGAAAGTTCAAAACTCTTGATGGCATCCTATTAATAAGATATGTAGCAGTAAGAATTGCTTCCCCCCATAAGTATTTAGGAACTTTAGTGGTGAACATTAAAGACCTAGCTACTTCTAGGAGGTGCTTATTTTTTCGTTCTGCTATCCCGTTTTGTTGAGGAGTGTCATTACAAGAGCTGTGATGAACAATTCCTTTTTGTAAGAAAAATGACCCCAATATTTGATTAAAGTATTCCTTCCCATTGTCACTTCGAAACACTTGAATTTTTGTTTGAAATTGTGTTTCAACCATATTATAAAAGTTTTTAAAAACATGTTCTGCTTCAGATTTTTCTTTGAGTAGATAGACCCAACTTAGGCGTGTATGATCATCAATAAATGTTATAAACCATCTTTTTCCAGAATTGGTTAATGTCCTAGAGGGACTCCACACATCACTATGAAAAAGGGTAAAAGGCTTGGATGCTTTATATGGTTGACTAGGAAAAGATGCACGATGGTGTTTAGCTAACTGACAAATATCGCATTGAAAAGACGACAGAAGTTTATTACGAAATAAGTTTGGAAACAAATGTTTTAAATATAAAAAGTTAGGATGGCCTAACCTACGGTGCCATAACATTATTGTATCATCAGTAGAACTGAAACATACTTTGAGATTTGAAATTTTCTGTTGCTGAAACATAGAGTTCCCATCATCAAAGTAATAGAGACCGCCATACTCTCTAGCATTGCCAATCATCCTCCCCGTATCCAGCTCCTGAAATTCACAACAATTTGGAAGAAATTTAGCACAACACTTTAAATCACGAGTTATTTTACTTACAGACAAAAGATTACAAGAGAGATTTGGAACATGAAGGACATCGTGAAGAACGAGAGTATTAGAGATAACAATTGACCCTTTCCCAGCAATTGCCGAGAGGGAGCCATCAGCAATCTTAATTTTTTGATTGCCTGCACAAGGACTATAGAAAGAAAATAATTTAGAGCATCCAGTCATATGATCGGTGGCACCTGAATCTATTATCCATGGACAAAGAGGAATAGTGGACACATTAAAGACAACAGCAGATTGAATATAATTACCTTTCTGGGCTAAGGAACAAGAAGAAGATACTGGATTAGTCACTTGTGTGGACTGAAAAAGTTTATACAGTTGTTCTAACCGTTCCTTACTGAATGAAGGTGTTGTAGCTGTAGTTGTAGTGTATCCCGACAGTAGAAACTCCCCTGCGCCAATTCCAGTAGATGTAGCAGTGGAATTGGTATCACCAGTTACTGTAAACCCAGGCATGGTGTTTTGCACCATTACAACAAGACAATGAACAGATCCGTATGGGAGTCAAGCCAGGCTTAATTCTGCCATAGCTCTGATACCATGTGAACAGAGGAGAAGAATAAAATCTTTTCTTATTTTTAAGTACTTCTAACAGCCAGTACAATAGGGTTAATTTATAGGTCTACACATTCCTAATTTAACTTCCTAATTTTTGGAAATATGCAAATTAGTAACAGCTGTACAAATCAGACAAATTAGACAATTAATCCTAGAAATCAGGAATGTCAACTAGTGTAATCTTTCCATATTTTCTACACTGTATTCTTGCTTGAAGGATGATCAACTCTCTCCTTGTCAGTACTTCAATTGTTTACTATTTATTGAATTTGCATCTGGAAGGTTGCCTGTCTTGTTTTCAGCCTATCTAGTCTTCAACATTCTGACATTTTTTTCATCTTATGAAGCTTTCAGCTGTTTGTGAGGTGACATTTCATTATCAAGATAAAGTCCCCCCGATTGACTATGTGGTTACTGTTGCTACCTATATGGAGGTATACGTTCTTTTTCATTTTGTAAAGTTAATCCTGCTGGGTTGAACGAAATATCCAGTTTTATTACATTGTTTAAAATAATTGGAATAGTGTAGGAGTATAGCTTGAGGAACTGATTGTGAGGCATAGCTGCTAACACCACTTGAAACACTAGAAAATACCTTTATCCGATGATTGATTGGATGAAAAATATGGTTATCTTGCCTGCCTCATTGTCTCTTTCCCTTGCACATAAAGGTGTTTTTGATTAATGTTAGACATAGATAAGTGGATATGGTGAGTAGATTAATAATCTTGTTCTACCATTGTTTTTGAATGCCGGACCGCTTTTTTTAGATTCCCAACAGCTTTTTGCAAGAACCAGTCTTTGTGCTATTCTTATAGACAGTTTACAAATTTGACATCTTTCTTTTGCATTTGTCTGTTTTGATTGTGAATGAGTCAATTATTACTGTTTTTTCTGTTAGTAAATGATGCCTTGAAATTATTTTTCAGACATATCCCCCTCAAGACTGGCTAGTGGGTAAATCATTGCCTTCCAATTTCAGTCCAGAGATTATTCAAATGACTTTGAATGAGCTTTCTCCAAAAACTGTTCGGTAAGTTTGTAAGCGCCTAGAGAGTGTTTGACTTGGTGTATATGACGAATGACTCACATGGTTCCGTTGTTTGAACTTTGTACATAACATCTGTTCCAATTTGATTGTTAAAAAATTTAACTTTAGTTCACTATTTTGTTGGACATGGTACCTGATTCTTGTAGAAGTTATCCGAACTTCATTTAAGCATTTGACTTATTGTTGAACTTCTATGGCAGGATGATGTTTTATTTTTATCATTCCCATTCTTCTTGCTATAAGATAAGTTCTTTTTCTTGTAAAATAATTTTGTCTGGCTTTAAACTATTCCATGTGCATGTGAAGCCTTATCTGCTTGTTTCCATTTTCTGCTGTAATATAACTAATTGTTTGCTTCCCATTGCTTTATGTTTAAAAGAAAAGGGAAACATTTCAATATCATTGTATTGCCAATAACTTGGTTAGCAGTTTCGGGTTTGATACTTTGTTTTCAAGAGTAATTACTTGCATTTTTCTGCTTGTTGGTAGTAATGCTCAAGGACATGTTTGTGTCTCATAATTCATGTACAATTGGCTGTCTCCATCTTGCAATCAAAGTCAGACGATTGTGATTGACAGATAGTCGGCTTTCTAATAAGCTCTCTATTTATCAGGATTTTTTGGGAGTCTAAGCAATTTGAGGGGAAAACAGACATGGTTGAGCCTTGGTATGGTACCGCTTATTCCATTGAGAAAATCAATGAGTCCATAATTCAGGTTCGTTATTTGATTTTAAATATGATATGATTCATTATTCTAGTAATAATAACAGAGGTCAATGTCCTTGGAGGCAAATGGCTATTAGAATGAGATGGAGGGTGAGGTTTCAGGGTTTCTCTTTTGGTTCATGGATATGATTTCCAAGAAGGAAAAGTTCATATTAGATTGGAATGTATGCTATTTATCTTGTCCCACATTCAGTGGAAGCAGCTAAATAAATTTTGCATGATTAGAGCAGCTTGAAGGAAGGAATTGATGAGTCTTCAAAATCTTTATTTGTTTCCAGGACTGGATACTGTCTGCTCCTGAGGAAAATCTGCATCTCCCAGCTCCTAATGTCTTCATCCCCACTGACTTGTCTCTTAAGGATGCACAAGAGGTCTCAGGATTTTTTTCCTCCATCTTTACAGTAAAATTTATTGTGATGTTTTCTCTTTAAAGTAATTGTTCGTATGCAATTGGTCTTTGTAACAGGCCAAATTCCCAGTTCTGTTGAGAAAGTCATCCTATTCAACATTGTGGTACAAGCCTGACACAATGTTCTCTACACCCAAGGCATTTGTTAAGATTTATTTCAACTGCCCCCATGCTAGCAGCTCTCCTGAATCTGAAGTTCTGACTGATATTTTCACACGGTTGTTACTGGACTATTTGAATGAATATGGTAAGATGCTGGATAAATATCGTAGGATGTTGATGTAGGATTGGACAAATGACTATTCCTTTTCTTTTAACTTTTGTTTTCATTCTTTTTAGTTGGAAACAGACAAACTTTTATAGAATAAATAAAGGGAGAAAGATTTCCAAAGTAAACTAGAGTTCCACATACTAAAATTTCATTGAAGGAACAGATTATTACCAAAGGGCTTCTCATACCTGATCCCTGTATTTAGGTTTAGTTGAGTTGACAGAGGTCATGTATTGATTTTGATTGATTGGGTTTTTTTCACATTTTAGTAAATTTTGGGACTTGTATGCTGTTTGAGGTATAGATATGCATTTGTTCCATATGGTTAGTAGGTAGCTTTTATTGGACTGTCTTTGTTTCCCTTGTGAACCTCTGGTTCACTTCCATATCATCTTCTCTTTCATTTTGATAAAATTCTTATGTTTCTGGTACAGAGCATAACTTCCACAATTTACATAATTCTGTATTTGTGAATAAAATTAAATTTTTTCCTTACCCATCATATCTTTATGTATCAGCTTACTATGCTCAGGTTGCTGGCCTTGATTATGGGATAAACCACACTGAGAGTGGTTTTGAGGTAATGTTATCACTTGCCTTTGATATTTATCGCATGTTGGTATGCATTTTTATGTGTCGATTTTATGGTTTTTGCTTCTATAGGTTACAGTGGTTGGATATAATCACAAATTGAGGATCTTGCTGGAAACTATTTTTCAAAAAATTGCACAATTCAAAGTCAAACCTGACAGATTTTCTGTGATTAAGGTAATGATTTAGGCTTAAAATATTTGACCTGTTTGACATTGAATGTTATTTTCTTTTATCATCTTAAACATCTAACTGAATCAAAGTACTAGTATTATTTGTTTATAATTGGGAGCTTACAATAATTTTCTTTGGTTCTGCTGTTCCAAAGCCTGCATAGCTTTGGTTGTTTTGAGCTCCAAATCAGTAACATGGCTTTCCAGCATGAAGGTTTTAGGGGTGTACATTTGGGTGTGGGCGTGCATGTTTCTTTTTCTTTCACCCTTTACACCTGGATTCCATTCATGTGGATGCACATGCATAAGCAACCACAAACCCCCTGAAGTGGATCTTCACTGTGGTAGGGGCATACTAAAATATTAAGGGTAAAAAATATATTTTTGTTTATATTTGATTATTAAAGTGTATAAGCTGTTTCTAAAAATGTTTTAGCACCGTTTTTTTAGTTCTTCCGGAACTTGCATTTCATAGTTCTGTGACCGAGTCCTCAACTGGTTGAACTTTTGACTTAACAATCCCCATTTCCACTGTATGGAACCATTATCATGTTGCTTCTTTTGGTGAGTCTGTTATGAACCCAGCTGTTCATGTATGAATAAAGTTTTTCATTCCCTTTTATTTATTTGCAGGAAATGGTGACAAAAGAATACCATAATAATAAGTTTCTACAGCCATTTCAACTGGCTATGTACTACTGCTCTCTAATACTTCAGGATCAAACGTGGCCATGGATGGAAGAACTTGAAGTTCTTCCTCATCTTGAAGCTGAAGATCTTGCTAAATTTGTACCCATGATGCTCTCTAGGACCTTCTTGGAATGTTACATATCAGGTCCTTCTGTTTCAATTTTTTAATGGCATTGTTTGAGATTTCAGTCATTCCTTTTTGTTTCCATTTATGATCTCATTACTTTCATTTGTTTTCAGGAAACATTGAATCTAATGAAGCAGGATCGATGATCCAGTACATTGAAGATGTTTTCTTTAAGGGCTCAAACCCAATATGCCAACCATTGTTCCCATCCCAGCATTTGACTAATAGAGTTGTTAAACTTGAAAAGGGCAAGAATTATGTGTACTCCAACCAAGGCCTAAATCCTAGTGATGAAAATTCTTGCCTAGTCCATTATATTCAGGTACAAGAATTTTTTTAGAAAAAAAGGAAAATAATGATTTAATTAAGTGCTTTGGCTGCTGATATACCTGTTATATGCTGCATCTAAACTCCTTGTAAAAGTAAGCAGCTGGTATTCTGCATGCATTTCTTATCCCTTCTAATACTTGAAAAGCTTTGAAAGTATCCTTTTGGGAAGAGGATAAAATCTTGAGCAGCATTCTAATTGTTATTGGGACACATGTTTATCACTGGTGTATTCTTTCTTCCCATTGCTGTATCGTAGTTGGAGGCATTGATTTCAAATTTTAGATATTTTCATGAAAAGGGAATGAAATACTGATATTTGTTTCAACAAATATTTTCTGCCCAGTTGTTACCTTTATTTTTTTGGGGGGAGAAGGGGGCTAAAAAGGAGAGAGAAAAAAAAAAAAGAGATTAGCAAGTAGTTGAGCCTTTTTCCTTCTTTTCACGGTGAATTGACCCCTGCGTATAGTGTAGGGCGGTTTTTGCTTTAAAATGGCTTTGTTTGGGCTGTCATTTCTTGATGAACAGTGGTTTGCCTCTTTACTGTCCGTATGATTAGGTTAGTCAGCTAAGACCCTAAACTACTGAACAAACTGTGATTAAGGAATAATTATGGTAATGTTTTCGCCATTACTTTTAAGACAAACATACAGTGTGTATTATTTATGTGTTGATGTCTGCCATTACTTTCAGACAGCACAAACTGCGATGAGATTTATTTATATGTTGCTTTTGCCATTACTTTAGGTGAATTACATGTCATCCAACGGTTCTTTATGCATGTTGATGAGGCTCTGAACTTAAGCTCTGAAAGAAATAGTTTTGTGTCCAATTTCTTGAAAATATATATCTTGTGCTAAGCGACATTGGTTTTCCTCGAGCATTCCTTGATTCATGGAGTTAATATTGTTTTGTTGCTTTAGAATTATATGGTTTTGGGACAAACTGGCATGGATTCTGAAATGTAGGTTATTGGTACCCATGCAACAGGGATAATAGATGTACAAGTCACACAAAATCTTTTACATGTTTCTCGATCTCTATTTGACCAAACCATTTGTTTCTGTGGGGGGTCTGATGCGATTCTGATGTCATGTCATGTTGAGTTGTTCAGGTTCATCGAGATGATTTCCTTATGAATGTGAAACTTCAGCTTCTTGCTCTTATTGCAAAACAACCAGCTTTCCACCAGCTTAGAACCGTTGAGCAACTTGGGTACATTACAGCACTCCTGCAGAGGTACATAACTTGAGGTCCCTAGTTCTCCTTCAGCTTGGAGTATTTGCTTTAAATTTAGCAATCTACTTGATGTAGGAATGATTTTGGTATCCATGGAGTGCAGTTCATCATTCAATCCTCAGTAAAGGTGATAGCATAGTTTTGTTCTTTGAATATGCACATTGACAGCATTATTGTCGCTTTGCCTCAAGTGCTCTGTCAATTTGACAGGGTCCGAAGTATATTGATCTGAGAGTTGAATCATTCCTCCAGATGTTTGAAAGTAAACTTTATGAGATGACCAGTGACCAATTCAAGGTGAGACACATTTCTATTCTACATGAGTTATCTGCTCTGTGTTTTCACTGATGAGATTGTTTTTATAAACACTACAGAAGGTTGGAAGTTATTATATCAGTAATGCTCAAGTTTGATGCTCAAATCTTTTACCAATAGAATTATCAAAAGAATGATTTGGATAACATGTTTTGAATAGAGAAAGTACTTCCTTAATCTTAATTCTAGACTATTCACTGCATGAATTAATTTGATAATGCTTATATACATATGCCAAGGCTTTTACAGTTGCAATTAATATGAGATAAATATGATATTATTCCATCTTTTTATCATCATTTTGTCATATCCTAGTCTTGAAATGCAATGGAACTACATTAAGTACAAAGAAAGAGATTGGTGATATTAAAAGAGATAATGTTCCTTATCAATTTTTCTGTAATTGCATCTATTGTCCCAGTCTCAACCACTTTTTTCTTTTATGTGAAATTATTATTTTCTTGATGATCCCAGATAGACATTCTGTTTATATGAGTGTTTTCGGATAAATGGCTGGCTCCTTAACAGTGAAAATGGCATTTTTTTCATGTAGAACAACGTAAATGCATTGATTGATATGAAGCTTGAGAAACACAAGAATTTAAAGGAAGAATCTGGATTTTACTGGCGTGAGATTTCTGATGGGACCCTCAAGTTTGATCGGAGGGCGGTTGAGGTATGGGAATTACTATCAATTTATTTATTTATTTTTCACCAAGTCAGGTTAAGACTTTTGTATGTTTGAAGATTCATCTTCAATTTATTTTGGAGAAAAAGGTAAACTAAGAGACATGAAGAACGCAGCCTCTGCTCTCTGTAAACCTTCTTAGGGGCCTGAGCAAATTAAAATTATCTTTTTCACTTGTAGTTGAGTACTTATGTTATGAAGTAGTTGGTTTATACAATATTAGTGTTGAAACAGGTTGCAGCACTGAGGCAGCTGACACAACAAGAATTGATTGACTTTTTCAACGAGAATATTAAAACTGGTGCACTACGGAAGAAGACACTAAGTGTTCGAGTGTATGGGAGCCTGCATGCACCTGAGTTGAAGGAAGAAACTAGTGAATCAGCTGATCCTCACATCGTTCACATAGATGATATTTTCAGTTTCAGAAGATCACAACCTCTCTATGGTTCATTCAAGGGTGGTTTTGTTCAAATGAAGTTGTGAGGTGTTGAATCTTACATCTGAGTCTGTTCGTAAAGAAGACTCTGCAACTACAGGAAGAGAACAGCGGATTTCAAACAAGCTTCCACATCGACTATGAAAAAGATGGGTGCCCGTAAATCCATTGATCAAATAAAGGTTCTTATAGCACCAATCTATTCGACATAAATCAAAAGATTATACTCTTTTAACTTATTGATGAATTACACCTGTTACGAAATGGTGCCCGAATGTGTTTTTTTTTTACCATTGTACGGAAACGGAAATTGAGACAAGTTACAAAATTCATCTGCCCCTGCAAGGCATGTTTAAGACTCTGTCTAGTGTTGCTGTCTTTAGCTCGAGCCTCGAAGTACTTTGGTAAACACACAGATGAATTTTTGGTATCCTCGTTTTCTTTCGTCTCACGCGACTTTAACCTCGAGAAACATCGAAAACAGGTGGTATACTCTTGCTTCACGGGCGAGGCCTATTTTTCAGTTATGTTTTTTGAGGTTGCTTTGATATTTTGTCTAATCCTTCCTTCACAGGAGAACATCAGAAAGTAAACCGTTGTTCAATTAAATTTAGGAAACCACCATTTAATCAAATTCTAAAACCAGCAAACAAAAGGTAACGTATGAAAAAAAAGGATTAAATAAACATGCAAATTCATGGGAGCAGAACTAGAAACTCTAGATCTGAAAGAAAAGAATGTATTATCTGTCAAACTGATTACAACAATTTTCCCTGCTAACCACTTATCTCAATTTTGAGACAGCAGAATAGAGACAGAGAGGTGTCTTTTGTTTTAGAAGAAACCCAGGTGAAAGAAAAAGGATAATGTAAGAGATTTTGGCTTTGGGAATGAGAAGACGAGACTGCACACTCGTATAAATAGGTTCTCTCCATGTTTCTTGGCCTTCACATTCTCACTTTCCTTTCTCTTCCTTCCTAGCCAAGTTACCTTTTCTTTTTCAAACCCTTTCTTTTAATATTTTGATGTTGCGCAAATACAAGATTCTTCACAGATTTATTCTGAGAGTATTTGGTCCGCAAATCAAAATATTGAAGAAAATTTTATTCTTTCACATTTTTCACTTCAATAACGTATGCATTTCTGTAAATATTGTAAACACTAGCAAAACACATTGTACCACAAACACTGGGCTTAAGTTCAAGTGGGAACAGGAAAAAAAAAGAAAAAAGAGAGAGATTAACTGATAAAGGTATCCTGATCATTTGATCTCTTAATTATAAAATATTGTCTATCCTACATTTTTAATGTGATTGGAATCATAACAATTTAAATCTATATCTTCAATCTGAATATATTCTTTCTTTTATTTTGGTTGCCTAGTGAGAATTTTATTTGTATTTTGGCTTCTTTGCTTGTTGATCTTATTTTATAGTCTCTAGAATTTCGAAGATTATTCATATAAAAAAAAAAAGAAGATTATTGATTGGGTCTCTCTTTTTTTTTTTGTTCTTTTTTTTAAGGAAATTCATTGCACATCTGCCAAAATTTGGAGAGAGAATTTTTTTCCTCAAATAAAATGTTTAATACAATGTCTTTTTATTTGGTTGGTTGCATCTATAGATACTATAATATGAAGTTCACAAAGAACCTAAATACATAAATTTATAGTATAGATCAAAAGTTTATTAATGCTACTTACATATATTTGTAATAAAATATTGATAGAGATACAACTATCTTATACAAATAAGTATATAAAATCATTATGGACCTATATAGTTTTAAAAAAAAAATTATTATCACTTTTTAACCAATCTATTTATATTATCTCAATTTATTTAAAATTGTCACTTTTTTCATTACTCATTTACTTTACCCATATTGGCGAAATAGTTGAATCCACTCCAAATCGTGTCCTCAACAAAAGTTGAGACTTGAGAACACAAACCCACAGCAGGTCAAGGCCTTATTAATTGTTTTTCTTTCAGATGTTATCACTTTTTGGGTTGCGTGTGCAATATTTCGATATTTTATGAGAACACATTGTACCATGCGCATCAATCACTTTGCTTAAGTTTAATTGTGGACTCTATGTTATAATCCGAGCCTCTCTTACGTGCGAAAATAAAATTTAATAAGGATTTGATGATTTGATCTCTTAATAATAACATAGTCATTGGGATCATGTGTGTGTCTATATATATATATATATATATATATATATGGCACTTTGTATTGTCACTTTACTTCAGGGATTCGATGATCCATCCTGGGAGTGGTGAAATTAAATCTTGTTACTTAGGAGGTAGGAGGACACTAGTTGCGAAGTTCTTCAATGTGTGAGGTCCAATTTCAAAGCCTCCATTTTTTAGTAGGTTGCCTGCGCATGCATATGGATATATATATATAATAAAATTTCATTATAGCAAAAAAGAAAAGTCAACATATCTTTACCGTATTCTTATATTTTTAAGTCATTGATTAATTTGAAAAGTCCTGTATCTTAAGTTTTTAGTTTAGTAAATACTGATTCGTTATACTAAAAAGAAAGAAAATAATAATTAAATTAACACGATCATTCATAGGTTTTAATATATAGTTTGCATTAAAATGTTGAAGAGTGTTTAAATTTAGAGATGATCATTGTCTAATAATAAAGGAACATAAAATATATTTAAGAGTAGTTAAATTATACTTTACACTAAACCAGTGAACACGTAAAATAAGATTTTTAAAAATTTAAAGAGTTAATAGAAAAATCATGTATCCTTAAGTAAAATTATAGTAAATGCAATTTGGTGGTTGGTTATAAATTAAACATAAACATACATAAATTTTAACGCATATAGCGCACATTAAAATGGTAAGGAAAGTTTAAATCGGGAGAGTATCATTATTACCTAATAAATTAATAAAAGGACCAAGAAATATAAGAATAACCAAAGTCATACTTTGCACTAAGACCACTATACACGTGACACAAATTTTTTGGAAGTTGCCAAGGAGTGATGCTAATTCATAAAGAAACTCACCTTTGGTATATTTTAGAGAAGGAAAATGATAAACAAACTAAAACAAGACTAAATGATGACAGAAATGCAGTGCAAACTTGCCATTTCACGAGTTTCTTTAGTTTTCTTTTAGTTTTGTGTGGGTCCATAATAAATAATAAAATAAAGAATTTAGAAATGGAAAATAGGTTAAATTTAAGCTTTTTATCTTTTTCTTATTACGTTATCTCCTCTCTCCCCCGCCACTCATTTTGGTTGCTGAAATCAAGCGGTTGGAAATGCAAAAATTGCTTGTGTGATAAGTGAGATGTAGAGAGATAGAGAGGACATGGAACTGATTTTTCCTTGTTAAAAGCAGATGGCTCACGTTAAATGAGAGGTGAGAGATGGAGAGATAGATGATAAGAAGAAAAATTGATTGTAAACTGATTCTGCTATTGTTAAATGATATATTCACTCACGTGCTATATTTAATTTATTTTTTTAAACTGATTGTGGTGCCTGGTTTTACCTCAGTTTTCTTCTGTTAATACAAATGCAGATCGAGTTGAGTTTGTCTGATTTGACTTCTTCGTCGTGTTTGAGTGATAATGGCGATTTTAACTTTTTATCAATTTTCTTATTTTGTCATCTCCTTTTAATTATTTTTGGTTTCTTTTTCATTATTTTAATATTTTTTTTGATTATTTTATTTTTTAAATAAAAAAAACAACTGACAAAGAATAATGAAGCAACAGACAAAAGACTCTTTAGAGAAAGCATCTCTTTGATGGCAACAACGTCCAAGAGAGGCCCACAAGTGGGATCCTCCTGAATACCAGGATTATGAAACATCACCTTGACAACATCAGAAGTTGCCTTGAAAGCCCATGCATAAGTGTCACCTCCATTGCTGCTGTATAGCGTCTGAATAGGAAGGTCACTCGACTGACCAGGAACCGAGATTCTAAGCACTTCATCCTGAGCACAAGTCCAAGTGGTACCAAACGTGATGGAGTAGATTGAGCCTCGCTTCACCCTCACATTCTGAGAAATGGAAGCCTCATTGCCTAGCCTCACTGCATGAACACTGCCAGGGACGGCAAAATAAAAGCTGCCAGGCTGTGGCCCGCCGGAGATGTACTCCACCAAGCCGCTGATTTCCCATTTGGGAAGTGAGTACTTTTTGAGTATCACCGTTTTGTTGAGGTTTGATTTCTTCGGTGAGAGTTTAAAGTTTCCATTTGGCAGAAGTGCTGCAGATTAAAATACATTTTAGACCAAAATTTTATGTACATCAGAGATATAACTTCGGTGGAATAATAAGTCATTGATATTATGTGTGTTTTTATTTACAAATTAAGATTTTTACCGCATAAAAAATGGATGTTTCTTTCTTGAATTAGAAAGAACAACATTAATCTCACTAAAATGGCCAAAATTACATGGCAAGACACATCGACCACACAAACAATTAGAAAAAAGAAACTCAATATAAGATTAGTGAATCCCATGTACTTAACTTATATTAAGAAACTAGTTCAAGAGTAGAGGGTTACCCTAAATTTAAATAATTAACTAAATAACTATTTTCAACGGATGTGACATAATATCCTCAAATAAAGGAGCCAAATAAGCAACCGACTGTTTTTTTATTTTATTTTTGTAAAAGCAGCACACGTCATAAATATATGTATAATTTTATTTTATTTTTTACTTCCGTGTACAAAAGGTAGCTTAATTAGCAAATCAAATGTGTTACAAGTTTTGTATGTGCTATAAAATGAAAAAAAAAGCAAAAGTTAAGGATTCGACAAATGCTTACTGTCAAGATATCGAGGAGGATGAATAACTTGAGTGGTAGCTGAGCCACCATTGCTCAGAGCTGAGAGAATGAGTGCAAAGCAAAGAAAGAGAAACAAAGTCATTTTTTCTATGATGAAGAAGCAAGTAGACTGAATAGGATATTTATAGAATGAGTTAGTTCAAAAAGTCAGTACGCAAATAATGACTTTAATATTGAATTTGAAGACAAAAGCGAAGGAAGAAAAAATAAAAAAGAAAACCACGTTATCGGGCCACCAAATTAGCCGCGAGAAGTGTCCCTTTGTCCAAGCATTTCCCAAACCTCAAGTATTGTATTTCCACACAAATTTCTTCATTAATGCGTTGGAGCCCCACAAGAAGTTTCATTACTGGTTGCCGTGATTTACTCTACTTTGAATTCTATCTACTAATACTTCGAAGTACATATCAAGTACAGATTCTATTTCATATGACATTGGCACATGCTGCCAATAATAGCAGAACAATACTTTACAATCTTTCACATTAACAGATAATTTATTTAATCATTCTCATAATCAATCCAACAAGTACAAGTTCGTCCAGAAGGTTGAATGCTCTCTTTCTCTCCGAAAGAGAACAAAAAAATGTAGTATATTTTGAGCTTTAATGGCTCTATCCTTTACTCATTAGACTGAGTGATTGGTTCTGAACCTTTTCAGAGAGTGTCATTAGGGGAGTGCATTTATAAAAGTGAGAGTAGGCAAAAAATACTAGAAAACTCAGGGTAGTAAATAGGTGGAGGTTAGTTGATGTATTCAATACCAATGGATACTGAGGAGTTAATAAGGAAATGCAAAGCTATCTCCATACGAGACGACAATGAAAGAAAACTATCGCTCAGGGGTAGAACTCAAGGGCAATGAGGACGCATAATGGCAAACTCTCTAGTGGGTAAATTTCTGCTGGCACGGAGCATACAAACAGAAGGAATCAAAACCGCCTTAGCACAAGCATGGAGAACAATAAAAGAGGTGAAAGTTGAAAGCTTGGGCAACAATATTTTCCTTTTTAAGTCTGGTTTGGAAATAGATAAAAGAAAGGTGATGGTAAGACTAAGAGGACCTTGACATTTTAACAGGTCGTTGATTGTGCTAAAGGAACCTAGTGGGATTAGAAACATGAGAAAGGAGGAATTTACATATGCAGCTTTTTGGGTGCAAATTCATAATGTGCATATAGTATGTATGGATTGAGAAAATGTTCAAAAGCTGGGGGAGTTGTAGGAGAGGTTTTGGAAGTGGAAACATATGATGATGGGGAATGCGTGGGTTCGTATGCGAGAGTCAGAATTTCCATCAACATTATAAAACCATTAGAAAAAATGGTATTCTTGGAGTTGGAAGAGAACGATGAGGTGGAATTGTTGGTCTTGTATGAACAACTTCCAGACTTTTGCTTCTGTTGTGGTATTATTGGGCATCAGTTCAAAGAATGTGTATTATATGAAGGGCAATCAAAAGAAAATCTGCCTTACGAGGTTTATATGAGGGCTCTATCAAAAGCAAAAAAAACCATAATAAATTGAGGCAGAGACAAATCGAATAGAAGGGGGGACCAGCAAAACAATGGCCTCATGGAGCTAGAGAGCCACAGGAGAAGTCAGCCACATCATATTGGCCTGGATCTAGATGAAAACGAACTCGGGTCAAAACAACCAAATTCAGGTGAGAATGAAAGCCAAACAATAAAGACAGGCGAGCAATTAATGTAAATGACACTGGAACGAAGGAAGCAGCATGACAACGTGCAGAAGCAATCCAGCACAGCTACTGCTATAAACATAACTGACAGCCCAAGTGGCTATGGGAAACAGATAGAAGAAACAGGAACATAAAATAGGGAGGGAACCAATTTGAGAGTGGCGCCAAATCTAAAGTCAACTAGTGAAAGCCCTAGAAAAGATGAGGTGGTGTATGAGGGACCGGAACAAAACACGCTAAGCCCAAACGAAGAAAATGGAAACTTCAGGCTAGAAATGTAAATAAAAAAGGGCACACAAAATACGGACCAATTCGAGGAAAAAGGCGGGGGGGGGGGGGGGGGGAATGGGCGATTTTCAGAAACCTCCCTTGAGGTTTGATATAATTTCATTTAGATGGTGAGTTTGATTGTATTCTCACTTACCTCCCTGCCGTTAGTATACATACGGTTTGACCGTTAGTTGACAAGGGTAAATATGTAAAAGACAAAGTGAAATTATAAAAAAATTAAATAACAATAAAAAAATGGTTTAAAATCTATTGGACAATTGTATTAACCGATTAGACACAATATCCATTGTGTAAAAGAGTGCTTTTCGCTTTCTCTTCTTTTTCCCCAGCACAAAAAAGTAATGGTTGGCAATTTCTCACCATTTTCACTCCACTCACATACTCTCATCTACTGGAATAAACGAAATACACATCAAGAGCACACATAACCCATGAAGAAGAAAAACATAGGTGGTCGGAGAAGGCCACCGACCGGTGACGATCAACGGCGACTGGAAGATGCCACTGTTATTGGAGTTTGTAAGAGGTTAGTTACTTGATGAAAGTCTAAAATTTATAAATACCTTTGGTTTTCTTGTTTTTGGAGTTTTATAAGTGGTTGTTGGTTGTGTTTTATTTGTCTTGTTCATGGGTTGGTGGTGGAAAAATTGATTAAAAGGAAAATGAGTTTAGCCATATGTGGCCATGAGTTGAAAAAATTTAATTATTAGTTATTTTATGTTTGTAATTTACACCATACATAGTGTAATAAGGCTACAAAGCCAAAAATTGGTTATTGTTATGCAAATTGGTGTGTAAAATAGAAGTAGTCTTAGCTGCAATTTTTATTTTTCCAGCCAAAGTTTGCTTAAGTTGATATATTTATGAATTTACAGTGTTTGTGTGTACCCGTCGCAGAAACACAATTTCTGCATTTCTGGGTGACAAGTTTGTCTCTCGTGCGACAAGACATCGTCGCACTAATACAGACTGAGTTTTTGAGTGACAATAGTTGTCTCCCGTGCGACAAGATTGTCGCATGTACTCAATTTTTGTTTGTTATGTGACATGAAAAATTTTAAAATGTATTATTATTATCATTTTTTCTTTATTATTGTAACTGTTGTTGTTGTTGTTGTTTAGCAATGTCATTATTATTATTATTATTATTATTATTATTATTATTATTATTATTGTTACTTTACTTTCATTTATTAACGTGTGCTTATTCACATATGATAGAGACGAAAGGCCAGTTGAAATGGACTGCTTTGACTTAGCGGATCAGAATGAGTTTGCTCTCTCTGATTTTAATGATGAGGTTAATGAAGTTGAGCAAAGGGCGGCAATAGAAGATTTGGTTGAGATGATGGCAACAAATGACGATAGAGATGTCTTTGCAGATGAATGTACTAGAAAATAATATTGAAAATGATTTACCTCATGTTGATAGCGAAGGAGAGGTTAATGAAGTTGTTGACGCTGTGCTTGATAATGGGTTGGATGACTACCAATCTGGTGATGATAGTGGTTGTAATTTAGATGAAACTGATGATGACGCTGCGAACGAAGCTTGTTATCGATATGACCGAAACTCAGGTGGTTTTGAGTTTGCAGCCGATGGTGAAAATATTGTACTTAAACCAGGTCAGTTGTTTAAGGATGTAGATGAATTCAGGAAGGTTGTGAAGGTGTATGCAATAAAGAATGCATTCAGATTAGAAAGAGTAAAGAATGAAAAGTCAAGAGTGACACTTAGGTGTGCTACTACAGGATGTACTTGGAGGCTACATGCTAGTCCTAACTGGAATAAAGGTCATTTTCAGATCAAGACATACTGTTCAGAGCATACTTGTGTAAGAAACACTGAGAATTACGAAGCAACATCAACATGGATAGCTATTTCCTTTCTTCATCTGTTCAGGGCTAATACTCAACTACCAATTGATGTCATTGCATCAGAGCTGTTCAGAAGATATGGAATAACTTGCTGCAATCAAAGGCTATATCGAGCAAGAAACAAAGCATTAGAACTGTTGGGACAAGACCATAAAGCAAGCTACACCAAACTATTCAGGTATATGCATGCCATACTTGCTTCAAATCCTGGATCCACTGTATCATTAGATGAAGATTGGTTAAGAGGTGGCGTGGATCCTTTTTTTAGGAGATTCTTTGTGTTCTTTGATGCAAGCAGAAGGGGATTCTTTGGGGGTTGTAGGCAATTCATAGGCATTGATAGTTGTTTTCTAAAAGGACCTTATAAGGGAGTGTTGTTGTCTGCAGTTAGTGTGGATGCCAATTATGGTATTTACCCATTGGCTGTATGTGTAGTAGAAAATGAAAACACAGAGTCTTGGGTGTATTTTCTGGAGAAATTATATGAACAAATAGGCTGCAATTATGGGGAAGGTTTGTGTTTTATGAGTGACAGACAGAAGGGGATACTAAATGCATTAGACAAGGTCTTTCCTCATGCTTTGAAGAGATACTGTTGCAGACACATTTATGCTAACTTCAAGGAAAAATTTCCCGGTGTTTTGCTTAAGAAACCATTCTGGCAAACGTGTAGAAGTGCAAATGTTTCTGATTTCAGGAGACATATGGCTGAGTTGAATGAAATCAGTCCCGCTGGACATGATTGGTTCATGCAAATACCAGTAGTTTGTTGGGCGAAGCATTGTTTCCCTGCCCATACTAAAAGTAACCATGTCACCAATAACATGTCCGAGTCTTTCAACAACTGGATAAAAAATTATAGAGGCATGCCGATCCTCCGAATGCTTGAAGAAATTAGGAGGAAATTGATGACACTCATTCACACGAGACAACAAGAAGTTCTCGCTTGGCAGGATGAGTTGCCTCCAGTTGTCAGGAGGAGAGTTATGAGAGAAAAGGAGGCGGCTAGATCATTGACTGTGATATTTGGTCACAACCAAACATTTGAGGTCATGGAAGATGTGTCCAAGAGGACTGTTGTAGATTTGTTAGGAAAACACTGTGATTGTAATGAGTGGGACATATCAGGGCTGCCTTGCAAACATGCAATTTGTTGCATTGATGCCATGAGGTTCAACGTGAATGACTATGTCCACCCATTATTGAAGAAAATATCATTTCAGAACACTTATTCGCACCAATTATATCCAGTGCCTGATGAGAGTAAATGGCCTCTACTTCTGCACAATAATCTTCAACCACCAATTATCAGTAGATGTGCTGGTAGGCCTCAGACCAAGAGAAAGAAAGAATTGGGTGAAGCAAAGTCCTTCAAAAGGAGTTCGAGTGTGAAATGTTCGAGATATGGTCAGTGGGGCCACAATAAGAGGGGTTGTAAGGCACCTATGCAGTGTTTGAAGTTGAAAAAAGCGGAACTGAAGCGAAATTCAGCAAAAGTGAGTTATTACAATTTTGTTGTTTATTTTTATGCATTACGATTTATCCTCCAACATATCAACCACTAATATATATATATATATATATATATATATATATATATATATATATATATATATATATATATATATTAGGGAAAAGGTCTTTGCTCTGGTTCAAAGTATGCTGATGATGGCATTGCTTCAAATGCTGCATGTACTGAAAACATGGTGTCAACTCAGTCCAGTGTCATTGGACATGGTATTATCCTAATAATCTCATAATTTATATTTTGTTTAAAATGATGAAATAATATATACATGAAAATTAGATAATCTTCTAATTATGTATATTTGCAATTGAAGGACAATTAAGTGAAGAGTAACAAGTATGAAGTACAGTGCATTCAGCAGCATGTCAGTACCACAAATGTCTCATTTTTTGTAGAGATAGCAGCACCCGAACTCATCCCATACAATACATTCTTTTGAGGGATCTGATGATACAACACCTTTTCAGTACGAGCAAGGCAATTGAGATGTCGTATCATCTTTTTGTACTCTGTCATAGGCACAAGATTGAGTTTTTGTATATTTTGTATAAATGTTATACTAATATAGTGACAATGCCATGTATAAAGTATATCTCAACTATTTATCATGGCACACTGTTACTGTAGTTATTATTTTTGTTATTTTTGTATACATGGGTGACTGCTACATGTATAGGCTGATAAAATTCAGTCAAATTGTGATTATGATCAACTGTAAGCTACGGAAATGCACATGTGACTGTTATTTAAGTGATAGTCTCAGTTCTTATTAGTGTTACTTTCCAATTTAATTAACGGATATTATTGTTTTTTGGTTTCGAGCCAAATTAAAATGTTTGTTATTTGTATTATCGGTTGGGTGACAAACAACTTGATGGAGAGTATAGTCTATTGTTCAGAAAAGTAAATTATGTTTTTGTCATTTTTATTCATCCAAAAACAAGCAATCTGACATTTGGGGAGACAACCTTGTCGCACGGGCGACATCCTCTCGTCTCCCTAAAGTTCAGACGCTTGGCTCAAAATTGAAAAAACAAGCAATCTGAAATTTGGGGAGACGAGATGTTGTCTCCCGTGCGACAAGGTTGTCTCCCCAAATGTCAGATTGCTTGTTTTTGGATGAATAAAAACGACAAAAACATAAGGAGACGAGAGGTTGTCGCCCGTGCAACAAGCTTGTCTCCCCAAATGTAAGATTGTTTGCGTCTAAAAGTTGGAGCGACGATTGGTTGTCTCCCGGGAGATAAACATTGTCTTTCTAAATTATAGGATGTTTGCTTGGAGGTGAAATTAAAAACAACTATATTTGACACAAGCTTCTTGTTTTTGTATAACCTATAACACAATACAGATTCTCACCAACCAACATCTCAACAATCAACTCATTAACACAAGGTATCAAAACAGATATAATAACAATCTTAAATATACGAATTTTCAATTCGGTCGACACAAGATTTGAAATAGTTAATATAAAAGAGTAATATATCATTTATAACATAATATCACTGTTAATTATGTCAATAGCAATCTTCCTCTTAAAATAATGTCCATGCCAACTATCAAAATTAAATTGTAACTTGAACATTAAGTACATCGTAAACATTAACATAAACACCCTACAATCTCCGCTTCCGGGCTGTTGTTGAGGCACATCATCAACGCTCACCAGTTTTCAGGGTACTGCACTAAGTAAGTTTGGCCGCATGTCGTAAAACCCAACATCTTCGAGCCATTGGGGAAAGATAACTTGAAGTGGCTTTAAAAGCTGACCATATGTTTTGTATTCGCGAAACTCCTTCATTGAATCATAGATAGAGATCTGCTTGCGCTGGAAGTCTACCCGGGCTACAACCCAATGGTTGTCTTCCAAGTTAATTGGAATTAAAACATGTAGATGGCTATAAAAATTTGTATCCAATGTGAAGACATCATAAAATCTTGAAATTACTATTATCATAACTATATTGAACCATGTAGGAACACACACCATATCAACGTCCGCAAACGGTTTTGATTTCGTGTTTTCCCGACCGTCAATGTAAGTGTTTAGCCTGGTATAATCTAATGAATGTAGATCACAATCACCGTTATTCCACTGAGCCTTCAAAAAAACCTATTGAATTCATCGCAATCAAATATTTCAATGTTATATTTTAGTATAGGGTAGTAAATCGATGATTAGAATTGCAAGTCTCTTACCCAAAAAAAGACATCTGTATGCGTGCAACGTTGATACAAGGCATTTGGATATTGCTGCTGCTTTTCACTTATCAACCGGTAGTATTCATGGATATGCTGCACGTGGCAAATACATATGTTGAACAACCAACTTAATTTAATCATAATTAAATTAAATAAAAATTAACAATAATTACCTCATCACCTAGCCACCCCATTGAGTCTTTCCCCAATAATGTTCTATAAAATTGCATCGATTGACGGATCTCACGATCAACTGCAACGTTACCAGCAAGCCATTGCTCAAACTCATGAAATTGTGTCGGATCATCCAATCCTCTCAGTGGATTGATATGGACAATCATCCTTTCATCAATCTTGCCATTAGTCGGCTCTGCGGTGGGGAGACTCTTAATGCCCCTTACTCGCTTGTAAGTGTGTAAGTATGGACTTTTAAGGACATGTGACGTCCTATATGGACGGCCAAATTTGCTAATGCCGGGATGTGCTTCCTTGAGGATTTGCACGCTGTCCTCGTTTAAGTCCTCATATAAACTATACAATGACATCGGGGTGTGCTCATATTGATCTCCAACATCGTTAGGGGCCTGTCAACAAAAAAAAAATTGTTATTGTCAAGTACTGTAGTTACAATGTAGTCAACCAAAAGGAACAACTATTTAAATAGCTCACCGTGTAAGAGTTACTCATTGGGGTATCACTGTAGGAGTGATTGAATGAATTGCCGGTATATGAATTAATAAACTCCGTAACAGCTTTTGCAAATTGTCTCTGCTCTTGTCTAAACTCTCTCTGTTCTTTTCTAAATTGTCTCTGCTCCTTACGCTCAGTCGCAGCTTCAGACAACATCGTATTCATCATTTCTTTCATGTCAATAGTGGAATGATCAATCCTCTCTATTCGACAGATGACATCATCATGGGAAACCTTTGCTTTTGTCTGTGATCATAGAGGACAAAAAACTTTATGTATAATTTATTAAATCCAACACTTTCGTGAAATCATTAGTTAAAATGCCGAAAATAACATATAACCTCATACGAATCGTCAACTTTATATTTGTCGTGAGCAGGTGGCTCAGCATGTGCTTCATAATCTTCACCAACTGGCGTCTTATTTTTGTCCTCTTCGATGGGCGGCATGCACATGTTGGGCTGATGCTGCAACGAAAATTACGAAAACAAATTATACAACTTGCAACAGTTCGACATTGGTAACATAATGTTATAACTAAGTTGAATAATTTTATTACATTATACACCCACTGTGGGATTCGTTTCGTGTAATCATGGACGCTTTTCCACAATAACGTGTCCTTCTCGTGCGTGGTTGGATTGAGAATTTGTTTAACAACTCCCTGTGTATAAAGAAATCGAAATTTCTTATAAACCGAACTATCTATAATTTACTAAATCTTCGCAACCAATGTAAAAATATATGTAATACTTACAATACGAGTCTTGTCGTTGAAAAACTTATAGACTTCAGTAAAACATATTCTTGTGGATGAAACACCTTCCCACTTCAATATACGCGGAGTCTTCTTTTTGGTTTTGATGGCCTACTTTTCGTTTAGAAACCCTTCACATACTTCGAACAACCAAGCCTGTACCAAATTAAAATATAAATTTCGGAAGCAAAACAACCTTAATGATTATAAAGTACATAATAAAACAAGCATAACGTTTTGTATTTTCAATGCACCTGCACCCCAGGAGAAAAGCCATAAATGTTGTACTTCACTTCTTTAAGACTAAAATCGTGGAAAAGCTCTGATTTTTTATTCAGCGCGGTATCCAAACTATCGTATACAGTTTGCCAAGAGGAACGACCCCATGGAAGACTTCTAAAGTACTCAAGATCATCGACTTCGTATAGCAAATTTGAATTTGGTTTACGCTCATCTTTTCTTCCATTGAGCACTCTATCCGCAAAATAATACAGCGCGATCTTTAGCGCATCAACATCGTCCATGTCATTAAAGTTCAAAGCCTCAAATCTTGCGTCAAATTCTTTAAGGGTCGCTCCTAGATCCCCATCAAAATACAAATCACGTAACCTGTGTTGTACCTCAACCTTTGCTTTTCTGTGCATGTCGTATACACCATACTTAAGTCCGGTAACTAAACACCATTCACCGATTGATAATCGTGCTAATTGGCCACAAAATTCAAACCACATTTGATCTTCATCACGCTTATCATGTGCTACTTGCCTAAGTAATGCGTTGTGCACAATTGCGCCACTAAAGACATAGGCATCCATTTTTGCGAACTGGCCAAAAATGTCTTTCTTGAATAATCTTAGTTGTTGTCTAATCAACTTCATCTTGATAGCTTCCATGACATTTCCAAATTTAGAGGTATTTGTAATACGCCCGGGAAAATGTTCTGATGCTGGAATCTTCATCCTGCCTGGTTCCTTTGTTGGACCGAGTGGATTACGTTTAGACCGCGGCTTCTTGGCCATTATATCTGCAAATCCAAATTTTTATTCATTAATCAAAATCATAGCTCAAAATATTACAAATAAACCCATAAACATCTTTCTACAATTTTGTAAGACAAGATTGTTGCACGGGAGACAATAACTTGTCGCTTAATATTACAGTTCAATTTCATGGGACAAATAAAAATACCACCAATAAAAGCCATCACTGTAGCATGTTCCTTTAGAAGAAACTTAAATTAAAAATTAAAAATAAATGCCGGCATGTCACGCGAGCAATAGCAACATAAAATGGGGCACGCGGAACAGCAAAGCAAAGGGTGCCCAATAGACGCTTGTCGCGCGTGCGACGAGTGCTTGTTGCGTGCGCGTTACTGCACTCATCGCACGCGCAACAAGCCCAGTCGCGCGCGACAAGCCCTCATCGCGTGCGCGCGTTACTGAGCTTGTCGCGCGTGCGCGTTACTGCGCTTGTCGCTCGCGCGACAAGCACTCATCGCTCGCGCGACAAGCACTCGTCGCGCGCGCGTTACTGCGCTCGTTGCGCGCGCGACGACTGCTGCTCGCGCGCGACGACTGCTGCTCGCGCGCGCGACATTGCTGCAAGCTTCATAAATTTTTTTTCTCGTTTTTTTGCTGATTTTTTATGCTGCATGATAAGTTTACAAATTTTGTTTTTCCATCAATATGCAATTCTACTTAATTTACTTAAAATGAGACAAACAAACCGTAATAGACATTTTGTCGAACACCTCATGTGCCATTTTTTTCTACCAATTTAATTAAGCCATTTTTAATATTTACACAACAATCAATCCTAATACTCATCTATAGTCAATCTTACACTCATCTACCTATCAATATCATTTTATTTCATTTCGATATAAATAAATATGGTTAAAAAAGAAAAAGAAAACGAAAAATGATCTATATAAAAGGAAGAAGGAGATGGGTTAAATCTAACTTTTTTGCCTAAATATTGAGTACTTACAGTAGTAATTAACCTCTAGACCAGCTGGGCTTGAGAAAATATTTGTTCCTTTCCTGTAAAATTAAAAGATAAAATAAAAGACATATAAATTAATTGATTAATGGAGGATGGGGGGAAGCAAGTATTGTGTAGTGTGTGTATAATATATAGATGGAGGAGAGTACCAAGAGCTGCAACTTTCGGCCAAAATGGGGAGAAAAAATCTAAGTTCAATTTAGAGAGAATATATAAATGTATAACACCCTATTTTTGTTCATAAAAGCACTCATTGGTAAAAGAATCCGTATGAAGTTGGCGCCAAATCCTAGGCTTGATTTTAAGTGGTTTGGATATTTTAGTAATTTTACAAGTCAACTAACGGTCAAATCGTATGTATACTAACGGCAGGGGAGGTAAGTGAGAATATAATCAAACTCGCCATCTAAGTGAAATTATATCAAACCTCAGGGGAGGTTTCTGAAAATTGCCCGGGGGAATCACCAAAGCCAAGCCCAAAGTGTAAAAGAACTAGAATTCAAAGCCCCCACAAAATTACTATAGCTATAGCCAACACTTACAATCGGCTTCCACACAAACACAAGCTTCACTGGGAGGATTTGGATGCAGTGGACAAGGAACAAACCAACCATGCAGCAATCCAATTGGCGGAGGCTGAGGAGCAACCCCGCCGACAACTATGAAAATCTTGAGTTGGAACGTCCGGGGGTTGGGAAATAACCGGATGTTCATAGCTCTGAAAAAGTTCTTCTAATTATACAAGCCTCAGTTGATTTTCTTGTGTGAAACTAAACTGAAGACTGTATGCATGAATAATGTTGGCAAAAAGCTAAAGATGGAAAATTGTTTTGCAGTGAGCAATAAGGGAAAGAGCGGGGGTTTAGCTATGTTATGGACTTCGGAAACAAATGTGAATATCACCTCCTTCAGCAGGCACCACATTGATGCAGAGATAGTTGAAATACAAGTTATACAACCCAAGGGGGGGTGAATTGGGTTATCAAAAATTTATACAATACAATTAGCACAACAATTTAATATATTACCTTAATCAAATCAAAACAATAAATTCATTCAAGCACAATATTAAAAGAGTAAGGGAAGAGAAAACGAACACAATGATTTTTACGTGGTTCAGCTATCCCCGCCTACGTCCACGCCTCCAAGCCAACCGAGCTCGAGGATTTCACTATCCAAACCTCCAAGTCTTCAAATGTTTACAATTGACTTCCAAGGTGTCAATGAACTTTTACAACAAGAGATTATATCCCCAATCGCTTCACCCCAAGTGTTTCCCACCCTTACAAACTCACAAATTGATAAGAGATGAAAATTACAACACAAACTCTTTTTAAGAGTGGATATGCAACTAATAGCTCAACAATGATTCAATCAATGATGATTTGCGTTTTGGAAGCTCAATATATGTTGTATGATCTTATATTTTCGTGTGTTAGTCATTAGAAAAAAGTTTGAGTTGAGTTTTTATAGTGAAAGTCCAAAAACTAGCCGTTATAGCCAAAAACCCGTGCTCAAGCGGTTAGCTGCTTGATTAACCGGCTAGTCGCTCAGGAACAGTAATGTTACCGTTATTTTTTAATCTTGCTACAGTAACACTGTTCATTGAAATTATATTTTGACCCAAAACTTTCTATAATTATGATATGGCCCAAAACGTCAGAAAACTTTGCAAATAGGTCCAATAGTTATCATTCTGAAACTTTCTAAAATTATGATATGGCCCCAAAGATATTAATATTTTTCAAAGAGATCCTTTTCAAATTTAGCATAATATCCATATTTTTCAAAGTTCTCAAAACCTTTCACTTTAGTCCAAAAATTGAAAATATGAAATTTTCCTCAAGCTGCTAGCCGCTAGCGCTCGGGCGGTTTGCCGCTTCCTCTCTGTCCAACTTTGGATTTCAAGTGTCTAGATTACATTAGGGTCCTCAAAGTTTCATAAATTATAGTATGACCCAAAACGTTTCAAACCTTTGCAAATAAGTCCAAACTTGAATTTCAAAATAATATTTAATAAACTCAAAGATTACAAATCTTAGCATTTAAGTCCAAATTACTTAAATCAACAAAATACTTTACTTTATAAAAATAAAACATTTTAGTTTATGAAAATATTTAATTAAATTATATCGGCTTTACAAGAATTTGTCGCAATAAATTGTCCGTTGAGTTCTAAACTTTATTCTTGATTTCGCCGTTGTCTGTTGAGTGTCTTGAGTCTTGATTTCACTTGATTCACTTACATAAATATTATCCTTCAAAAACTAGTGAAAATGTGAAATACAATATTTATTAAATCACTCAATACATATGTTTGTTATCATCAAAATTACATTATGTATAACCCTTTAGGCTAACAATAGTAATTGAAAATGGAGATAAGATGAGATGCACTGGGATCTACGGCCATCCAGAAACAAAATAGAAAAAACACATGTGGACTCTACTAACAAGGCTAGCAGGTTTGTCTCATCCCCATGGCTTTGTTTCGGTGATTTTAACGAAATTATGCATTTCAATGAGAAAAATGGGGGGAATGATAGGGAGCTTAGTATGATCACAGATTTTAGAGAAGATGTCCAGGATTGTAATCTTAGAGATTTGGGCTGCAATGGTTACCCATATAAATGGTCCAATAGGAGGTTTGGAACCCACTTCATTGAGGAACGATTAGACAGATTCATGTGCAGCAATGATTGGTCAAATTTCTTCCAAGACCAAGCTACAACTAATTTAGTTACACGGTGTTCTGATCACAACCCAATATTGATGGCTGTAAAGAGCAAAGATAAATAAGGGCATTACAAGAGGAAATATTTCTCTCGAACTCACTACGAGGATTTATGGAGCTCTTATAAGGTGCCAAGAAATTGTTTAGGAGGAATGGTCCAAGCATGGTAAGTGGGAGGGGACTGATGCAGTTCAGCTCTTTAAGCATGTCAGCACAACTTCACTTGGAAAACTCATACACTGGAGCACAGCTTCGCTTGCAAAACTCATACACTGGAGCACGGCTTCGCATGCAAAACTCATACACTAGAGCAAAAGGACTTTTGAAGGCAATAAAAAGAAGCTTGAAAAGTTGGTCAACAAAATCAAGGACCTGCAGCAACAAAAATGGAGGTATAAAAGTAATGAAGAATTAAGAAGTATTGAAAGACAGATCCACCATTTCCTGCTGGATGAAGAGATTTATTGGAAGTAAAGGTCCATGACGGATTGGCTTAGAGAGGGAGATAAAAACAAAAAAGTTTTTCATCTCAAAGCCTCATTTAGAAAGATAAAAAATAAAATATGGAGAATAGAAGATGCTTATGGTAATTGGATCAAAGAGACTGGCGAAATTGCTAAACAATTTTGTGAGTATTTTATAGACTTATTCTCAACTTCCAGCCCCACCAAAAATCAGATGAAAAATGCTCGGAGAGGAATGAGGCCAAAAGTGTCACCAGAAATGAACGCATACATGAGTCAGCCCTACACAGAGGAGGAGATTACAGAAGCCCTGGCTCAAATGTGTCCAACTAAGGCTCCCGGACCTGATGGGTTACCTGCTGCTTTCTATCAGAAGCATTAGAAATGTATAAAGGAAGGAGTTATCTCTATATGCCTTCACATCCTCAATAACACCAGTACAATTACCCCTTTAAGCCACACCTATATTGCTCCAATTCCAAAGTGTGCCAAGCCTAGGAATGTGATTGAATTTAGACCAATAAGCCTTTGCAATGTAATCTATAGAATCATTGCCAAAACAGTGGCAAATAGATTGAAAATTATTTTGCATGATGTTATTGATGTTTCTCAAAGCGGATTTGTTGGTGTAAAAATACTAATGTTATTGGTGTCAATGTGCAAGTGTACACAACAAGTAATAAAGTGATGAGCATTCAATATCGTCTTCACAAGGATTGATGTTATCAGATTTGCTACAACAATCTTAACAGTGCAGATTTTATGCTAAAATAAAATAAACAATTAATGAAACTAATGTACTAATTAAAATAAAAACGCAATAAATAAATGAAAAAAGTAAACTATCACGTCAAGCTCAAGGATAAAACTAATGGGAATATATAGTAGTTGAGTGAATAAACTCTCCTAATGATCTTGACTATTTTCTAATGGTTGGCTCAGTTGCTGCAGTATTTGCTACAGCACTGGACATAATTCTTATGTATCCTCAGCCGTCGAATGTTAGATATCTTATATCTATATGCAATCTAACAGTGATTAGTTGTTATGCCAATATAAGATATAGTATTACAAGCTTATGTTCTATTTACACTACAAGACGAATCCCTATGTCTAGTTCATCACTAATTTTAGATTAAGCATGGCCCTTTTGGAATAAGTTAAACTCAATCCAGGAAACTCAATCTAAAACCAAGTATTGCTCTGATATGTTCCACTAAGATAGGCCCTTTTGCGGCTCTCTCCTAACTTGTATCATTAAATGGGCGATCAACCGAAATAATGAATAAAAATAAATACTATCAAAACAAACTGCTACAGCAAACATGCAGTAACACATATATTCAGTCAATAAACCATCAAAATTGTTTATCACTCAACCACAAATAAATTTAGTTCATGGTTTGCAAAAAAAAAATAAAGAATAAAGTTTCAGCCATGAAACATATCCCCATGAATAAATAGAAATCACGAAAACAAGAAAATGATAAGAAGGATTGAGCTCCCAGTTGATCTCTGTAATTTTTCCTCTTGTGTAGCCTTCAATCTCTTTCTTGAATCTTGTTTTTCTTTTGTTTCTTTGTGTTTTTCTCCTTGGTGACGGCTCCCTTTTTCCTTGTGATGTGTGCTTCTTTTATAGTTGAAAATTAGGGTAAACGGAAGTCTAGGGCGCGCATAAGTCAGATTAGGAAACTGCAGATCTCAATTCTGCAAGTATCCTGCACGGAATTTTCTCTGTCGTTATTCCAGGATTGTTACAGTAATGGTTGCTACAACAATATCTACAGCAACTGCACTGTTCAGTATTTGTTTAAACTCTTTTGTTCCTATGTTCTTTCCTTATTTTTGCAAGCCTATTGCATATCATTCCTTCCATGAATTATAAACTTCTGGAAACCTACAATTTTATACACAAATTACTTTAAATCGCACAAAACTTATTAAGACTAAACTAAAATGAATATTTATGCAAAATGTAATAAAAATGCAATAGAAACACATCATTTACTCTCTAAGTAATATTGATTTGAGTCTAAAAGTGTCATGATAACTCTCATTTTATAGAGTTATCAGCATTCATTCCCAAATAATTGATAATCGACAATATCATTGTTGGGTATGAATGCCTTTACAAGATTAGACATAGCAAAAGAAAAAAAAAAGGGATTGGTGGCTCTAAAGTTAGACATAAGTAGAGCTTATGACAGAGTGGAATGAGAGTTTTTAAGGTTGACAATGGGTAGATTAGGCTTTGAGGAGAAGGTCGTTAATTTGATAATGAATTGTATTACTTCTCTAACATTTTTTTGTAATCATCAATGGAGTTCCTCAGGGGATGATTACCCCTCAAAGGGGTTTGAGGCAAGGCTGCCCTCTATCCCTATATTTGTTTATAATATGTGCTGAAGCGTTTTCAAATTTGTTGATACAAGCTGAGAGGAAAAAACAAACTCAAGGGCTGAGATTTGGGCAACAAATATCCATTTCTCATCTTTTATTTGCAGATGACAGCTTGATTTTCTCTCAAGCTTTAACCAAAGATTGCCAGCACTTGAAAATCATCTTTAAGTGCTATGCTACAACTTCTGGGCAAATCTTCAATTATAATAAGTCATGCATGTTTTTTAGTGGAAATGCTCCAGCAAAGCAGTTCTCATACATTAAAAGAATTTTCCAGCTCAATGTGATGTCAAGACACGAGAAATATCTGGGGCTGCCATCTATGATCGGGAGAAAGAAGAAGACTTTTTTCAATGAGATCAAATTGAAAATTCAGAGCAAGATATTTAATTGGCAGCAAAAACTCTTCTCGAGTGGAGGGAAAGAAGTCTTGATCAAAGCTGTGGCACAAGCTATACCAGCTTATGCTATGAGTGTCTTTAAGATTTTCGTGGGGCTCTGTGATGACATTAAAAGAAATATTGCTGGTTTTTGGTGGAGCAAGAAAAAAGAAAATAGAGGCATTCCCTGGACAAGATGGGAGGAAATGAGTAGAGCCAAGATTAAAGGAGGGATGAGGTTCAGAGACATATCAAGTTTCAACCAAGCCTTAGTTGCGAAACAAGGTTGGAGAATAATTCAAAATCTGGAATCCTTAGCAGCTAGAGTACTAAAGACAAGGTATTTCCCAATGACTGATTGTCTTAGAGCTTCCATAGGGTTAAATCCATCTTATATTTGGAGGAGCATAATGTGGGGAGAGTGTTGTGCAAATTTTATTGAACTCGCAAGCACACGAATCTATTATAGAATAGATCAATGGTGATGAGTGTCAATCCCACGAGGAGGTTGATTTTAATTGTGTGTAGAGTTAATTTTCTAAATGGGTGGATGAATTTGTAATGAAAATGATTTGGAATATTCTAAAGTTTAAATTAAAATGGCCAGAATAAATTGAAGAGAAATCTATTAAAATGAAGTATTTGAGTATATGGATATGTATCAACATGCACCATAGGTTAAATATTCCTTATTAGTGTCAATTAAATCATGAGGGGGGAATTCACACCACATGAACCACACTCTAATCAATATAGTGCTAAGGACTTATTGTGCTAAATAATAATAACTTTATACTAGAGAGCCAGTGAAATCAGAGCAATATATAGATAAGATTATTATTATTTGTGGACGAAAAGTCAAAACATCTACAAAAATTATAGGGAAAGAGAAAATAAATTTATCAAATAAAACCCATGGCACATGTTGAGACTTCACCTTCAACGCAAGCTTGAAAGAAAATTAGCTACTCATAATTGAATTAGGGCAAAATGAGAATTTATTAAAATACGTAGAAAATACAAGATGGAAAATGAATTACAGAAAATGGAGTTAAAAAATGAATTCAGAGATGTCCAATTAAGGGGAGAGGCTCTCTTTTTATAGATATATTAAGTAAATCATGGCCATCGGATTAAAAACAATTTGGACGCTCAGGATTACGCCACGTCATCAGTCAACAGTATGTGGTTTGACCACGCCGTTAGAACAGTGACACGGTTTGGCCACGTGGTTAGAACAGTCAACCAGCTTGAACAGTGATGCGGTTTGGTTGAAAATAATCCTATGTATATTCATGTACCGTACGCGCGATTTTTGGTCCACTAATATGCTGTCACGTCACCAATCAACAGTGCATAAGAATTTTCTCCAATGGAATCGTGACACCTCATCAGTCAATGCCACATTATCGGTTAATGCCATGTCATCATTCCATGTGTGAACAGTGTCGTGAATGGTAATATGGTCAGTACCACACATGTAAATAGTATCGTACATGTGAACAGTGTCATTTTTCCTTTTATTCTCCTCCTAAGGTTTTCAACTGTCCTGAGTTCAAAAGTGATGTCTGTTTTGTCGTTTGAGCTCTCGTTCATTGTGAAATGACCATGATACTCCTAAAATATATAAAATACTTAATTAAAATAAAGCACACATAATTAAATTACAAGAAATTTAAATACATAAAAGTAAGAATGTTAGTAAAACTTAAAGTATAAAATGATGATTTTCTCTTTTATAAATATACATTTTCTAACACTCAACACACCCCCTTGTTAGCCTAAAGGGCTATACATAATGTAATTTTGATGATAACAAATATATGTATTAAGTGATTTAATAGATATTGTATTTCACATTTTCACTAGTTTTTGAAGGGTAATATTTATGCAAGTGAATCAAGTGAAATCAATCTCAAGACACTCAACGGACAACCGCGAAATCAAGAATAAAGTTTAGAGCTCAACGAACAAATTAGTGCGATAAATTCTTGTAAAGCCGGTATGATTTAATTGACACATGATTTAGCATTTGAGAAGCTCAAGACATTAATTTAATTAAATACTTTTTATAAACTAAAAGATTTTATTTTTATAAAGTAGAGTATTTTGTGGATTTGAGTAATTTGGACTTAAATGCTAGATTTTGAAATCTTTGATTTTAATAAGTATTATTAAAAATTTCAGAGTTGGACGTTTTTACAAACATTTGAAAGATTTTGAGAACTTTGAAAAATATGAGTATTATGTTGAAAAGGATCTTTTTGTGAAATAATAATATCTTGGGGCCATATCATAATTTTAAAAAGTTTGGGAAAGACAACTATTCTTAAGAAATTCTGAAATTGGACCTATTTGTAAAGTTTTATGACATTTTGGGCGTAATATAATTATAGAAAGTTTTGGGCCAAAAGTATAATTTTTGTGAACATTATTACTGTAGGAAAATTCAAAAATAACAGTAATATCACTGTTCATGAGCGGCTAGCCGGATAAATCAAGTGGCTAACTGCTTGGGCCCGAGAATTTACCTATAACGGCTAGTTTTCGGGTTTTAATTATAAAAACTCAACTCCAACTTCATTTTAAGAACTCATGCAAGCAAATATAAGATCGTACAACATATATTGAGCTTCCAAAACGTAAATCATCACAGATTGAATCATTGTTGAGATATTATTTGCATATCCACTCTTAAAGAGAGTTTTTGTTGTAATTTTTATTTTTTATCAAATTGTGAGTGTATAAGTGTGAGAAACACTTGGGGTAAAGAGATTGAAGAGATAAGCTCTTGATTGTAAAGGTTCATTAACATCTTGTAAGTCAATTGTAAAAACTTGAATCCTTGGAAGACTTGGATAGTGAAATCCTCGAGTTTGCTTGTCCTTAACAAATAAAGCAAAAACAAAATGATTTTTTTTAACAATCATGTTTATTTAATCAGACTAATGATAGTAATCAAATAAAAAATAAGTATTATCTCTAGTATAAAGAAACATCACACCCACATTAACCATTCATATGAATCAGTCTAGTAGACTTTGTCACAACTACTTTCAAGAATGACATGTTAAACCCCAAAATCTCACTGGAAATAGTGACACTCTCACAAAGAAATTAAACCCAATAAAAATAGTCACTCCAATAAATGGTAACTGAGAAAAAATAATAAAGAAGTGATATCACATGCTTTCACCAAGATGAAAGAAATATGCCCTCAACGTAAAAATAATACGATCTCAAGTCAAATAAAAATACTAGTCAACCCAATTTATTTATTTATTTCTTTTTCTTATGCACCACTACATCTTTTTAACTCATATAACTAGCTTTTACTTCAGACTATAGTTCTCTAAAATCAAGAATGACTTTTATTAGAACGTAACGTAGGCTAGAGACATGGCTAACAAAGGAGGAAAAATAAGGAAAACAAAGTGTATGTTTGAGAAAAAAGTAGAGATTTTTTTTTAGAAGTTGTAAGGTGGATTTCACCTATTATTGCTATTTTTTTCTTTTTTTTTGAAACAACAATTTTTTTTTGTTTTGTTTGGCACAACTTCACTAAACAAAATAATTATTTACATTTTTCTCAAAATAAATAGATGATGGAACTTGTAAGATATCATGTAATACTCCAAATCGAAGTGGGTCAAGATGATAAGTTCAACAAAGAATTTTTTTTTTAAAGGCTCAAAAGCGTTAACTATAGATATTTCATAAAAGGGATAGTTAGAAAGGCTCAAACGGATCAAATATGGCATTTCCATCGCCTTTTAGGGCTCTAAATAATCTTCTATATCTATTAGTTAGATGGGCCTCCAGATGTAGAAAACCACTTTTTTTTCTTTTTTTTAATTTTATAATTTTTTTAAGGGTTAACTCAAAAGAAATCTAGAGATCGTATATAAAATAATAAACTGCTAAGCTGTATGAAGAATTGGCAAAAAGAGTTACTCTCTAAGAAAAATGATAGGCTCAAAAACTCACTTGGTACTTATTATAACATGTTCATTCCTTCAAGTAACTCATATTTGTCTCCGACATCAACATATAAAGTAGCAAATATGGCGTAACATCTCTTAAGACTAAAGATAATACAAATACTAAAATTTAAAATTCATCATGTCATCCAATGTTAAAACAAATCACACATTGTTTTTCAAACAACATTATTATTATTATTATTATTATTATTATTATTATTATTATTAAAACGAAGAAGATACGTTTCTAGAGTAACTACACTCTATATTCAGCCATTTTCAACACAAAAAGTTAGTTACGGTTAGTCTCTACAACAAAAAATTAGTAAAAACTTAATCAAGATTCTACAATTGTCGATTATTCCCTCCCTCAACCAGAATAAAACATTGTCCTCAATATTGTAAAGGAAAAAAGTAGAGTTTATAAGACATCACCTGGGTGGTGTAGCACATAAGAAAATATTTACAGGTGAAGAGTTAAATCTAATTTGTATTTCTTACTGCGGCTACTGTTACCATCATTATTTGGATACTCCAACACCAAGGTCCTAGGATCTGGCTCTGGTCGATAAACTTGTAACAGATCAAGTAGCTCATTAGTAGTATGAGCACAAATAAAAAGCTTTTTCGCTGTGGAAAGAATGAAATAGTTTTTTATTACATGGTTAAGAAATGCGATAAAGTCATCATAAAAATTATTGACATTTAACAAATTGATGAGTTTCTGGTGAATGTGCTAATGGGCCCAAGATGCTAATGTGATAACTGTGTTTAGAGTTGCAAGATCTCCTAGTAAGAAAATAAAAGTATTAGCATGATTAAGAATTTTAGTTATTCTTTCTTGCATATCTGAGACAACTAACTCTTCTCCAGTTGGTGAGTCAGACAAACTGTCCAAAGGTTTTGGGGCTCTTGGGATGATGCCTAACACTTGGCTTCCTTTGACAAAAGCAGCTTCTGAGATCAATTTTGATAACCATTGGTTACCTCCTCCATACACCAAGTGTAGTTTTCTCTCTGCTACGCTTCGACCAAGATCTATAGCTGCCTCAATGAACTATTTATGTTTGACATACTTAAATCCAGAAAGCACACAAATGTTCTTGAATTATTTATTTGGAGTAGCTGCCATTGGAATACTTCACAAAAATAATTTGTGAGTGCTAAACAAAACAAATTATATTTAAGGATCTTGGTGATAATGGGTTACAGCTGTATATGAGGTAGTATGTCAGTGTCAATTAACGCGTAAAGCACATGGCTTGAGAGTCAAAAAGCAAATAGTAAAAAGAAAAAAAATGATAAAAAAAAATTATTAAAGACAATAATGCAAATGATAAAACAACAATGAAATAAAATAATATTGAAGTAAAATGATATTTACAGTTAGTTGCGACTGTGTCTCACATATTCCTCTGGTTTTACGTCCAGAAACGGCTTGAACGCCCTCTATGGGTCGAGAATAGGCTTCTCATCCAATTTTCTTATAAACTGGCAAACATGGTCGTTTATAGTCAGATTCCTGAGACTATATCGTGCATACTCTTTCTGGAATAATGGATATAACTGGAGAATCGCTTATTGTACATATCCATTGGGATGCGTTTCAAGAGACAAAATGATATCATCCAATGACTCATTATTCAAGTTATCCCTAATGAATTTAATCTTATATTCCCTGTTATCAGACACTATTCATAAAGAACATGATTTTTTATCACATCTCATTCTGGCACACTTATGACAAGCAACTGAAACTCTTCGAGCTCTTCGTTTTCTTGCATAATTTCCTTTACCATAACCAGGTATTATGCAATGAATTTAGGAGGCAACTCACCTGCCACTCGTACTTTTGCCTCGATTAACCAGCAGATGTTAACAGGCATGCTATTCCTCATCAGCAATCACATGCGTTCGGACCGAACTTTATAGATTGTAAGGAGGGCATTATGAGGAAGTGAATGGAATCGATTGTGAAGCTTTACTAGAATCTTATTTTTGTCTATACTTTTGCTTCAGAAGATCAGTTATTATGGGAAACTGAAGTAATCAACTTGATTGTTACGGAGTATCGTTGTCTGCCACTTCACCGGGGTAACAAACTAAAGCACACAAATAAAGAAAAACAAACTAATTGTAACATATGCACTTTGATTTTTCCTAATTAAGTGTATGATTTAATTTTCCCTCTTTGATATTAATTTTAAAATTATCACAACATTAAATCGAGATAAATTGAGCGCGATTAAAAGCTTGGGTAGTCGATTTTATTTTCTTCATGGGTCCGGTATTAGCTTAATTTGTATTAAGCTTAAGTACAAAAAAAAAAGAAGCTAGTTTCTATAAATGGAAAGTGGGAGGCTAGTTTCCAAAAAAGGAAAAAGAGAGGGGCACGTGAGAGAGAGAAAGAAAGAGAATTGATCCGGTTTGACCCGCGAATCCGACCCGACCCGCGACCTTGACCCAGATGGATCTCGCGATTTCCGGCCACTTCACCGGCCGAGCTTGGTACTGATCTAAAGCTTGGAAGCTGGCTGTCATAACCCAGCCGTCTTCATTGCCGGAAAACGACTAGAACGCCACCATTCGAAGCTAAATAATTAACGGCCAAAAACCCATCACCATCACTATCGATTTCATTGGAGTTTGGGCACACCTCTAGTTGGGTTTTACTCCTCACGTCACCAGCATCATTTTCCAACCAACCTTGTCACCTGAAACCATCGGATTGTCGACGATTGGCCACTTGTAGGGATGGCAAAATCCAGGTCCAGGTCGGGGTTTAAATATTCCGGATCCGGACCCAGAAGAATATTTTCTGTACCGGACTCGGAAATAAACCCTCATTTTTTCACTTCGGGTCTGGTACGGGTTCAACCTGAAAAAATTTGGGTTCTCGAGTTGCGGGTTTCCAACTCGGATTGATGAATCCAATTGAAAAAAAAACTAAATTCGACTAAAAAAATCAAATAGAAATACATATCCAGGATTTCAGCAAATTAAAGAAAAATTATTTCATCTAGAAACTAATTAACATAAACAACAATTTTGTTTGGCTGCCCAGAATCAGCAACCCAATGTGGTGACTCATTCAAAACATTAATAAAGAGAGCTAAAGAACTAGCTTCTGTTGCAAGCAGGAAGTCAGGAGTCAAGGAGCAGCCAAAGCACTGTTAATGGTGATGGGAAAGCTGGAGGGGTAATGCAAATAAGTTTACGTTGATTGGATATTCAAAAGAAGTTATATGCCATTAAAAGCAACAAGTTTTCCAAAAAGCCAAAAAAGATAGACACCACCACACCACCCCGCACTGGATGAAAAAAGATGAAAGCATGATAAGTGGCATAGAGTAAGCCATGTTCTCTCTCTCTCTCTCTCACTCGCACTCGCACTCACACTCGCACACACTGTTACTAAAATGACTAAAAACAAGATTCCCATCAAAATATTTTCGAGTATCGTTCTTGAAAGTGACGGCGGCTGATGATGATGAACACAGCCGCGATTGTGATTGGTGAAGGCGGTGTTCAACCCATATCACAACTAGTTACCGGTTGCGGCAGAAAAGATAAGGAAACGACGGCTGATGATGATGATGTTGAACAACCGCGAAGATAAGGCAAGTGATGCGATAATGATTTGATTTGATGAAGATGAGTTGAAGAGGGATTAAGAGAGGAAATGTTTGTGCAGCTGGGAAAGTGTAATGAGCTGCTAGTTCAAATCCGGGTTTCATCTGGGTTCGGGCCAGGTGCGGATTGAATTGCGATCTCTAGCCACTTGGAAAGCTTGCGGCTTTGGGAGCACGATCCACCGCCATCGTTGCACGTGGGAGGTCACCGCCGGCACCGTTGGACTTACCGAGATTTGAACTATCAGACCAAAGCTTCTCGTCGTCGTTGACTGAAGTCCGGTCACTGTTGACTGATAAGGGCAATTTGGTAAATTCTTAAAACTTTAGGGTGAATTTATAATTTATGAAATCAGTGGATAATTTGGTAATTTTAGGTTTGGACCGTGAGGTAATTTGAGATTTCGAGGGTAATTCAGTAATTTAAGTTGTTAAGGACATTTTAGTTATTTTACGCTCTGAGGGTAATTTCGTAATTTATGACATTGTGGTTATTTTCATGATCTGAATTGAGGACAATTTAGTAATTGAAGATTCTGAGGATAATTTGGTAAAATAATGATGTTGGGGGTAGGGATGGCAAGATCCGGGTCCGGGTCCGGGTTTAGCCTTTCCTGGTTCCGGACCCGGATGCCATTTTTCCGGACCCAGATTTTCTTCACCCGGGTTCGGTCCGGGTTTAACTCGGAAAAATTCGGGTTCTCGAATTCTGGGTTTTGAACCCGGATCAATGAATCGATTTTAAAAATTATAAAAATGAAATATTAATACATCTCCAGGCAATAACACATCTAGATTGTAAATCACTCATCAACAATATAAATTTCTAAGCAATAACGGCAAATGATGATGAAGGTGCGCTGCTACAGCTCAAAAAAGGGCAGTCAATGATGAATAGAGGAGCTGCAAGCCTGCGACGGTGGTGAACGGTTCTCCGAGAGTACGAGTTGTGACCTACAAGGCTGCGACGGTGGTGAACGATTCACCGTGAATCCGAGGGTATGAGTTGCAACGGTGGCGCAAACCCAAGCTTGCGACGGTGGCGCGAACCCAAGTTTGCGACGGTGGTGCGAACCCAAGTTTGCGACGGTGGCGAACTTGCAACGATAGCAACCTGGATCATTGTTTGGTAGTGGGCAATTTGCCTGCAGTAGGCGGCAGCTTCAACTTCAATATGATAAAATTAGGGTTTCTTTATGTTTGTATTTATAGTTTGTTTGGAAATTTATGTTTGTATTTATATTAATTAATAAATATAATTAAAAAATAATATTAAAATAAAATGTCCGGGTCCGGGTTCTAGATATACGGGTTAACTCCAACCCGGAACTGGACTCGAATATATCCAGGTCATTAAAATTCATTCCGGATACCAGATTTTTTACACTGCGGTACGGGTTCAACCAGGCCCAAATTTTTCGGGTTCGGGCCGGGTGCGGGTTAATCTACCATCCCTAGTTGGGGGCATTTTGCTAATTTTGGCACGTATGGGTATTTTGTTAATTTTGTGCATGCGCGAATAGTCTATTGTTGATAGATATTCGTTTCAAGAATTATTATGTAAAATTAGTTGTATTTCAATTTTACGGAGAATGATTATGCCGTTTTCTTGATTAGGAGGATCAACGAACGAGAATCAACCCGCGGACGTTGTTGATACCGAGTCTGGATTTCGTCACTATGAGTGGAATATACAAAACTTATTTTCATAGTACATGTTGATTTTATGATACAATGTAATATGTTTTGATAAATAAGTATTTGATGCTTCGATTTAATGATTTTCTAGAAAATTGATTTTCATCTATGTGTTGATATTTATTGTTATTAAGAATGAGTTTAATTAATGATTTTATTATCGTTTTTGAGTAAATGCATGATATTAGAATTGAGTGGATTTGAGATATGTTGAATAAAAAGAAAATGAGATTTTAGGTGTGATTATATGTTTATGTACATGTGTATAAATGTTGTTTGGAAAATCATTGGATAGTACCCTTCCCCTCCAGATACAGAGATACAGATAATACGAGATGAATAAAGAAATACATATGAGATAGGATAGAGGCCTTTGGGGCCCGTCTGAACACACATAGAGGCTTTGGGCCGTGTGTTTGGGCGCTTTTGTCTTTTGGGGGCTTATGCATGTAGTATGATGATTACAGAGATAGAGATGTTGAGACACATGAGATATGAGATGAGATTTCCCCATCTATACGTTGTAGCTCCGAGGCATGATGGTTCCCTGATTGCCCGTCCGTCGAGGTCCAGATATGATGAGATTATTATTCAGTATTTGATATTATAAGTATTATGATTTCATTGATTTTATGCAGATTTATGTAATATAGTTATTTTAGTGAATGAATTGAATTGAATATGTTTATATAAGTTCTTATGATATTTTGATGAAATTGATTTGAGAAAGATTAAACCACTTTAAATAAATTTATTTTTCAAAAATTACTATCCACTCACTGAGCTCACTGAGTTTTATACTCACCCCGTTTTTATTATATTTTTCCCCCCACAGGAGATTTGCAGGTACATCAGTCGACCCAGCAACGATAGCTAGATTTGAAGTTGTTACCACGTGATGGTGCTAGGAGTCGTAAATTTAATATTTTGATATTGGGGATATTGTTAATTGTACTTATTTGTTATATTTTGTAATTAAGGATAACCATTATATTTTAATATTGGAATGATTTGGGTGGTATTTGGTATGTTGACTTGAGAAGTTGGTTATGAAGGATGGATGGATATTGAATTATTTTGGGAGTATTGTTTTATAAATTGCAGGTTTGGGGATGTTTTATTTATAAGGGAGATTTTGTCGAATTTTTGATAGAATTCTTAGATTTCATAATTATTATTGATTCAATTATACGAATTTAGATAGACTTGACCTGGGGGTGCGGGACGGGTCGTTTCACTAAAACACATAAAGAAAATTATAATCGTCCTCTTATTGAATTTACCTCAAGCTTCAACTAGATGTTGTAGACACCTCTCTCAATGTCTCTTAGTTGGCTTTTTAAATCCTCAACATGGGATACTAACTCTGGTGGTTGCAGAGCTCAAATATGATGTGTTTTACAAAATCGAATCTGCCTTTTGAGATGAGATTTTACACGTTGAAGCGGTCTAAGAATGTCTAGGAGGAACTGTTTAACTATAGCACTCATGATTAACAATGATAAGAGAAAACTTAATAGTTAAACAAACACACTTATGTAAAAATAATTTCAATTAGCAAAATAATAGTAAAAAGAAAAAAAATCACTGAAAAGAAAGAAAAAAACTCAATTCAAATATGGTGGGTTACTCAAATTTATTTCGGTGTCATTTTTATGCGGTTGGTACTCTAGATATGGATTTAATATTTGACCATTAACTTTAAACGTGACACCGTTCTTTGGGTCCTTAATTTCAATTGTTCCATGTGGAAAAACAGTGTGAACAATAAAGGGGTCAGACTATTGAGAGTGTAACTTACCTGGGAATAGGTACAAGTGAGAATTGAATAAAAGCACTTTCTGACATGGAGTAAAAGATTTTCTCATAATTTGTTTGTTATGAAAGACTTTCATTCGCTGCTTGTAAATCTTGGCATTTTCGTATGCATCACTGTGAATTTCTTTAAGTTCTACCAGCTGTAATATTCTTTCTAAGCTAGTTTGCTGCATATCTATCAAAGTTGAATTTCTTAATGGCCTAGTATGCACGATACTCAAGTTCTACAGGTAGGTGGCAAGCTTTTCCATACACTAGCCTGTAGGGTGACATCCCAATCGGGGTCTTGAAAGCTGTTCTATATGCCCATAATGCATCATCGAGTCTTAATGACCAATCTTTTCTGTCCGACCTCATCGTCTTTTTTAATATGTGTTTTATTTATCGATTAAAGATTTCAACTTGACCACTAGTTTGCGGATGATATGGGGTCGCCACTTTGTGAGTGATTGAATACTTCATCAAAAGAGTTTTGAATACTTTGTTACAAAATTGGGCACCACTATCATTGATTATTTCTCGAGGGAATCCAAAGTGTGAAACAATGTTGTTTTAAAAAATTCTATCACCACCTTGTGATCATTAGTTCTACATGGAATTGTTTTTACTCATTTCGATACGTAGTCAACAACTACCAATATGTATTGATGCCAAACGAAGGGGAAAAAGGTCCCATGAAGTCGATACCCCATACATGAAAAATCTTAACCACTAAAATTGGATTTAGTGGCATCATATTCTTTCGTGTAATGCTCCCCATTCATTGACACCTATCACATGAAGAACAAAAAGTGTAAGCATCTCGAAATATAGTTGGCCAATAAAAACCATATTGTAAAACTTTAATAGCTGTTTTCTTAGCACTGAAATAGCCTCCACAAGCTTGTTCATGGCAGAATGAAAGAATACTCTGAATTTCACTTTCTGGGACACATCGTCTAATAATTTGATCTGCACAATACTTGAACAGATAAGGGTCATCCCAAAAGAAATTCTTTATTTCCGTAAAAAAATTGGCTTTATCTTGCTTGGTCCAATGCTCTGGAAGTTGACATATAACAAGATAATTTACAATGTCAGCATACCATGGTAATACTTCCACACTCATCAATTGTTCACGTGGGAATGACTAATTTAATGTTAATGGTTCTGTAATTGTGTCAAAATGGAGACGAGAGAGATGGTCAGTCACGACATTCTCTGTGCCTTTTTTATCTTTAAATTTCAAGTTGAATTCCTGCAAAGTAACATCCAACAAATTAGTATAACTTTTGCATCTTTCTTTATAAAAAGATATTTAAGAGCAGCATGGTATGTGAATACAATTATTTTACAACCAATGAGATAAGATCAAAATTTTTCCAATGCAAACACTACTTTTAACATTTCTTTTTCAGTAGTTGAATAATTCAATTATGCATCATTTTATGTCATACTAGTATAGTAAATAACATGAGGAAGTCGATCAACTCTTTGTCCTAATACTGCTCCTACTGCATAATCATATACATCACACATGAGCTCAAATGGTAAGCTTCAGTTTGGGGGCTGAATGATGGGTGATGATGTCAACAACTGCTTCAATTTTTTAAACGCCATAAGACATGAATCTTTAAAGATAAAAGGTATATTCTTAGCAATTAGATTGCATAAGGGTCTAGAAATTTTACTAAAATCTTTAATGAAATGTCTATAAAAACCAGCATACCCAAAGAAAGATCTTAATTCTCTGATTGTTTTGGGTGGAGGAAGATTAGAAATTAGATTCACCTTGGCTTTGTCAACCTCAATACCTTTACTTGAAATGATGTGACCGAGAACAATACCTTATTTTACCATAAAATGACACTTCTCCCAATTTAAAACTAAGTTCTTCTCAATACATCTCTGCAGAATTAGTGTTAAATGATGTAAACATTGATCAAACGACTCACTAAAGACAGAAAAGTCATCCATAAAGACGTCTAGGAATCGTTCAACCATATAAAAGAAAATGCTTAACATGTATCGTTGAAATGTAGCAGGTGCATTACATACATCCTCCCATATGCAAAAGTGTCAAAATGGCGAGTGAAAATGGTTTTTTCTTGATCTTTTGGTGCTATAAGAATCTGATTATATCCTGAGTAGCCATCTACAAAGCAATAAAATTCATGACCTGTTAATCTATCAAACATTTCATCGATAAATGGTAAAGGAAAATGATCTTTACGTGTGACAGAATTCAACTTTCTATAAGCAATGCATACACGTCATCTTATATTTACTCTAGTAGGTATCAATTCATTATCAGCATTCATAACTACTGTGACTCCTGACTTTTTGGGGACAACTTGTATAGGATTGACCCATGAACTATCAGAAATGAGGTAAATGATACATGCGTCTAATAGCTTAAGGATTTCAATTCTAACAACTTCTTTCATATTAGGTTTAACCGACGTTGCATTTCTCTAGTAGGTTTAGCATTTTCATTAAGGTGAATATAATGTATGCAGTCTACTGGAATTATACATTTTATGTCAGTTATGGTCCATCCAAATGCTCCTTTGTGCTCTTTTAAAATATCTAATAACTTACCTTTTTGTTCGTCATTTAGGGATGATGAGATGATTACTGGCAGAGTACTTTCTTATCCCAAAAACGCATATTTCAAAGTGTTGGGTAATGGTTTGAGCTCGCGTTTCGATGATAATTCTAATGATAAGATGAGTTTCTTCTCTGATGGTGCTAGTTGTTTAACTCTTGACTTTCATTTATTAGTGTCCATGGATGGTGCTGAGTCAAGTAGGGCATTGACCTCATCGACCAATCTATCAATATCAAAATCCAAACCAAAGTGAGTTAAGCATGTTTGTAAAATGTCATCTCTAAGGTTTGAAAGAAAAGTATTATCAATTAATGTTTCTATTAAATCCACATCAACAATTCCATCATATGCATTGTGAGGTTGTTTGGCAATGTTGAAAATATTTAGCTCCATAGTCATGTTGCCAAAAGACAACTGCATATTTCCAGTTCTGCATTGAATGTGAGCAACCGCAATTGCCAATAAAGGCCGGCCTAGGATAATGGGGATGTATTTCCTTAAATCATGGATTGGTTGAGTGTCAATTACAATAAAATCAACAGAAAAATAAAACTTGTCTACCTGGATAAGCACGTCCTCCACAATATCACGAGGTATTTTTGTAGACTGATATGCAAGCTGTAACACCACTGGAGTTGGGTGTTATTCTCCCAGTCCAAATTTTACAAATACTGAATAAGACAATAGATTTACATTAGCTCCTAAATCCAACAAAGCATTTTCAATTGTGTGGTTCCCTATGCTACATGAGATAGTGGGGAGCCTGGGTCTTTACATTTTAGAGGAATTTAGTGTTGGAGTATAGAACTAATGTTTTCTGTTAAAAATGTCTTCTTTTGAATATGAATGTTTCTCTTTTTAGTACAAAGGTTTTTAAAAACCTTGGCATAAGATGAAATTTTTTTTATAGCATTAAGCAAAGGGATGTTAACACTTACCTGTTTGAAGATTTCAAGAATTTCACATGTGGATTTTCCTTTCTTTCCCTTAGCTAACCTCTGAGGAAATGGAGCCTTCGGAACATATTCTCGTGGGTTAGTTTCTTCTTTCTCCTCCGATGGTGAGTCTTTAGCATTTACAAGTACGATTTAATTTGTTTTCATCATCGGCATCTTTACGTTGTTGTCGACTTCTTTCCCTTTTCACAAGGCCATGACAGTTTTGACCTATCCGTGCTGTTGTGGTGAATTAATACTTGCTTTATACACTCTTTTAGAATTAGACACTGGTTGACTTGGAAACTTGTTTTTTTTCAGCAGTCATTGCCAAGGTCTGAACTGAAGAAGCAAGTTGTCCCACCATTTTCTTAAGGCTTGAAACTGATTGGGCTTGAAATTGATTGGACTTGTGAGTTGAAGCTTGCTCTCATCTCATTTCGTAGTTCATCAATGGTGCGGTTTTGTTGCTCGATTGTAGAGTGAGTAAGATTCTTGAGATTCTGCAATGAATCTTCCCATGGTCTGGGTTAAGAGTAGTTCTAGTTCTGATTGTATGGTCTAAATGGGGGCTGAGAAGCTTGAAGAACTTGAGGAATTGGTTATTTTGGTAGAGCTAGAGTTGCTAGTCCATTTTATTGGAATCATTGAGACCATAAAAAATTAGGGTAGTATCTCCATCCAGAGTTATATGTGTTGGAGTATGGGTTGTAATTTGATGGTTTTCTCATTACACCTATGACATTGGCTTGATCTGAATATGAGTCATGGTCATATGATTCTGTTGATTTAGTTGTTGTTAATGATGCTATTTGTCGAAAAAGATCTTCAACCATTTCTTTAACTTCTTTAATTTCCAAACTTGACTTGCAAACGTTAATCTCATTCACTCCTTTAATTCTTTTAGTATTCCTGAGCTATCGATTCCGTTATTGGGAATTATCTGCTTGTTACTGGAAGAATTTCCAAATCTCTTATGCGCTTCTTGACATTAGGTCTCTTCCACTTATTGCCATTAGTCATTCTTGCACATGCGACAATAATCCCTCCAAAACGTATTGGCATTGGTGTCATTTCTCATACCCATGATGTGGACACTTTAAGAGTAGCCTATTGAATCGCTTCCATATTTTGAAAAACTGCTCGTCTTCTCTCTGGGTAAACTCTGAGGTTTCCCTACAAATGGCATTGGTTTTATGCACTGGGAAATATTTACTCAAAAATTTTGTTACCATTTGTTCCTATGATGTAATTCTATTAGCATGCAATGTATTGAGTCATGAACGAGCTTTATCCTTTAAAGAAAATAGAAATAATATGAGTTTAACATCATCATCTGAAAAAATCTCATATTTAAATGTTTGACAAACAGCATAAAAATCATTCAAATGATTATATGGGTCTTCATTTTCTAGGTCATAAAATGTTGGGAGACAATTTAGCACACTAGGTTTTAATTCAAAACTCCTAACAACTACATTTGGGTATCTTATGCATGATATACTCAAATTAGTTAAGGGACTGAAATAGTCCTTAAATTGCCTCTCCTATTGTGTTGGTTGTTGTTGCAAATCCATTTTTTTTTAATGTGTTTGTGTGTGCGAAGTGTTTTTTCATGTTCAAGGTCTATATGCTCAAAATTAGGTAATAATGACCTTCGACCATGCATGCAAATAACAGAAAAATAAATGGAAACAAAATAAATAAATATAAAGAAGAATGAGAAATTACAATACTAACCTTATCACACTGTTAAAACATTTCTATAAAAAAACATTAAAAAAAATATGTGAAATAAATTACCTAAAAATAAATTAATAAGATAAACTAAAAATTACAAAGAAAAATAATGTGAAAATTAAATTACAAAAATTTAAAGAAGAGAAAAAGAAAAGAAATTCTTACCTCTAAATGCAGATTTACTCTTTTTTTTAATAAGAAAAATATTATAAGAAAACAATTAAAAGAAATTATTTACAAAATTAATTCTACAAATTAAAATAACTTACCTCCTCGTCAGTGGTGCCAAAAACTTATTGTGCAAATTTTATTGAACTCGCAAGCACATGAATCTATTGTACCGTACGCTGCGATTTTTGGTCTACTAACATACTGCCACGTCACTGATCAACAGTGCATAAGAATTTTCTCCAATGGAATCGTGACACCTCATCAGTCAATGCCACATCATCGGTCAATGCCACGTTATCGTTCCGTATGTGTGAACAGTGTTGTGAACAGTAACATGGACAATATTATACATGTAAATAGTATCGTACATGTGAACAATGCTATTTTTCCTTTTATACTCTTCCTAAGGTTTTCGACTGTCCTGAGTTCAAAAGTGATGTCCGTTTTGTCATCTGAGTTCTTATTCATTGTGAAATGACTATGATGCCCCTAAAATATATAAAATACTTAATTAAAATAAAGCACACATAATTAAATCACAAGAAACTTAAATACATAAAAGTAAGAATGTTAGTAAAACCTGAAGTATAAAATGATGATTTTCTCCTTTATAAATATACATTTTCTAACACTCAACAGAAGGCAGATAATTCACAATGGATATAGGTAGAGAATAAAAAATGGGGAGAAAATTTCAGTGTACAGATATGGATTCCAAGACCATCAACATTCAAGCCCCTTTCTAGAATAAAGATGCCTATTGATGCCACTGTTTCAATGCTGGTAGATAACGAAATAATTGGAAGACAGATCTGATTCAACAAAACTTTGTGAAGGAAGATGTAGAAGTCATTCTAAGCATTCCCTTGTCTAGAAGACAAAATGAAGATGAAGTAATCTGGCACTATGATAAAAGAGGGAAATATACAGTGAAACGTGGATACCAAATGGCTCTAAATTTAAAATATCCAGATTCTTCTAATTGCTCTAATAGTAGTAATAGTAACTAGAGTGCTATTTGGAAGCTCACTCTCCTAGCCAAAATTAAGATTTTCATCTAGAGAGCAGTAAAAAATATACTGCCCACAGCTGAAAATTTGTGGAAGCTAAAGATTGTTCATGAAGCCTACTACAAACGATGTGGAAATAGTGGAAAACACCATGCATGCTCTGATTACTTGTAAAGCTACAAAGAAAGTTTGGCAACTCTCACCTCTAGCAAGTTCCTTTCAAGAAATGGGAAATCTTGATATTTTGGGAGACTTAATGAGATTGCAAAATAAGCTAAGTAGAGCTGACATGGAAATGATGATGACTATCCTCTGGGTGATCTGGTACGATAGAAACCAATTTGTTTGTGAAGATTTGAAGTTAGACCCAAGATTATCAATGGCCAAAGCTAAAGCAATTAATAATGCTTTTAGAAGAACTTAGTTTCTAGAGATTATGAATAAAGAAAAATTGCAGAAGACAAAGCAAACAGCCTGGACTCCCCCACCCCAGGGATGGCTAAAGATCAATGTTGATGCAGCTACTGATTCAAACAAGAGTTATGCTGGATTAGGTGCAATAATCAGAGACTCTACTGGAAAATGCATAGCTGCAGGCATAAAAATGTAAAGTTCAGCGGAGAGGTGTCAAGTGTGGAGGCAGAAACAGCAGAATTGGGAGTGCAAATAGCCCATTAGCTGGGTATACAATCAATAATTCTAGAAATAGACTCTCAAGAAGTAGTAGATTCGATAAACGATAGAGAAAGGAGTTTAATAGAGATATTCTGGACTAGTTCAAAAATTCAGAGCTTAAAGAAAACCTTCAATTCTTTCGAAAGAAAATATGTGCCCAGAGCTTGTTATACTAGTGCCCATCTTTTAGCTAAAGTAGCACTAGAAAAGTTAGAATATTTTGTATGGGTGGAAAATTTGCCACCTAAGATTAGACATGTATTGACCTAGTTGAAGTAATGAAAGTTTTACTTTTCTATAAAAAAAAAAAGTTCATCTAGAAGGTTGACCTTCATTGATAGGGTATGTGATATGCGAAATCACTGTCTGCTCCTAAGGAAAATCTGCATCTCCTAGCTCCTAATGTCTTTGTCCTCATTGGCTTGTCTCTTAAGGATACACAAGAGGTCTGAGGATTTTTTTCCCCATCTTTACAGTAAAATTTATTGTGATGTTTTCTCTTTAAAGCAATTGTTCTCATGCAATTAGTCTTTGTAACAGGCCAAATTCCCAGTTCTGTTGAGAAAGTCATCCTATTCAACATTGTGGTATAAGCCTGACATAATATTCTCTACACCCAAGGCATTTGTTAAGATTTTTTTCAATTGCCCCCATGCTAGCAGCTCTCCTGAATCTGAAGTTCTGACTGATATTTTCACACGATTGTTATGTGACTATTTGAATCAATATCGTAAGATGCTGGATAAATGTTGTAGGATGTTGATGTAGGATTGGACAAATGACTATTCCTTTTCTTTTAACTTTTGTTTTCATTTTTTTAATTTGGAAACAGACAAACTTTTATAGAATAAATAAATGGGGAAAGATTTCCAAAGTAAATTAGAGTTCCACATACTAAAATTTCATTAAAGGAACAGATTATTTCCAAAGGGCTTCCCATGCATGATCCCTATATTTAGGTTTAGTTGAGTTGACAGAGGTCATGTATTGATTTTGTTTGATTGGACGTTTTTCACATTTTAGTAAATTTTGGGACTTGCATGTTGTTTGAGGTATAAATATGCGTCTGTTCTATATGGTTAGTAGGTACCTTTTTTTGGGTTGTCTTTTTTTCCCCTGTGAACCTCTGGTTCACTTCCATATCATCTTCAATTTCATTTTGATAAAATTCTTATGTTTCTGGTACAGAGCATAACTTCCACAATTTACATAATTTCTCTATTTGTGAATAAAATTAAATGTTTTCCTTACCCATCATATTTGTATGTATCAGCTTACTATGCTTAGGTTGCTGGCCTTTATTCTGGGATTAACCACATTGATAGTGGTTTTGAGGTATTTTTTCACTTGTCTTTGATATTTATCTCATGTTGGCATGCATTTTTATGTGTTGATTTATGGTTTTTGCTTCTATAGGTTACAGTGCTTGGATATAATCACAAATTGAGGATCTTGCTGGAAACTATTTTTCAAAAAATTGCACAATTCAAAGTCCAACCTAACAGGTTTTCTGTGATTAAGGTAATGATTTAGGCTTAAAATATTTGACCAGTTTGACATTGAACGTTATTTTCTTTTATAATTTTAAGCATCTAACTGAATTAAAGTACTAGTATTATTTATTTATGAGAAAAATAGTGGGAAGATATTTTTCTTATTCATAGAAGTTGCAATCTTTACATTATATACTAGTCTGACTAGGTTATATAAGGAAGCTATAGGAAACTAGGAAAAATAAGCTATACAAGGAAAGGAAATAAATATATGCTATACAAGGAAAAAATAAATACATGTGCGCAAAATTAGGCTCTAATCCCTGAGTTTCAACACCCCCCTTAAGCTGGCTCGAAGATATCTATCATTCCCAGCTTGGAATTTAGAGATTGAAAAACTTGTTTTGATAATCCCTTGGTGAGAATATCAGTTACTTGCTTTTGAGTAGTAACATATGGAATGCATATTAGGCCTCTCTCCAGCTTCTCTTTTATAAAATGCCTATCAATCTCGATATATTTTGTCCTATCATGTTGGACTGGATTATAAGTAATGCTAATGGCAGCTTTATTATCACAATACAGTCTCATTGATTCAGCTTTCCACACCTTCAACTTCATTAGAAACATTCTCAGCCACATAAGCTCGCAAATTCCCAATGCCATTGCTCTAAACTCAGCTTCAGCACCTTATCTTGCAACCATTGGTTGTTTTTTACTTCTCCAAGTAACTAGATTTCCCCCAATAAATGTATAATAACCTGATGTTGACTTTCTATCAACTAATGATCCAGCCCAATCTGCATTTGTATATGCCTCAACCCTTAGGTGATTATTCTTAGAGAATAAAATGCATTTTCCTAGAGATGTCTTCTAATATTTAAGTATCCAAAACACAGCTTCCATGTGTTCTACATTAGGAGAATGCATAAATTGACTCACAATGCCTACTGCAAATGTAATGTCTGGAAAAGTATGACACAAATAGATTAGCTTTCCAACTAATCTTTGGTACTGTTCCTTATTAACCAAACTGCTTTTAGTAGTTGCCCCAAGTCTATGGTTGGATTCTATAGGAACATCGCTAGGTTTGCATCCCAACATCCCAGTTTCTTCCAAGAGATCCAAAATGTATTTCCTTTGTGACAAAAATATCCTTTTTCGAGACCTAGTCACTTCAATTCTGAGGAAGTATTTTAGATAACCTAGGTCTTTAGTTTCAAACTCTTTGGTTAACAACATCTTGAGTCTCTCAATTTCATCTATGTCATTTCCAGTCAAGATGATATCATCCACATACACAATAAGGACATCAAGCTTATCTTCTTTAACATGCTTAAGAAACATGGTATGATCATTATGGCTTTGTCGATATCCACATTTGAGAATAAATCTTGTAAATCTATCAAACCAGGCTCTTGGTGATTGCTTGAGCCCGTATAAGGACTTTTCCAGCTTGCAAACTTTTCTTATTTCAAACATATTCTCCAACCCTGGTGGTGGATCCATAAACACCTCCTCTTTTAAATCTCTATAGAGAAATGCATACTTCACATCTAGCTATTGTAATGGCCATTTTAAATTTACAGCAAGTGACAATAAGACCCGAATAAAGTTCATTTTTGCAACGAGACAAATGTATCTTGGTAATCAGTTCTATATGTTTGAGTATATCCCTTAGTCACCAGCCTAGCCTTGAATCTCTCAATTGATCTATCAGCCTTATGCTTAACCGTAAATACCCATTTACAACCCACAGTTTTCTTTCCAGAAGACAAGTCTGCAAGACCTCAAGTTCTATTTTTATATAATGCTCTCAATTCTTCATGAATCGCTTCTCTCCACTTTGGATTTGCAAGAGCATCCTTTACTGTTATAGGAATAGTTACAGATGACATATTAGTAGCAAAAGCTTTAAATGATGGTAACAATCTATGATAAGAGACAAACTTAGAAATAAGATGTTTAGTACAAGTTCTAACACATTTTCTATAAGCAATAGGCAAATTTAAATCTAAATCAAGTGATGGAATAGAGTTTAAATGTAATTTAGACTCAGATTGAACAGTACCTGTGTCTTCCAATAACTCTATGTTCAGTTCAGAATTTTGGCAGCCAGGAGATGTACAAATTGTTTTATTTCGTTGAGAATATACCTTTAGCTTTTAAGTATCCTCTTGATTTTGTGCGGTGGATGGTTGAATTTGTGAAAACACTTGCTGGTCGTCACTTGTGTCAGGCTGTTTCTGTGGGAGAAGAACAATGTTGTTCTTTTGGCTGATTGTTATTGGAAGGTGGCAGATTTTATGGAGAACAAACTATCAAAGGTGGAGTTGAATTTGTGATATCCTCCCCCTAAAAAAAGGTTTTGGAGAAATAAGGGTTAATTTAAAAAAAAGTCACATCCATGGTTATAAAATATTTCCTAGTTGGAGGATGAAAACACTTGTACCCTTTTTGTGTAGGAGAATAACCCACAAACACACACGTAAGAGACTTAGGATCAAGCTTACTTTTGTTATGATTCTTATCATGAACAAAAGCAACACACTCAAAAACCTTAGGAGGAAGAGAACTAAAGGACCGAGACATGGGATAAAGTTGCTGAAGAAGTTCGATTGGAGTTTTAAACTTCAAAGTACTAGTAGGCAATCTATTTATGAGATAACAGGCAGTTAAAACTGCTTCAACCCACAAATAATTTGGTACCCCCATAGTAAACATCAAAGATCGAGCAACTTCAAGTAAATGTTTGTTTTTTCTTTCTGCAACTCTATTTTGTTGAAGAGTATCAACACAAGAGGATTGATGAATAATTCCATTCTCAGTCAAATAATTTCCCAACATAGAAGAAAAAAATTCTTTGCCATTGTCAGTTCGAAACACTTGAATTTTTGCTTGAAATTGGGTTTGAACCACTTTATGGAAGATTTGAAAAGTTTTAGAAACTTTAGATTTTTCTTTTAATAAATACACCCAATAAACTCGAGTGTAATCATCAATAAAAGTGACAAACCACTTAGCTCCAAAATTATTGGGAAAATGGAGAGGACTCCATACATCACTATGTATAAAAGAGAAGGGTTGTGAAACTTTGTAAGTTTAGGTAGGAAAATGAGTACGATAATGCTTGGACAGTTCACTGTTGTGCAAATTTTAATGTACTCGCAAGCGCACGAATCTATTGTAGTGTAGATCAATGGTGACGAGTGTCGATCCCACGAGGAGGTGGATTTTAATTATATGTAGAATTAATTTTGTAAACGGGTGGTTGGAATTGTGGTGGAAGTGATTTAAATTATCCTAAAATTGGAATTGAAATGGCAATAATAAATTGAAGATAATTCTATTGAATTGACGTACTTGGGTATCTGGATCCGTATCAACATGTATCATGGGCTAAATAATCCGTATTAATACCAATTAAATCATGAGGGGGGAATCCACACCTCATGAACCACGCTCTAATCAATATGGTGCTAAGAGCTTATCGTGCCAAATAATAATAACCTTGTATTAGAGAGCCAGTGAAACCAAGGCGGTACTAGACAAGATTAGTATTATTTGTCGACGAGAAGTCAAAACATCCACAAAAACTAGAGGGGAAGAGAAAATAAATTTACGAAATAAAGCCCATGACACATGTTGAGACTTCACCTTCAACCCAAACTTGAAAGGAAATTAGCTACTCATAATTGAACTAGGGGCAAAATGGAAATTTATTAAAATACGAAGAAAATACAAGAGAGAGAGGGAATTACAGAAAATGGATCCCAAAAATGGATTCAGAGATACCAAATTAGGGGGGGGAGGCCCCCTTTTTATAGATACATGGAGTAAATCATGGCCATCGGATTAAAAACAGTTTGGACGCTCAGGATTGCGTCACGTCATCAGTCAACAGTCCACGGTTTAACCACGTGGATGAACAGTAACACGGTTTGACCTGGATGAACAGTAACGCGGTTTGGTTGAAAATAATCCTGTGTGACGCATGCACCGTACGCGAGATTTTTCGTCCACTGATATGCTGCCGCGTCACCATCAACAGTATATAAGAATTTTAGTCCAACAGGATCGTGACACCTTATCAGTCAATGCCACATCATCGGTTAATGCCACATCATTGGTCCGTCTATGTGAATAGTGTCGTGAACAGTAACGTAGACAGTACCGTACCCGTGAATAGTACCGTACATGTGAATAGTGCCATTTTTCCTTTTATACTCCTCCTAAGGTTTTCGACCGTCCTGAGTTCAAAAGTGATGTCCGTTTTGCCTTCTGATCTCTCCTTTATTGTGAAATGACTATAATACCCCTAAAATACACAAATTACTTAATTAAAATAAAACACATGTAATTAAATCACAAGAAGATTAAATACATAAAAATAAGGGTTGTTAGTAAGACTTGAAATGTAAAATGACGGTTTTCTCCTTTATAAATATGCATTTTCTAACACTCAACACACCCCCCAACCAGCTTATTGCTAGTCTCTAGCAAATAAAGCGAAAACAAAATTCAAATTCAAAATGATTTTTTTTTTTTTAGAAACGCTCGTGTTTATTCAATCAGATTAATAATAGCAATCAAATAAAAGTATAAGCATTATCTCCAGTCTAAAGAAACATCACATCTACATCAACCATCCACATGAATCAGCCCAGTAAACTTTGTTATAGCTACTTTCAAGAATGACATGTTAAACCTCAAATTCTCACTGGAAGTAGTGACACTCTCACAAAGAAATTAAACCCAATAAAAATAGTCACTCCAATGAATGGTACTTGAGAGAGAAAATAATAAAGAAGTGATATCACATGCTCTCACCAAAATGAAAGAAATATGCCCTCAGCTTAGAAATAATACGATCTTAAGTCAAATAAAAATGTTAGTCAACCCAATTTATTAAACTTTTTTTTATGCATTACTACATCTTTTTAGCCCATATAACTAGCTTCTACTTCAGATTATAGTTCCCTAAATCAAGAAGGACTTTTATTAGGACGTAACGTAGGCTAAGGACATGGCTAACAAAGAAGGGAAATAAGGAAAACAAAGCGTATATTTGAGAATAAATGCAGAGAATTTTTTTTTTTTTTGAAGTTGCAAGGTGGATTTCACCTTTTATTATTATTATTATTATTTTTTTTTTCTTTTGAAACAACAACTTTTGTTTTGTTGTTTTTTTTTTGTATAACTTCACTAAAAAACAAAATACTTATTTACATTTTTCTCAAACATAAATAGGTGATAGAACTTATAAGAAATTGGGTAATACTCCAAATCGGAGTGGGTCAAGATGATAAGTTGACAAAGAAATTTTTTTTTTGTTTAGTTTTTTTTTTTTTTTTAAGGCTCAAAAGGGTTAACAATGGATATTTAATAAAAGGGATGGCTAGAAAGGCTCAAACGGATCAAAGACGGCCTTTCCATCGTCTTTTAGGGTTCTAAATAATCATCCATATCTACTAATTAGATGGGCCTCTAAATGTAGCAACACGCATTTTTTTTCTTTTTTTTATTTTTATTTTACAACAATATTTTTTTTTTAAGGGTTAACTCAAAAGAAAACTAGAGATCGTGTATAAAATAATAAACTGCTAAGCTGTTTAGAGAATGGGCAAAAGGGTTGCTCTCCAAGAAAATGATAAGCTCAACAACTCACTTGGCACTTATTTATGACATGTTCATTCCTTCAAGCAACTCATATTCGTCTCCGATATCAACATGTAAAGTAGCAAACATAGCGTAACATCACTTAAGACCAAAGATAATACAAATACTAAAATTTGAAATTAATCATGTCATCCAATGTTAAAACAAATCATAAAATTTTTTTTTTTAAAACAACATTCTACCCCCCAACCTATTCTAAATATGAAATGAAAATATGCATGCAAAAATGTGAAAATGATGCAGAAAGTTTAATTAGAAAAGTTACACTTAAAAAGATGAAAAAAGAAATTTTTTTTTTTAAGAAGATGCGTTTCTAGAGGCACTACACTCCATATTCAGCCATCTTCGACTCAAAAGTTGGAAAATGTATATTTATAGAGGAGAAAATAAAAAGATGAAGAAAAATGAACATCAAAACTTAATAAAGAAAAAGAAATTTTTTTTTGTTTTTCATTTATTTTTTTTATTTTGATTTTTTGGTTTTTTTTTATTTTTTTATTTTTTTATTGAACAATGAAGATGCGTTTCTAGAGTAACTACACTCTATATTCAGCCATCTTCAACACAAAAAGTTAGCAACAGTTAGTTTCTACAACAAAAAATTAGTAAAAACTTAACCAAGATTCCACATTTGTCGACTATTCCCTCCCCCCAACCAGAACGAAACATTGTCCTCAATGTTTGAAAGGAAAAAGTAAAGTTTAGAAGACATCACCTGGGTGGTGCAACACAGAAGAAAATATTTACAAGCGGAGAGTTAAATCTAATTTGTACGTCTTACTGCCGCTACTGTTACCATCATTATTTGGACGCTCCAACACAAAGGTCCAGGGGTTCGGCTCCGGTTTATAAGCTTGTAACATATCAAGTAGCTCATTAGCAGTGTGAGCACAAATAAAGAGTTTTTTCGCATTAGAGGGAATGAAATAGTTTTTTATTGCATGGTTAAGAAATGCGATAAAGCCATCATAAAAGTTATTGACATTTAACAAACCGATGGGTTTCTGGTGGATATGCAGATGGGCCCAAGATGCTAGTGTGATAAGTGCCTCGAGTATTGCAAGATCTCCTGGAAGGAAAATAAAAGCATCAGCATGATTAAGCATTTCAGTTATTCTTTCTTGCATACCTGAGACGACTAACTCTTCTCCAGTTGATGAGTCAGACGAACTGCCCAATGGTTTTAGGACTCTTGGGATGATGCCTAACACTTGACTTCCTCTGATAAAAGCTGCTTCTGAGACCATTTTTGATAACCCTCGATTACCTCCTCCATACACCAAGTGTAATTTTCTCGCTGCTATACTTCGACCAAGATCTATGACTGCCTCTACGAACTCTTTATGTTTGCTATAAGTAAATCCAGAAAGCACACAAATGTTCTTGAATTGTCTATTGGGAGTAGCTACCATTGTAATACTTCTCAAAAATAATTTGTGAGTGCTTGACAAAAGAAATCACATTTAAGAGTCTTGGTGACAGTAGGTCACAGCTGTGTATGAGGTAGCATGTCAATGTCAAATAACACGTAAAGCACATAGCTCGTGAGTCAAAAAGGAAACAGTAAAAGGGAAAAAGCAAACAGTAATTAAATTATTAAAGACAATAATGCAAACAATAAAACAACAGTGAAATGAAATAAAATAACAATAAAGTAAAAGGATATTTACAGGTAGTTGCGACTGTGGCTCACATCTTCCTCTGGTTTTACGTCCAGAAACGGCTTGAACGCCCTCTATGGGTCGAGGATAGGCTTCCCATCCAGTTTTCTTATAAACTGGCAAACAGGGTCATTTATAGTCAGATTCCCGAGACTATATCGTGCATGCTCTTTCTGGAATAATGGCCATAACTGGAGAATCGCTCCTTGCACATATCCACTGGGATGCGTTTCAAGAGACAAAAGGATATCGTCTAATGACTCCTTATTCAAGCCATCCCTAATGAATTGAATCTTATCTTCCCTGTTATCAGACATCATTCCTAAAGAACATGGGTTTCTACCGCAACTCATTCTGGCACACATATGACAAGCAACAGAAATTCTTCGAGCTCGTCGTTTTCTTGCATAATTTCCTTTACCACAACCAGGTATGAATGCAATAAATTTTTGAGGTAACTCACCTGCCAATCGTACTTTCGCCTCGATTAACCAACGGATGTCAGCAGGTATGTTATTCTTCATGAGTAATCGCATGCGTTCGGACCGAGCTTTGTAGATCGTAAGGAGGGCATTCTGAGGAAGTGAAGGGAATCGCTTGTGAAGTTTCGCTAAGATCTCGTTTCTATCCATACCTTCGCCTCAGAATGTCAGTTATTATGGGAAACTGAAGTAACCGACTTGATTGTCACGGAGTACCGTTATCCGCCACTTCACCGGGGTAAGAAACCACAGCACACAAACAGAAAAAATAAATTAAAACACACAACGAAAATTAAAATCGTCCTCTTATTGAATTTACCTCAAGCTCCAACTGGATGTCGTAAACACTTCTCTCAATGTCTCTGAGTTGGCGTTCTAAACCCTCAACATAGGCTACTAACTCTGGTGGTTGTAGAGCCCAAATGCGTTGTGTTTTACAAAATTGAATCTGCCTTTTGAGATGAGTTTTGACACGTTGAAGTGGTTTAAGAATGTTCAGGAGGAACGGTCTAAGTAAGGTACTCATGATTAAAAATGATAAGAGAAAAAGTAATAGTTAAACAAACACGCTTATGCAAAAATAATTTCAATTAGCAAAAGAATAATATAAAGAAAGAAAACAAAATCAAATCAACGAAAAGAAAAAAAAAATCAATTCAACTCTGGTGGGTCACTCAAATTTATTTCGGTGTCTTCTCCATGTGGTTGGTACTCTAGATATGGTTTTAATCTTTGACCGTTAACTTTAAACGTGACACCGTTCTTTGGGTCCTTAATTTCAATTGCCCCATGTGGAAAAACAGTATGAACAATAAAGGGACCAGACCATCGAGAGCGTAACTTACCTGGGAATAGGTGCAAGCGAGAATTGAATAAAAACACTTTCTAACCTGGAGTGAAAGATTTTCTCATAACGTGCTTGTCGTGGAAGACTTTCATTCGCTGCTTGTAAATTTTGGCATTTTCGTATGCATCATTGCGAATTTCCTCAAGTTCTGCCAGTTGTAATCTTCTTTCTGAGCTGGCTTGCTGCATGTCAAAGTTGAATTTCTTGATGGCCCAATATGCACGATGCTCGAGTTCCACAGGTAGGTGGTAAGCTTTTCCATACACTAGCCTGTAGGGTGACATCTCAATCGGGGTCTTGAAAGCCGTTCTGTATGCCCATAATGCATCATCAAGTCTTAATGACCAATCTTTCCTGTCTGGCCTCACCGTTTTTTCTAATATGTGCTTTATTTCTCGATTGGAGATCTCAACTTGGCCACTGGTTTGCGGATGATACGGAGTCGCCACTTTGTGTGTGATTGAATACTTTGTCAAAAGAGATTTAAATGCTTTGTTACAAAAGTGGGCACCACCATCACTGATTATCGCTCGAGGAAATCCAAAGCGTGAAACAATGTTGCTTTTCAAAAATCCTATCACCACCTTATGATCATTGGTTCGACATGCAATTGCTTCTACCCATTTTGATACATAGTCAACAGCAACCAATATGTATTGATGGCCAAAAGAAGAAGGAAATGGTCCCATGAAGTCGATACCCCATACGTAAAAAATCTCAACCACTAAAATTGGATTTAGTGGCATCATGTTCCTTCGCGTAATGCTCCCCATTCGTTGACACCTATCACATGAATAACAGAAAGTGTAAGCATCTCGAAATATAGTTGGCCAATAAAAACCACATTGTAAAATTTTAGTCGCTGTTTTCTTAGCACTGAAATGGCCTCCACAAGCTTGTTCATGGCAGAATGAAAGGATATTCTGAATTTCACTTTCTGGGACACATCGTCTAACAATTTGGTCTGCACAATACTTGAACAAATACGGGTCATCCCAAAAGAAATTCTTTATCTCTGCAAAGAATTTAGCTTTGTCTTGCTTGGTCCAATGCTCTGGAAGTTTACCTGTAACAAGATAATTAACTATATCATCATACCAAGGTAATACTTCCACATTCATTAATTGTTCATCTGGAAATGACTCATTCAATGGTAATGGCTCTGTAATTGTGTCAAAATGTAGACGAGAGAGATTGTCTGCCACAACATTTTCTGTCCCTTTTTTATCTTTGAATTCCAAGTCAAATTCCTGCAAAAGTAACACCCAACGAATTAGTCTAGCTTTTGCATCTTTCTTTGTGAGAAGATATTTCAGAGCAGCATGATCTGTGAATACAATTATTTTACAACCAATGAGATAAGATCGAAATTTTTCCAATGCAAACACTACTGCTAGCATTTCTTTTTCAGTAGTTGAATAGTTCAACTGTGCATCATTCAATGTCATACTAGCATAGTAAATAACGTGGGGACTTCGATCAACTCTTTGTCCTAATACTGCTCCTACTGCATAATCAGATGCATCACACATGAGCTCAAATGGTAAGCTACAGTTTGGGGGCTGAATGATGGGTGATGATGTCAACAAATGCTTTAATTTTTCAAACGCAACAAGGCATGAATCATCGAAGACAAAAGATACATCCTTAGCAAGTAAATTGCATAAGGGTCTAGAAACTTTGCTAAAATCTTTAATGAAACGTCTATAAAAACCAGCATGCCCAAGGAAAGATCTTACTTCTCTGACTGTTTTGGGTGGAGGAAGATTAGAAATGAGATCCACCTTGCCTTTGTCAACCTCAATACCTTTGCTCGAAATGATGTGACCGAGAACAATACCTTGTTTTACCATAAAATGACATTTCTCCCAATTTAAGACCAAGTTCTTCTCGATACATCTCTGCAAAAATAGTGTTAGATGATGTAAACATTGATCAAACGAGTCACCAAAGACAGAAAAATCATCCATAAAGACTTCAAGGAAACGTTCAACCATATCAGAAAAAATGCTCAACATGCATCGTTGAAATGTAGCAGGTGCATTACATAATCCAAATGGCATCCTCCTATATGTAAAAGTGCCAAAAGGGCAAGTGAAAGTGGTTTTCTCTTGATCTTTTGGTGCTATGGGAATCTGATTATATCCTGAGTAGCCATCTAGAAAGCAATAAAATTCATGGCCTGCTAATCTATCAAGCATTTGATCGATAAATGGTAAAGGAAAATGGTCTTTACGTGTGACAGAATTCAACTTTCTATAATCAATGCAAACACGCCATCCTGTAGTTACTCTAGTGGGTATCAATTCATTATCAGCATTGGTAACTACTGTGACTCCTGACTTTTTGGGGACAACTTGTACAGGACTGACCCATGAACTATCAGAAATTGGGTAAATGATACCTGCGTCTAATAGCTTAAGGACTTCAGTTCTTACAACTTCTTTCATGTTAGGATTTAATCGACGTTGCATTTCCCTAGTAGATTTAGCATTTTCATCAAGGTGAATGTAATGCATGCAATCTGCAAGGTTTATACCTTTTATGTCTGTTATGGTCCATCCTAATGCTCCTTTATGCTCTTTTAAAACATCCAACAACTTACCTTTTTGTTCGTCATTGAGGGATGAAGAGATGATTACCGGCAGAGAACTTTCTTCCCCCAAAAATGTGTATTCCAATGTGTTAGGCAATGGTTTGAGCTCAAGTTTTTGTGGTGATTCTGATGATGAGATGAGTTTCTTCTCTGATGGTGCTAGTTGTTCAACTCTTGACTTCCATTGATTAGTGTCTATAGATGGTGCTGAGTCAAGTAGGGCGTTGGCCTCTTCAACCGATCTGTCAATATCAAAATCCAAACCAAAGTGAGTTAAACATGTTTGTAAAGGATCATCACTGAGGTTTAATGTACTCGCAAGCGCACGAATCTATTGTAGTGTAGATCAATGGTGACGAGTGTCGATCCCACGAGGAGGTGGATTTTAATTATATATAGAATTAATTTTGTAAATGGGTGATTGGATTTGTGGTGGAAACTATGCTAAAACTTAAATTAAAATGGCGAGAATAAATTCTAAAACTGGAATTGCAATGGCGAGAATAAATTGAAGATAATTCTATTGAAATGACGTACTTGGGTATTCGGATCCGTATCAACATGCATCATGGGCTAAATAATCCGTATTAATACCAATTAAATTATGAGGGGGGGATCCACACCTCATGAACCACGCTCTAATCAATATGGTGCTAAGGGCTTATCGTGCCAAATAATAATAACCTTGTACTAGAGGGCCGGTGAAACCAAGGCGGTACTAGACAAGATTAGTATTATTTGTCGACGAGAAGTCAAACATCCACAAAAACTAGAGGGGAAGAGAAAATAAATTTACCAAATAAAGCCCATGACACATGTTGAGACTTCACCTTCAACCCAAACTTGAAAGAAAATTAGCCACTCATAATTGAACTAGGGGCAAAATAGGAATTTATTAAAATACGAAGAAAATACAAGATAGAGAGGGAATTACAGAAAATGGATCCCAAAAATGGATTCAGAGATATCAAATTAGGGGGGGAGGCCCCCTTTTTATAGATACATGGAGTAAATCATGGCCATCGGATTAAAAACAGTTTGGACGCTCAGGATTGCGCCACGTCATCAATCAACAGTCCACGGTTTGACCACGCGGATGAACAGTAACACGGTTTGACCCGGATGAACAGTAATGCGGTTTGGTTGAAAATAATCCTGTGTGATGCATGCACCGTACGCGAGATTTTTCGTCCACTGATATGCTGCCACGTCACCATCAACAGTATATAAGAATTTTAGTCCAACAGGATCGTGACACCTCATCAGTCAATGCCACATCATCGTCAATGCCACGTCATCGATTTGTCTATATGAACAGTGTCGTGAACAGTAACGTCGACAGTACCGTACCCGTAATAGTCCCGTACATGTGAATAGTGCCATTTTTCCTTTTATAC